>CM042151.1:67700508-67765508 GCA_023376005.1 Doryteuthis pealeii | reverse complement strand
CTTATACGCTTACCAAAGGATTCCATAACATAGAACTTTCTTTAAGCCCTTTTCAACTGGCCAAAGATGGCATTTAAAAACTTTATATAGGGTTAATCTTAATACTCTTGGAGAATAAAACAATAATATTAGAGATCAATAACACTGAGTAATCATTTATTAAATCAGTTTTATTAAAACCAGTATGCAAATTAACCACGTCATACCTTTGGTAAACCATTATTTGTTAGTGATATATAAGATAATTTCTGAATAGACCTCATGCTCAGAAAGATCTTTATTGTTATATGAGGTGTGTCTGAAAAGTAATGAGACTATTGTCACAAAAAATTAATCTAAATTCAAAACAACAAACTAAATGTTTTCTCATCCAAAGTAGTCTCCCCTTGAATCTAATGCACTTTCCCATCCTTCTATCACGCTTCTCTGCCCTAGTGGAAGGATTCTTCTGGTATGCCCCTCAGCTCCGTCGTTACGAACCTCTTGATGGCCTCAACGCATTCAAAACGGGTCCCCTTGATGAGCTCTTTCAGCTTAGGAAGGGTGCAGGAAAGGACGATAGTTATGCCAGGACAAATCATGACTTTTTTCCCAACAGAAAAGGATGGGAAAATGCATATTAGATTCAAGAGGGACTACTTTGGAGGAGAAAACATTTAGTTTGTTGTTCGGATTTTAAATGAATTGTTTATGACAACAGTCTCATTGCTTTTCAGACACACCTCGTAGAATATTTCATAACCTTTGAAATGAGTATCCTCATAATCTATGGTGTCTCTTAAAGTAACGATTTTGGAAATTCGGTTTTCACTGAGGAATGCAATATTCTGAACTGTTGGAAATTGGAAAATGCTGCCGGAGAGAAATGGTTATAAAATATGTTGGAACCAAGCCAGCCGATGCCAAACAGTTAAATATGCTTTGGAGCCTTTTGCTTCGAGCGATCTTAGCAAAGAAACAAAGGATATGGCCACAAGCAATGAACACTGCCATAAATTCGAAAAGCAAATTAAAATATAAACTTGACAAAAACAAACCCGGGGGAGGAATATTCAACCTAATTCTGGATTAGGGATATTTCTGGTGTGTAAAAAGCAATGGCCTCAGAGACAACTCAGTTCTTTTAAAAAATATAAATATTTCGGATAACTTAACAACTACGCAGATGAAGCAAATATTAGATCTAATTTGTTATAAATTACGATATCATAAAGTAAGTAGAATACTTGTTTGTTTCTAATTAAAAGCTTTCCAATAGATTTCTAAAGGAAATTACACAGAACATTTATAATGCTTCAGAGAATGGAGGTATCCCTTCAAATCTTAATCTTGGGGGATTGTCTAACTTTAACATAATCCAAACCTGGACAAAATTTCAGAAGAATTGAAAGGGGTGGGTGACATGGCCTGGATGATTTGACATGGAATCTCTAAAAACAAGAAACGTCTTTCTTTCTGTCTCTAGCTTTCATTGCCCATTTCTTTAAATGGATTTAACACTTAAAACCAAATTAGTTATTACTCATATTCCTTTCTGTCTCACATATTCATGCATTTAAAGTTTTTTTGTTTTGTTTTGTTTTTTTACTCATCTCCATTAAATCGTACCTGAGCTAACTTAAAAAAATAAAATCTACTTACCAGCAGGCCAATGCAATCCCAATGAATTATAAAAAAAGAAAAAATCTAAGCCATGTGAGCCTGTTTTAACACCTACTCTGAACACTGATTGGCTTTAGCATTAACCAATCAGATGTTCAGAAGCTGAGGTAAGCATTGGCAAAAAATCCATTTAAAGCCAGTTTCTTTTTGTTCACATTGACTAAAACACGGGTAGCGCATTAGAGGATGATCATCTCTAATGGGGTCTAACTGGCGAGAGGGGTATTATGTTGGAAGACCTGAAACCCCCCCAATGAAACCAGTTTTTAACATAACTGACGACGCTACCCAGCGCTGTTTATCAGGCGCATCTAAAACACTATAATATCTATGTTTTTGTAAATTCAATACTTGTATAATTGATGAAATATTTTATTCTTCAGGATCAAATACAAAAGTTGATGCCCAATTAGGCATGTTAATACCAAAAAATTTTAAGAAATATTATTAATTCTTATTGATATTTAATAACTTTGCTTTTACCAAATACTAAAAATTATTGCAAAATAAATGTTTGTGTTTATTTAGGCACATGATCAATAAATTTTTGTTTTCTTAAACTCATAAAGTATGATGGTTTCAAAATTTGATTTATAGTCTGTTTATATGTTCTGATAATATTTCGTATTGGTATAACAATTTTGTATCTGGTGCTTTCATTTTACAAAGCTGAGAGAATTTTCAAGAATCTACTATAAACATTTTTAATGACTTTAGCATCTCTCCATTCGGAAATGGGTGCAAGACGTAACGAAGAGTTGACACGTCATCATCTCAGCCATTCCGACAAGGAGAGTGTAAAGTAAACAAAAGTTTAAACACATCTCTCCATTTCGACTAGGATAGCATAGTGTTACAATATCACCTGTTATCTTTGAGTTAATATATAATCAGGTCTTCTTATTAATCTATTTGTCTATATATATATAAAGGGCAGTTGTGTATATGTGTATGAAAAAGAATACCCTTATTAATTCAATAACAATAAGAACTAGAATAATAAGAATATGAATGAGGATAACTATAAAAATTCTGACAATGATAAGAATATTAAGAATAATAAAAATCATCATCCACATCATCACCATCATCATCATGTCGCGCATGTAGCACGGGTATCCATGACAATCTCTCGCCAACCTTCCCTATCACTCATTGCCTCTGGGAGTTCTTCTGCGCAGCAACCTGCATCCTCACACAGTTGGTCAATGTAGGTCTTTGCTGGGCGGCCCACATTAGCATGCCCATGTGTTGGTTTCCACGGGAGAATGTCTCTTATGAGCTCGTCCTTGCTTCTCCAGCAGTGTTCTGCATACCTAGTCCGTTTCACTCGGATGGTTTGCGAGATGGGGGACAGGTTGCCATACAGCTGCTTCCTTGTGAGATTTTGTTTCCACGACTTGTTCAAGACTGCTCACAGCATTCTTGTGCAGCTGCCATCTAGCTTATTCTCAAGGCGCTTTGTTAGGGTCCAAGTGGTGCAGTACTGATATAACCACAGCCTGGATGAATTGTCGTTTTAGTTTGTCAGTGAGATCGGATTTCCATAATAAAAATGGGAATGAGAATAATAAACATTCTTTATTTACACTTTATATAAATGAAAATATGAATAAATTAGTTTTATAATTTGCTTGAAGCATTGTGTGTATATTGGTTTGGTGGTTGGTTTTGAAGGCTACCACAATGCAAGGGTAAAGAAAAATGAGGTAACTATGATGTTGTTTGTTTACGTTTGATTTATTCTTAATATTTCGGGATAAAGATATCTTCACCAGAAGATTTCCGAAATCTAAGCTCTGGACTTGTTACCTTGCTGCTATGATTTGTTCATTCTGTTGTTTGCCTGGTAATATCTGTCTGTGTGCGTGAATGTCCAATAATGTCTTAGTATAATTCCAGATTTGATCTATCCGTTTTTGTTTTGAGGGGGATAAGGCCAGTCTTAGTAGTATATCGTTTATTTGTGTGTGTGTGTGTGTGTGTGTGTGTGGCTGTGTGGCTGTGATTCTTTTTTATTACCTGGGCATGTTTTTGAAGAGATTAAATTAATATTTAGGATTTGAAGAGATTAACGCCTGATATCATCTTCCTTCTGAATTATAAATATATTTCCTGTGAAAAATGATAATTTAACTGGCAAGAATATGCACCCTCCGAGCGTAGTATCTAAATTCTAATATATTAAATTCGATGGACTAAAAAAATTCAGTAAGAACGCATATAAAAAGATTACGCTTATTTTAATTATACTTAAATTGGTTTCTATCTAAAATAATTCATAGGATTCATTTTAATACTTTGGAGAAATAAAACAATAATATCAGAGATCAATAACACCAAGAAATTATTTATTAAACCAGGTATTGTTAAAACCAGTATGCAAATTAACCACACCATATATTATGTAAACCTTTATTTCTTAGTGATATAAAAAAAACATTGCAGGATTTTAAATGTATTAATAACATGGGCTTCTCAGGGCCTGTGTATGTTAATGTAAATTAATAGCGTTGATCCCAGAGTGCTATCCCCCAGGCAATACCTGCCCCCTTGATTTAAAGGGACAGGGCTGTGTTTATTGCCCAGCGCCTGAGGCGCCCCCTCGAGGGGGAATGCCGACGGCATCGACACATTTTTTGTGACTATCACCCATGAGCTTCAGCTTGTGGGTGGGCCCACATAAAAATGTCCTTGTGTCACGCCCTCATAAGTGGGATGAGAGGCAAATACCTTAATAACATGGGCTGTTTTGAGGCAAATCTAACTAAGATTTTCTTAGAGACATCGTTAATAAATAAGATTTAATCTATTCTATGTATTAATGATATTGACAACGAATCAAATGTTCATTGATAAACTTACACAATTCCTAATGGTATTTTGACGTAAGCAGTGACGTATTTTCGTTTACAGATTCCGAATCTCCATTATAATAAGATTTGTATCAATTACAATATCATGAAGTAAGCAGATTATTTTTTGCAAGTATTTTCACAGGAAATATATTTATAATGCAGAAAGAAAATGTTATCAACCGTTAATCTCTTCAAAAACAAAAATCGGATACATATTAATTAATTCTGGGAGAAACACGGTGATTGGGTTTCGACAATAAACCTCACACAGCTGGAAAAAAAAAGAAATGAAAAAAAAGGGTGGTAACCGTTATACCACCTATCTATCTATCTATCTGTCAGTATATTCATATGTATGTATATGTGCATCTATAAATCTATTAATCTATCTATGTCAGTCTTTTCCTATACGGATATGTAGTGTATGTATGCATGTATGTATGCATGTATGTATGTATATAGTTATCTATCTATCTCTGCTCATATCTATCTATCTATCTATCTATCTATCTATCTATTTATCTTAGTCTGTTCTTGTGCAGGTATGTATGTATGTATGTATGTATCAGTCTGTTCATATTTATGTATATACTAGCAAATATATGCAACCTTCGGGTGCAAGTATTTAGGTTTTGATGTAATAAAATATTATAAACTATTTAGAAAATGATAAACTGAGGGGTATAATCGAAAAATAGAACAGCTTTAGATTTAACTCTTCCATCATTTTCTTTCACTCCCGTCTTTCATTTTTTCCTAATTTATCTATTTAGTTAGATTATGAAGCATTTAATAAAATTACAGTTCTTTCGTCTTGTTTATAGATTTCTTTTAAGATTTATCCCCGAGATCTTTGCTCATATTCACTAAGATAAAACCAAACAATTAGAAATCAATAATACTAAGCATATATTTATTAAAATCAAATTTTAAATATCAATATGCAAATTAGCCTTCTCGTTCACACTGTAAACTGCTATTTTGTTGTATATATAAATACAATTACATGGCATTAGTACGTAGATATGGTCAACAGTATTAATAAGGTATGACAATTTTATCAATAATTGAGGTTTAAAAAAAACAAATTCATGGTAAATGTGACGTCAATAACTAAGGGAATTGTGACTTGAATAGTGATTTAGTTTCGGTTACAGACAGACAAACACACAATCTCCATTATAATAAGATCTATGTATCTATCTATCAATCTATCATAGTCTGTTCATATGTATGTATGTATCTATCTATCTATCTATCTATCATAGTCTGTTCATATGTATGTATGTACGCATGTATGTATCTATCTATCTATCTATCTACCTATCTATCTATGTAAGGATTACTGAAAAAATATAAGGAAGGAAAACGCTCATATCTCTCTCCCACCCTATTTTCTCTCTACCCCCTACCCTCTCTCTCTCTCTCTCTCTCTCTCTCTCTCTCTCTCTCTCTCTCTCTCTCTCTCCAGCATTTGTTTACAGTTATACCTTGAATACATGTGACGTATGGACTTTTGTAACGAATTACAGTAACAACAGTAACGCGGCGTAGTGGCGAACGTACTGGACTCCGACATCATAGTAAGCGAGTTCGAACGCCAGTCGCGCTGTTATGTTCGATTTCAAAGAGAAAGGTGTGAACCTTCTCATCTCCCAGCTATATTACCACAACTGTTCTTCTACAAGGATGGATTTCGCATTACATAACCCACGAAAGTTGATATGCCATTAAACAAAGAAAAAAAACAATTAGTAACGTGTCATGGGTATGACGTTAAACTGCGTCTAATGGTAAAGTTCCAATTTTTGTGCTCTAGGGAGTGTGGAGTACCCCTTCATCGCCATTATTTCCAGGTCCACGCTGACCCGGAGTGATAGTACCTGTTATGGTCCCATCTATGGGTTAAATAGAAAAATGAGTTTAAAATTTTTTTTTTTAAATTGAGTTTGAAAATAAATTTTGAATTCCCATCAAGAATAAATAAAAAAAAACGTATTCGGCATAAAATAACCCAACAAGGATTGACATGCCATAAAATCAGTGACACTTTAAAACTTTTAAAGTAATTTGATAATCTATATATTAATACTCGTATTTCTTTAATTGTACAACCGTTATCATCTTGCATCCTCTGGCTAAAAATTAGACCGTCCAAATTGTCCAAGAGGAAATGCAAAAATGTAAATCCTCATTATTTGGTGTTGCTAATCCACCGAACTCTTATTTTTTATGAGTGTTGTCACCTCATAGAAATACTGGACCTTTCTGTTTTTATTATAAAGAAAGAAGAGGAAGAAAAGGAACATGATACACAGAACACGTATAATAAGAAAAAAAGAAAGAAAGAAAGAAGGGGAAAGATAGAGAGAGGAGGTGAGAGTGCCAAAGCGATAACACTAATCTGTTTCAATTGAACATAAAAAAAGAGTGAGAGAGGTGAATCAAGATTATTGTACTTTTTACATATTGAACTATTTTAGCAATCGCTCTTACGTAAACATATCAAACGTTGTAAGGATTAAATTATCATACTGTGGTATATACACAGGTAGTGTTAGTTAAAGATTTTTGTAACTTAAAAAACATTACAAGAGAATCTGGGCACCGGTAGATAACTCCCGAGAGCAAGATAAATTTCTTTAAAAGGACAACTCAAAACATACAATGTGTGTCATGAAAGTATTGAGATTGAATATGTATTTACCAAGATAGAAATTAACAATGAATGGAACGTTAATTTTTTTCAGAATACAAGGTGTGTCATAAAAGTATCGAGATTGAAGCTGTATTTATTAAGATAGAAATGAACAATGAATGGAACGTTATTTTTTTTCAGAATACAGGATGCATCATAAAAGTGCCGAGTTTGAAGCTGTATTTACCAAGACAGAAATGAATAATGAATGGAACGTTAGTTTTTTAGAATACAAGGTGTGTCATAAAAGTATCGAGTTTAAAGCTGTATTTACCAAGATAGAAATGAACAATGAATGGAACGTCATTTTTTTCAAAATACAGGGTGTGTCATAAAAGTACCGAGTTTAAAGCTGTATTTACCAAGATAGAAATGAACAATGAATGGAACGTTAATTTTTTGCAGAATACAAGGTGTGTCATAAAAGTATCAAGTTTGAAGCTGTATTTACTAAGATAGAAATGAACAATGAATGGAACGTTATTTTTTTCAAAAAACAAGGTGTGTCAAAAATTACAAAAAAATCTCGGTACATTTTTGACACTCCTTGTCTATTCCTTTTTATTTATTTTTAGAGCTATTATGATTTTTACTTTTGAAATAAATTCAAGAATTTTTTTTCTGTATTTTAAACGAAAATAAATAAACAATATTTCATAGGAAAGAAAGAAAAAAGAGTGTGGTTTGGTTGTATGTGTGTGTGTGTGTGTGTGTGTGAGAGAGAGAGAGAGAGAGAGAGAGAAAGAGAGAGAGAGAGAGAGAGAGAGTGAAATGAAGATTAGTATACTTTTTACATATTAAACTATTTTGCAATGCACCGAATTCTTATTTCTTTTGAGTGTCGTCAACTCAGCTAAATTATGTACCATTCTGTTTTTATTATAAAGAAAGAAAAGAAGAAAAAAGACATGCTACACAGAAAAATATAATAAGAAAGGAAGGGGGAAATAGAGATATAGGGAGAGGTTGATAGCGCAGAGGCGATAACGCCAATCTGTTTCAATCAAACATAATGAAAAGATAAAAAAAGAAAGAAAGAAAAATCAAGATTATTATACTTTATACATCTTGAACTGTTTTGCAATTGTTCTTAAACAAACCTATCAAACGTTGTAATAATGTGATATATCCACTGGTCCTGCTAGTAAAGAGAGTTAAATCAAAATTATCATTCTTTTTACATATTGAACTATTTCACAATAGCTCTTAAGTAAACCTATCAAACGTTGTAATAATTAAATAATCATACTGTGGTATATCCACAGGTCGTGCTAGTTAGTTGCTTATATTCGATCCTTTCTGTCTCTATTTGATTTGGTACAAAGAAACATCTTATGCCCCCTCCCTATCCCGGTCCGAATCCAACCATCCAGTGTCCTTCGTAAGGTCAGCCAAGTGGACAAAAACGGATAAACATGTTTTTATTCTGCCTGAGAGCACTGAAACGGATATTGAATTGTGTCGACAGCGTGCTTGATGACGTCACATGTGTGTCTAAAATCGGATGGTTTTACGAAGGGGCGTGAACGTGCATTATGGATTTTTTTTCGAATTCGTTCTTCACTGTGAAATCATCGGGCGAATCCGATGCAAAATATTTTTCTCTGATGTGTGTATGAATCTATCTATCTATCAGTCAGTCTCCTCATATGTGTGTATGTATCTGTTTATCTATCTATCTGTCTATCAATCAATCTCTTTATCTATCTAAGTCAATCTATTCCTATATGTATGTATGCAAGAACGTATGTATTTATGTAGTTATCTATCTAACTGTATATGTCTGTTCATATCTATCTATCTATCTATCTATCAAGCTATCTCTGTTCTTATGCATGTATGTATGCATGTATGTATTAATCTATCTATCTATCTATCTATCTGTCAGTCTGTTCATATGTATGTATTTATGTATGTAAGTATTTATCCCGCTATCCATCTATCTATCTATGTATCTATCATAGCCTGTTCATATGTATGTATATATGTTTGAACGTATCTATCTATCTATCTATCTATCTATCTCTCTCTCTCTCTATATATATATATATATATATATATATATTTATATATGACAGTCTATTCCTATGTAAGTACGTATGTATGTATCTATCTATCTATCTTATTTTAAGATAGAAAGAATTGAACATGAAAATCTCAAGCACCAATTTTGAAAGAGATATACCTGTTATATTGGAGATAACATGGAGAGTTAGAAATGACAAACATGTGGTCGGATTCTGCTTTCTAAGACTGTATATGTCAATCATAGGAAATCTCATCAGGGACAATTCATGCAAACTCCAGGACCAAACAATGTGTCTTGTGCAATCTGTAACAAAATCTGTAAGTCAGCTTCTGGTCTTAAGAGACATATGGTGGTGCATAAGCATCAAATCATATCATCTGATCCATCTGATAGAACGGGAAGGACGTCCTTCCTATGTCATATTTGTATCAGACTCTATGGATCTGCAAATGGGTTTGATGAGTCATTTGGGGGCTCATGAGAGGAAAGGTTCTGGGTGGTGTTATAGGGTGGGGGGACGGCAATGATCTGTAAAGATTATGCTATTGCTATGTATGTATGCATGTATGTATCTATCTGTCTATATATCATAGTATGTTCGTATGTATGTATATATGTTTGTATGTATCTATCTATCTATGTCAGGCTATTCCTATGTATGTACGTACGTATGTGTGTATATGTCTATCTATCATACTTTTTTCATGTACGTATGTATGTATGTACGTATCTATCTATGTCAGTCTGTTCCTATGTATGTACGTATCTATCTATCTATCTATATATATATATATATATATGTGTGTGTGTGTGTGTGTGTGTGTGTGAGTGTGTGTGTGTATATGTATATATATATATATCATAGTTTGTTCATGTGTATGTATGTATGTATATGTATATATCTGTCTATCAGTCAGTCAGTCCTTTCATATGTATGTATGTATGCAATTGTTTATTAAGCTTAGCTGTTTTGATTCAGTTTGCTGGAAATGGTTTATTATCCGAATAAGCTATGAAAGAAAGAAAAATGAAAAAAACAGATTTATTTTCAGGACGTCTAGTAAAAGAGAAAAGAGAAGGCAGAGGTAAAGGAAAAAGAAAATGAGAGAAAGAGAAAGCAAAGGAGGAATGAAAAGTGAAGAGAAAGAAAGAAAAGAATGAAAGATTTTTAAAAAAAGAAAAATATAGATGAAGATAAGAAAAATAAAAGAAAAGAAAAGGAAGATGAAACTGTAGCGATTGACTGCTCTTGCTAAGATAGACTAGAGTCCAAATGGGTTAACTTCCCTTACCGCGAAGGTTTCGCCACTAGGTGAAACTACTATTCTAAGAACAGTAACCTTTTCGCAAGTGAAATCGACCGTCTAGCAAGAAAATGCGAAGCAGTAACTGGAGTCGATGGCGAATATGCTCTGAAATTATTATTTCAATATGTTTTTTTCAAATATTGTTATTGTATAAAATTTGTTTGAAAAAAGTCGAAATAATTATGCACCAACCCAATATTTCGTCGACAATCTACCAAAACTAAAACACGATTCAAACAGACAATAAAAACTAAACAATTTAAACGATAGCGTTTCAAAGACTTTTATGTTTGATCCTAAAGAGAAAAAAATCCATTTTCTTTCGTTGTAAGTCTTTAGATTAAGAATTAATTAGTTTATAAAAGTGACATCTATAGTAAATAGATAAACAAATAGGTAAATATGAAGTAATCTATCCCTCGTATCCGTCAAGAAAACATTTTAATATATTTATAGCGGAGATAGGTGAGTCGAAACGCTTTGAAGTTATTTATATAATAAAGAAATTTTGAATTTTCAAAGTTTGATCAATAAGACGATTTGCGATATGGCTCTGCATATTTTCAATAAAGTTAGGCTTATCTATACATATATAAAGGGCATTTGGTGTGTATGTATGTATGTATGTATGTCCGGAGGAAAGTACGAAAATAAAACAATTAATGACAAAGTTAATATATATATATATATGTGTATATATATATATATATATATATATATATATATATATATATATGTGTGTATGTGTGTGTGTGTATATATATATATATATATATATATATATATATATATATATATATATATATATATACATTTATTATCTGCAAATCATGTCTTTTCTGTAAAAATAATGAAGATTCTATTTATATTCGAGACGATAATTAAAAAATGAAGTTTAAATAGTAACATCATGAATTTTCTTTCTTTTTTTTTCTTTTTTTTTTGCATCTAATATTTTAAAAGTAGAAATTGTTTGAAGTTTTTCATTAAATAAACAAATTCTGAATTTTCCAAATTTAATTAATGAGACGATTTGCGCTACGGCTCTGCACATTTTCAATAAAATTATGCTCATCTATACATATATAAAGGGCACTTGGTGTGTATGTATCTATGTCCCGTAGAAACTACGAAAATAAACAATTAACGACATATATATATATATATATATATATATATATATATATATATATATGTGTGTGTGTGTGTGTGTGTGTGTGTGTGTGTGTGTGGCTTTACTATTACCATGTCTTGCTTTTTGTGCAAAAATAATGAAGATTTTATTTATATTCGTGAAGACAATTGAAAAATAAAATTTAAATAGTAACAGCATGATTCTTTTTCTTTTTTTTTCTTTTTTGCATTTAATATTGTAAATTAATTTTTCTTTTCAGTCTGTGCACTTTTTTTCTGAGGATCAACGCAAAGTCGGATCAACGCAAAGTCTTTTTTACATATGGATTTTAATGGGGCATTCTGTGAGGATTCAACTCATGATTTAGTAATAATGGATCTGCGAGACTTACATTGTTGGTCCCCCACCCTCTTCTACCCGGTGACACCGGGTAGCCTCTTCTAGTCGATAATAAATAGATA
This sequence comes from Doryteuthis pealeii, assembly GCA_023376005.1. Lineage (NCBI taxonomy): Eukaryota > Metazoa > Mollusca > Cephalopoda > Myopsida > Loliginidae > Doryteuthis > Doryteuthis pealeii. The sequence goes on along the minus strand of CM042151.1, from coordinate 67,753,358 downwards.
GATAAAAAAAATAAGTAGATATAAAAAAATTTATCGCTCGAATCCGTCAAGAAAACATTTTAATACATTTACTGCGAAGATTGGTGAGTAGAAATTGTTTGAAGTTAGTTATATAATAAACAAATTTTGAATTTTCCAGATCCAACTGATTATACGATTTACGATATGGCTCCGCTAATTTTCACTAAAGTTATGCCTATCTATCTATCTATCTATCTATCTATATATATATATATATATATATATATATATATATGTATTATGGAAAAGGTGACTTACCGGTGAATATAGTCACCATGGTTAGTTGATGCAAAAGAAAGGTAAGGCAGCGATATAAGAAATAAAAAGTAGTAGAGCAAATTTATTGTAATACAGGTACAAGTGATAACCTACTCGAGTTTCACCATAAGGATCTTCAGGGTTAAATCCACTGGATTAATCAAGATATTGATTAATTGCAGTCGATTACACGTGTGTGCTTTTCGCGATAAACGGTTCGTTACGGGATAGTATTCGACGAACGCTGCTTTGAAATTCAAAAGTTTTGAAAAAGCGGAAGTTGTGTTGTCACAAGGATCAAAATGTAAACATTGGTAGTAAACCGTTTTGTGTTATTGTTTTTACTGGTTTACGACGGTGATTGGGGTTGTCTATATTGTTGTAGGGGTTATGGTGATTATATATATATATATATATATATATATATATATATATATATATATATATGAACAAAAAGTGATGAGACAAAAATGAATATTTCTTTTATGTTTATCAACTAGCTTCGACCTTTCGGGAGAAAATTTCTTGTTTGAAGAAATTGTTTTTAGAGAGTTCTTTTAAAGAGATTATTTTTAGAAAAAGTAAAAGATTGTTTTTAATGTTTGACAGGCCACTATAATCTGGGGAGAGAAGTTTGTTAGAAGTAGCGAGTCTATCTGTTCCGTGAAAATATATATATATATATATATATATATATATATATATATATATATATATATATAAAGGTAACTTGGTGTATATATATATATATGTATCTATATGAATATATATGAGATTGAAAGAATTGAGCATGAAAACCTCAAGCGTCAAATTCAAAAGGGTTATACCTGTCATATTGATGAAAACACGGAGGGTTGAAAATGTCAAACATGTGGTCGAATTCTACTTTCTAAGCCTGGATATGTCAATTATAGGAAATCTGATCAGGGACAATTCATCTACATTCCAAGATCAAACAATATGTCTTTTGCAATCTGTAACAAAGTCTATAAGTCAGTTTCTGGTCTTAAGAGAATGTGGTGGTGCATAATCATCAAATTTTATCATCTAATCCATCCGATCCAGTAGGAAGAACGTCTTTCTTATGTCATATTTGCATTAAAATATGTGGATCTGCAGCGGGTTTGATGAGTCATTTGAGGGCTCATGAGAGGAAAGGTTATAACGGTGGCGTTATAGGATTGTGAGGGATGACAGTGATCTGGAGAGATTATGCTATGAGTAAATATGTATACACATTCACTATCACCTGAGCTAGCAAAAATAATGATTAAATGATGAAAACATAAAAAAGATCAATTATAGAAGAACAAAAAAATCAATAGATCTGCGTGACTAACTTTTTACTATCTTCCTCGCTACGCAGGCAACGCCGGCTAGCCGCTTCTAGTACATATAAAAGGGCAGTTGTTATGTGTGTGTGTATGTATGTATGTATTTCCGGAAGAAACTACGAAAATAAAACAATTAATGACAAAGTATATATATATATATATATATATATATATATATATATATATATATATATATACATTTGCTATGACCATATCTAGCTTTTTCTGCAAAAATAATGAAGATTCTATTTATATTCGGGAAGTTAATTAAAAACTGAAGGTTAAATATAACAGCATGTATTTTATTTTATTTAATTTTTTTTTTTTTTTGCATTTAATATTTTAAAAGTTTGTTCGGAATTATTCATATAATAAACAAATTTTGAATTTTCCAAATTTGATTAATAAGACAATTTGCGATGGGGCATATTTTCAATAAATTTATGCCCATCTATACATATATAAAGGACACTTGGTGTGTTTTGAGTCTACTCGCTCTAAATCACTGGTTGCATCTGACTAAAAACTAAAAGTAATTCTCCCACGCCTCTAATGGCGCGTTTTCCAGTGGTCAAGCAAAAAGGTTATTACCCATTAATAACTGTAGAGGTAACTTTCTACTGGACCCCGCTATTCTGAATATAAGGAATCATTGATTCAAAATATCTTACTACAGGTACGTACATAATTCATTGACAATCCATGAATTATGTACAACCGGATTTTGATTAGAATTTAAATTATCCTTTTCTTACAGGATTTACAGGATTATTTTCAAGAAATAAACACGTTTATAAAAATGTTTAATGAATGAAACAATCAATAATTTAAAAAAGATTGAATATTCAACAAAAATGAATAAAACAAAACGTCTATTGTATAAAATAATCTACGGGTTAACATGCGGTAAGATCCAACCGACCACCAAGATCACAACTGTAGGGATTGCATTCCTTACTTTCCACAGTACCCCTATTTGACGCTAGGGGGATTTGGGCCTATGTAACAAAGATGTTGGTTGGGTTTTCTAAAAGGAGACAGTGTTACACACTGGACCCACAAAAACACAAACACTTGTATTTTAGGAAAATATAAGAGATGTTTATTTTCCCCCGGTTGTGTGTAGCTGAGAGTCGTGGGCAGGGTTACGCAATGTGGAGCCTTCGGGAGTTATCTTGAACCTGATCGCCGTCTGCCTGATCGATCTCAACGGGCTTCTTTTATTTGTAATCTGACCTCCGGTGTCACGCCTCCTTGTTCGTGACACCTACGCAGTTTTTTCTGTAGACACGCCTCTTCGCCCACTCAGATTGTTTTCATTGGCTAAGGGCTACGCCTACAGATTTCTGCACTAAAATCATGACAACATCCACCTGCATTTTCAGGTGCAAAAGGTCAGGTCGGGGCCACATCCTGTTTTCCTTTCCAAGGTTGCACCTGGCCCCCATGCACTTCCTATTCAGCCCGGTCCTTGGGTGCACCGATCAGACAATATATTACAGACAGTACCATCATAAATGTTGAAACTAACAGCCTAATAGTTTAATTTTTGTCAGGGCTTTTAGTTTAGGGCTTTACTTTGGTCAAATGAAAAGGTTCCAGGAAGACAGAATTTTAATGTTTCTTGGAGATATTAATCAAGAATTGGCAGGGCAAAGTGGAACAAGTGGATAAACATATTATTCTATGAATTATTTGTATTTCTACTTAGTAAACCAAACGAACTATTTGACCAATACAAACGCCTGCAGAAGCCATCGAGAACATTTCTTTGTTCCTGAAAACAAAGAAAAAAAAAACGTGAGAATTATGATATTCTTTCAAAGAAAAAAAAAACCACAATGTAGCAGAATGGTAAACATGTTTGTTCGATGATATCAAAAATATTTGTCCTTAATTTTACTAAATGACTTCCGCCGGAAATCCAATCTATATAAAGTTCTTAATATATATATATATGTATATATATATATATATATATATAATATAACACACATCTGCCTTATATATATATATATATATATATATATATATATATATATATATATATTCATCTGACTTATATATATATATATATATATATATATATATATATTATCTATATATATATATATATATATATATATATATATATATATATATATATATATATATATAATATATAACTTTCAAAGAAGAAAAGACATAACAAACCGTCATTCCATAATAAATTTATTTCGACCAGAAACTCAAAAGGGTTTTTAATGGATTTCAGAAAAAAGAAAAGTTTTTTTTGTGAAATCCGTTAAAAACCCTGGCTGGCCTCTTAAGGATTTTTAGAAATGTTGTAATAATTTTTTTTTAAGCATTTAGAGTTTCTGGTCGAAATAAATTTATTACGGAATGACGGTTTGTTAAGTTTTTTCTTTGAAAGTTAAATTATTAAATATTACTCAGTATTTAATCTAATTTATCGATTATTATACAATGTGCTCTCTTTAGGGATTCATAAAAATTATTGTATGAATATATGTCTGCACCTACAGGAGCATACAGTATGGTTATACAGTGAGATTTTGAGGATCCCAGGTGGAATCATCCCTTACTACCTGCCATTTGGATACTTTACATATATATATATATATATATATATATATATATATATATATATATATATATCAGGAAAAAATAACAGAGAAGATTTAGATATTTTGTATTAAAGACTATTTCAGGGAATTGTCTAGTTGTTTCCATCATCAGCTGAAAAACTTCTTTTTTCCTGATATAATTTTGCTCTGTGACTCTGACAATAAGGTCACACATTGAGCTCTGCCAATTACGACATTTGAAAAACTACTACGCTGTAATGAAGATTTCTTCACCTGATCTTTGGATTATATACATACATATAATCAACAGACACTATGTTTCGACGTATCACGTCTCCTCCGTGTGACTAAACATAGCGCTACCTCTAGCTGGGATTGAAACCCGACCAATTTATCATCAATCAGAGTTCCTAACACCTAGGCTATCAGCACGCATGCAGACCAGAGAATGCACACATATGTATATATTTTATAGACCGTCAGAGAGATCTCCACCAGTAAAAGGATGTAGCATAACTCCAGAACGATATATGTATCAGAACGAGGTGTGTCGCATGGGCCAACTCAAGTTGTAGTAGTAGTCGTCGTTATTAGTAGCCGTTAGGTCAGAAACAACATACACGCGAGTTGTATAGTCACAAGGGGCTTTGTATTTATTTCCATGCTCGCGGGTTCTTTTCAGAGAGAAGGAAAGATAGAGAGAAAGAGAGGGAGTATCGGCAAATTATCCTATCTTCCTTGTATCATGCTTTGTACCGCTGTCCCACCCCACACGAGGGACCAGGAGCAACGTCTGACCCCTGCTACGGACAACGGAAAAGAGGCAGATTTTCTTCTTGCTCTGTTTCTCGTCAGCTCCGGTCAACACCTGGAACTTCCGTTTTTATTTTTAAATCTATTTCCGGTGTCATTCTTCGGTCAAGTTACTGGCACCCCGCTGTGTGTTCACTCCTCAAATTTTAACCTTTGTTTGTTCTTATTTCTTCTCCTCTCTTTCTCTAGAAATCCGAATACAGTTTTATTTTTTATCCGAATTCCGGTAGACTCTAATAATTACGCTACAAAGAGAGCCTTGCATTTAAGCGTAAATCGGCGGTCATCAGCGAAATCCCCTCCCCAAAGAGCTAAACGTTAGGGATCGAGAGCATATATTCAGTCATCCATAAACACCCTGTTTCGACGTATCATATCTCCTCAGTGTGGCTAGACACGAGTAGCACAGATTGGGTAATCTGATCTGTGCGGTAAAATGGGGAGCTGACAATAGTTGTGTTGCTCCACTTCTGAAAAAAAAATCTTTCTGGTATACTGCTAGCGAAAAGGGGATAGACTTCTTCGCTGATGCCGACAACATATATATACGTAGAAAATAAAAAAAAACACGGAGTATTCCAAAAAGATGATTTCATTCTTTATGGTGAATCGGTGTTATATCGTTTCGGTTTTAGTAAACCTTCATCAGGACTTAAGATGGAAAAATGTTGTTTGAGTGGGAGGATCATCCACAAACACTTAAACAACCTTCTTTTCATCTTGAGGGTTTTTGTTTTCATCTTAAATTTTCTTTCCATCTTACGTCATGATGAAGGTTTACTAAAACCAAAACGTTATATCATCGACTTCACAATCAACAATAAATTCATCATTTACGTACTGTTGGGTTAAATTACCCATAAACACCTTTGTAAAAGAAAGATAGAATCTTTCGAAATATTAGGAAAATAAATGGAACTTCGTACATAATATCCAACACAGTTTTTCATTTATTTTACACATTTCTTTCACTTATTTTATCATTTAGATAGATAGATAGATACATACATACATACATACATACATAATGGCTGTTACACGTGTTCGAGTAAGACCATTTCCCTTTTTTTAATCATCATAGTTGGGTGCCAGTAGCATTTGACACTCTATCCTTGTGTTTTCGCAGATGACTCACCAGGCCAGTCCTATACATACATGCATTAATGGTAACGGACTAGGAGAAAGAAAGAAAAAAATAATGAAAGAAAAGAAGAAAGAAAGAAAGAAAGAACAGATAGATAGATAGATGGACAGTAATAGACCAGCAGAAAGAAATAGATAGATAGTAAAAGACCAACATAAAGAAAGAAAGACAATTGATAGATAGATAGATAGATAGATAGATATGAACGATAATAGATAGATAGATAGATATGAATGATTCTGACAAGTTGTCAGAAGCCTTTGTGTAAACACCACTTCTGGTCAAAGATAAACAGATAGCTGGACAGATTTGATTAAATTAAGATAAAACAGATTGATATATATATATATATAAGAACGTAAAAACATCACCGAAGGGCACTTTTAAAATTGTAAAACAGGCAGGGATGTTCCAAAACCAGAAGGAACTTGATAGGTGATTTGTCATGTGACAGAGACCGGCAAGGGGGTGGGGGCTTTGGTGTTGGGGGGAAACACTTAGAGTCCTTTCCGCTGACGGAGACATGTCTCTCGCGAACTAGCTTAACACTCTGCGAAGGGAGATTCTGTAAACTTGATTTCCTGTAGACAACTGACCAAAGACATTAAAATGAAATGTATCAATTATTAAAAAAAAAGTTTCCATTACTGTGTTACCATGGCGATTCACAGATTTGAGGGGAGGATATTCGTGGGACAAGTGGCAGCAAGCACACAACGGTTGACTTTTTTCCGACCACGCAACTATGATGGATAATGGAGTTAATTTTCGTTTAGGGAAATTAACATTTAGAAGGCGCGTGGTCTAATGGCTAGAGCCGTAAGAAATGGACTCGTCGACCAGAGTTCAAATTCTAGACGAAGCTACAGTTCACATAACGCTAATACCCTTGGGAAAAGTATGAATCCAGTTTCTCTCCATCCAGCTATGTGTATAATTGTAGGGCAGACTGGGCTGTTTAATCTTGGATAGGTACTCAGTCTAGAAGAAGGAAAACTCTGAATTCAAATCTGTTAAGCCCCGCTTGGAGTGGTCACTACTAGAATAGGCTCAGTCCTAATTAGTGATCTATTTCACTATTTATATTTCACTACTTATATGAATATATCAACTGGATATTCTCTGATATGAGTGCTGTGTGGAACAATTCATGTACCTTGATAGTAATATCTCATCCACAGAAATCAATGTTAATACACGTATAGGGAACGCATGGTCTGCCATAGACAGATTATCAGTCATATGGAAATCTGATCTCGCTTAAACCGACAATTCTTTCAAGCTGTAGTTGTATTAGTGTTACTGTATGGCTGCACCACTTGGGTCATAATAAAGCGCCGAGAGAATAAGATAGATGGGAGCTGCACAAGAATGCTGCGCACGATACTAAGGTGATACTATCCTGGGTCACGGGCCCCAAATGTGATAGTATGCTGGTCACTGTATGAATTATTTTCATGACTACCACATGAGCCTCCGGTCAGCTGCTCTTGTTACATAATCTATGTTACATAAGATTATTGTCGGTCCCCTGTAATTCTGAGGGGATGGCCCTTTTCATACCATGGCCGGATCCTTCAATGGAAAATTACAGAAGCCCGCCAAAAATACGTGAAGTCACGTGGGATCTTTTGAGTCCTCAGTTTGCAGTTAGACGTCAGGCAGTGAAGATGTACTGCCGAACTGTGACTCACTCTGCATACGGGCGCTATGTTAGTTAGCAGATGTCTGGTGGAGATTTAACAATAAAATAAGATCAAAAGTAAATCGAAGTCTTGTGTTTATTACCTAAAAACTAACAATGACACATGGCTTCTGATAGAGAGAAATCCTTAACAGAAAACCAGACCCGAAGTCCCCAAGAAAGTCCAGACCTTAGAAGATGCCAGACCAAGTCAAGATGATAGAAGAAATACCAAAGACGATTAGAATACTAAAGACGGCCAAGAAATAGAATTAAAGAAAGAGGTATGCAACATTATAATTATTTAGTGCCAGTGAAGAAGGCGCATGCAACACTCTTTCAATACCCTCTGCAGAACTGGGATCGACGCAACTCGGTCGGAGTGTCTTTGTGACGGGTTGAGAAATTAGTAGAAATAAGCTGCCGGGTTTGTTGGCAACTCTAAAAAAAATCAGTCAACACGCCATCGACAATAACAACTGTTTTTATTCATATATAATGAATAGGGGTAATATATGATTATGCTTTGCACACTTGTTTGGATAAATAAAAACATGATGAGCTTTGTTTGGCGTTTTGTTTTATGCGAAATTCTGGAATTAATTTTAACTGCAAAAGTCAATTTTTACTAGTGGTAACCTCTTATTTTAGAAATTCCCATAGACTATGACAAATTTTTTTATCCGAATTCGGCTATCCCCGGGGCCCGAGTGTTCGTGTCGGTGTCTGCGTGCCTGACTCTCTGGCTGACTGTGTGTTTGTTTTCAAAAACGTCAATTTTATTTTTAAAAGAATTCCATCTGTATCTGTGTCATCGGTCTTGGGTGAATTAAGTGCGAAACCTAAGGCAACACTTTTGATTTGACAGCCATGTCAAATCTTTTAATGTCAACACTGCAACCTTTTCTGTATGTATAAACAATACGCAAAACCAAAAATGTATTTGATATTTTTGATTTTTGCATTTTACACCTAAACGAACCCAACTACACTAACACAAAAGATTATTCTACTCTTTTCTTTTTCGTTAAGAATTAGTTGACGCCAACAAAAGAACTTATCGTGTCACACAAAATTAATCTGGGATACAACACTCTAGAAAAATCAGTTATACAGCCACTTGCCCCCTATCACACAGTGTATCCAAGTGAGAGGAACAAGTCATGCTGGGCACTGCTGGAGCAGCGGGGACAAACTCATAAGTGAAGCTCTCCTATGGAAACCAGTACTTGGGCACCTACATTGACCTGCTCAGTATGGTTCTGGATGCTGCACAGTGGACCTCCCGAGAGCCGTAGTAGTATCAATGCTATTGCATAACTGCACGACTTGTATCCTAACGAGAAAATGTATCAATTTATTAAGGTTTCCATTACTGTGGGGTCGCATATGTTCAGGGCAAACAATGGTCGACTTTCCACTTGACTACTCAACATAGATGCATAATAGACAGTTGAGTCAATTTTCTTTTTGGTTGGGCCGACAACTTTTCAGCAGCATATATATATATATTTATGAGTTCTATAGTTTGCTTGAAGCACTTGTGCAATGACGCTGATATTTTTTGGTTTAGTGCGTCCTGGGACGCAGATATTTGCTTTGAATGAGTCCCCAGAAAAATTTATGGGTCCCAACTACAGCCGTCTAACTCCTACCTTGTAACCTATCCTGTTGTAATTCATTTCTAAGAAACTATTGAAATATATTTATAGCTAGCTTGAAATGGTGGGGGAAGAAAAAAGAAAACACTGGGGTGCATGAATACGATTTTAATGCGTAATTTTAGATTTTTGTGCATCAGGGACACAGGACGCGTACCATACAGCATTTTCTGATCGTGTCTATATTTGGTTTGTAATTGATTTTGAAGCTTATCCTGAAGCGAAGGAAAATGGTAACGAATATGTTTGTTCATTTCCCTGTATTTTTTATGATGTCTTTTATAACTTGGATAAAATCTCAAATCTTTGAAGGGATTCTCAGCGGCTGTCCATGTTTTTGCATTTCTATTATTAATAGAGATTCGCTTCCGGTTTTTGTCTGTAACACAAATTACGTCACTGCTTATGTGACGTAAGCAGTGACATATTTCATAACATAGAATGAATACACTCAATTTGAACATGCAACATTAGACATCTCATTGTTTTGTTATTTTTAAGTTTATATTAAATACATGACTGGTATTATATATCTATATATAGTTTGTTTTATTTTAATACATATTTAAAGTTTACATTTCAAATTGTTTTATTTTTTATCCTTAATGAATTTGATGATTACTTACTTAGGGTACACATCGCTGACATTGAATATTTTACTCCCCCACCTTCAGGCAATATGTTTCAAAAATCTATTTTTACATCGCCCAGAGGGTGTTTTTTTTATTTTGTTTGTTTGTTTGGTTTGTTTTGTTTTACGGCATATCAACCTCAGTGGGTCATTTAATGCCGATAAAGTTTTTCAAATAAATCAATTCTATATGGATAATGACAATTTTATAAAATACATTTTTTATCTATACCCATAGATGGCCAGACAAGACTCTAACAATACTACACTCCACCGGTGAGTGGACCAGGGAGCAATGATGAAGGGGGTGCTCCACATTCCCCAAACCTCCAAAGCTGGAACCTCACCATCGAATAGAGTTTACGACTCATTCCAGGACATGTAGATCCGTAGACACCGCCTTCCAGCACCTAGATATGATAAAAGGGGTTGGGGCTTTGCATAAAGGCAAATAGGGTTGGGAAAATCATATAAGGTGCTAGGCTTGAACGTGGACCACCACCCGATGTCGGAGGGGGCTCTCCGACCGCGCGTCCGTCTAGCCAAGATAGGGCCAAAAGTGGAGTATTGCATGTCAATGAACTGCTCATACCATCTGGCTCTATCCTTAAGCATCACGGTCGCCACCCACCGGCCAACAGTTGGCCCCATTGGGGAGTCTTACCCCTCTGCAGAAGTTGCAAGTTGGTCCGCATTCTAACGCCCCATCACAGGGGCGTTATTTATTTGTACTAGTATGTTTAACCACTAAAAGTAAATGCAGAAACACACAAATATTTTTTTTATATATGCATACCTGTCGCAGGCTATTAGTGCCATAGTGGAAATACAAACATGCCTCGTCCATGATTTGAAATCGTCTCGGCGTTATCATTTCCCAAGGTTTATTAGAGAATGAACATTATATTATGGTGACTAGAGTTCGAACCCGCTTACAAGTTGCTACAAAAGATTGACATATAATTTGAAAAAACACGACAGTCGAGAGAAGGAAAGTGAAAAGCGGGGCTCTACACAAAATATTTTTTGTTTCATCGGCTGGATAAACACCCCGGCACATAGCGATGAATGTCAATTAATATCCCAACAGAAATATTAATTGGAGGTTGCTATGACAACGACTTTTACAATCCCCGATGCAGGTGGTAAATATATATTAGATATATCTATGTGACAAATTTGATTAAAGCAAAATTATTTAGCAACAGGGTGAACTACCATATCAGCACAAGTTATTTGCCTCTCATCCACTTATGAGGGCGTGACACAAGGACATTTCTATTGTGGGCACCCACAAGCCGAAGCTCATGGGTGGTAGTCACAAAAAATGCCGATCCCGTCGGCATTCCCCCTCGAGGGGCGCCTCAGGGCTGGGCAATAAACCCAGCCCTGCCCCTTTAAATCAAGGAGGCAGGTATTGCCTCGGGGGATAGCCCATGGGATCTACGCAGTTATTTTATTGCCAAGCCACTCCAGAGGCCGAAGCGCTCTGGAGCAGGCTCAAGGGCCTTTGCAGTCTCCAGCAATACAGCATCATCATCAGCAATGAATGCCCCATCTCTTGAACTAGGTTGGATAATCTGTGTAAGATTATAATATTCTGTGGAAAAAAATGAAGTTTGGAATATAGACAGCTGACAGTTTCAGACCTAATATCTGTTGAAAAAGATATAATATTATTCAATTATTATTATATTATATTATTATTATTACTCCTTTTTGATGTTTTCACACCAGTATTAGCTGATGGTCTCTTCACTGGAGTCGTGAGTGACAGCAAGTCTCCTCAGGTCTCCAGGACTCTTCTGAGTAGTCTGGCAGATTTGCAGCAGTGCAGTGTTCTGAATGGTTTCATTTTTTCTTTGATTCCAGACTTTCCAAACCTTTTCCAATCCTTTTGGGATCGTGTTCCAAGTGCACCAACTACAATTGGTAATACTTTAACTTTCATTTCCATAACTTTTTCAGTTCTCTGGCAAGGTCCAGATTTTGTCCATTTTTTAATTTTCCTTAGCTTCACCCTGTGCTCTGCTGGAACTCAAAATACCAATTGACAAGTTCTTTCTTTTTTTTATCAACACATGTCTGTACTCTGACTGGGATAAGTCGGTTTTTTGATGCTCTCATATAGTCTGGCTACATAGATGGTACAGTGTGTTCCGTTTCTCTTTTATTTCATAAGTCCCAGAATAATTTTTTTATATGTTTCTGTTCTCAAGAACAGAGTTCGCCTATCAGCGTGTGTTAGTCGCTATAATAAAGCCAAACAACTTAATCTTTGGTTGTAATTTGGCGTCAGCATAAATGTGAGAATGTTTTATATGACCAGTAATTCCACAAAGTGGAGGCACTCACTTTCCAAACGACAAAGTAACGGTCTAAGTTTTGTCTAAACAAAACACTCCGATTTGTGCCTAGATCACAGTTGAACTACATATTTCGCATATAGTATCAAATTATGGTTATACAAGTCTTCATTTCTATTACTGATATTTAGCTAAAGTCCTGACATTTTCTATTTTGTTTGAGGTTATCTTTATCCGATATCATTTTGTCGCTTTTTGAGATAATATGCTTGTCCTTATGGCAATTAAATTTTGTGCAGCTAATTAGTATTAATGAATTTACAGATTACTTCTATTGAGGTATTTCTTTATTATTTAACTTTAATTGAGTTAATTGAGATTTTAGATATTATTATATATTATTTAATTTTTATATTGATTTATGAGTGTTTTAATCTAGCTTTGAAAAGCTGGACGAGTATAATCACTAGAGTTTTGAGTGACAATATCACCACTCAAGGTCCTACCCGGGGATTGGCTTTCCTGCCCATTTGATTTCTAGCCGATATGGCCAGCAATGCCGTAAGTGAGTGTGGGGGTAATTGTTCATCTATCCCTCTCTCTCTCGAATTTCCAGATCCTTATAATAGGTCTTTTAATCCAAAAGTTTATTGGAAGTTCTCGAGAGTGCACGACATACCTACAATTGGTATCCACCTTTTCCACTCTAAATGTATCTAAGCCAGCTTTTAACAATTTCTCTTGGCAAGGTCTAACTACTTATTTCGCTCTCCTCTATTTTTTGTTTTGCTTCATCTTCACCCGGAGACGCGGATCCCGTCGAATCTGCTAGGAACTGGGTCAAAATGTAGATTTTTTGCAATAATACCTTCCCAGTGGTAATCAACCTTACCCAACACAACGAACCCGTGCCTTGTTTTATATGCCCTGTTGTGCTAAGTTTGCTACATTCCGCTTATATATCATTGGTTACGAATCGTCATAAACTCTTATCACCGCTAGTACATTTCTGTTTTGTCCTTATCGATGTGTTATCTTAACTTCTCTTATAGCTTTCGATATTATATTATTTTTTTTAAAATCATTTTTTTAAGTTGAATTTGGCACAATAAAATAATCAGTTCAAACATAAAAATTGAATAAATTAAAACAGTAAATATTTTAATATTAACAAGGTCTGGTGTACTCCAGAGAAAGCAATAATCAAATAGATACGAGTTCGTACATCGATAGAAACATTCATTGAAGAGTTCACAGACATTTTTAGAAGACTTGTCAGAAGATGAAACAAGGAGAAATTTAAATATAACTAGTAATCTTTAATCGAGCGAGTCGCAAAGAGATCAATTAACATTCCGGATTTCAGAATATAATGAAGGTTTAATGAGGAGACATATTAATGCTACCTATATAAAAGTTTTTATCACTCTATCCAAAACCTGAATCTAAACAAGATCAAGGAGATCATAACTAACTCTCTATCACAAATTAATTAAAAAAGAAGACCTTACAAAATTAATTATATGACTTACGTTATTTGCTGCTTAGGGTCAGTAGATGGCAGGGTTGGGTGACTGGTGTTTGATAGATGTATGTAGGGGAGTAAGATTCCAGACAAAGTACAATAGCCGATTGATCTGTATTTGGGAACCAGTTTTATTACTGGAGCACAACAACAAAAAGGAGAATAATTGCTTCCATGGTAAGTAGCTATAACTATAGGAGAGCCAGTGAAAGGTACTAGGATACCCCATCGTTGTGGAACGACTATCCCCTACTATACTGCTGCCGATAGGTTATAGCAGTCAAAAAGTAATGCCAGTTTTTTTTAGGCTGGTGTGAATGAAAATTAACTCAAGCACGGAACTGGAAATATGGTAATTATAAGGACACTCAAAATGAAGCTCGAATCCAGTCCCTCGATCAAAGATTTTATATCTCCTACTTCCTGACACATGAGGTTTAAGTCAAAAAGTAACCATTGCACTATTTTTTATATTGAGGACTAGTGTTATAATATTTACCTTGTATCATGTTGAACACAGGAATATTGTACACTACAATCACAAACTGAAGCCATCGATCCGACTCTGTACGAAACTTACTACTACACCCTACGTCACTGCGACATTAGGTTCAGTCCTATAGAGAGAGATACATTGCGAGCATCTCTTTGTTTGAGGAAGCTGTGTGTATTAGCCTAATACCGAACACAGGATAGTGTGTTATAGCAGAGAAATGAAGAACTGGTCCCTTTGTGGAGTCAAAACAGCTACTTTTACCCTGCATCATCGTCGCGTTTGCTCAATAGCATATCGACGCTACATTCGAATTGAGAGCGTTTGGTAATCCCTGTCCGTAAAAATTCTGTTGACTGAGTCTTGAGCCACTTACTTCAACTACAGATTTCTACTTCCATCGTCACTGGAATCAGCGTTTTGCTTCCTCTGTCGGCCCCATGAAAGAGGGTTTGAGGGGGAAAACAGTCATTCCAGGAATAGAAAGATATCAGAAAAGTTTCATGTAAGTATGTCAGAAAACTAGATAGGGATGTTCGCCCCACGCCGATTCCAACCAATGGGGTTGGCTGCGTGCGAGTTACTGGAAACAGAGCCAGACGACTCAGACGCGACATGTCTACCAAAGAGATACTTGCATAGGGGCATTCTTTGGCTTCATTCAGTGCAGCCGAGATGTGTGGCATGAGAGGTGGGCAGAGACAACTCGTGGGAAACTGTCACCAATGACAACAACTCACACCTGCTCACTGGTCTGCCCAGAGTATCCGAGAGTTTCTGTTCCCATAAGAATCCTAAGTGCGTTGGAGGCAGACCATCCCTACGGCTCAACGGGTCCACCTGGCTGTCAATATGGTGTATTTTTTCCCACCTTTCCCCAAGCTCAAATTAATATGTGAAGCCATTTTGAGGAATAGTCACAGACGACGAATGAAAAGGCCGGTGACAACAGACGACAAACTCCCGGACTATGGAATCTGTCCAGGTATAGTGCAGATGCGAGCGTGACAGAGAAGGATGGGAAAATCATTAAGTGGGGTTTATATCTTGTGAAGGGGATAATTATAAGTTGTTTATGAGATTTAGGGGAAATAAGTTGCTTATGACTGAACAACACCAGTACTGCTTGGAACGTTAGTATTTGCCTGACATGATCCTACGATATCTGAATATCCCAAAATGAGGTTTACATTCTCGCGACGTCCATCTATATTTGATAAACAAGATATAATCTGTTTTAATACGTAGCGATCGCTTTATATTAGAAAAAAGAAGGTGGTTAATGTGTCAATCTATTGTGTTAGTCAACGACGAAAGTTATTTGTAAGCAACCGCGTCAATATTTGGACAAAAAATTAACTATGCGACCTTGTCGCTGTCATCTCGATTCTTTAAAGCGTTATATCCATTCATCTAGATTTGCAACTTTGTTGTTGCGCGTTCTAAGAAAACTTTTATCCGTGTCTAAGTAATTACACGGTCTAGTCTGTTAGCCCAGTGTCCTTGCACCGACTCCTCTTCTCTCTCTCTCGCGTTCCTTCAGCTTTAGTCTGGCATTACTGCTCTCAAGTGTCTCTTCTCAATCTCAGACTTCTCTCTCATCTTCATCGTCATCGCACTCTCTCTCTTCTCTCTCTCTCTCTCTATAATATTCAGGTGAACTCCAAATTGTCGTTATTCCCTTAAGCTTTTTGAAAGAAGAAATCATAATCTGTTTAAATGGACGTTACAATTTAGAAAAGAATGTAAATTACTAATCTATAATGAATGTGCAGGCAACGACCGCAATTGTATTTATATCACTTATCATTAATTTTAATATTTTTATGCATTTCTCAGGCCATGCCTCGTATGGAACACGCAGTCCTTTGTTAACTAACACAAAAAACTAAAGTGCGTAATAACAGTAAATACATAACAATTTGCCAGTAAGTAATAGAGTTAACATAATAAAATCAATTGATGACAGGGTAATATTATGTCAAAATAGGAAAATGACAATAGCATGGCCTCTCATCTAACTTTATAACTGTATAATTAGTTTTGTAAATGTTTTTTATTGAGATTTGCTCGCAAGGTCTTATGTGAACAGTTTTGCCCTATAAATTTATTGTTGAGATATCTTATTTTTTCTACACAACTGATATGCAGAACACACGAATAACCATGGATTTTTATAGGTGATTCAACCATTTTACGGAACGTATAGATAAGAATCAGCTCAGGGAATGTAGATAGCGCAAATCTCCAGACTTGAGACCTGAGAATTAATGTTTGCATTTTAAAAATCGTAATCAATGGATCCATTCTATTGGTGGCAATGGGATTTATTTCCTGGTAGTTTATAAATAACTTGAACAGGTAATTTAGGCAAAATAGAAAAGACAAAATTATTCGTACAGTATGAACAATTAAAAAACTGAGCATTTTGATCAAGTTATTAGTCAATAGCATGGCTCTCTTATCTTTATAACTGAAATTCTTTTGTAATGTTTTTTATGAGATTTTAGCAAGTCTTATATGTGACTTTCTTGCAATATAATTTATTTTTAAATCATTTTTTTACAAAAAAAATGAATATGGGAACACACATAATAGATTTTCCTTGGTGATTCAGTCATTTATGAACGTCGGTAGCAAAATGTGGAGGAGCCCAAAAATCAAGTCTTTTAATATTCTCATTGATATTGAAAACAGACCAGATTTCATGTAAAGCATGGATTCCGTTTTCATGGTATTGCAAAGGATGAAAGGCCTCTCATCTTTATAACTAACTGCAGTCGTTTTCTAATGTTTTATATGAGATTTGGGCAAGTCTTTTTCTGCGATTTTCTTCATTCTTCAATGGTTACAACGTTCTAATTTCTGAGGGCTTACTGAAGGCAAAACTTTCTTTCCCTCATATTATTTCTTTCATTCTTTATTTCTTTGTTCCTTTCTTTCATGTGTTCCTTCTTTATTTATTTCATTTTTCTTTATTTCTTTCTTCCTCCTTCATCCTGTTGTATACCTTTCTTACTTCTTACTTCTGGTCGTATTTTCTTCTGGCCGGCTTTGCTATTCTGATCGTCTTTGGTATTTCTATCATCTATGACTTGGTCTGGAATCTTCTAAGATCTGGACTTTCTTTTGCTATGTTCTTGCTGGCTGGTCGTTCTGGATTCATTTCTTAGTCTTGTTACCAAGACATTCATCAACCACAAGAACATATTATTATACAAACTTTTATTTCCTTAACTATACATTCATGTAACTAAATATCTGACTAACATAGCGCGTGTGTTCCAGTTTAGGCTGAGCATAAAATGGCCGAGCCGTCTGCCTGACGCCTAACTGCAAACTGGGACCGAACAGGTCCCACGTGACTTCACGTATTTTGGCGGGTTCTGTAATTTTCCATGAAGGACCGCGGCCATGGTATGAAAAGGGTCATCCCTCAGAATTTAGAGGGGACCGACAATAATCTTATGCAACCGCATAGTTAGTAACAATCCTTCATAAAAAGTGTGTTTTCCGATAAATAAATATAATTTACTATTTAGCTTCTTTTTCTTTCTTTCTTTCTTCTTCTCAAGACAATAATTTCTTCCCTTCAAACTATTTCTTTCTTTCTTTTCTTGGGTACTTCTTCTTCTGTTCTTTCTTTGAAGTGCGTTCCTTTCTTTGTTTATGTTCTTTTTTCCTTTATTTATTTCTTATATCCCCATAAAGTGTGTCTTCTTTTCCTGAATAAATAAAATAGTATCTATTTAATCGTATCTTCTGCTTTCTTGTCCTTTCTTTCTTTCTTACTTACTTTTTCCTTTCTTTCTTCCTCAAGACAAAAAAATTATTTCACTCATACTATTTCCATTCAATCCATAGTATCATTGGTCTTTCTTTCTTTTCTTCTTTTTCTTTCTTTTCTTTCTTTGTGTTCATTCTTCTCCTTTTCTTTCTTTTTGATTTGTTCTTCTTTCTTTTCTTTTCTACTCTTCTTTCTTTCTTTATTCCCATAAAAGTGCGTATTTTCCAATAAATAACAATATCTATTTATTTATCTATCTATCTTTCTTTCTTTCTTGTCTAAGACAATTTTTCTCCCTGACACAATTTTTTTCATTCTTTCTTTCTCGCATAAAGAGTGTCCTTTTTGATAAATAAACAATACCTGTTTCTTTCTTCCTTTGCTGTTACACGTTTTCCCTTTTCTACAATAATCTTATTTCTTTCCTTTTGTTTCTTTCTATCTTAAATATTCCCGCCATGTCTGCCAATCATTGCTAGTCACTAAATAACCCAATGAAAAAAAGTTTCCCCAAAATCTTTTCTTTTATCCAATCAATTTATAACTTAGACATAAAAATCGGGTTAGTCTACAACTTTGTCCAGTTATTTAGTAAACAATGTGTCATCTCGAGCTGTTAAGTCCTGTTGAACATTAGCACAGATATATCCAACCCAGCAACAAAACTATCTAAATCCTCCCCGTTGTCCATGCCCTCCAACAAAGAGTTAAAGATAGCCATGTTTGATTTGAGCGCCTCTAGATAGCAACCAAGGTTAAAGTCCCAGTAGTCGAAAATCAATTCTTAAACCGGATTTACTCAAGGCGGAAATAATGTTTTTTAAATAAAGTAAATTAAAGAAAACAGACTTCCCCACAACAAACAATACAAAACAAAATAATATTTCACTGAATTTTTGAGATGAGGCTTGATAATTAGTATTATTTGTATTGTTCGGACTATTGTCCTCGTCTTTATTGTTATCTACTCTATTTCTCTGAATTTTTTAGATGAGGTTTGATAATCAGTATTATTTGTATTGTTCGGACTATTGTCCTCGTCTTTATTGTTATCTACTCTATTTCTCTGAATTTTTTAGATGAGGCTTGATAATTAGTATTATTTGTATTGTTCGGACTATTGTCCCCATCTTTATTGTTAATTGTACAACATTTCGGCCGATGTGCCCTCCGGCATTTTTCAGGTATTTCTTGTCGGACTCTGGAACCTTCTCGGATTCGGGAACCTTCTTGTTGAAATCGGGACCTTCTTGTCGTAATCAGGAGCCATCGCGGAACTTTGCTGGTCTGGGGCAGCAGTAACATAGAATGATAATTAACACAGTTTAACACCTGTACCCCAACTATGGTTAGCAGAATGAGAACAGGATACTCCCGTGGGCTGAATAAAGGGTTAGGTTCAAAGTTCCGAGATGGCTCCCTATTACGACAAGAAGGTTCCTGAGTTCGAGAAGATTCCCGAGCCCTGGAAGGTTCCCAAGTCCGACAAGAAATACCTGAAGAAGGCCGGGGGCGCACATCGGCTGAAACGTTGTATAAATAACAATGAAGATGAGGACAATAGTCCGAATAATGAAATAATACTAAAATAACGATAATACCTTATTAGGGCCGGTTTAACTCAGTTGGCAGAGCGTTCGACTAGTAACCACAAGGTCCCTGGTTCGATACCGGCCCTCGCCAACTCAGCGTATGTGTAGCACAAGAATATGTGCGGTAAAGTGTGGAGCTGATGGCGGGTGTGGCATTCCATCTCAGACGCCAAAATAATCTTTGGTCTAGCGGTAGGGAAAAGAGGATAGACTCTCTCGCAGTCTGGCTGATACCGACATTAGACCACCACCGAAGACTTACTTATAATTAAGATAATGTCTGCTTGTCAGTCAATATCCAAAACTATGTCACCACCAACATCACAATTCCCTCAGTTATTTACGTTATATTCTCAATGGTTATTAAGATAATCATTATTCAATCTTAATTAGCATCTTATTTATTAACAATCTCTCTATTAACGTCTAGCTGATATAGATTTACCTCAAAACAGCTCATATCATTAATGTGTTTAAAATCCTGCAATGTGTGTTGTATATCATTTATAAATAAATGTTTACATAGTATATGGTGTGAGTGATTTGCATACCGGTTTTAAAAAAATATGTTTAATGAATTAGTTACTTCTAACATTATTGGTTTATCCTTAAATGTATTAAAAGAAATCCCATGTATATTTTTTATTGAAATCAATTAGAAATAAAGTAAGAATTAGTGTAATCTTTTTTGTGTTCTTATTCAATTTCATTAGTTTTTTTCTTAACCCGATATAACATTTGATTATATGGGAATTTGAATATTTTTGCTAATCTTTATAATAAATAATAAAGATTAAAAAAGTACTGCATATGAAAATTATAAAAAGCGTAAACTTCCCAATTACTGGTTATAATAATTAGTTAATAAGCAGCTTATGATTTATGTAAGAACCTGTAGTTAGAATATGTGAATAAAGTTCGTTATATTTAATATCGGAGGTGGGAAATTTCCATAGCCGTTGGTGTTATGATTGGCACGATGATGACCCAACTAACCTTCCGCTAGTACTATAAAGGCGTGAGATAGTTTTAGCCTGAGATGCGACCCGATTTTCGAGGGGCGCAGACGGTATTGTCCGCTCCAAGTGTTGGCATCTCACCCGCGGCGGAATCAATATCAGCTGGGTTGGGAAAAAAAGAAAACAGCCAAGTCTTGTTAATTGATTATCAAAAACAAGAAATGAGACGAACAAGAACCAACAAGAAGTAAAACCAAGCCTTAACAGAAAGCTCACACGATTGACGGAAGAACATGGCAGCCGAGTTAGAAGCAGTAAGCAGCAGTAAAATCATCATCCCATCTCTACTCTCTCTGTCTCTGCCCCCCTCTCTCTCTCTCTCTCTCTCTCTCTCTCTCTCTCTCTCTCTCTCTCTGTCTCTCTCTCTCTGTCTCTGTCTCTCTCTCCGATTATATACACCCAAGTAAAGGGGTATTTAACAACTGAGAGATATTATAGAAATTAAAGTTAACTACTATATTAGAAAGAAGAATAAGAGGTGATTTACCTGAAATTTACAAAATAATAAATCAATTCTAATTATGATAGACAGTTTTTTAATATTTCTCTACGAAACGTACAGTCAAGGCAGATTTCAAAAATTAAGTCAAATTGGATTTTTTGCAGGTAATATATTTTTGAACCAAATTGTCAAATCAGATAAACAAAAAGTTAAAAAAATTAAGATTAATTTGGATGATTGTAAAAGAAATGGTAAAAATAAGAATTCAAGGGGTCATTTTTAACCATGTGATGAATTACTTAACAAAATTTTATCTGTACATAGATATTATTATATAATAGCAAAAAAAAAATGCTCTCTGTGTAAAAATTATTTTTTGCCTCGCTCTTTCGTAAAAAATATAAACAGGTCTTTGATATTTTTAATGGACATAAAAAATAGTTTTGCTGTCAAAATTCAAATGAATATTTTTCCTTCTAATAAAACCGAGATTCTAACAGTTACATTCATGTGCTGAGTTAAACCAGTCCCTATCAGAGCAGAACTACATATTAACACACATGAAAGACATATGAAAGAATGAGATCAGTCGGAGTCAATTTTTTTTTTTGGGGGGGCATTAAAACTGTTCTGTTTTGATTATCGTAAAACAAGATTTTACGAGAGACGATTATTGGTTTTTATTTTCATCATAAAATATAAAATCTAGAATAACATTATGAGACTATTTCTTAATATTTCTTATTTATTGCGGACGTAATTTAGCGCAACTCACCGGTCCAGAGGTCGAAGCTCACTGGACCCCTGTCCCGAAGGACGGGTGGTGATGTCTGGTATTTACATGTGTCCCACTTTCAAACGATATGGCACAAGGCCGATTTATGTAGGCACCACCCACAAGCCGAGACTCATGGGGTGGTTGTATACAAACCGCATACATGTTAACCTCGGGTCTAACCACCCACCCTCGATAATTAAGTCAGCGTATGAATAGCACAGGGATCTGTGGGGTAAAATGAGGAGCTGATGGTAAGCGTTGCGCTCCACCTCAGACCCATTGTTATTCGTTGTTCACTAAAACTGTTTTATTCTGGCTGATTTAATAACACCTATTTCTTCCTGGGAAATATTAGTGTGTGCCATTGTGCAAAGTTCATTGCCTCGGAGAACAGTTTGATATCGACTGTTAAAATTCCTTGATGTCAAATTGGATGAAGTCCGCTCTATTCTTATTTTCGATATTAATGTTATATATTAATATATATATATGTGTGTTTTCCTGTTTCGGATACCTCTAGGGACTTACGACCATGGACTCGCTCTACGTAAATGATAGGAAGTTGAGTAACTTGGAAGATAATAATGGAGTGATCTACTTTCTCCTTGACCAAGAAGATGTATTCCAAACCACTATGGTATGTTTGTTTCGATTAGATTCTCTCTCTCTCTCTCTCTCTCTCTCTCTCTCTCTCTCTCTCTCTCTCTCTCTCTCTCTCTCTCTCTCTCTCTCTTTTTTTTTCGCCTTTAGCTCTTACTCTTTGCAAACAAAAACATATTTTTGTTTATCTTTACGTATTACTAGCTTTATTCACGTTGTTTTACTTTTTTCAATATAAATAAAATATTAGTATATATATATATATATATATATATATATATATATATATATATATAATCTCTTCAGTCCTCACTTTAAAAGAAAACTAAGACAACTTTTTTATTATATTTATTTTTTCTAACGACCAACCAATCCTACTTTGTTTTAAAGTGTCCTCTTAAATTTTGTAAAAATGGACTTGTTGATTTTTGTTTTATCGTCTTTAACAGATAATTACGTATGTTCTAACTTTTATTTTGTTTTAGTTGAAGTTGAAACATTTAAAGTAAATAGATAAAATAACCCAACGATCATTTTTTTATTTATTACTTTCCCATATTGTAACATTCTGGGGGCGGAAAAATACATTTAATATATAATAATATTTAATTGATATCAATTAATCGCATTATCAGAGTTAATCCATTGGTTAAATAAAAATAAAAATACAATCAGCCTTACATATACTAAAATATATTGTTTTGGGGGCGTTTTTCTTTCCGGATGTAGATTGAACTGACATGTGATTTCTTCCACCAATAAGAGAATCCCATCACAGGTCAACAAGGAGTGAAAACCTGTCTATCAAACTTATCTGAATTCACTGTATTTTAACTGTTAAATTTAAAAGTTTTACACTACATGACAAAATGAATAGGTTGTCTCCATTCTTGAGGATTTAAAAATCTGATTGCCTAATGGGAATTCAGTAACAATAGGCAACAAATAATGCTGACTGGTGAAAATCTCCTCAACAAAATCAAAACAAAACAAGATGAACTTTAATGAGAGAAAGAGAGAAAACAATAGTTGAACCAATCAATTTTAAAGTCTCATTACTCTAAGTATTGTTAAAAATAATTAGCTATTCATGTAACATCACAGGTAGGATTATGCGTGAATGCTTTCATCAACTTTAATAATTATATATATATATATATATATATATATATATATATATATACAAGGTATGTCAAAAAAGTATCGAGATTGAAGCTGTATTTACCAATATAGGAAGAACAATGGGGACGATCCGTAATAGCACAGGTTTTGACGTAAACATGGGGGCTCTCGACTCTGCACAAGTTTTGGACCTAGTTGGTCTACTAATATTCTACAACATAACAAAAAACTCGTCCGGACAAAAATGCAACCGGACAAGAAAATACGTCATCGTACACTGAAGAATATTGAATTATCTGTTGACATAAAAAATTGTAAACTTCTTAAGCGTTACATATAATCTCATTACAGGTAATTTTGAGTCTCATTTGAAACCAAACACAAACAGCATACATGTTAACCCCGGATCTAACCTCCCACCCTCGATAATTAAGAAAACATTCACCAAGTCAGCGTATGAATAGCACAGGGATCTGTGCGGTAGAATGAGGAGCTGATGGTAAGCGTTGCGCTCCACCTCAGATGTCAAAACAATCTCCTTGGTCTAGCGCTAGTGACAAGGGGATAGACTTCCTAACTCTCCGGCTGATACCGATTTTAGCCCACCCCGACGACGATATCTATATATAAGTGTCTATACATACATATATATATATATATATATATATATATTATATATATATATATATATATATATATACGTACTGAAATAGCCATAACTGGCGTAGATAACATAAATTATCTAAGTCAGAATTTCTTTTGAAATCTACCCGTTCTCTATTCGCCACACACATCCAAACAGTAAATTACCCACAGTTTCTTTTTGGAAGGAATTTGCGAATGCTGATTCGATGGCTTCTATATCAAAGAGGATAATATTTCATCAACGGAAGAAAGAATAAAAAAAAACATCTTTCACCATCCCATCTTCAACTATTAACGTCACAGACACGTTTATGATTAATACTCGGACAGATTTTAAGATCAGCTTTCTTTATATACATCAAATGAAATCGCCCATCTACTTGCTTCCTTTACAAGACACACACACACACACACACACATATATATATATATATATATATATATATTATATATATATATATATGTAGGTGTGTGTATATATATATATATATATATATATATATATATATATATGTTTGTGCATATATATATCTTTAACTGTCATTTTTAATGATAATTGATGCTGTACCTATTATTATACTAAAGCTGGCGAATCGTCCATGTTCTTGCTTCTTTTTATATATACAAATACACCTATATATAGGTGTGCTTGTTTGTATATATATATATATATATAATATATATATATATATATATATATATATATATATATATATTCCTTGACAGATTCCCAAACACAATGTCCTAGTAATTGGGGCGACATGAATGCGCAGATAGGCATAAGCGAGAAACAATAAAATACTGCCTACATAACACCCCAAACAGGAACGGCGAATTACTAGCAGAGTTCTCTCTTGAGAACAGGCTAGTATGCCTAATAACAAAATACCAGAAAAGAAAAGGCAAAACTCTGGACCTACACATACCCAAACAATACAAGAGCCCAATTAGACTATATCCTAATAAATAAAAATGGATAAATAGTGCAATGAACTGCGAAGCATACTCCTCTTTTGAAGGAGTATCCTCCGACCACAGAATAGTCACAGCAAAATTACGACTTAGCCTACGTAGGAACAAAAAGCAAACCAGTAAGACTGTACGATACAGCTGGTCAACACTTGCCAACAGTGATATATGCAATCGATATGCTGTGGCAGTAAGAAACAGATTCGATATCCTCCAGGAGGCATTTGAAAGCCCCACCGCAAACGAAGAATATGAAAACTTCGTCAATGCCCATCTAGAAGCAGCATCCGAATGCATACCGACCGAACTGAGAGCCAAACGCTCTGTCCCCTGGGAGACGGAGGCAGTTAGAGAAAAGAGAAATAATATCAAAGAAACAGCCCAAATTAATAAAACAAACCCAACTAGCACCAACCTGTACAACCTTAAGAAAGCCCAGGTAGCCTTAAACAAAACATACAAAAGGGAACAAATAGAGTACATACAGGCACAAATAAATAATATCAGACAATCGGTAGAAGACAGACAGTCGCGATTAGCCTGGCAAACAGTAAACGAAATTAGTGGTAGAAAAAGCACCTCTAAATCAAAATTAAAGGCAACCAGCCAAGAAGATAGACAAAAAAAATGGAAGGACCACTTCCAGAAACTGCTAGGAAACCCCCCAGAAATCATAGAAAGTAATATCCAAAAGATTGTAGATAAACAACTAGATATCAAGCTGGGAGATTTCACAATAGATGAAATTAACCAAGCTTTAAAGAAGCTAAAAGGTAGAAAAGCAGCAGGACTCGACGAAATACCCCCGGAGGTGTGGAAGATAGGAAAGTTCAATGACATACTGCTTAGGCTATGCAATGCAGTATATAGACAAAATAGAATAGATAAATGGACGAAAGGCTGCATCCTCCCATTCCCTAAAAAGGGAGATCTCGGAATCGCTAAAAATTACAGAGGCATAACTCTCACTGCTATTGCAGCCAAGATATATAATGCCCTTCTACTTAATCGCATCCGGCCCGAAATAGAAAAAATCCTTAGAAGAAACCAAAATGGATTCCGCAGAAATCGATCCACAACCTCTCAGATCCTGACTATTCGACGGATCATAGAAGGGGTACGAGCAAAGAATCTAGAGGCAACGTTATTATTCGTAGATTTCTCCAAGGCATTCGATTCCATACATAGAGGAAAAATGGAACAAATACTATTAGCATATGGCCTCCCAATGAAACGGTCTCAGCTATAATGATGCTATACAAAGACACTAAAGCGATGGTACGCTCACCTGATGGCGACACAGATTTCTTTGACATCGCCGCTGGAGTCCTTCAAGGGGACACACTGGCACCATATATATTTATAATATGTCTAGACTACGTACTCCGAACATCATTAGATACCATAAAAGAAAAAGGTTTCACACTAAAAAAGGCAAGAAGCAGGCGATATCCCGCACAAACAATCACAGATGCGGACTATGCTGATGACCTTGCACTTCTTGCAGATACACCGGCAAAGGCTGAATCACTGCTACATAGCTTGGAGGAGGCAGCAAAGAATATAGGCCTCTATGTGAACTCCGGTAAAACAGAGTTCATGAATTTCAAAAATAAAGGAGACATCTCCACACTCGACGGCAAGCCTCTTAAACCAGTAGAACAATTCACATACCTAGGTGGTAATATCTCCTCCACAGAGAGCGATGTTAATACACGAATAGCAAAGGCATGGGCGGCCACAAATAGATTATCAGTCATATGGAGGTCCGATCTCCCTGGCAAGCTGAAGCGACAGTTCTTCCAGGCTGTGGTTGTGTCGGTGCTGCTGTATGGCTGCACCACCTGGACCCTGACAAAGCGTCTTGAGAATAAGCTAGATGGGAGCTGCACAAGAATGCTGCGAGCAGTCTTGAATAAGTCGTGGAAACAGCACCCCACAAGGAAACAGCTGTACGGCCACCCCCCATCTCACAAACTATATCCGAGTGAGACGGACAAGGCATGCAGGACACTGCTGGAGAAGCAGGATGAACTCATAAGCGACGTTCTCCTGTGGAAGCCAACACATGGACATGCAAGTGTGGGGCGCCCAGCAAGGACATACATTGACCAGTTATGTGAAGATGCTGGCTGCTCCGCAGAGGAGCTTCCAGGTGTAATGAATGATAGGGAGGGTTGGCGAAGGATTGTCATGGATGCCCGTGCTGCGTGCGCGACATGATGATGATGATGATCATTTTTAGTAATAATTGATGGTAGCAGTATATATATATATCAATTATTATACTAAATCTGAGTGAATTATACATTTACTTACTTACTTCAAATGATGTGTGTGTGTGTGTGTGTGTGTGTTGTGTGTGTGTGAAAAATATAATTTATATATATATATATATATATATATATATATATATATCCTTGAATGTCATTTTAAAAATTGATGCTAATGTATATATAATATATATATATATATATATATATATTACATTACTAAAGCTGAGTGAATAAATGATTGTTTGCTAAAGTCTTTTTTCCTATTTTGTTTAATGACACAACATACATCCGAAAATATTCCTTTGTTTTAGAATTAAGTTATGTTTGAAAAATTCCACTTAATTTGGTTCTAATTAGACGTAATTTGCCATTAAGTAAAAAAACTGACCCGTCTCATCCTTCACATTCTACTGATACTTTCCCCCTCTCTCTATATATATCTTGATTGACTACTCCTTATATATAGAGCAAAGAGAGAGAGGGAGAGACATTTGAGGGTGTGGGTGGTAGATTGAACTTTTCGTATGTTAATTTACACCAGCTAACAGCTGGCTCATATATAAAAGACTCAGATTTTAACTTAATTGCACATTTTAGCAATATGATCTTAATATTTGTTCTTTTTTATTCTCCGGTCGTATTAATTTTTCAATTTAATTCGTTTGGCAAACTTACTTTCTTCCTGATCACAATTATCAACCCAGTGCTCAATAGGTAATCCAACGGGTTAGGTTTTTCTGATATATATATATATATATATATATATATATATATATATCTTTGTTTTTTTAAGTTGGGCGTTATTACGAAGCATCGAAAAATAAATGAATGAACTCGACGTTATGCAGTATTGGATTCACTTATTTTATTATGATTATTTTTTATCATAAATTTTCGGGTTCGTTAGATACCCTTTATCAAATGACTGTTGTTCCTGTTCAACGGATCTTTTGTCTCTGTTGTTATTGACAGCGGCAGCATCTGTAAAAAATTATAATAACGGGGTATTCCGATGTCAGCGTTCAGTCCCCTCACGTGAGTTTCTGCTTGTTTTCGAGATTGCGTTGTTGGAAATGCGTGTTCTATTAGAATGCATTTGAGGTGTGTAAGGTTGTGTGGTAGGGTGTTAAAGTGAAGTGCTATGTACTATGCGGGGATTTGAGTTTTATCGTGGATTTGTGGTTATTTAATCTTAGTCTAAAAGATGTTGATGTTTCTCCCCCCCCCCACATATATATATATATTATATATATATATATATATATATATATATCAATGTGTATGGTTGGCACATTATACTTGAAAAAGCAGTAGTAATCCAACATAGAGTGATATTAGAAGAGTGCTCAATATCTGTGATAGAGCGTTAATAGATAAATAAATGGATTAGCTCTTTTTGAATTATCATTGGAACAATTATTGCCACCGTTCAGTTTCTTGCCCTGTGGCAGTTGTCAGACAACGAAATTGTTTTTGAAAATGATACAAGTGATATAAATATGGTTAAATGTATGGGGTTTTTTAAAACTGTATTCTCGTGTTACATGTTTACGTGATTGTGTGTGTAATGTCGGATGCCAACATACGCACAGGTATATATATATATATATATATATAGTATCCGATTGCCGCTTTAACTTTTCCGTCGCAGTGGCTCCAGTAAATAATCCAAAAGTGAGGAATTACATCAACTTGGTTAATGTAGAGTGGGGTCCTGAGGAGATCATTTTTTTTTATTGAAACCATGGTAGACCCTTTATTATCCATCTAACAATAATATTAATAGTATTATATATATATATATATATATATATATATTATGGACTGTCTCGTCGATTTTCGATGCATGAGACTTCATACAATGAACACCCACACAATGATTTGTTTATAGTGGTGAAGGCTTGTGTTGAACTATCCGCACTTTTTGGCACAGTCGATAGGAACGAATTGGTGCACGAATGCCACAAAACCAATCAACGACTGACCTCAGGAATTTTGAATTCAGAGTTTTCCCTCTCCTAGACTGGTTACCTAACCAAGGTTAAAGAGCCCAGTCTGTCCTACTATTTTACCCATAGCTGGAGGGAGAATATATAGATTCATACCTTTCCAAAGGGTATTAGCGCTATGTGAAATGCAAACAGTCTTGTCTGGGATTTGAACTCGAGTCGTCAAGTCTATTTCCCACGACTCTAACCATTATGCCACGCGCTTCCATATTGCAAGTGAGATAACTTTTAGCATTCATGATATTGCGAAAGATTAAATGACCCAAAATCCTATCTGAAGACATTAGACATCATACTGTTATCTTGGGTCGATTCTGAAACTTAGGATTTCGGGTTCTTTTATCCTTCGCAATATCATGAATGCTGGTATTTCACTTGCAACATGAAATCTGGCTATTTGTCAATACTTAGAAGAATATTGAAGTCTTGATATTTATGCAAGATGGTGCTCCTCCACATTTCGCTATCGACGTTCGTAAACGACTGAATCACCAATAAAAATCCATGTTATGTGTGTTCCCATATTCATTTTTTGTAAAAATAATTATTCAAAAACGAATTATAAGATTTTCATTATAGAGAATTACTTTGCAACCATCCTGTATATTGTAGGCATTACTTATTATCAACAATTACTGGTCCCTTCCTTTTCCTTTAAGAAGACCGTCGTAGATGACGATGACATTACTCCATTACTTAGAAGGCTTTTGTTAGTGAATTTGATTCAATATTTATGGCCTTGTGCCAAACTAAGCTTAGATTAATAAATGACCACAATCAAGGGATGTGCACCTTGGCTAACATTTATCGTTGGGGGAAATGGAATTGGCAACCTGAGTTCAAATCCTGGCCAAGGCTGTTTGTGTTTCACTTAGCACTAATGTCATTAGGAAATACATTAAATTATTATAATAATCATTAGGTAATATAGTTCTTTCTCTCCCAGTTAATAGTAGGGCTGACTGGAATCCTTAGCTTTAGGTAACCAGTCTAGGAGAAGGAAAACTCTTAATTTAAACCAGCTTTTGTTCATATAAATAATTGACCTTGCTCATGGTGGAGGGGTTGGGCAAATGCTTATAATCAGTGGATGATTAATTTTCTTTCTGTCTCTAACAGAATAAATATCAAATTTAATCCTTCGCTCCTTACTAAATAGAAGCATCTGTATCATCATGGACGACTATCATTTGTTGTTTAGTAGCCAAAAATCTTTATAGATCTGTTTGAGTCTGTTGTATGTTGGTTGTAAGTAATTTTTATGTAAAATGTAACATCAAAGAAACAAGAAAAACAGTACAAGTAATAAACAAAGAAGCTTGAGTCGTAACCAAAATTGTTCTTTATAGGTGTATTATAAATTGTATCAAATGAACAACAAGGTACAAAGATCTGGTTTGGTTAATGAATTTTCCTTTTTACAAAGTCTTATTAGTGTTAAAGATTACTTGTAATTCAGTTCACCCGGTTCTAACGACTTGCAGATGCGATCATGCACATTACAAGGGAAATTCCCATCTGCATTTGGTGGTTCATGATGACGAGGATGTCACCTCTCTGCAGTCCTGTTAATCTCGATATTGAGCCGCTCAGCTCCTGTGCGGCACGTTTCTCGCCAACCCGTTGTTGGAGGCCAGATCTTCCAGACCTGAAGGTGTGATGGTGCATGTCTTCAGTGTCGTCTTCATATGGTCTTTGGACCGATTTAGGAGGCTTTCTGTCCTTCACCTCCCATCTCCGAGTTCACCATAAAGTATTTTACGAGGAGTCTGCAGGCATGTGGATGGTGTGTCCTAAACATTTGGTGTCTAAGCTTTAATAATGCTTTTCTTTGTAGCGAGCTAGATTTCACAAATGTGGTTGTAGACATTTTAAAAACTCTTAAAATCCATTTTTAGACTCCCGTTGTTTAAAGATGGCTGTCTGATATAAATCGCGTCTGATACTTGGAGTCGTTTTAAGCATTTGCTATGTAATATTTTAGGATTTATTCATAATTCTAGTATTTCCATATAATTTCAATATTCTATACATCATTCTATACATTTTCTATATTATATGTAATTCCTGTGTTTTCTATATAAATCTAGTATTTTCTAGTAATTTTCTAGTAAATTATGTTTTTCTATATAATTCTATATCTCAGTATATTCGTATATATCTCAATGCTTTTTCCTCTCTTTCTATTGTTCTCTTTCTCTCTTTCTCTCCCTCTATCTCTCATATCTCAGTATATTCTCTCATCCCCCCTCTATATATATACATACATATAATTATATATATATATTAGTGTGTATGGTTGGCACTATTATACTTGTAAAAGCAGTAGTAATCAAACGTACAGTGTTATTAGCAGAGTGCTCAATATCTGTGATAGGGCATTGATAGATGAATGAATGGAAAAAATAAAAGGTTTAGCTTTTATTTATTTACATGGGAACAATATTTACAACCAATGTTTTCCTGCTAACGCAATCGTCAGGTAAACGAAATAGTTTTTTTTAACTATTTCGTTTACCTGACGAATGCGTTAGCAGGAAACCATTGGTTGTAGATATTGTTCCCATGTAAATAAATAAAAGCAAAACCTTTTATTTGTTCATTCATTCATCTATAATTATATATATGTATATATATATGTGTGTGTGTGTATGTGTGTGTGTATAAATATATTATATATATATATATATATATACAATGTGTGTCAAAAAAGTATAGAGATGTTTTGTACTTTTTAACACATCTTGTATTCTGAAAAAAAATAACGTTCCATTCATTCTTCATTTCTATCTTGCCTATACATACAGCTTTAAACTTGGTACTTTGACACACTTTGTATTCTAAAAAATAATTAATGAATGAAACGTTATTTAATTTTTCACCATACAAGGTGTGTCAAAAAGTACATAAATATTGATACTTTAGACACACCTTGTATGTATATGTATGTATGTGTGTGTGTGTACTGTACTGCGCATATGTATTTGAACAAACTAATATTTCACGTATGATTTGATTTTAGAAATTAATTACACAATTAAATCTATGCAAAAAAAAAAAACTAATAAACAAACAGATTTTATAATAATCAACACAAACAAAGCGAAGTTCTTTGAACAATGGTGGAAAAATAAAACATTGAAAATATAGGAAATCGTTTTAATAGCTAATGTGACTAGCATTTTCCTTTCGAATCTGTCTGAGTCTTTAGGGCAACGTTTGAACTTATTTTAAACAATGTTTATTTTCCAATATTGTCCTCACTGATTTGATTTGCTCCCATTATATTCCTTTAGATGTAAGAATTTTGCCTTTCTCTAATATGAAATTGATCAAGTGCCACAAGTGATCGATAGACTTTTGGGCTTGGCCAGTTAATGGGGTACACCGGTTTCGGTTACTTTGATAAATAAGTCAATTCAGAACTATCTCTCATTATCCCCTCTCTCTCTCCTCTCTCTCACTTTCTCTCTCTCTCTCGCTCTCTCTCTCTCTCTCTCTCTCTCTCTATATATATATTATATATATATTTAATATACCAAGCGTGTTGGTAGATCCTTGCGGAGAGAAAAAACCCGGCAGAGAGTTTGATTGTAAAAATATACTACCAAACATCAACCAGGAAGAAAAAAATTTTTGAAAAAAAGAAAAGACCAAGATATTAAAAAAAATAAAATATTAAAAAAATAATCTATTGGTATAGTATTTGGCCAAAAGAAAAAACAATTTATATGTATATATATGTATATAAGATATATATATATATTCATATAACCGCTAGGAGAAGCTAATTTGTAAAAAGTGCTCGATACCTAAGTAGAGCCAAGTAATAAAGATAATCTACTGAGTCAGACGAACCTACTATTAGTTTCGCATAAAGCTCTTCAGGGCTAAAATCTGAGTCAGATTTTAGCCCTGAAGAGCTTTATGCGAAACTAATAGTAGGTTCGTCTGACTCAGTAGATTATCTTTATATATATATATATATATATATATATATATATATATATATATATATAAGTATAGATAAAGGATATGAAAACACACATTGCTGTTAAAGTGAAAATATTTTATATCATATTCATAGCTAATATTGAACAATATTTTGATTTATAAAAATCATCTCCAGAGCTTGTTTTTAATCCGGACTCATCGAGAGAGGAGCTGAAAATAATTTGAATTCAAAACGAAAACATTGATGTTCCAAAAAGTCATGCAGTCTTTTCCACATCCGCCACGCGTTTCTTGGTCAGCGACAATAATGTATATCTTACACTTTAACAGCATTGTGTGTTTTCATATCCTTTTATCTATACTTATACCGTCGGATTCATTTCCTTTCTCTTAACTAATTATATATATATATATATATATATATATATATATATATATATATACTAGCAAATATATGCACCCTCCGGGTGCAAATATTTAAGTTTTAATGTAATAGAATATCGTATTAAATTAGAAAGACTAATGAAACTAAATAAGAATGCAGATAAAAAGATTTGAAACAGAGGGAGTATAATCGAAAAATAGAACAACTGAAACTTACTCTTCCATCACTCCCGTCTTTCATTGTTATTTTTTCTAATTTAAGTATTTAGTTAAAATAGGAAGTAAAGAATAAAATGACAGTTATTTTTTCTTGTTAATGGATTTCTTTTAAGATTAATTGAAGAGATTTTTGTTTATATTCATTAAAATAAAACCAAACAATTAGAAATCAATAATACTAAGCAGATATTTATTAAAATTACATTTTAAATATCAATATGCAAATTAGCCTTCCATTCACACTGTAATCCGCTATTTTGTTGTATATATAAATATAATGTATGTTATTAGTATGTAGATATGGTCAACGGTGTTAATAATGTAAAACAATTTTATTAATAATTGAGGTTAAATTAAATAAATCATTGAATTGTGATGTCAATAACAAAGGGAATTGTGATTTGAGTAGTAATTTAGTTTCGGTTACAGACAGAAAAACACACAATCTCCATTATAATAATATATATATATATGTGTGTGTTGTGTGTGTGTATGTGTGTGTGTAAAAGGAATGAATTACCGGTAAAAATATTGGGTTGGTCTCAATATTTGGTTGTTATAAGTGATACTCGGATAAGTCAGCGTTATAACAAATATTAAGTGCTCAATACGTAAGTAGAGCCGATTTATTATTATAGTGCGTACAGAAATAGCGTACTCGAGTTTCACCATAAGGATCTTCAGGGTTAAATCCACTGAATTAATGAAGATATTGATTAATTACTGTTAATTGCAGGAGTTCATGTTGTAATTATGACCATTGAAAAAAAATTTTAAGAGGATTTTTTGAAAATGCTTAAGTTTTATTTTTTTATGTTAGAACATATATGACTAGCATAGATAGATAGACAGGAATACACTAAAATAGATTGATAGATAGATAAGTAGGTAGATAGATAATGATATATATATATATATATAGATAGATAGATAGAGCAGAGAGAGAGAGAGAGAGAGAGAGAAGAGAGAGAGAGATTTAAAAGAAACAGCTCAAATACATCATAAAATATTGGTAAGGTAGATATACATTAATAAAGATAGATATAAGCAGATATATATATATTATTATATATATATATATATATATATATATATATATATAATATATATAGATAGATAGATAGATAGAAGATAGATAGATGGAAAAGAAACAGCCTCAAATATATAACACCCTGTCAATATAAATACATATTAGATGGGAACAATGTTGGTATCGTGAGATATATGGTAATGATGCTTACCATACTGGAGTCATTATCTGATGAAGGGGTTGCAATGCTATAAATAGCTGTATTGTATAAGATATATATATATATATATATATATATATATATATATATATAGAGAGAGAGAGAGAGAGGAGAGAGAGAGAAAGAGAAGAGAGAGAGAAGAGAGAGAGAGATGAACAAAACGGAAGTCAAAATATACGTGAATAGAATGGCATATATATATTGATATGTAATATGAAAAAATTAAAAAACACAAGTCTATAAACGAGTAATAAACTTGTGTTTTTCAATTTTTCATAATATTACATACAGTATGATTTATTTCCACTTTTTCCTCACATATAATGATATATATAATAATAATAGATAGATAGATAGATAGATAGATAGAAGAAGAGAGAGAGAGACAGAGACAGAGACAGAGAGAGAGAGAGACTCGCAATGTGCATAACTCCGATATATATTCACATGTACTTACACACTCAAAAGAACACATAGACACAAACACACACACACACTCACACACACACACACATTCTTATACATATTCACAAAAAACAAATGCGTAAACACACCTTCCTTTACGTAGGATCAGGCGAATACACCAGTGCCAGTAGACACACAGTCGGTTGCATATAAATACAAGAGTTGTTGAAAAAGTTTTCAAAACGTCCACTGTCGTTTTCACATCTGCCTACCAAAAAAAAAAAAAAACAGAAACTGTTCGCCAGATTCATGTTTTAAATATTAAAACCGGATCAAACATCAAAATGGAGGATAGTCGCCTGGCCATTGTTCTATAATTTTGTTAGAGACGTCAGAGTGAGAGAGAGAGGGGAGAGGGGGAGAGAGAATGAGGGAGAAAGGGGGAGGGAGAGAGAGAGACGCGTCCTTGTTTTTTCCATCTGCGCTGTTTGCTTCCTCATTTCCGTACCATGTGACCAACCGCACTTCCTTTTTACAATCTGAGAATCGGCCATTTCTAGTGGACACTAACAAGGACACTCATTAAATTCGTTGCCTTCGATTTAGACACAACGAAATTTGCTTTCTTTCTACCTTTTTTTTTTTATTTCTCCAATTTAAATTATGTCTTTCTTTCTTTCTATCTTTCATTTTTCTTTCTTTCTTTCTTTCTTTCTGTCTCTTTTTATTTATTTATTTCTATTTCTCTAATTTCAATAGGGTATTCTTTTCTTTCTTTCTTTTCTATTTTTCTTTCTTTTTTCTTCTTCTATTTCTCTAATTTCGATTAGGTATTCCTTTCTTCTTTCTTTCTCTTTTCTTTCTTTCTTTATTTCTCTTTTTTTTTTCTTTCTATTTCTCTAATTTCAATTGGTATTCTTTCTTTCTTCTTTCTTTCTCTTTTTCTTTCTTTCTTTCTTTTCTTCTTTCTATTTTCTAATTTCAATTAGGTATTCCTTTCTTCTTTTTCTTTTTCTTTCTTCTTTTTCTTTTTCTTTCTTTTCTTTCTTTTTTCTTTCTTTCTATTTCTCTAATTTCAATTAGGTTTCCTTTCTTTCTTTCTTTCTTTCTTTTCTTCTTTCTTTCTTTCTTTCTTTCTTTCTTTCTTTCTTTCTCTAATTTCAATTAGGTATTCCTTTCTTTCTTTCTTTCTTCTTTCTTTTTTCTCTTTTCTTTCTTTCTTTCTATTTCTCTAATTTCAATAGGGTTTTCCTTTCTTTCTTCTCTTTTTCTTTCTTTCTTTCTTTTTCTTTTTCTTCTTTCTTTCTTTCTTTCTTTCTTTTCTTTCTTCTTTCTATTTCTCTAATTCCAATAGGGTATTCCTTTCTTTCTTTCTTTCTCTTTTTCTTTCTTTCTTTCTTTTTCTTTCTTTCTTTCTTTCTTTCTTTCTATTTCTCTAATTTCAATAGTGTATTCCTTTCTTTCCTTTCTTTCTTTCTTTCTTTTTTTTTCTTTTCTTTCTTTTCTTTCTTTCTTTCTTTCTCTAATTCAATAGGGTATTCCTTCTTTCCTCTTTCTCTTTTTCTTTCTTTCTTTCTTTTTTTCTTCTTTTTTTTCTTTTTTTCTTTCTTTCTATTTCTCTAATTTCAATAGGGTATTCCTTTCTTTCCTTTTCTTCTCTTTTCTTCTTTCTTTCTTTCTTTCTTTCTTTCTTTTTTCTTTCTTTCTATTTCTCTAATTTCAATAGGTATTTCCTTTTTCTTTCTTTCTTTCTTTCTTTCTTTCTTTCTTTCTTCTATTTCTCTAATTTCAATTAGGTATTCCTTTCTTTTTTCTTTTTTCCTTTCTACAATTTCAATTCTGTCTTTCTTTTTGTCTACCTATTTTCCTTTTCTTTTCTTTTCTTTTCTTTTTCTTTTTCTTTTTTGTTTCTTTCCGTTTTCCTTTGTTTTTGTTTTATTTCCTGTGTTCCTCTTTCTTTTGTTTCCTCTCTTTATTTGTCTTTAGTTCTCTCTTTCTTTCTCTTTCTTTCATTTTTTCTTCCGTTTTCTACTTTTTTATGCTTTTGCTGTATCTTTTTCTTTCTTACTTTCATTCTTTCCTTTTGTCTTCTTACCTTTTTCTTTCTTTCTTTCTTCCTTTCTTTCTCCCTTTCTTCCTTCCTTCCCAGATATAATCTTGTATATTTATTTATTTATTTAGCTATATATTATTCTTTCTATTTCATCTTTCAAAAAGAATATTTTTGGATATGTGAAAAGTTTTCCTGGAAGACAGACCGAGTGATGGCACGAAAAAAAGCAAGATGGCGTCTGGAATGTTTTTGTTCTTGTTTTTTGGTTGAAGATGGAGACATGTGAAAAAAACATTAAAAAGTGATTTTTTCTGAATTAAAAAGAAAAAAAGTAGCACGTTTAACCTTTTTTTAATATATAAATGTGAAAAATAGAAAAAAAACAAAGTTCGTTTTTCACATACCCAAAAATCTTTTTTTTTAATTATAGGAATAGACCAAAAAAAGAAGAAAAAAAAAGAAAAGTGGAAAGTGTCTATACTAACATTAATATTAAAGAATATCTTTCAACTTGTTTGTTCCTCGGTTTCCTGTTTAGATTCATAAACTCTCCTTTTTTTGTCATTTCTTCTATTCATTTTTTACCTCATTTTCGATTGAAACAGATTAGCGTTATTGTTTCCACGTGCTCACCTCCACCCCTCTCTCTCTCTCTCTCTCACACACACACACACACACGCACACACACACACACATTCCCTCTATCTATCTATCTATCTATATCTTTTCCAATTCATTTTCTTTCTTTCTTATTATATTCTTCCTGTGCAGCTTGTCGTTTTTCTTCCCTTTCTTTCTTTCTAGTAAAAATGGAATGGTCCATTATTTAGCTGAGTGGACGACACTCATAACAAATAAGAATTCGGTGGATAAGCCACATCAGATAATCAGGATTTATATTTTTTGCATTTCATCTTGGACGATTTAGACGGTCTCATTTTTAACCAGAGGGTGTCGCAAGATAATAACGGTCGTAAAAAATAGGAACACGGATATTAATATATGGATGATGTTAAGAATAAATAGTTTAAAA
Organism: Doryteuthis pealeii; assembly: GCA_023376005.1. NCBI lineage: Eukaryota > Metazoa > Mollusca > Cephalopoda > Myopsida > Loliginidae > Doryteuthis > Doryteuthis pealeii. Next base: position 67,714,363 of record CM042151.1, on the reverse strand, counting down.
AGCTAGACAGATAAAAGTGAGATAATATCTTCTTTTTCTATTTTTGGTTTTCTTTTGCATTGGCTGTGGGGTCTGCTTTGACAGCCACTTGTAGAATTGATTGAAACTCTTGAGGCTATTCACAGAATTGTGTCCTGATTCCTAAGAAATAAAATGCTAGGCGGTGATAGCTGAAAAAACAACTCTCCCTACGAATGAAACCCCTAGCTGAAGCGGGGTCTACTGAAAAGAAAACAACCGGCGCTTAAGGCGTTTTTTTTTCCGAAAATTTAATGCTATATTTTACCCCGTACAGTTTTTTTGACAAGTAAATGTAAATATTTTAACCCTCCCCCTCTTTAAAATATTTTTTGGGGGGAGGCTAAATATTTACATTTACTTGTTGATAAAACTATGGCTTACTCTTAACGCCTTTAAACCACAAAAAAATAATTGTCGATAAAACGCCTTCAATCCGCTAAAAAAATTTCTTTTTTTTCGGTATTTTTTATTTTTTTTTCATTTAATATATTTATTCCAACAATCAATTACAAATTCATATTCATTGGTAGGGGGGGTGCTTTTTCAGCTATCGCTACCTAGTGCTTTTAAGGCAGAAGGCCGGTACGCAATTCTGCGATAAACCCTGAACTTTTTTTTCAAACACGCAATTCAAAAGTCATATTCAACAAAGTTTATCATTCGTAATTTTTAGCCACAAAAGGAAAATGTGCGTCTAACAGGGGCAGATAACTCCGATAAAGTTTGAAATCATTGTTGATTTGAACAGTCAACAGAATTTTACAGGGCATTGACACATTCTCTCATTCGAAGGTGGAACATTGCTATTGAGAGGAATGGTGGAGAAGTAGGGATGTGATCCACAGACGACCAGCTTCATTTTGATGTATGATACATGTTCCTGAGTTGATAATTATATCTGTCCTAAACAAAATGGCATTAGCTTTTAACTCACCTATGTGGAGAAGTAGGGATATGATCCACAGAGGACCAGCTTCATTTTGATGTATGATACATGTTCCTGTGTTGGTAATTATACCTGTCCTAAACAAAATGGCATTACTTTTTGACTCACCTATGTGGAGACGTATGGATGTGATCCACAGAGGACCAGCTTCATTTTGATGTATGATACATGTTCCTGTGTTGGTAATTGTACCTGTCCTAAACAAAATGGCATTACTTTTTGACTGGTATAATAAGATTAATCAGTATCAGCTTTTGAAGAAATCATCAAAAGCATTATATGCAATAGAACAAATGAAGTAGCAAATCGTGAGTTTGATAAAGTACTTGACCAGGAAGCCCTTCCAATAATGCCACACAAATTAAACCAGCCTTCCCAGCATGACCAATGAATTTAAGGAACTCTCCCATCACGATCCAGGAGTTTGACTTCATTTACATGATGCACCACACAACAGATAGATATGAACAGTCTAAGATTGATAGATAACAAAGGCGTCGAGTTGGCCTGAAGTCGGTATCAGCCAGACAGCGAGGGAGTCTATCCTCTTTTCACTATCCCTAGACAAAGGAGACTGTTTTTGTCGTCTGAGAAGTCGGTATCAGCCAGAAAACGAGGGAGTCTACCCTCTTCTCACTTGCCCAAGACCAAGGAGATTGCTTTTAGCGTCTGAGAAGTTGGTATCAGCCAGACAGCGAGGGAGTCTATCCTCTTTTCACTTGCCCTAGACCAAGGAGATTGTTTTTAGCGTCTGAGAAGTTGGTATCAGCCAGAGAGCGAAGGAGTCTATCCTCTTTTCACTAGCCCTAGACCAAGAAGATTGTTTTTAGCGTCTGAGAAGTTGGTATCAGCCAGACAGCGAGGGAGTCTATCCTCTTTTCACTAGCCCTAGACCAATGATTGTTTTTAGCATCTGAGAAGTTGGTATCAGCTCAGACAGCGAGGGTGTCTATCCTCTTTTCACTAGCCCTAGACCAAGAAGATTGTTTTTAGCGTCTGAGAAGTTGGTATCAGCCAGACAGCGAGGAGTCTATCCTCTTTTCACTAGCCCTAGACCAATAAGATTGTTTTTAGCATCTGAGAAGTTGGTATCAGCTCAGACAGCGAGGTGTCTATCCTCTTTTCACTAGCCCTAGACCAAGGAGATTGTTTTTAGCGTCTGAGAAGTTGGTATCAGCCAGACAGCGAGGGAGTATATCCTCTTTTCACTAGCCCTAGACCAAGGAGATTGGTTTTTGGCGTCTGAGAAGTCGGTATCAGCCAGACAGCGAGGAAGTCTCTCCTCTTTTCACTAGCCCTAGACCAAGGAGATTGTTTTTGGCGCCTGAAAAGTTGGTATCAGCCAGACAGCGAGGGAGTATATCCTCTTTTCACAAGCCCTAGACCAAGGAGATTGTTTTAGCGTCTGAGAAGTTGGTATCAGCCAGACAGCGAGGGAGTCTATCCTCTTTTCACTAGCCCTAGACCAAGGAGATTGTTTTAGCGTCTGAGAAGTTGGTATCAGCCAGACAGCGAGGGAGTCTATTCTCTTTTCACTAGCGCTAGACCAATGAGATTGTTTTTTAGCGTCTAAGATGGAGCGCCACATCTACCATCAGCTTCTCACTTTATCGCACAGATTCCTGTGCTACTCATACGCTGAGTTGGCGAGAGCCGGTGTTGAAACAGGAACCTTGTGGTTCCTTGGCACACACTCTACCAACTGAACTAAACCGTCCCTCGATCGATAGATAGATGGATAGATAAAGTGGGTATATTCTTACAACTATTTCGATACATTTCCGACCAACCATATTAAAGAAAAAATGAAAATGATGGTAAGTGCTTTACGGGTAAAAGATGTTGATATCCTGGAAGTCTTTTGTTGGAGTTCAAAAGACAGAAACAGTAGAATTATACGGAGGAACTTCTCAATAGAAATCTTCCTCGACGCACCGATTGGCTTTACAAGAAAGGAAGTTCAAAATTACTGTCTGTACACCAACGCCGATGCCGACCTGGCCTTTTCTCAAGCCACCCCACCACCCATCTCCCTCCCCCTCTCTCTCTCTCTTCTTCTTTTTCTCTCTCTCTCTCTCTCTCTCTCTCTCTCTTCTCTCTCTCTCTCTCTTTCTCGCTCATCCTCTTTCGCAGGTTTCTCTCTCTTTCTCACACACCCTCCTTCTTTTTTACTTTCTCTCTCTCTCTCTCTCTCTGTCTTTCTCTCTCCCTCTCTCTCTTTCTCTGTATATATATATATATATATATCCCTGTTGCGTCCTCTCACTATTTCCCTCTCTCTCTCTCTCTCTTCTCTCCTCTATCTATCTATCCGTCTCTCGAACGCTCTCTCTTTTCTCTTTACTCTCTCTCTCTCTCTCTTCTCTCTCTCTCTCTCTCTGTTTTTCTCTCTACCCCCCACACATATACACAATGTCACGTGCGCGCTCTCTCTCTCTCTCTCTCTCTTTCACTTTATCTCTCTTCTCCTCTCTCTCTATTTCTCATTTCTCTATTTTCTTCCCCTCTCTATCTATCTCTCTCTCTCTCACACACACACACACACACACACACAACACACACACACACACAGAGTCTTTCTTTTCTCTCTCTCTCTCTCTCTCTCTCTCTCTCTCTCTCTCTCTTCTCTCTCTCTCTCTTCTTTGTCCTCCTCTATATCTCATACGCTGTTTCCTTTCACTCTTCTTCTCTTCCTCCCGCTTTCTCTCTCTATCTCCCCTCTCTCGCACCCCTCTCCCCTCTCTCTCTCTATCTCTCTCTCTTTCTTCTCTAACACAGACACACATGCACATGCAGTCACGCCTTCTCTCTCTCTCTCTCTCTCTCTCTTTCTTTCTCTTCTTCCTTCTCTCGTTTTTCTCAATCCATCACACTATTCTTCCCCTCTCTCACGCGCCTCTCTCTTTCTCTTTCATTCTGTCTTCTTTTTCTCCCTCTCTCTCCCCTCTCTCTCTCTCTCTTTCACTCACCATCTCGCAGGTTTCTCCCTCTCTCTCAACACCAAGCTCTGTCTGTCTGTCTGTCTGTCTCTGTCTTTCTCTCTATCTATATATATTATATATATATATTATATATATATATATACTCCAGTCGCGTCCTCTCTATCTCCCTCTTTCTCGCAGCCTCTTTCTCTCTATATATCTATCTGTCTATCTATCCGTCTCTCGAACCCTCTCTTTTTCTCTTTACTATCTCTCTCCGCCCCCCCCCCCAATTAAAGAACTCACTGACAAACTTGTTTCACCACTAAACAAAAAATAAAAATAAAAATAAAATAAAATAAAATCAGAATGAAAATCAATCAATCAATAAGCAGATCCTTCCGCCGAAATATGATTTCTTAATTTCCGGCGTGAAAGTAGCGTCTTTGTGTTGTAGAAGAATCTTTGGTCTGCCAGAATGGTCCAAGACCAAAAGTCAGAACTTTGGTTTTATTTGCACAGTCATAAAACGGTTTTATTGGTAAATGTTTATGCTTTAGTACTCGGACATCTATCTATCTCTCTATCTCGTTGTTTTCAGACAGATCGCTTGCTTTCTCTCTTCTCTCTCTCTCTCTCTCTCTCTCTCTCTCTATATATATTATATATATATTATATATATATATATATATATATATATCTTATCTTATTATAATGGAGATTGTGTGTTTTTCTGTCTGTAACCGAAACTAAATCACTACTCAAGTCACAATTCCCTTAGTAATTGACGTCACATTCACCATGAATTTATCCTTATTTTAACCTCAATTATTAATAAAATTGTTTTACATTATTTATCCTGTTAACAATATCTACATGATATTTTCCACGTACCCCACTTGTACGGGTCAGGCACAAGGCCCTATTTATGTGGGACCACCCACAAACCGAAGCTCATGGAGTGGCAGGTGAAAAATTGCGTTGATCCCGTCGGCATTCCCCCTCAAGGGGGGCGCCTCAGGCACTGGGCAATAAACCCAGCCCTGCCCCTTTAAATCGAGGGGGCAGGTGTTGCCTGGGGGGTGGCCCCCTGGGATCGACGCTATTAACTCGTAAAGATCCAGGGCCGAAGCCACTGGACCCGCCGGCGTGGGCCGGATCTACATACTAATAACATGCAATTGTATTTATATATACAACAAAATAGCGGTTCACAGTGTGAACGGGAAGGCTAATTTGCATATTGATATTTAAAAATGTAATTTTAATAAATATATGCTTAGTATTATTGGTTTCTAACTGTTTGGTTTTATTTTAATGAATATAAGCAAAAATCTCTTCAATGAATCTTAAATGAAATCCATTAACAAGAAAAGATAACTGTCATTTTATTCTTTACTTCCTCTTTTAACTAAATACTTAAATTAGAAAAAATAACAATGAAAGACGAGAGTGATGGAAGAGTAAATTTCAGTTGTTCGATTTTTCAATTATATACCCTCTGTTTCAAATCTTTTTATCTGCATTCTTATTTAGTTTCATTAGCCTTTCTAATTTAATACGATATTTCATTACATTAAAACTTAGATACTTGCACCCGGAGGGTGCATATATTTGTTAGTATAATTAAAGAAATAACAAAAGACTTAGAGATTTTGCATTATAGACTATTTCGGGGATCTTAGACAAAAGTGTCTAATTCTCCCGACTCATCAGATGCATATATATGTGTATATATATATATGTAGGTGTGTATGTGTGTATGTATATGTATGTGTATGTGTGTGTATGTATATGCATGTATATGTATATGTTTGTATATGTATGTATGTTTGTGTATATTTGAGAGACATTGAAAGAAAAGAAAAAAGATAATGGATGGAATGGTAGAAAAGAAAATAAATTAAGGTAAACAAAACTACTAAATAAATGAACAGGGGTGGCCCTGAACTCTGGAATGGATTGATTTAACAGTAATTCCTAACAAATCACTGGCAAGAGGTCAGATATCTTTGTTTATTATTATTATTGTGTTACATAATCATCAGATACCTAATGATTATGACAATAGTGTAGAAATCATATTAGTGCAGCTGATAGCCTTGAGAGTGAGTGACAGCGTTTGACCTCACTCTGACCTTGCGTTCTGGGGATGATCGTGAGAAACGGAAGGCAATAGAAGCCCCTTCCGGTTTAAGGTGTAAGCAACTCAGTTAGTCAGTTGGAGTTAGGACTTAGAAGCGAAGCTAGCAAGATGTGAGTCTCACCGCGTGATTGTCTGGTCTGGGGTTCTACGAATAAAGTAACATCATCGTAAATCGAAATCTTGTTGTTATTACTAAAAGCTAACAATAGCACAAGGCTTCTGATAAGGAACGATCCCCAACATAGACCAGACCCGGAATCCCCATATAAGAAAGACCAGACCTGTAGAGAAGATATACCAGATCCGGCCAGAAGAATAAACGACAAGAATAAGAAGTAAAAGAGAAGTATATAACGTATAGATATATAGTGCCGGTAAAGAGGTATGCAACATATACCTATTTGGTACCGTCAAGGAAAAGGCACTACGTAACAATTGTTTATTATTATTTTTATTTGTATTCTTTATTTTTAGTCACATTTTTTATTACTCTACAGCTGAGCAAGACAGGACAATTTAAAAGGAAGGGAAGGAAGGGGAAAAAATCTGTTTTCAAATGCCTTAAAAGTAATAAAGAATTCGTCATTCGCATCTGATAAGTCGAGAGAATTAGACACTTTTGTCTAAGCTCCCCGAAATAGTCTATAATGCAAAATCTCTAAGTCTTTTGTTATTTCTTTAATTATAAATTTTCTCTGTGACTCTAACAATAAGAGCACACATTGAGCTCTCAAACTACGACAAGTGGTTTTAAAAAAAAACTCATATGTCGTTAGGAAGATTTCTTCTCTGGACTTTTGGATTTATATACATATATATATATATATATATATATATATATATATATATATATATATATATGAAAGTACGCAAACAGTTTGTCTGATATGGCTATGCCGACAATTGTTGGGAGAATATGTGCTTAATTATTATTAATCAATTAAGCATATATTCCCCCCCAAATTGTCGGCATAGCCATCTCAAACAAACTGTTTGCGTACTTTCATACTGTCGTGCAGTAAGTCTCCAAAAATATAGGATATATCATTTTATAAACAAAGCGAGAAATCTGGAAAGGCCAGCTAGTGTAATGGTTAGAATCCCCGCCTGACAGCTAGGCAGTTAGGGTTCGAATCACACACAAAGCGGCTTCTATAACTCTGCTGATTAGGCATAATATGCTCAAATGTACATACAGAGATTGACTTTTTCTCGATTTGTTTACGCTCTACATTTGAACAGATATATTCGCCTGATTCATTAATTATTAATTAAATTCATCCTATTTTCGGAACATTTGTTTTTTCAAATTTCTTAATATTGTCGGATTTATTTTCCATATTTACTCCCATATATATATATATATATATATATATATATATATATATAAATTTTCTAGTTTATGTACGCAATCATTGTATTATGTTATTAGTAATGGAGAATTCTTTTTTACTCGTTATAAACCGAGAGTCAAAGATCTTGATTCCCTGTATTTTGAAAAGCAAATATTTTTCCTTCTCTTCTTCATCGATGAAGAAAAAACAAGAAAATCACAAGAAATGTTATTTTTGTATATCACTGATAAAAATTTCCTCATTTAGCTAACTCAATATTTCCCTGTCATATGCTAATTAAATTAACCTTCTCACTTATTGTCTACCAATCACGGGTTTCTTCTACGTCTGGAATGGGGGGGGGTAATAATTCAATGTTTTAGTCGTATATATATATATATATATATATATATAATATATATATATATATATATATACTGGCAAACAGTCAGTCTGAGTTCGACCCTTGTCAAGGATAGTTGTTGGGTCTAGCCACACTGAATAGGCGTGGTATGAGCTCTCTAATTGGTTATGTAAATTAACTTTCACTACTAAGCATATAAGCAATGATCGTTTGCCCTCAAACTAGATATCTCTGTGATCGTAAAAATATATAAACCAACCTATGTATTTAATAGTTTAAAAACACCAGTCTCGCTACAGCAGCTGTCAGTGGCCGAGGGGATAAGATATCAAACTGGCAAACAGTCAGTTTGAGTTCGACCCTAGCCAAGGATGGTTGTGGTGTCTAGCTACACCGAAGAGGCGTGGAAGGCCAAAACACGTGTCTGTGGATGACTTATTAATATATATTTTTTTTCATTCTGTTCGATTGTTACCGCTTCCACGTGCTCACCTCTCTCTCTATCTTTCTCTTACTTTCTTTATTTTTTTCTTATTATATATTTTCTGAATAGCATGACCATTTTCCTCCCTTTCTTTCATTATAATTGTTGCAGAGGAGTTAACACCCCTACAGGATGGACTGGCTCATAACCTATAATAGTCGACCTAGCAGTGATGGAAACTAAGAATTATATTCGGACAATATCACTACGTTTGACTACACACATTTGACCCTCCTCATTCTTGTAAGTTTATCTTTTGTGAATTGTTCTACTACTTGTTTTTATGTAATAAGTATCTGTTAGCACCAGATACAAGTGCTGAATAAAATATATGTCAAGCACACTATTTCTCTTTGTGCCTTTTACTACCTCAACGATATAAACAATAATTTAAACGGAATGGTCCATTATTTAGCTGAGGTGACGACACTGATGAAATATAAGAATTCGGCGAATAAGCAACACCAGATAATCAGGGATTACATTTTTGCATTTCATCATGGACGAGGGTGTTGCAAGATGATAACGGTTGTACTTTTAAGGAGCACGAGTATTAGTATATACATCAGTGTATATTTCGGAGTGTGGAAGCCATGATAATCTCTAAATCAATTGAATACACTTGGTGGTAATACTTATATGGTATATACTTATATATATATATATATATATATATATATATATATATATATATATTAAGAAAGAGTTTCTATGTTGTTTGTGTCAAATAGACAGTAAAACTTTTTTTTTTCCGGGGCCGACTTATGATTTATTTTCATACAGGGTAGTTCAATGAGAACTCTTCAATAACGGAAGGTACGAAAAGCTGATTACGTCAATTTGATGAATGGTAAAGATAAGAGATCCAGACAAGCCGCCTTAATTCATTTATATTTGGCATGGGGGGGCACTAAATGATCTACGCGTAACGGGAGGGGGGGGGACGGAGGAAGTAATAAACACCCCTAAAATCGATCTTTTTTTCGGTGCTTTCCGTATTTTCTCGGTTCTTTTTCTTTTAACCAGTTAATTACGGTTCGAGAATCAACCCAGCCGATAAACATCTCCAAGGAAATCAATGCGAAATATTAGTCGGAGGTATCACATTTAAAATGCAGATCATGTTAAAAATAGTTATGAGCTCATTAAAACTATATGCTATGAATATATATATATATATATATATATTGTGTTTTTCTGTCTGTAACCAAAACGATATTACTTCTCAAGTCACAATTCCCTTAGTTATTTACGACACATTCACCGTGATTTTATTTCTATTTGAACCTCAATTTTTAATGAAATTGCTTTACATTATTAATACTGTTGACCATATCTACATAGTATTTACCGCGTACCCCACTTGTACGGGTCAGGCACAAAGTCCCTATTAACGTGGGACCACCCACAAGCCGAAGCTCATGGAGTGGCAGGTGAAAAATTGCGTCGATACCGTCGGCATTCCCCCTCAAGGGGGGCGCCTCAGGCGCTGGGCAATAAACCCAGCCCTGCCCCTTTAAATCGAGGGTGCAGGTGTTGCCTGGGGGGATGGCCCCCTGGGATCGACGCCGTTAATTATATCAATGGTCTAGAGGCCGAAGCCACTGTTGACCATATCTACATACTAATAACCTGTAATTGTGTATATATATATATATATATATATTATTTAAGAAATGGATATAAAGTAACCTACTCGAGTTTCATCATCTGAATCGTCGGGCTACATCCGCTGAATTAATCGAGTTTTTGATTAATATCAGTTGGTACCACGTATGTCTGTTGAAACGGGTCTTATCTTTTATAGATGAACGCGTGTTTATGAATTCAAAACTAATCGTGAACCGTTTTTGTTTATTGGATTAAAAAATGTGAATTAATTTGTGGGAATTACTTTTTCAATTACTATTTAATGAAAGGTAGATTACGGGGCGTAATAGTGGTTAAAAAACGAAAAAGATTAAAACTATTTATTGGTTGGTTTTGGTTTGGTTAGAGAGTATTAGAAAAGGACCGATTGTAGGTGTTATAATAACAGAGGTTTTGAGTGGTTTAATACGGTTAATCATATATATATATATATATATATATATATATATATGTATATGTATATATATATATATGATGATACTAATAAGATTATTATTGGAGGAAAAATAAAGGGTCTACCATGGTTTCAATCAAATTGAAATGATTTATTCAGGAACCTACCCTACGTTCACTAAGTCGATATAATTGGATACTATATATATATATATATATATATATATATATATATATATATATATATATATATATATATAATTATGTCTTATGTTCTTGTGAACGTTGTTTGTTTGGTCTTTTGAAGCATTGGAAAAAAGAACAAAAACAAGAAAAACAGAACAAAAATCAGAATTTTTATATATTCAACCGTTGCTCTGTTCCTGGTTTAATCTATTCCGATATTTCGGGTGAACATTCACCCTTTTTCAAGGTAATAACAAGACGGTCTGGAGAAGAAAAAAAATGAAATGCTGTATATGCGGGCAAAAAAGTAATTAAATGAAATGAACGGATTTGGCGTTTTTTAGCCGTTAATTTTCTTTCGAAATTGTGTGACGTAACTCATCCGAAATACGATCATGTTAATCGTTCGAAATGTGGCATGACTTTGATCGTGAAAGTCATGCGCAACTTAAAGAAAATTAAAGAATAAAAAAAATAATAATAAATGAATAAAAAATGATATTACGTCACAGCATTAGTCTTCGGCTCCTTGCCGTGTTTTAGGCCGAAATACGCGTTTTCATGGAATTTCTGCATTTTTTTTTATATTGTTGTGGGATATTAGGTTTGACATGTGTGAAAGTATTTGTATGTGTTTAAAATGTCGAGGTCAGTATTCAAACCATTTTTAAGTGTATTGAGTTTGATTATCCATTTAATTTCTTTTTGTTTGCGTATTTGTGTTGTTGCAAAGTTACTGTCTATTAAAATATATTTCATATTATCAAGTGTGTGTTCTGGTTGGTTAAAGTGTTTTGCTATAGGTGAGTAAGGTGATTTTTGTCGAATAGTTAGTTTGTGGTTATTAAATCTGAACCTGAAAGGTGTCTGGGTTTCTCCTATGTATTTACTGTTGTTGCCTCTGTTGCAGAAAATCAAATATATGATGTTGGGGCTGTCACAGGTGAGGTTGAGGGGTTGGATTTCGATGTCTGTATGAAGTATTGTAAAGGGGTAGTCTGTTATTATATGCTTACATATTAAGTACCTTGGTTTGTTGCATTTGTAGTTTCCTTTGTGTTGGTTTTTGTGTAAGTGTTTCTTGGAAGAGGTGAGGATAGTATGTAAGTTAGGTTGTTGTCGCTTAGCGTTGATGGGTGGTTTGTGGAATGTGGATTGGATATTAGGGTCCAATTGTAGGTTTTGGAATTCTTTTATTAGTTTGCGGGTGAGTTTATGTATATGTTTTCCATGGCGAAAGATCATTGGGATGCGGAGTTTTGTGTTTATATTCGAGGAGATTTTGTCTGTTTAAGGATGATGCTTTTTTTATGACTGTTTTGATAAGTTTTATGGGTAGTGACATTTTAGGAATTATTGTGCTATTTTGTTAGTGTGGTCTGCGTAATCTAGGGGGTCTGCGCATATGTGTTTTATGCGTATGCATGAGCTATAAATTATAAATTTTATATATTAACTCTCTCTCACTCTTTTTTCTTTCTATCCTTTTCATCTTTTCATTTTCGATTGTTATCGCTTCCGCGTGTTCACTCCTCTCTCTAATTTTTCCCCTACTTTCTTTCTTTCCTGATATACATTTTCTGTATAGCATGTCCTTTTCTTTCCATTCTTTTTCATAATAAAAATGCAATAGTCCATACACACACACACACACACACACACACACATACACACACACAAATATATATATATATATATATATATATATGGGATAAATAAGAGGAAATTAATCCGACAATATGTGGAGTAAAGTAGACAAACACGGATGTTGTACAAAATGGATGTTTATTGTGGGTAGTGATGTCGACGTTACATCATGTCGGTCTGTTAGACCTTCTTCAGGATGTTGGATTGAGTTCTTGCTTCAACAGTGAACATTTTCATACTCTGTTTACTTTTCTCCATATGAATATATATATATATATATATATATATATATATATATGATATAGCATTATTTTTTGACTTAAGTTAACGTGCATGTGGAGTCAACACCTAGTTACTAACAGTTTCGCACCTGTAAGTAATATTGTTACCCTGGGTTTCATACCTTTACGTATTCATCAGACCGACGTTCTCTGGTGAATACCGGAAGATATGAAACCTAGTGTGACAAGATTGGTTCCAAGCAATGAATATATATATATATATATATATATATATATATATATATATATATATATATATCAATTGTATATGGTCATTTTCTAGTTCAATTAGTAAGTTATTGGTAGACTAAGTTGTTTCCGGTATTATTAGTGGAGTGCTCAATATCAGTGATAGAGCTATGAGACTCTGTTTGCTGAATACCGGAGGGTATGAAACTTAGGGTCACAAAATTACTTCGATTCAATGAACACACACACACACACACACACACACACACACACACACATATATATATATATATTATATATATATGAGGGTAGGAGGATTGGGGTAATTCATACAGAATGTGGTTATGATGGGAGTAGAAGTGTATGTAGTCGTTTTTGTTGACCTAATTTCTTCCCTACCATGTTTTCCTCCTTTGCACTAAACTACCTTACTTATCATATCTCTTCCAACAAATCCAACACATTTGATCTTATCTCCCTCCCCACCCAATCTATGAAAGATTTCTTTTGACCAATCAAATCCTCACAAACTATCCCATTCTCTTGACTTCATCATCAAACTCACCCCTCACCCGTTCAATTTCTCTTCTATAAAAATAAATGTATGATGCACAAATGTCCAAATAAATGACTGAAGAAGTCGTGCTCAATGCACGACGAAATATATCTCCTACATCTACTTGTTTGAGTTGGCCTTTTGTTCACCTTTTTCCATCTATTCTTTTACCAATATATATATATATATATATATATATGTGTGTGTGTGTGTGTGTGTGTGTGTGAAATATATAAAAAATTAAAACACAACAAGGTGTTAAAAAACAGCAGGGATGATATTTTAATGTAGGAGCGGTTTATTTATCACGCTTCGGTTTGTTTAGCAAACCATCTTCAGGGCATTTTTTCATAAGACTTTTAAAAACAGTAGTTTGTAAGTTTTCGTTTTTTAGTGTCTTGCGGCTTCTGAAAGTTACTAAAATGTGAAAGAAAGACAATTTAACACCACGCAAAAATATATCTATCTATCTATCTATACCTTCATATCTCCTTCTCTCTCACTCTCTCATTATATATATATATATATATTATATATATATATATATAAGATAAAAATATCCAATAGACAGGTAAGTTGGGGATGATTCTATTTGGGATCATTTTTATTCTCCGTATATCCACATTACATGCAGATACTCACCTACAGATTTATATAAGGATGTTTCAATTCCCTAAGAGAGCTCAATGTATGATAACTTATAAACTAATTATATACAAACCAATATTCATACCTCC
>CM042151.1:67690508-67695508 GCA_023376005.1 Doryteuthis pealeii | reverse complement strand
CCACAGTATGATAATATTTACTTAAGAGCTATTACATAATAGTACAAAAGTAAAAAGTGTGGTTGTGCAGATTCTCAGCCCCTACAAACGAAACGAGTCCGGATATGTGTGTCCTGTGCGAGGGGGGTGGAGTGTGGCGAGTGACCACGGAAATTGAACTCGTCACCTCTTCGTTGCTGAAATGCTGGTGAAATTCCGCACGAGCAGTGCACAGTAACCCGTATGTAAAGTCTCGTCGTGAGGATTGACGCGTGCTGATGAATGTCGAACGTGCAATTCAGAGTAAGGAGCCCGGATGAAACACAGCAATGGGATATTTAGGGGCCTGCCCTCGCAGATCGGGGAGAAAGTCTGCAGTAGCATTTTGGCTGTCGAAACGAGTGGAAGAGAGGATATAGTTGGATTGTGCTAGTGAGAAGACTAGAACTGCTGGGAGAGCAGAGCAAGTACGACGACTACGACTGTCTGATAATCCGAAGGTCCCAGGTTCATTCCTGGGTTTCGGCACCACTGATAAACTGAAGGAAGCAGTTTGCTAAAAAAAAGTATAATGATCTTGATTTAACACTCACGCACTCTTTTCATTCTTTCGTGTTTCTATCTTTTCATTGTGTTCCATTCACGTTCTCACTCCCTCTTTGTATTTCCCCTGATGCTTATAGACGGAATCCTAGTGATTGAACAGTCCATGGCATGCAACACTCTAATTTGGCATTACTTAGGCTAGATTGGCGGATGGAGAGACCCCACCGATTAATCGACTGTTCACGTAAATCCCTAGCTCCTCTATTATTGTCCCAACCCTACTGACCTCATGGCAATCCCTCATTTTATCATATAAATGTAAATGATGACGGTGGGTCTTAATGTCGTATGACGTTAACCTGTATCTGATGGTGAACTTCCAGTTATGGAGCTCTGGGGAATGTGGAGTACCCTTTATCACCATTACTCCCAAGTCCACTCTGACCTGGATTGGTGGTATCTATTAGGGTCCCATTTATGGGTTAAATATAAAAAGTGAGTCTAAAAAATGTATTTTAAAAAATTGAGTTAAAATTTTGAGTTTAAAAAAGTTGCGTACCTATCAAGAATGAATAAAACTTCGGCATAAAGTAATCCAATATGGGTTGAGATGCCGTAAAATCCAACGAATTAACAAACCAACCGAATCTTTTTTATCATATGTGTTATAAAGCGGTGGCTGAGGTTCTTGGATGTGATGCTAGACTGTATCAAGTGATAAAGTTCCAATTCTGTAGCTCTGGGGAGTGTAGAGTACTTCTTCACGCAATTACTCCCAGGTCCACTCTGACCTGGAGTGGTTGTACTAATAAGGGTCCTATCCAGGTGTTAGATAGATCAACAAATAAGTTTTAAAATATGTGTTACCCAACAAGAATCAATAATAAAAAAAGTTCTTCGGCAAAAAATAACCCAATAAGGGTTGATATGCCGTACAATCCAATCAACCAACTGAATGTTTAGTGTTAATGTATCCATGAGTACACTAATGCATTATAAGAATTTAGTGTGGGTTATATACTAGTGTTACATAATTTCATAAGCAGCTTATGATTTATGTACGTACATGTAGTTAGAATATGTTAATTAAGTTCGTTAGATTGAAAATCGGAGGTGAGAAATTTCCATAGCCATTGGGGTTATGATTGGCATGCTGATGACCCCAACTGACCTTCTGGTATACGTGATTAGGCGTGAGATAGTTTTAGCTTCAGATGCGACAGAGGATCCAGAAAATGTAGGTCGCTCGCTTTGAGTCGATCTCCCTGTGTCGGAATCATGGGCTGGGTTGTGAAATAAAAGCTTTATCAGAAAACAACCAAGTCTTTTTAATTGATTAATTAAAACAGGAAATGACTAGCCTGACACGGAAAAGAAGAACCGACCCTAATTGAAAGCCCTAAAGAGAAGTCAGCCTAAAGAAA
Organism: Doryteuthis pealeii; assembly: GCA_023376005.1. NCBI lineage: Eukaryota > Metazoa > Mollusca > Cephalopoda > Myopsida > Loliginidae > Doryteuthis > Doryteuthis pealeii. The sequence goes on along the minus strand of CM042151.1, from coordinate 67,693,559 downwards.
TGGCGGCCTAGTTAGAAGAAGTAAGCGAAATTAACTAGTAAGAGTATATCTCTAATCTATCTATCTATCTATCTATCTATCTATCTATCAGTCATTTTCTCACTCCCGTTTATATATCCGTTTATATATAGTACTTTCAAAAAGTCCCAGATGTCGTATTCTTACAACTGGAGACCGGGCAGCGTACATAGAAATTGACTTTTCAAATTACTTTTTACAGAGGAAATTCATACCTTGATGGACTTGATAAAGTAAAGTCGTCAGGGCGGCATAATGTCAGTATCAGTCAGACAGCGATGGAGTCTATCCCCTTTTCACTAGCGCTAGACCACTTTACCGCACAGATCCCTGTGCTACTCATACGCTGAATTGCCGAGGGCCGGTATGGAATTAGGAACCTTGTGATTCCTAACCGAACGCTATACCGACTGAGCTAAACCGGCACATGATAGCATTGCGATATTGAACGTAAAGTCCAACCAACCAACCATTTTCAACAGCGATAACCGTTACACAACGGCAAGTAAGAGTATCATCCCATCTCTATTCCATCTATCTATCTATCTATCTATCTATCAGTCGTACTTTCAAATATGGACACGAAGTCTATATAGGCAAAATAGACCCATTGATGTTTATGTAAGGGATTTCATTTTTTTTCCTTCATCCTTTTCAAAACGTAACACCTATTTTTCTAGTTTATAGACTCTGCTTTGAAAATCATTATTTGAGATTCTTGGTAGTTTTGAATGCTGAATTCTCTCCCCAAAAGTAGATATTACGAGGAGACAGAAAGCTGGATTTTCACCGAACAAAGCTAGAATTATAAGATCCTTTCAAAGAACGAATAAATAAAATGGTGAAAAAGAGGATTCTTTCTGGTTTATCTGTGAGAGGATATTTGTTGATATAAGACTTTTATATCATGGCGACTTGTTTATGGAAGAATATTGTAATTTACAGGAACGTGTTTTGGTTTTGTCCATTGGCTTTTCGTTCTTTTTTAAATATTCACTTTCTTTCTTTCTTTATTTCTTTCTTTTGCCTTTTTATTTTACACTTTCTTTCTTTTATTTTTTCTTCTATTCTTTCTTCTTCTTTAACCCTTTTTTTCTTTCATTATTACTTCTTCAATCATGCATTCATTTATTCTTTCTTTCTTCCTTTCTTTTTTTAAACATTTTCTTTCTTATCTCTTTCTTTCTTTTTTACCTTTTTCTTTACTCTTTCTTTCTCCTTATTTTTCTATTCTTTCTCTTCTTTAACCCTTATTTTTATCTTCATTATTACTTCTTCAATCATGCATTAATTTTTCTTTCTTTCTTTCTTTCTTTCTTTTTTAAACATTCTCTTTCTTTCTTTCTTTTGCCTTTTTCTTTTACGCTTTCTTTCTTTTATTTTTCTTCTATTCTTTCTTCTTCTTTAATCCTTATTTTTTATCTTTCATTATTACTTCTTCAATCATGCATTCATTTATTCTTTTTCTTTCTTTCTTTCTTTTAAACATCTTTTTCTTCTTTCTTTTGCCTTTTTCTTTACTCTTTCTTTCTTTATTTTTTAAATATTCTTTATTCTTCTTTAACCTTATTTTTCATCTTTCATTATTACTTCTTCAGTTATGCATTCATTTATTCTTTCTTTCTTTCTTTCTTTCTTTCTTTCTTTTTTAAACATTCTATTTCTTTCTTTCTTTCTTTCTTTTGCCTTTTTCTCTTACTCTTTCTTTTCTGTTATTTTTTCTTCTATTATTTTCTTCCTCTTTAACCCTTATTTTTTATCTTTCATATTACTTCTTCAATCATGCATTCATTCATTCTTTATTTATTTCTTTTTAAACTCTTTCTTTCTTTCTTTCTTTCTTTCTTTCTTTCTTTCTTTTGCCTTTTTCTTTTACTCTTTCTTTCTTTTATTTTTTCTTCTATTCTTTCTTCTTCTTTAGCCCTCATCTTTTAAAAATCTTTCTTTCTTACTTCTTCGATCATGAATTCATTTATTCTTTCTTTCTTTTATTCTTTTTTAAACATTCTCTTTCTTTCTTTCTTTTGACTTTTTCTTTTACTCTTTATTTCTTTTATTTTCCTTCTCTTTCTTCTTTTATCATTTTTTTTATTTTCAATCTGTTTTTCTTACTTCTACTCTTGTTCATTCATTCTTTCTTTCTTTCTTTCTTTTACTCTTTCTTTCTTTTTTTTTTTTTTTATTTTTCTCCTTCTTTTATTCTTTTTATTTTTCATCTTTCTTTCCTACTTATATTCTTCCTTGATTAATTAATTAACTCTTTCTTTCTTTCTTTCTTTATCTTTTACTCTTTCTTTCTTTTATTCATTTTTCCTACTACTCGTCTTCTTTTAACTTTTTCTTTTTAGTCTTTATTTCTTACGTATATTCTTCGTTCATTTATTCATTATCTCTTTCTTTTTCTCTTTCTTTTTTCTATTATTCTTTCTTCTATTCTTTCTTCAACTTTTTCTTTTTTCTTTACTTTTTCTTCTTACTTTTACCCTTGGTTAATTCATTCATTCTCTCTTTTTTTCTCTATTTCTTTCTTTCTTCTTTCGACATTTTTGGTTGTTGGCCTTTTCTTCATATCTCTTTCTTCTACGCTTTCTTTCTTTCTATCTTTCTTCATTTGTTTCTTTCTGTCTCCTACTTTATTTTTCACTTTCTCTTCTTACTTTCCTTTCTGTTCTTTCTTCTCTTTTTTAGTTCATTCTTTCTTTCTTTCTTTCTTTCTCTCTTTCATCTCTCGCCTTTTTCTAATATTCTTTCTACTATTCTTTCTTCAACATTTTCTTTTTCTTTTATGTTTTTTCTATTTACTTTTTCATTCTTACTTCTACTCTTGGTTCATTCATTCATTCATTCATTCTTTCTTTCTCCCTTTTCTTTCTTTCTTTCTTTTCTTCTTTTTTATTTCTGTCTCCTAATCTAATTTATTTCTTTTTTTATTTTCTATTATTCTTCCGTTTTTTCTTTCTATTTCCTTCCCTTTTTTTCTTTTTTATCCTTTTTTGTTTTTATTCTTTCTTGGTTTATTTTCTACGATTTTTC
>CM042151.1:67685508-67688008 GCA_023376005.1 Doryteuthis pealeii | reverse complement strand
TTTGTTTAATTTATCCGGAAATTTCTATTTCCGTTTGTACAATATACAACAAATTCTCTGCAATGGGAGTAAGTCTCCCAGGAAAATATTACCGTATATAGTCGAATAATAAATGACTTCATTTAATAAAGTTTTATCCATAAAAACAATATTTAACATAAAATATAAATAAACTGGAGAGGCTGGGTCTAAAAACAAGGTTAACTTAGACTGTTGATCAAACAAAGTGTCGAAGTCAAACTATTAAAAATGATTTCCTAGGTTGGGTCATTGCTCTGCTTGGATAGACATGGGACACCTAAAGAAGCCTTGAGGATATCGCATCCGATATATTGTTTTTACATATTACAATAAAGATGAGGACAATAGTCCACAAAATCAAAATAATACAGATTTCAAAAATTCAACAAAATAAAAATAAAATTGGTTTAGATTTTAGAGCGATTAAATAAATACAAAAAAAAATCTTTAATATAGAATAAATTGTAACAGCCTTAAACATATCCGCACTATTTATTATCAATCAAGAAACCCGAGGGAGATCTTATAATACAAACCATGAAAACATTTTAAATTTTATTGAAAAAAAGCAACCTTTTCAACAAGATATAACAAAACATAACCGAATATCTCCATAGAACCACTACTTTAAAGACTGAAATCCAAAATAACCTTTTTGGCATTAAATGAGCCACAGAGGTTGATATGCCGTTAAACAAATCTCAAACTCAAACTCAAAAAAGTTACTTTTATGAAATATCAAAATTTGGGATTGAAAATATTCCAAACGTGTATCTCGTGTAAAGAATTAATCTTCGTTTTTTAGGTGAAAAAAATGGTCTTGAAAAATTGTGTATATATTTTCGATGAAGTAGGAAAAATTCCATTAAGTAAATTAGTTTTCAAAGGTGTGACTGACGAAAGGACTTCAAGTGGAATTAGTGAATGATAGTAATAGACGTGTTCTTCTTGATTTCCTACTTGTGAAAATATCATGGAATAACCCAATACTGAGGAGAATTATGGAATTCTCTGGCCAGGTCCAAAGTATTTGTCTGTGTTGGCATCCTTCCGTCTTCTAAAGACGATGCGTAGTGTCCATTTTTTTTTATCTGCAACTGAACAGACCAATTTTGAATGGCAACCTCTGGTAAGTGATGCAAACAAACAGAGATGCTTGCTGGAGTTACTGTTGTCTCTCCTTCCTTTTGGCTCGCTTTTCTTTTATTGAGGAAAATTATGGAATTCATTAACCTTTTTCAATCCAAAGTAAAACGATAGGATTAATACTTAGTTACATCTCCTTGAGATTTTATCACAGCCTAAATTATTTCCGGCTTGGATTTCGCTTTTTAAAGAGTATTTCCATCTTTGCTTTCTCAATTCTTTTTATCTGCATTCTTTCTGCTAAATAGTTAACTAACCACATATTTTGGCTGTTGATTGGCTGGGGTTTAAAACACACCTTATATCACAAAATAATCACGCCCTCTTGGTGGGGCGTTAGAATGCACCGACTGCACCTCTGCAGAGGGGTAGGACTCCCCCAACGGGGTCACCTGTTGGCGTAGGTTGGCGACCCGTGATGCTTAAGGATAAGAACCCAGATTGGATGAGCAGTTCATGACATGCAATACCCCACTTTGGCCCGTATTCTTGGGCTTAGACGGTGCGGTCGGAGAGGCCCCCTCCGATCAATCGGCTGGTTCGCGTCAAGCCCTATCACCTTATATGATTTTCCCAACCCTATTGCCCTTATGGCAAGCCCTAACCCCTTTTTTATCATGATGGGTGCTAGAAGGCGGAGTGGCTGCGGTGGTCTTTCTACATGTCCTGGGAATGACGTTAAACTCTATCTGATGGCGAGGTTCCAGTTTTGAGTTTAGGGAATGTGGCAGCACCCCTCATCACCATGCTCCCTGGTCCACTTCTGACCCGGACAGTGGTAGTACCTGTTAGGGTCCCATCTATGCCGGTTAAATAGAAAAATTATGTTATAAAAAAAATTGTATTATCCATTAAGAATTGATTATTTCAAAACTTTTATCGGCATTAAATGACCCACTGAGGTTGATATGCCGTAAAACAAAACAAACCAAACCAAAACAAACAATCCATATACTTACCAAAACTGTTTTCCTTATTGCACTTTTGACTTGGACTACAGTTGACTGCCTGGGATTTACCAAGTGACTGTTAAGTCTTCATTACGATAAGTAAGTATTGTTATTTATTGATTAGAAGTTCAATCCCTTTGCCCGGCAGTAAATTAATATCCAATGATGACACAACTACACAGAGAAATTTCTATTTGCTGAAAGAAAATCACATCAAATCGAAAATTTTCTCCACAAAAGAAAAACAACAATGTTAGTTTTTTGAGCATACAAATTTTACTGGCTTCAGGAAATTATACATTTCAGCGTGATATATTTGAAATTTTCAGTGAAGGCTTCCTTCAATTCACAAAGAAAAGAAGAGGGGTGCGGGCGAAAATATA
>CM042151.1:67675508-67680508 GCA_023376005.1 Doryteuthis pealeii | reverse complement strand
TTAACAATAACACCTTTTCTGTTTACCATAACAAGATGCTTTCGGCTTAATGCTTTGTTTACCCGATCAACTTGCTAACACTAAATATTGACAGCGAAGGTCTTTCGATATTCTAGTAGCTCATAATGAACAGAATCTTTCTTATTCCAGCAGTGGAGGCGCTAGATATGTAATGGTTATTGTCGTAGTGAATAGGCACGGCGACACAAATTCAAATCCTAAACGTGGCAGTTGGTATTTCACATAACATTGATGCTCTTGGGAAAGGTGTGCATCCAACATCCCCATTTGCAACCTTGATTCAAATGACATGTTTTGCTTTTCACCGTCAAAATCCGGTTGTTTGTTAACCGACGATTTTTAGACGCATTTTTTTTTAATTATAAAACTATAAACAAAAGACACGTTTTTATATTAAATACACTTTCTTTTTACTTATTTCATGTTTTTGTTGTTAATTCAATAGCAATTCTTTTTTTATTATAAAACTTTTAGCGTAAGACACGTTTAACACAGGAATGATTAAAGCTATAATAAGTATATTATAAGGTTATAATAATAACTGCTAACCCCAACCCTAACCCCTAACCCTAGCAAAATCTTTTTTTAAATAAAAATTGCATCCATCTATGGGTAAATAGTAAGGCAGACTTGTTCTTTAATATTGGTATAGCAAGGGATCTATGAAAAGGAAAACTCTTGATGAAAAAAAAAATGTTAATCTCTGCTTTAATATTGGTTTTGTTCTATATTCTGCTCGTGAGAAGTGTTGGCTGGTTGGTTGGTTGGTTGGTTGGATTTTACGTTACCTCTGTCCTTGGGTTATTGTTTGCCAAATACTTTGCCAAGGTTAAAGAGCCCAGTCTGTCCTACTATTTATCCATAGCTGGATGGAGAGTTGGATTCATACCTTTCCCATGTGAAAATGCAATTTCCATGTCCAGAATTTGAACTCAGGGAGACGAATCCATTTCCCATGGCTTTAATTATTGGACCACACACTCCCAGAGGACTCCCGGCTCTCATTATTTATGGTTCAAGAAATTTGTATTCTAAAAAAATGTTTTAACAGATTTTTTCAAAATTACGAAGTTGTTACGATTTTTGTGGCCATTTTAGGCTTCAACTGAGAGCAATTTATAGTGGAGATCCTTTGTGTTAAGCAGAGCGCGATCTTTAGTGAAGAAAATTTTGGTTGTTCTTTGGTGTCCCTTAGTGTTGGGTATGATCCTGTGATTGTTCCTTAGTATTGGGTAAAATCCTTATGTTGAGCAAAGTCATTGTTTGCAGGTCCGTTCTTCAATGTCGAATAACGTGCAAATGAACGGTTTTCAATATTGGCGATTACATAGTTAACTAACCACGTATTCGAGCTGTTGATTGGCTGAGTTTATCCACGTGACCACGCCAAGTCTATAAGTTTAAGTGGTGGCCTTTTATATAGCAAAATGATCCAACAGACACACTTTTTAAAACTTATTTTTGGTCTATTCTAAAAAATAAACATTTTTATTAATCTTTTCAAAACACATTTTTTAAAACTTATTTTTGGTCTATTGAAGACATAGATAGAACCCTCACTAACACTCTGGGTCAGAGTGGACATGGGAGTAAGAGAAATGAATAGGTACACTTCGCTCTCCAGAGCTCCAGAACCGTAACCTCACCACTAGATACTGCTTAACATCATACCAGGACACTCGTACGGAGGGATTGCCCAATACATATTCCAGCCGACACAAAGCAAAGACTTATCCGAATCGAGTTCTGGTGTTCGTGTTATTACTGGCATCACATATTTTGATAACCACCGACCTTTTTGTTTTCTACTGACATGCAAAACCCATTATTCATCACCTGATGCTTTGACACGAATCCAAATCACTATTGGTGTTATATCATCTCTTCTTCTACAACGCCCAACTCCTCTCTTTTTCTTTTTTTCTTTTTTTCTCTTTGCATGTTTTCCCAATTCTCTTGAGATGTTTGTGCAAAACTGAAGATGACACATTAAATTTCGGCACCAAATACCTGGTGCTTTGACGCCGCTCTGATTCACCAGCCCCTTTCAAAAGTTCTTAATTCATAAAAGACCCTCTTCCAGAGCGTGTTACATAATTTCATAAGTTGCTTATGGTTTATGTATGTACCTGTAGCTGTAGTTAGAATATTTGAATAAGATTCGTTAGATTTATAATCGAAGGTGGGAAATTTTCCATAGCCGTCGGGGTTATCATTGGCATGACAATGACCCCAACTTAACTTTAGAAAGCGCGCCGTTAGGCGTGAGATAGTTAGTTATATGTCCATGGCATGCAACAATCCACTTTGACCCTTACTTATCTGATCTCACTGATTGGATAAAACAAGAATTGTACAATGTGTACTCTCGAACATGACACATTAAGTTTTGGCGACAGATCAATATGTAATATATTGCCTAGTCGAGAACTTCGGAGCCAGCAACCAGTTGTAAATGATTCGCGCATGGGAGCAGGAAATGCCTGGGTGTCAAACTGAAAACAAAAACAGGATATTGCCTTGAACGCACTGAGCCGGCCTTTGAAACCGGAAAAGTCTGGTGTAATTTAATACTGCGTAGACACAGAAAATCTGTAGGTGTAGCCCATAACCAATAAAAACAAGCTGCGAATAGGCGAAGAGGTGTGTCTACAGGAAAACTCCGTTGGTGTCACGATCAAAGAGGTGTGATCCTGCTCAGTTAAAAAATTATTTTTTTAAATTTAGAAATCTGGGTTGAGCAGATCGAGATCGCTCGCAGTCAGAACTATCGAAGGCCCCTGTGCATGTGCATACTCTGCCGACGACTCTCAGTCTACACACAAAAGAACTGAAACTTACTCTTCCATCACTCACGTCTTTCATTGTTGAATTTTCCTAATTTAACTATTTAGTTAAAATATAAAGTAAAGAATAGAATTACAGTTATTTTTTCCTGTTAATCGATTTCTTTTAAGATTTATCCCGGGGATTTTTGCTCATATTCATTTAGATAAAACTAAACAATTAGAAATTAATAATAGTAGGCACTTATTTATGAAAATCAAATTTTTAATATCAATACGCAAATTTAGCCTTCCCGTCAACACTGTAAATCGCAATTTTTTATATATAAATACAACTGCGTGTTATTAGTATGTAGATATGGCCAACAGTATTGATAATGTAAAACCATTTTATTGATAATTGGGTTTTAAATAAGAATAAAATCATGAAGAATGTATCGTAAATATCAAAGGGAATTGTGACTTGAGTAGTAATATACTTTCGATATAACTTTGTATTTTTATACATACATGTAGTTATTGTATTTTTATATATGTGTATTTATTGTATTTTTACATACGTGTATTTCTTATATACATGTATTTTTATATACCTGTATTTATTGTATTTTTATATACGTGTATTTATTGTATTTTTACATACGTGTATTTCTTATATACATGTATTTTTATATACCTGTATTTATTGTATTTTTATATATGTATTCCGTGTTCTTTGTGTGTTCGTCCAGTGACGGTATCTAACAACTAGTGTTTTGTCATAAATCTAATTTAAGAATCTCTTTCAAAAGTTCTTAATCCAGAACAAGGCTCGCTAGATACATCCCAGCTGACATTTTTAAAGCCGTTAAACCACAGTTATGTACGAACCTTTACTGTATCCGTATACAGTGTACAAACATTTTTAAATGACTCTGTAGCAGACCTATCCTTTCAGAGTTCATAGAGTGCGAAATATCGAATATGTGTTTTTAAAAAAAACGTTATTATCCTCCATGGGGTTGAATTCTGAGATGCATTATAAATGACAAAGTGTCGAATAGAAGATATGATAAACTAATTCTAGACGCAGTTTTGTACCATTTAACCTTGGTTCTGCCTTGGTTGGTTAATTCATATAGCGGTGAAAAACGTAATTATTTTCCGAACAGCCTAATGTTTACGTTCAAAATTATGAATCAAACTTATGTATACTGGCAAATATATGCACACTCCGGGTGCAAGTATTTAGGTTTTAATACAATAAGATATTATATTAAATTAGAAAGGCTAATGAAACTAAATAAGAATTCAGATAAAAAGATTTGAAGCAGAAGGGGGTATAATTGAAAAATAGTACAACTGAAACTTACTCTTCCATCACTTCTGTCTTTCATTGCTAAATTTTCCTAGTTTAACTATTTAGTTAAAATAGGAAGTAATGAATAATATCACAGTTATTTCTTCCTGTTAATCGATTTATTTTAAGATTTATCCCTGAGATTTTTGCTCATATTCATTAAGATAAAACCAGACAATTAGAAATCAATATTACTAAGCACATATTTGTTAAAATCAAATTTTAATACAAATATGCAAATTAGCCTTCCGTTAACACTGTAAACCGCTATTTCATTGTATATATAAATATAATTGCATGTTATTAGTATGCACATATGACCAACATTATTAATAATGTAAAACAATTTTATTAATAATTGGGGTTCGAATAAAAATTAAATCATGGAGAATGAGACGTAAATAATTAAAATAATTATGTATTGGGTTGTAATATATTTTTGGTTACAATCAGAAAACACACAATCTCCATTATGATATACTAGCAAATATATGCACCCTTCGGGTGCAAGTATGTAAGTTTAATGGAATAAAATATTATATTAAATTAGAAAGGCTAAATAAGAATACCGATAAAAAGATTTGAAACAGAGGGAGTATAATAAAAAATAGAACAACTGAAACTTACTCTTCCATCACTCTCGTCTTTCATTGTTATTTTTTCTAATTTAAGTATTTAGTTAAAAGGAAGTAAAGAATAAAATTACAGTTATTTTATCTTGTTAATGGATTTCATTTAAGATTCATTGAAGAGATTTTTGCTTATATTCATTAAAATAAAACCAAACAGTTAGAAATCAATAATACTAAGCACATATTTATTAAATTCGATTTTTTAATATTAATATGCAAATT
>CM042151.1:67663008-67670508 GCA_023376005.1 Doryteuthis pealeii | reverse complement strand
CTATCTATCCATCTGTTAATACCAACCTATCTATCTATCTATCTGTCTATATATCTATCTATCTATCTATCTATCTGTCACACGCTTTTCAAATCAAGCTATTTATCCCCAAAAACGAAGCCATTGCTATAGCGTTTGGCTAGAAACCACAAGGTTCCCGGTTCGATACCGGTCCTCGCCAACTCAGCGTATGAGTAGCACAGGGATCTGTGCGGTAAAGTAAGGAGCTGATGGTAGGTATGGCGCTCCACCTCAGATGCTAAAATAATCTCCTTGGTCTAGCACTATTGAAAAGGGATAGACTCCTCGCTGACTGGCTGATACCGACTTTAGGCCGCCCCGACGACTTTACTTACTTTATATATATATATATATATATATATATATATATATATATATATATATTGTATTTAAAGGTTTTTGTATCTACAGAGAAAAAGTACGATATCTGGAATAAATAATATATAAGCACTATAATGCGGAATTTATGTTAACGCTTCCACGATCACCAAGCAAGAATTCATTTTGAAGAATTATGTCCATTGGGAAATGGAGTTGTATATTTGAAACATCGAATACAGAACAAAATCAGATTTGCATTGCAAAGTTGTTTTTTTTTAAATAACAAAAAACTTAACAAGGGTATATTTGAAGAAAACAAAACTTGGGATTCTTCGGGTGTTAGTAAAGCCATCAAACGAAACGAAACGAAATGATGGTGTATAGAAAAACTTAAATTGATACGAAACGAATCATTGTTGCGCGAAAATAGTTTTCAATCACACTTATTACAACATAACAATGACTACTCATATTTACTTGCAAAAATATGCGTCCACCAGGCGCAGATATTTAAGTTTTAAAGTAATAGAATATTATATTGAATCAGAAAGACTAATGAAATAAGATCAGAACGCATAAAAAACTCTTCCTAATCAAACCCATTTGGGAGACTGGAGACCAACTTTAAAGAAGTCTAGAAAGGAACAAGTCATTGTGTCCCGATTAAGCATTTGTCATACAAGACTAACGCACTCCTATATACTCAAACGAGAACAACAACCACAATGTGGAACATGTCAAACACCTTTGACAGTTAAACACTTATTCGTGGAATGCAGATTTTTGCTCACATCAGAAACCGTTATTTTAAAGCAAACAATATGAAAAATCTGTTTGAAAATGTCAACATGGGGGATATTCTCTCTTTTTTTAGGGAAATAAAATTATACCATAGAATATAGACATGAAACAAATCAATACCATACAACATAATCCCCAAAATGCTAACACATTGTTAAAACCAATTATTAAAAAGTATAAATATAAATACACGATATGTATTACTTCCTAACCGTTAGGCATGACATAACCCCAGATGGCTTGATATGCCGTTAAAATCAATAAACAAATAACAACAAGCATAAAAAACATTACATTTAAAAGTGTTTCATAATCTGTTTGAAGCATTGTGTTTATATTGGTTCGGTGGTTGGTTTTGAAGGCTATCACAATGCGAGTGTTAGGAAAAATAAGGGAACTATGATGTTGATTGTTTATCTTTGATTTATTCTTAATATTTCGAGATAAAGATCTCTTCTCAGAAGATGGCTGAAACTATAGAGCTGTTGCTAGGAATTGTCTATTCTGTTTTGTGCCTTCCAAATTCCCTTTGTGTGTGTATGTGTAAGTCGCTGTCAGTGTGTTTATGTGCGTTTATGTGTATGTGTCTGTCCAACAATGTCTTATTATCATTCCAGGTTTGGCCTCCTCTTTTTTGTTTTACTGTTAAGCAGTAGTTTTTTGTTTTTGTTTATTTGTGTCTCTGTGTTCTCCAGGCACATTTGATTTTTTGTTTAAATTTATTACTTTCACTTGTTGTTACATAATCTATGCGGTTGCATAAGATTATTGTAAATCCCCTGTATTTCTAAAGAGATGGCCCTTTTCATATCACGGGCGGGACTTTCGAATGGAATAGTACAGAAAGCCCGCGAAATACGTTAATTCCCGTGGGACCTTGTTTGGTTCTCAGTTTTCAGTTGGATGTCGGGCAGAGAAGATGTCTTGCCTTAACTGGAACTCACTGTATACGCGCGCTATGTTAGTCAGATATTTAGTTACATGAAATGTTTAGTTAAGTAAATAAAAGCTTAAGAAAATAACAGAGTTTTTTGATTAATGAATGTCTTGGTAACAAGATTGATATAGAAGAAGAAATGAGTTAAGTGCGACTGACCACCAAGACGAAGTCAAGATGTTAGAAGAGATGTTAGAAGAAGACGTAAGATAGAAAAGACGTCAGAAGAAGAATAGAAGTAAGTAAAGAGGTATACAACATTGTTTCTGTTAACTTAAAATTACATTTATTTTGATTGATTTCTATATAAATGACCTATTAATTATTACTTTGAACTTATTTGAAATAGCGGAGATTGATTTGAAGAATAGAAAAGTTTAAATGCAAGCTCTTACAATCAGTTCCGGCAAACTTTTTCTTAATTCAATGGAAATAAAACCTCTTCGCAATGTAATACACCACCTCTTATGGAGAGTAGATAACAGATCAATCGTTGAATCCGGCTATACTTTCTGCTACCCATAACATCGGACCAATCAAAATTCTCCTCCCCTAAACTCCCCCTTTAAAGGATCAAACCTTCAGGTCAATCACTGAAATATTTTTCCGTCTGGTCTCAAGATCACATAGGTGAGAAACTGTGAATAATTAGGCACAGCTTACTTCATGTCCACGCTACCTTAACTATATATATATATATATATATATATATATATATATATATATATATATATATATATATCAAATGTTGTTTTGGTTCCAACGGGAGAAAATTCAATATTTTATAAAATATGTAAGATAAAAAGAATAAAAAATTTTCTGAAAACATAATACATTTTGCGGACCATCTTTTTTATTATATATATATATATATATATATATATATATATATATATATATATATATATATATATATATATATAAGTTAAAAGAAGGAAATGAATAATATGAGTAAGAAAAGGTGGAATGAAAACATCACACAATGCTGTTAAAGAAGAAAACAATTTATAAAATAATCATAGCTGATACTGATCAATATTTCGATTTTACAAAAATCATCATCAGAGCCCATTCACTCCCGTATTTGTTTGGGTCGGAGAGGAAAGTCAAATCAGTTTACAAAACAAAAAACCTTAATACTGCAAAAAAAGGAACCTAGCTACTCTCTTTATCTACTGGGAGATATTTCCAACCCTAGCGTGACTTGAGGGGTTAAAAAATATTTCCCACCCCTCTGACTCACCATTCTCCCTCCATTCGTTCCAAGAATATTTATCTTAATTTATATACAATCTGACTTTTAATCGCCACCAGTGAAAATACCCGAAAAAAGCGGACGAAAGGACCCTCGTATTTATATATATATATATATATATATATATATATATATATATATATATATATATATAAGGTGTGTTCATAAAAGTGCCGAGTTTGAAGCTATGTTTACCAAAATATAAATGAACAATGAATGGAACATTAATTCTTTCAGAATACAATGTGTGTCATAAAAGTAACGAGATTGAATCTGTATTTACCAAGATAGAAATAAACAATGAATGGAACGTTCATTTTTTTCAGAATACAACGTGTGTCATAAATGTTCCGAATTTGAAGCTGTATTTACCAAGATAGAAATGAACAATGAATGGAACGTTCATTTTTTCAGAATACAAGGCGTGTCAAACTTTTTGACACACCTTATATATATATATATATTAATATTTTGAAGGCCAATACAATGCGTATGAAAAATAAAAACAAAAAGATGTTATTTTTGTCTTATCGATTCGAAGCATAAACTTCAACATCAGAGTTTCGTATCAGAAATGGACGTGATTATGTTTTTATTTGTGTGGTTATAATTTCTCTTCTTATTTCCTTTTCCTCTCCTTTTTTTTTCTCTTTCTTCTTCTCCTTTATGAATGAAATGGGCGAATAACTGTAATTTCTTATTTCTCTCTTTTTTTTTAAATGTTTGTTGAGAACAAATGTTCTAATATTGTCTGTCATCCGGTCAAATGTTCCAAGTTTGTTCCATGTCAAAATTAAAAAAAAAAATTAATATATTATAACATACTTAATGTGAAATAGGCTCATCTTTCTCTTGAAAACAACACTTCCTCAACTAATATCTATTGATGTATCAACCGCAATCAAAACAGAATAGTCAAACGTTGGAATTAATCAAAAAAAAACTGTCACTCAAAAAGTCTGTAAAATATGTATAAAAATTGTATATGGAATATCAAAATTATTGTAATACAATCCAACTGTAAAATAAGTAGCCCACATTTATAGGTAAAAATGGATATCATCAAACAGGGGTAAACATTCAAATGTAAAGTTTTTTCAGTATGTGAAAATAAAATGGAAATTAATCCGACAGTATGAATAAGATATAATGAAAAACAAACGATGTTTACAACTGAAATAGGCTCATCAGAAGAGAAAGTGTGCAAAGCCAATTCTCTTGACGGTTTTAAAAAGCAACAATCCTCAACTAATATGAGGACCCTATTGCATTATAATTTCGGTCATCAACAAAACAAGACGGGAAAAAGACCGTTAGTAAATTTTTTTTTTTTTTTGATTAATTCCAACGTTTGACTAGCAGCGTTATGTTTTTACTAACGGTCTTTTTCCCGTCTTGTTTTTGTTGATACGTGCATACATTATAATGCAATAGGGTCCTCATATTAGTTGAGGATGTGTTGCTTTTTAAAACCGTCAAGAGAATTGGCCCCGAAACGGTTTGCACACTTTCTCTTCTGATGAGCCTATTTCAGTTGTAAACATCGTTTGTTTTTCATTATATCTTATTCATACTGTATTAATTTCCATTTTAATATATATATATATATATATATATATATATATATATATATATATATATATATATTCTTTTCAAAAACACTCGCACTAAGTAATCTTGCACATTTTTCCAAAAGAATATTCCCTTCGTCTCCGTGACACTTTTAGTTAAGATATAATCTCATTTTCTATTTTGGTCGCCAATAATTACTATCAATACTCATCGGCCGCTGGTTTTAAACGAGAATAGTTGACCGTACGAACAATGTTCACGAATCAATTTTCTAAAGTGGGTCTGTATTCCCGAGATAAATGTGGTTTTAAAACCGGCGCCAGTTTATGGCAGGCGTTTCATTGTCGTATCATCAAACGACGTCACTTTTTACGACAAGATAGGGTAGCCATCTTGGATCTTGTATTATTATGGGAGAAGAAAAATGTTGTTTGTTTGTTAGAGACACAAATCGCATTCAATTTCTTTCAGCAAATCGTTGAGAATGATAGAAGACAGAAGAAAATGCAAATACATTTTACTGCAAGAAGAAAACACAAGAGAAATGACTTTTGTATTTTCTTCTTTTTTTTTTTAAATAAGCCAAACTCGCTTTGAGATTGTAGAAAAAGGTCATCGACACGAGTATTGAAAGCGATATTATTTGTGTGAAGAGAAAGACTCGGGAGACAATGTAAAGAGAAAAAAAGAAGAATGGATGGGAAAAAAAGATGAAAGATTTCAAATCTTATTATAGGAGTTCGGTGTTTGTCTGTCTGTAAACAAACATACGTCACTACTTGTGACGTAAGTAGTGACTACTTACGTCACAATACCGCCAGGTATTGCGAAAGTTTTTCAATGAGTATTTTATTTATAGCCAAAATCGTTAATACAGAGAATATATTTTATTTATTAACGAGGTATCTATGAAAAATATGAAAATATGATGATACTTGAATTTATACGACTTTAACAGAGATCTTTAAACAGCAAAAGATAATATGCTTTCTAGAATAGGAATAAATAAAAATAAAAACATAAGAAATGGTTCTGAGCAAAAACCAAACTATCTTTTTGGTACTAATAATGTTCAATATATGTAAAATAATAATAGAAAAAAATTGTTGTTGTAGAAGCAATGCCACATCGGGATATTTATCTTGCTATGAAAAATCAGAAATCATCAATAATTTAAAACTGGTTAACTTTAAGACTTTCTCGATAGCATTCAACGGGCAAAAATGCTTTTATAAACCAATTTCAAGGAGTAGGGAAGCTATAGAACTCATTTTACAACAAAAATAGATTACAAAAAGGCGCCGTTTTTTCACGAAACCTCAAAATTAGAGAGCTAAAAATTGACATAACTACGCCAATTCTTGAACTTGGAAGCTCAAATTTTGGGGATTGTCTAACTTTAACATAGTCCATACATGTACAAAATTTCAGAAAAATTAAAGGGGGTGACATGTCCTGGATGATTTGACACGGAATTACCCAACGGGTAATTATATGCCAAATCATCCAGGCCTCATCACCCACCTACCTCAATTGTTCTGAAATTTTGTCCATGTGTGGACTACGTTAAAGTATGTTTTTGGATTTCTCAAGCCACAAAGATTTTATAAACCAATTTTTAGGAGTAGTGAAGCTCTAGAACACATTTTATAGACAAAGATAATTACAAAAGGTCGTATTTTTGCGCCCCCTCCAAATTTTTCGATTTTAAAGTCGGCATTTCTGGAATTGGAAGCTCAAATTTTGGGGATTGTCTCACTTTAACATAGTCCACACCTGGACAAAACTTCAGGGTATGGTCCCGATGAAATCATTTGGATTGAAACCATAGTGGATCCTTAACACTTTTACTCTACTACTCTTACTAGTATCATTATATATATATATATATATATATATATATATATATATATATATATATATATATATGGATAACTTATTTATTAATATATACTCCCACTTGGTTGAGTTCTTTAAATAGGGATTTAATTGTAAAATTCACCGTTCTGGCGTGTAGCTAACCCTCACTTTGTTTACAAAGTTAGACGGCTCTAGTGAATTCATTTCCGCTTAGAAATGTATATAAATATTCTCCTATATTTGACAGTCGCTATGGCCGCACGGGTAAGAGACTTTCAGACGAAAATTCATTCAGGTCAATCCCGGCTAGAGGTAGCTGTTAAACTATAGCCACACTGATGAGAGGAGAAAACCTCGAAACACGTGTCTGTGGATAACATATATATATATATATATATATATATATATATATATATATATATAGTTGTAGAAAAGTGTTTCTCTCTACCACGGTTTTAGGTGTTCAAGGTACACCTTCCTCAGGAGAACTAAGGAAATTTATGTAGGTAATGTTATATACTCGCCTGGTTTAAGATTATTTTTATTCGATGTCTCTAAAAGTAAAATAAACTTTGTCTCTAAAACTTTTTCTTTTGAAGTTAGTGCTTAGTCTACCATATGTTGACAGGCAATTAATGCGTTACGTAATCTATGTCTGCATTTCCCTAGGAATTCATCCTTTTTATTCAATAATTATTTCTTGTTTGGGAATCTAATTATCTCTAACTTTTCT
>CM042151.1:67638008-67658008 GCA_023376005.1 Doryteuthis pealeii | reverse complement strand
CTCTTCCGCTTTTCTTCCTCTTTCCTCGCTACGAGACCACATGGGTTAGACACGGTCTACCCCTTTCTCGGTGGGGCTCGGGCCCCCTCCTTGTAAGTCATTTCTATGGACGCTCCAGTCCTTTTATATTTGTAGGTTTATCTACTCTTGTATTTGTATCTTATGTATCCATGTACTCTTCTATTATGTATCCTTTGTATTCATGTGCTGTTATCTATTAAATGTATTGTCCCTCAACCCTTGTCGGAGTTGTATGTTCTTCAAATATTCACTCTGAATTTTTACAATCAGACCGCTAAATAAGTGCTAATATGACCGATTTTTAAATCATTTTCTTTACCACACACACACACAAACACATACACACAAACACACATACTCTAACCTAGTTAGTCTTTAATAGAGACATCGTTGATAGATAAGATGCTAATTAAGATTAAATAATGACTATTTCAAAATCGTTGAGAATATAGATTAAATAACTTATAAAATCGTGATGTCAGTGGTGACGTACTTTCGGTTACTGACTGTTACATAATCTCCATTATAACAATATATGTGTATGTGTGTGTATACTGTTTTTATCTTCACACTCTTAAAACTGGTAAACCTTAAGATGTCCATCATCATTTACTTTAATACGTTTTTTTTTTGCACTTCGCGGGTTTGTATCCGATACAATTCGGGTAAAACCCCCATCTATCCGTAATCCATGACATTTTCCATTACCCTGGTGCGACCCATTCATTCTTCCCGAATACAAACATGTCAGGTTTGCTTTTCATGATTTCTCTTCCGAGAAAAGAAAGAACTGCAACAAAAATAAGATAAAAGATTTCTTTAAAAAAAGATTCAATGAAGGAATTGGTTTGGATCGGAAAAAGAAGAAAGAAAAACAAAAACACACAAAACACAAAACAAAATAAGGAACACTATTCAATAATAAAGACATTAGTAAGTATTGGATGAAACTTGAATTTGCACCTGGATTTGGATTTGGATTTGGATTCCAGCATCCAGAGTTTTGTATGGAAACCCACATGTAGCACATCGTTCGTCTAAATGAACAAAGACCAATACAACAAATTATATAATTTATAATTTATAATCTAAATAATTAAGTATTTCAAATTTGAATACGAAATTCATTATATATAAATACATATATGATTATTATTATTATTTGTATATACGTGCGTATGCATATAGATGTTGTCTCTTCTAGTATATATATATATATATATATATATATATATATATATATATATATATATATATAAGTTAAAGGAAAGGAAATGAATCCGACAGTATGAGTATGAAAAGGTAGAATGAAAACATCACACAATGCTGTTAAAGAGAAAACTAATTTATAATATGATCATAGCTGATATTGATCAATATTTCGATTTTACAAAAATCATCATCAGAGCTCATTTACTCCGTGGTGTTTGGGTCGGGGAAAAATGTCAAATCAAAAGGATATATTATATATATATATATATATATATATATATATATATATATATAAAAGATATAAAAACATCACAAAATGCTGTTAAAGTGAAAACATTATATAACATAGCTGATATTGAACAATATTTTGATTTTATGAAAATCATCATCAGAGCTTGTTTATACTCCGTGTTGTTAAGAGCGGAGACAAAACTCATATGAGTTCAAAACAAAAACCTTGATGTTGCAAAAAAGAAAAAGGTTATACAATAGTTTCGAATGTGAGCACTTCCGCCGCAGATTATGTATATCTTATTGTAACAGCAAAACAAAAAATAGAACATTTACAATATTAATTACAAAAATAAAAATTATTTTTCTATAAATCGGTTGAAGACTAACCGTCAGCAGGCTAATACTCATCCCGTTTTGAATAAGAGAATTCGTCTAGTGTCAAAATTGTTCATATGTCTTCTTTTTTAAAAACTGTTACAATAAGATATATTTTGTGGTGTTTTCATATATACTCATACCGTCGGATTCACTTCCTTTCTTTTAACTTATATATATATATATATCTTATTATAATGGAGATTGTGTATTTGTCTGTCTGTAACCGAAACTATATTACTACTCAAGTCACAATTCCCTTAGTTATCTACATCACATTCTCCATAATTTTATTTTTATTTAAACCTCAATTATTAATAAAATTGTTTTACATTATTAATACTGTTAACCATATCTACATACGAATAACATGCAATTATATTTGTATATACAACAAAATAGCGGTTTACAGTGTGAACGAGAAGGCTAATTTGCATATTGATATTAAAAAAATCGAATTTAATAAATATGTGCTTAGTATTATTGATTTCTAACTGTTTGGTTTTATTTTAATGAATATAAGCAAACATCTCTTCAATAAATCTTAAATGAAATCCATTAACAAGAAGAAATAACTGTAAGTTTATTCTTACTTCCTCTTTTAACTAAATACTTACATTAGAAAAAATAGCAATGAAAGACGAGAGTGATGGAAGAGTAAGTTTCAGTTGTTCCATGTTTCAAATCTTTTTATCTGCATTCGTATTTAGTTTCATTAGCCTTTCTAATTTAATATAATATCTTATTACATTCAAACTTAAATACTTGCACCCGGAGGGTGCATATATTTGCTAGTATATATATATATATATATATATATATATATATATTGGTTAGGAGGTTGAGTTAGAAGGCCTTCTAAATCAACCTCCTAACCAATACATACACAATGCTTCAAGCAAATTATGAAACTCTCTTATATATATATATATATATATATATATATATATATATATATATATATATATATATATCCCTCAGTCTTTTCATATTTATCTATCTATCAACGCCATGGGTGAGGAGATTAGAATATACCGATTTCCTCCTTTGCTGGGTCAAGATCTAAATACAGTAAATATCTATGACGCTATCCGTTACGTCACGAACGCCCAACACCTTTCTTCGAGCTTTCTTAAGTGGGATCTTCACTTAACTTTAACTTCAAAGAAAATGTCTCCTTGATTCGCTGATTTTCTTTAATCATGGAATCAACTCTTTGATTCTCCTATTACGTCACTGGAATTCTTCATCTCGGTCTTTGCTCATCAAAATTCTTGCCACTTTTAACACGTCGATACCACGAGTGGAAATTTATCAAATCCATTAAATACAGACATCAATTGCTTCCACATGTCTCTGCATTTTAAGTAGCAAGAATACTTTTAGGGCTAAAAAGTGTATCCTTCGTTACTGCTTTATACGTAACTTGGACGTAGTACTTATGACTAACCAATACATTTATTCATTACAACCAGGGAATTTATTTATTGATGCCAACCAGTCTAGGGTTATTTTATGCTTAGAAGTTAACTGCTTCCATGAGTCTCTGAATTTTAAAAAATCTTCTTTTTCATATTTTTTACTCTTCCACATTTCTTCTTTTTCGCCCTCTTCTTCTTCTTCCTTCCTTTCTTTCTTCTTCTTTATATTTCTTTAGCCTTCCAGATTTCTTCTTCCTATTCTTCCTTTCTTTCTTCTTCTTCATATTTCTTTACCCTTCCAGATTGTTGTTGTTGTTGTTGTTGTTGTTGTTGTTTTCTTCTTCTTCTTCTTCTTCTTCTTCTTCTTCTTCTTCTTCTCTTCTTCTTCTTCTTCTTCTTTATATTTCTTTACTCTTCCAGATTTATTCTCCTTCATCTTCTTCTTCCTTTCTTTCTTTCTTCTTCATATTTTTACTCTTCCACATTTCTTCATTTTCTTCCTCTTCTTCTTCTTCCTTCATTTCTTTCTTCTTCTTTATATTTCTTTACTCTTCCAGATTTCTTCTTCTTCCCCCTTCTTTCTTTCTTTCTTTCTTCTTTTTATATTTCTTACTCTTCCAGATTTCTTCTTCTCTTCTTCTTCTTCTTCTTCTTCTTCTTCTTCTTCTTCTTCTTCTTCTTCTTCTTCTTATATTTCTTTACTCTTCCAGATTATTCTCCTTCATCTTCTTCTTCCTTTCTTTCTTTCTTCTTCATATTTTTACTCTTCCACATTTCTTCATTTCTTCCTCTTCTTCTTCTTCCTTCATTTCTTTCTTCTTCTTTATTTCTTTACTCTTCCAGATTTCTTCTTCTTCTTCCCCTTCTTTCTTTCTTTCTTCTTTTTTATATTTCTTTACTCTTCCAGATTTCTTCTTCTTCTTTATTTCTCTTTCCTTTTCACTTTTTTACCCATCATTTACAGTCTTTCAACCATTCTTAATAGTTATGACTATTGTATATATTAGTCTAAATTTACTATATTTTATTTATATCCTCTTCAATAATCTCCAGAATTGTTATTCCGCCTCTTTAAGTCTCTACGTATTAGTTTTTTTACATTATTATTATTATTATTATTATTATTATTATTATTATTAGAAGTAGTGTTAGTAGTAATGGTGGCGGTGGTGTCGTCTGGTATTTTCGCCCCAGCTGCTTTTGCTGCGTCTTATCGCATTGTTCCTTAAAAATGATTGGAATCCTTACTTAAGCTGCTTGTCACAGATAAGTAGTTTAAGAAACTGTTTTCTCTCCGTATTGTCGTTTTGGCTCGGTTATTAAACTTCCGGTTAGGTTGCTAAGATGGCTGCCCGGATATATCTTAAGCTCCGAAGAGAAACACAACGACAAGAAGACAAAAGAGAATCACAAATGATAAAAAGAAAAAAAATTAAAAGTCAAAAAGGATAAAAGAAAGACGATAATGAAAAAGACAAAACGAAAAGATTTAAAAATAAAAATAAAAACAACAATAAAAAACACAATATATCTATTTACCAACCCCTCTGCAAGAGCAGGATGTGACACAAGTTCAATGTCTTAAGCGGATTATAACAGATTTGAATTCAGAGTTTTTCTTCTCCTAGACTGGTTACTTCGTCATCTTCGTCGTCGGGGTGGCCTAAAGTCGGTATCAGCAAGTTAGCGAGGGAGTATATCCCCTTTTCACTAGCGTTAGGCCAATGAGATTGTTTAGGTGCGCCACACCTACTATCAGCTTCTCACTTTACCGCACATATCCCTGTGCTACTCATACGCTGAGGTGGCGAGTGCCAGTATCGAACCAGGAACCTTGTGTTTCCTAGGCCGACGCTCTACCAACAGCTAAACCGGCCTATCTAGACTGGTTACCTACTCAAGGTTAAAGAGCCCAGGCTGCCCAACTATTTACACATAGCTGGAAGGGAGAGTAGTTGGATGCATACCTTTCCCAAGGGTATTAGCGCTATATGAAATTCAAACAGCCTCATCCAGGATTTGAACTCGGGTCGACGAGTCCTTTTCCCACGACTCATTAAATCATTAACTCAAGCGTCTCACAATATAACACGGCGTAAGTTCACATTTTAGCCTGTAACAATACCTGATAACTTGACGCTGAAAACTCGTGATCTTTTACCAGACTTGTCCTGTGGAAATCCTTGGTAAAGGAATCCTTTGGTTGTCCTTGGTGCTCCTCAGTATTGCAAGTCCTTCGTTAATGATTGCAAATGGACGTCTCTCAGTATCAGTGATTTAGTAGTCAACCAGCCACGCATTCGAGCTGTTGATTGGCTGAGGTTAAAACCAAGTGACCTCGCTTAGTCTATAAATTCAAGCGGTCTATGGTAGCACGGCTTATATCACCAAATAATCCAACAATACTAGATAAGCTGATGGGAGCGGTTTAGCTCAGTCGGTAGAGCATTGCAAGGTTCTGATTTCGAGACCGGTCCCCGCCAACTCAGCGTATGACTAACACAGATCGATAATCTGATCTGCACGATAAAGTGGGGAGCTGGCGGTAGATGTGGCGCTCCCTTTCAGCAGAAACAATCGCCCTAGTCTAGCGCTCCTTTGCTGTCCAGCTAATATTGACAATAGGCCACACCGCCAACATTACAACTTAGATACACTTGGTAAATATTAAATCAACACAGGTAGAGAAAGGTTTAGATGTCTAGTCTTTCTTAGCTGAGATACTATCATAAATTATCACTGAGTGCTCCACATATTTTATCTTGTGTCAGACTTGATGAAAAATAAATAAAAAAGATAATAATGAAAAAAAAGTAAAATATTTTTAAAAAAATCTGTTGTATCGCGAGGTGGAAATATATATATATATATATATATATATATATATATATATATATATATATTCTCCTTGTCCTGATGCTTGTGGTCGATATTGTCATGCAGAAGAAGGACATTGTTAATTGGCAAGATGGGTCTTACTCGTCGATTTTCTTCTCTGAACCTCGTTAGAGTCTCAATGTAGGGCTTAGTTTTATTAAAAAACTTATCAGGGAATAAAGAAAATGGCATTATTTTTCAATCAACCTCGTATATATATATATATATATATATATATATATATATATATATATATATATGTGTGTGTGTGTGTGTGTGTGTGTGTGTGGTGCGTGTGTGTGTGTGTGTGTGTATATATATATATATGTGTGTGTGTGTGTGTATATATGTGTGTGTGTGCATGTGTGTGTGTGGTTGGCACTATTATATTTGAAGAAGCGGTAGTAATCCAACGTATACTGTTATTAGAAGAGTACTCGATATCTGTGATAGAGCGTTAATAGATAAATAAATAAATGTTTTACTTAATATTTATTTGCATTGGAATAATTTTATTACCATTGGTTTCTTGCTGTGAAGCAGTCATCGGGCAACGAAATTTTATAATTTTGTTTGGTATTTCGTTGTCTGATGACTGCTACACAGAAAGAACTCAATGGTAGTAAGATTGTTCCAATGCAAATAAATATAAACTGAAACATTTATTTATTTATCTCCCCCGCTCTCTCTCTCTCTCTCTCTCTCTCTCTCTCTTCTCTCTCTCTCTCTCTCACACACACACACACACACACACACACACACACACAACTTTTGTCTCAGCGTTTGTCTCTGCGTTTCATAATTTCAAACAATCTAAGAACGCTAATTTTTTACTGAGTATTTTTAGGTGGATTGATCAACAAAAGACTCTCACAATCTCCTTTATTATATGTGATAAATTTATTTTCCTTAAAACAAAAGCCCTGGAGAAGATCTACTAAACAGATTGAAACACCGCAGCGTTGGCTAATAAACTTAACACTCATTTTATTTAAACCTGTGTTTTTTCAAATTTATCACTATATATATATATATATATATATATATATATATATATATATATATATATATATATCAGAGAACAAAGTTCCACGTTTGTTTATGTTTGTCTGATTTTTGGGCTGATTTAATGTTGAGGAATTTGCGCTACAAGAGATTTTGGATCAGCCTAAATACCGCGAGTTTATTTATTGGATAAGGTTATTCTAGCGTATTGGGATTTAGTTATATAATTAGAAACGATACTCGATTCCTTCTGCTCATACAAAAAATACATACACACACACGCATATACACGTGCACAAATAAATATATAGACACGTACATATATTGATATATGCGTGGTGTAATGTTTAGAATCGTAGGAAATGGAATCGTCGACCTGAGTTCAAATACTGGACGAGGCTATTTGCAATTTCACGTAGGGCTAATACACTTGAGAAAAGTATGCATCCAACAACTTTATGGGTAAATAATAGGACAGACTGTTTTGTTTTTTAATCTTGGTTAGGTAAACGCCGTTTAAGAAATTAACTTTGTGTCACGTACTAATCGTGCGGTGGGGTATATATATATATATATATATGTATATATATATATATATATTGGTGGGAAAGAGGTACGTTAGACCCTTAACTCTTTCCCACTATTAATATAACTACTATTATTGCTCTATGTTGATAATATATTGAGTACTTTTGGGATAATTTACTAATGCTACTTCCACGGAAGAATTAAAGTGGCAATTAAAGTTAAAAGAAAGGAAATGAATCCGACAGTATGAGTATGAAAAAGATGGAATGAAAACACCACACAATGCTGTTAAAGAGAAAACAATTTATAACATAATCATAGTTGATATTGATCAATCTTTCGATTTTACAAAAATCATCTTCAGAGCCCGTTTAATCCGTGGTGTTTGTGATTGGAGATAAGAGTCAAATGAGTTCAAAACAAAAAACCTTGATTTTGCAAAAGAGAGAACGAAAGTTGTTACATTATTTTCCAATGTGGGCCTTCCTGCCGTATTTTTATATATATATATATATATATATATATATATATATATTATATATATATAATATAATTCAATGATCTGGTGAAGAAATCTTCCTTACGACGTAGTAGTTTTTAAAAAAAGACGTACATTTTAGAGCTTAACGTGTGCTCTTACTGTCAGAGTGACGGAGCAAAATACGCATGAGTAGCACAGATTGGGTAATCTGCTCTATGTGTTAAAGTAGGGAGTTGAGGGTAAGTGTGGCACTCCACCCCAGCAAAAGAATATTTCTGGTCCAGCGCTAGCGAAAAGGGGATATACTTATAGGGATTGGCCCCTATATTTTTACGCCATGTGGAATTGACCAAATTAAAATATTTCTAAACTAATATTTATTTGATTCTCTTTTGTTTACATCTTTCTAAACTTAGCTTATATAATTGTAAAACTAGTTATTTAAGAAAACTTGATTATTTTAATTTGGTCAATTCCACATGCCTTAAAAATATAGGGGCCAATCCCTATATACTCCATCCTATATAAATAGGAAAGGGAACAACCCATTGTTGTACGGTTTCAAAATTACCCTGAAGACGCCCCACGATAGGGCGGAAAGTAATAAGAAATAAGAAATAAGAAATTTATCAATCAATAGTAGTACAAATTATTTTTTTTTAAATATAAGTAAAAGAAAAACTTTATTGGTTTAAACTACTATTGAAGGGAGGCCATGCCTAATAGCGTGAAGCTAATCCCATGGACATGACCACCCTTGGACGCTCACAGGAAACGATACATGAAACACACAAACGTAACAATATACATATATATCATGAGACAAATTAGCCGTGTGAGAATCTAAAAGCAAATCTGTTGTTTATAAGAGGCAATAAAATGATTTTCAAAAGTGTTTTAAGGACAAAATAATTTACTGAAACAAGCTTCATCTTTTCTTTATCAAAAAATAACGACTGAACAGTATTCCAAGAATTAATTGCATTAAAACGAATCGAATTAAGCCCAAAACTAACAGTGTTGATGATAGGGAAATTAGGTCAATCAACTATGGCAAATACATCAGCCAATTTCCGCCAGATATTATTAAAACAATCCGGCAATATGAAAGGATAAAAGAAAAAAATTGCAGACAAAAAATGGCTGCAATGTTCAACAATATATGCCTACAAGAAGAAATGCTGCCTATATATATATATATATGTATATATATATATATAGTAAAAATATATATGTATATATATATATATAGTAAAAATTTAATATATACTTTATCGCAACGTTTCTAAATAAACAAACATCCAAAAATCTTATTCACTTCGCCGAAGGGCATCGGTCTGTTTGTTGTTATTATTCTCTCAATAGCGCCCCCTTACCCATTATGGTAGAGGCGCATAGTATTGCTTGACAAGCTTAATTCCGCTAGGATGGTCAGCTGTGTACTGTGGCCGAGGCGATAAAAGTGTTTCACTAGTGTTTCACTGCGTCTGCTGAAGTCCCGGTTTCGATTTCTGTCGGAGGGAAATCGTTAGTATATACCGCTGATGAGACTTAATAAAGTCGAAACAGTCTGTACGGTATTCTACACATCGAGCCATCCTTTACTGGGATTACACTTGTCAAGTTCATTTTCTATAAAAAAAGTATCGAATTTTATGCGATACATGCGTTGTAAGTGCCTTCAAGTAAAAATTTAATATATATATATATATATATATATATATATATATATATATATATAGGGTGTTTTAAAAAATATTTCATTTAATATGTGCAGGTTGTTTTCAAGGAATCCATATATTAATACTCGCATTCCTTAATTCTACGACCGTAATCATCTTGCAACACCCTCTGGTTAAAACTGAAACCGTCCCAATCGTCCAAAAGAGAAAAAAATGATAAGGAAGAAAAAGGACATGCTACACAGAAAAATAATTTAATAAAGAAAGAAAGAAAGATAGCTGGGAAATGATAGAAAGAGGGGGTAAGCACTAATCAGTTTCAATCGAACAAAATGAAAAGAAGGAAAGAAAAGAAGGAAAGAAAGAAAAAAGAGTGAGATAGAAAGTTGAATGAAGATTATTATACATATTAAACTATTTTTCAATAGCTCTTAAGTAAATATTTCAAACGTTGTAATAATCAAATTATCATACTCTGAGAGAGATACAGATAGGTACACGTCCTGCATCCCTGACGCATAAAAATCTAAAAGGACGCAGTAAAATCATATTCATGCGTCCCAGTGTTTTTCTTTTTTTTAAATCCCCATGTAAAAAAAGACCCTGCGGTGATCCAGCCACTCTAAAAAGAAAAATCAATGTCTACTATTTAAAATATTAAATCCTAAAAAAAGTCTGTTATCATCTAAATTTAATTTTTTTAATTATCTTCACGAATATAAATCAATCATTATCTTTGCTCAAAAACCAAGCCCTGTTGATATTTAATATATATATATATAGTCATCGACAGACACGTGTTTTGACTTATCAAGTCTCATCAGTGGGGCTAGACATTAGTAAGCTACCTACAGCTGGGATTAAAATCCGATAGGTTCACTGTCAGTCAGACGATCTTAACCGCCAGTCTGTCAACACCCTACAGAGTGCGAAAGGGATTTTAACTGTTTTAATACACACATCGCTTTGTAAGTTAATATATATTAATATATATATATATATATATATATATATATATATATATATATATATCTTAGAAAGGAAGGAAAAACTCAACACCGTAATTCCATAATAAATTTATTTCGACCAGTGTATCTTAGAAATCACATATAGAATTATCCCTCACTACCAACTTTTGGATACCATATATATTATATATATATATATATATATATATATATATATATATATATATATATATATAAAGGTAGCGAAGACATTAAGTCAATGGCACTGAATTTATGTCTTCACTATCCTAATTTAGATATATATGCCCTATCAATTATTTTGAGTTCCCTGTACTTATAGAAGTAGCAAACTAAATTACCAATATATATATATATATATATATATATATATATATATATATATTGGTTTGGTAGCTTGATTTTTTTATAAAACATTTAAGTGTGTATTTCTGGAGGTTACGAATAAAACTAAATTGAACTAATCAATTTATCTTATCGCAGAAAAACAAACTGTCTTGACCTTCCTGCTCTCTCAAGTATCCAATGTTTTCATTGATTTAATTTGTTCCTGAGCTGCAATATTTAGGATCGAATTGACGAAGTTGATTCGTTGAATCGTATTAACTTTTTTTATTGGTAAGGGTGATTGACTAGAGCCAAGTGTCAAAACGATATGATAAATTTTCGAGTTATGACTTCCAATTTATATTCTTTACCCCCATCACTATACATATATGTATACATGTATATAAAATATACATAAGATATATATTAATATATATATATACATATATATATATTCATATGCATAGTCATATATATATATAATATATATAATATATATATATATATATATATATATATATATTCCTAGCATATTAAATATATATATATAATATATATATATATATTCATATATATATATATATATAATGTATGTATATATATTCATATAAAGGTTTCGATCATTCAATCATGTACCTATCTGTCGGAGACTGTCCCTATCTTTATTCATTTATTTCCTATCCATCTATAAATCTATCTAATGCTCTCTCTCTCTCTCTCTCTATATATATATATATATATATATAAATATATATATAAGTGTTTAATTGGAGTCGTACCTAATTTTGAAAATTAATTAATTAATAATGAATTAGGCGGAATACCTATTAAATGTATGGCTAAACAAATCGAGAAAAATCAATCTCTGTATGTACATTTCGGCCTATTAGGCCTCATCAGCAGAGCTATAGATCGGAAAGACCGCCTTGTGCGTGATTTGAAACCGGACTGCCAAGCTGACAGGCCGATCCCATAACCCCAACACCAAACGAACTTCTTAGATTTTATGATTTGTTTAGAGTAGGTTAACATTCCTCTTCTAGTGACTTTTATTACACGACGATGTGGTAAGTTGTAAACAAGGTTTATTTAGAATGGCTTTTTGCCGATAATTTTTTGGAGAATAAGTGTTTAATTGGAGTCGTACCTAATTTTGAAAATTATTAATTAATAATGAATTAGGCGGGAATACCTATTAAATGTATGGCTAAACAAATCGAGAAAAATCAATCTCTGTATGTACATTTCGGCCTATTAGGCCTCATCAGCAGAGCTATAGATCGGAAGACCGCCTTGTGCGTGATTGAAACCGGACTGCCAAGCTGACAGGCCGATCCCATAACCCCAACACCAAACGAACTTCTTAGATTAGATTGATTTTTCTCGATTTGTTTAGCCATACATTTAATAGGTATTCCCGCCTAATTCATTATTAATTAATTAATTTTCAAAATTAGGTACGACTCCAATTAAACACTTATTCTCCAAAAAATTATCGGCAAAAAGCCATTCTAAATAAACCTTGTTTACAAACTTACCACATCGTCGTGTAATAAAAGTCACTAGAAGAGGAATGTTAACCTACTCTAAACAAATCATAAAATCTAAGAAGTTCGTTTGGTGTTTGGGGTTATGGATCGGCCTGTCAGCTTGGCAGTCCGGTTTCAAATCACGCACAAGGCGGTCTTCCGATCTATAGCTCTGCTGATGAGGCCTAATAGGCCGAAATGTACATACAGAGATTGATTTTTCTCGATTTGTTTAGCCATACATTTAATAGGTATTCCCGCCTAATTCATTATTAATTAATTAATTTTCAAAATTAGTACGACTCCAATTAAACACTTATTCTCCAAAAAATTATCGGCAAAAAAGCCATTCTAAATAAACCTTGTTTACAACTTACCACATCGTCGTGTAATAAAAGTCACTAGAAGAGGAATGTTAACCTACTCTAAACAAATCATAAAATCTAAGAAGTTCGTTTGGTGTTGGGGTTATGGGATCGGCCTGTCAGCTTGGCAGTCCGGTTTCAAATCACGCACAAGGCGGTCTTCCGATCTATAGCTCTGCTGATGAGGCCTAATAGGCCGAAATGTACATACAGAGATTGATTTTTCTCGATTTGTTTAGCCATACATTTAATAGGTATTCCCGCCTAATTCATTATTAATTAATTAATTTTCAAAATTAGGTACGACTCCAATTAAACACTTATTCTCCAAAAAATTATCGGCAAAAAGCCATTCTAAATAAACCTTGTTTACAAATATATATATATATATATATATATATATATATATATATGCGTGTGTGTAAAGGTATATGTAAATACATATGTAAAGTCTATATAAACTACCTTCATATAAAATACATATATAGAATATGCATATATATTGTTATAAAGTTTTCGATCATTCAATCATATATTTATCTTACTGAGATCGTCTTTATCTTTATTTATTTATTATCTATCTATCTATCTATCTATCTATCTGTCTGTCTGTCTATTGCAGCCTATTTATATGTATGTATGCATACAGTGTTACTCATATGTAATTACAATTTTTTTTTATTATGTAAAATTAATTTTCTTCGAATCCAAATCTTTCCGCATTTTAATATTTCAGGTGGAACATTTTTGTCATAGTAATTCAGCTGTGAACCTATCCGTCATAGGCTGTCCCTATCTTTCTTTCATTCTTTCTTTCTTTCTTTCTTTCTTTCTTTCTTTCTTTCTTCCTTTTATTGTTTCTTTCTTCCTTCTTTCCTTCTTTTCCTTCTTCCGTCTTCTTTCTTTCCTTCTTTCCTTTTCTTTCATTCTTTTCATTCTTTTATTCATTCATTTTTTTTCATTCTTTCCTTGATTCATTCATTCTTTCATTCAATCTCTTCCTTCTTCTTCTTTCTTCTTTCTTTCTTTTTTTCTTTCTTCTTTCTTTCCTTTCTTTCAATTATTCTTTCTTTCTTTCATTCTTTCTTCATGTATTAATTCTTTCATTTATTCTTTTTCTTTCTTTTATTGTTTCTTCTTTCCTTCTTTCTTTCTTCTTTCTTTCCTTCCCTTCTTTCTTTCTTTCCTTGTCTTTCTTTCATTCATTCTTTCATTCCTTGATTCATTCATTTTTTCATTCATTCTTCCTGTCTGTCTTTCATTTATTCTTTCTTTCTTTCATTCTTTCTTTCATGTATTAATTGTTTCATTTATTCTTTCTTTCATTTATTCATTCATCCATTCTTTCCTTAATTCATTCAATCCTTTCTTTCATTATTTCTTTCATTTATTCTTTCATTCTTTCTATTTTCCCTATCTATCTATTAATCGCAGTCTTTGCACATGTATATATGCATACAAAATTGCTCATATGTAAGTAAAATCCGACAATCTTTTTTCTTATATAAAGTTAATTTTGTTCAAATCCAAAACTTTTAGGATGTTAATATTTCTAGTTGAAGATTTTCTCATGTTAATTCAATCGTGTACCTATCTCTCTTAGACTGTTCCTATCTTTAGTTCCTTCTTATATGCAATATCAGAACTAATTCCATTCCTTTCTATAGCTCTTTAATTGTCTGTCTGTCTGTCTGTCTGTCTCTGTCTCTGTCTCTCTCTCTCTCTCTCTGGGATAAGGTGATCCGTCTTTATCTCGGAGTTTCAGAGAATTGTATACGTTTCATTCTCAAGAACAGATTCAGGTTTATGCATATACCATTTTGTTGTATGGTCAAAATTTAATTTTTAGCATAATTACTAGTCGATCACCTTCCCATCCCAGTCGGGTCTAGCTTTGTATTCCCATTAAAGTTAGTTTGCAACATTCACTTAATACATGGTTTATGATCTCATCTCTGTCACCACACAGTCTACATTTGCTCTGTGTTATCAATCTTTGCTTTGATATAATTTGTTCGTATGACATTATTTTGTACGGCAATTATTAGTGATTCAGTTTCTCTCTTGAGGTTTTCTTTTTTTAACCATGACCAAGTCTTTTCATGTGCAACCTCTCCAATTTGTCGTTTGAAATATCCATATAATTGTTTTTCTTCCCATCTTTGTTTTCTAGTTTTCGTTGTTTTTCTCTTTGTCCATATGTTGCATTTGTTGTTATTGGCTGCCATAAGTAATCTTTCTTTGCTCTTTTTTGTGTATTCTTCGAGTCATTGAGTTATGGCCTCTACGGAATCTTGTATGTTTACAGGACCTCTTTTCCTAATACGTATAGCCTATCTCTATCGTCTCTAGGGTGTGATGCCGTGTGCATGGTCATTACTTTTTAGTCCTTTAGTCAATGTGTTCGAGTTCTTTTTTGTCAATTTTAAGAATGACCAGAGTGTAACGTAGCGGGTATGGTCACAGTACCAAAGGCGATATATGTAGTAGTCGGCTACTACCGACTACTGGACTTCAATAAACAACAGATACGTATATACAAAAATAGGACCCGTCTTTATTTTCTTCGGTATGTGGATGGTAAAGGCGTAGAGCTTCACAATGAAAATGCCGGGTGGCTGGCGAAAGCGGCGACGAGTATTCACAGTGGAAATGCCCGAGGGTTGACAATGACTGCAACTGGGATGGCTAGCGTTGGTGAGGTAAAGGGGTGGCTAGGTGCGTCTCACAGCCTGACGGCCGTAAACTCACCGCCTTGTCGGTTCACTTGTTCTCTGTCCCGAGTCTTCTGGCTGACTAACCCTGGGATCTCTAACTTTCTCTTATGTATATAAGCCGCCTACGCATTTTCTTTTTTATACTTATCAGCGAAAAAATCTATTTCCAAATTTATTGTCATACCCTTTCTTCTTTGTTCGCGTTACCCGGAAAAAATCCTTTGTTATTTTTTTCGTCTTTTCTTTGTTTCGGTTTAAAACGGAAAATCCTACTTCCGCCCGTACGCTATGCAACAATGGGGACGGCTCGGATATTTATTCCTTTGATGGGATTCCTGCAGCTGAGCTTGGTTTCTATCATTCGGGAATATTATTTACTATACACAGGATAAATCAATAAAACAAAAAGGACAATAGAGAAAGCTCCTAATCATTGTTAATCTTTATTTTCACTGCAATTTTCTTACTTTCCGTTTGCATGCTAATGACCGACAGTAACCGTCTTCTCCCACATAAAATGGTTGGGTGCTCGCTATAAGATCAAGTTGAAGAATATGGGGGGTATAATCAAATAAATGCTAATGACATAACCATACACCGCCTTCTAGCACTTAAGAGTTGGGGGGTTTCGCTATAAGAACAATATGATCGAAACAATCATATATGACTTGACATAACCTGCCGATTGATCGGCTCGGGTCTCTTAGACCTACAGCCTAGTAAGGGCCGAAGTGGAGTATTGCATGTCACGAAACATTTGAGTACCCGGACCATGGACAGGTCAGCCACCATATTCTGTTTTCGGACATTACAGGTTTTCCTTCTCCAAGATTGATCGCCTAACTAAATCCAAATACTGTTTCTCTTTGTGTTTTTTTTTTAGATGAGGCTTGATAATTTATTATTTGGATTATTCGGACTATTTTCCCATCTTTATTGTTATCTGTGCCCTCCGGCTTTATTGTGGTATTTCTTGGCGGATTCGGGAGCCTTCTCGAACTCGGGAACTTTCTTTTTGAAAAAAAAAACGCAATATGAGTCTAGGTAAAAAAAAAAAAAATTACAAAGTTAAAAAAGAAAAAAAAGATATTGTAGGTAAAACAGGACATTAGGTTTATCAGTTCCCGAAATTCACACTCAATTGTCTAATTGGACACATAGAGTAGTGGGTATAGACGTTGGGTTATGTCAGTTCGAACTAACAGTTATGTCTAGGCTGTAGGTTCAATTCTGATCAATAAAGCTTAACACTTGTACCTAGTCATGGTTAGCGGAATGAGATCAAGATACCTTCGTGGACTGAATAAAGGGTTAGGTTCAAAGTTCAGTGAAGGCTCCCGATTACGACAAAGATGTTCCCGAGTTCGAAAAGAAATACCCGAAGAAGTCCGGAGGGCACATTGGCCGAAACGTTGTACAGATAACAATAACCATGAGGACAATAGTCTAAATAATCCTGTCTTCCCTTCTATTTACCCGTACCTGGCTGATTGTTTTTTTGTTTTACGGCATATCAACCTTTTTCGGGTCATTTATCGTATATGTGCTAAATGCGGTGACTGATGGTCTTAGTGTTCGAATATTATGTAATCCGTTAATGGAAATATATTGAAATTATAGAGAAGACTTTTCTTATGCATACACAAAAAATAATACGAAAACGCTCATCTTTCTTTCTTCTTGTGATGTAATAGAACTATAACGTTCTGTTATTTTTTTAATAGCTTGAACTACTTTCAACGCCAAGGTATTAGACAGTGTGCTCACTTCTATTCATGTTGGTTGGTTGTTTTATTTTACGGAATACCAAACCCTTTTAGGTTATTTAATGCTGTTGTATACTCACATCTCGGTTATATAATGGGAAAGAGAGACAGACACACGGATTAGAGTTGGGATGGGGGTTCTGGGGTTGCTTTTCCGTGTTGGTTTATTCGTGTTCACCTGGTAATCACTTGTTTTAATAACTCAATAAGACTTTTTTTTTAATAAGTTGTTTATGTTAACTCTTTCTTTCTTTCTTTTTTTCTTTCTTTCATTCATTCTATAGTGGATCGAGACTGACTCAAAGCCAGCGCCTATACATCGGCTCACTCTGATTTTTCGTCGCATCTGACTAAAACTATCTCACTCCTGTAATCGCGCGCTATCGGAGGGTTCAGGACGGAGTCATCCACATGCCAATCATAATCCTAACGGTTATGGATATTCCCCACCTAACTCCCCACTCCGATTTACAATCTAACGAATCGTATTAAAAGATATTCTTACTACAGGTACGTACATAATTCATTGACTATCCATGAATTATGTAACAATGCCAGATAAGTCGTTTTGATTTTTTTAAAGGACTCAGGTTGTTTATAGAACCAACAATTGCTTAAGTGGTAACCAAATTAAATATTGAACAGGCTGATTGCTGCTTAACTTCAGTGATCTTATAATAATAAAGCTGAAGAGAATGGACTGTGTGGTCATAAAATATGACAGATGAAACTTTAGGACAAGACAGATTTTTCGGTGAGGTTTAGGATGATTCAGTTGAGATGAGTATCATCATTTGTTCTGAAATACACGGTGATTAAAAAGATTTTCACCAATTATGGGAGCCCCTTAAAGATATAATTGTTGTATAACCCCTTATAAAAATCGGATATATATAATGAGAGAGAGAGACAAACAGAGATGGGATGAGATGAGGGCTCTTACTTGTTATCCTCTGCTTACCGCTTCTAACTCAGCCGGTCGCCATGTTCTTCAGTCTTATTTATCGGGCTGATCATTTGGGTTGCTTTTACTTCTTGTTGGATCTTTCTTCTTTCTTGTTGGACTGGTCACTTCTTGTTTAATAACCCAACAAGACTTTTTTCTGATAAAGCTTTATTAAACAACCCAGCCTATGATTCCACCGTGGTGGAAAGGACTCTCAGAGCCGACCATAGCGTCCGGATCCTTGAAGGTCTGAAACTAATTCTCACGCATCTAATGGAGCACTTTCTAAGGGGTCAAGCTAAAAGTTTATTACCCATCAATAAACGGCAAGGTAACTTTCCACTGGACCCCGTTATTCTGAATCTAACGGACCCTGATTCAAATATTCTTACTACAGGAACGTACATAATTCATAAACTGCCTATGATTTATGTAACATAATTTCAAACACTATACACCTGTTCAAAAGCCCTGTCAACACATTCTCAGAATCTCCCACAGGGGATTAAAAATTAATATTTCCACTGGAGCTGCATTATTAGAAAAGCACAGCAGATATTACGGGGACCCCTTGGGGAAGATTCCAATAATTTGTTGACAGGTATCATGAACAGGTGGAGACTTTAAAAATCACTATATCATAAAGGAAATGCTATGGAAATGTTACTATTTTTCAGAAACACCCTGTACTTTTGATACCCACAAATAGATTTCAGTCGCATAATGAAATATTTATTTCTTGAAAAAAAGTTTTAACAAGGCCATCATATATTAAAAAAAAACTTTCCTTTTTGTCTCGAAAATTTATTGTATTTATTTCGGCATAAACAAAACAAAAAATAGCAAAAACCCAAGAAACAAAAAAGGAGACTAATTTATTATTATTATTATTATTATTATTATTATTATTATTATTATTATTAATTTTTTTTTTTTTAGAATTTTTTTTTTTATTCATAACCAGAGAAATTTTGTCGGTATTGTTGTCATAGCAACGGCGAATCGACGTCGCTTTAATCAACTACGGATTTTTTTTCTTCCTGTTTTTTTTCTTTTTAGATTTGTCATTTTCATTTTGATTTCTTTCTTTTTTTTTTTTTTTTTTTTGCTACATTTATATTAAACGGAGACAGAAACCTCAAATATTGGCTCTTTTTTTATATTTTTTCATATTTTGTCCTGAAATAACAAGTTATTGATATTCTTACATATAGCCGAATTATAACTCTTATTCCAACGAATTTTTCTCCTAAACAAATCACAAATCGGTACCGCTAATTTTCTATCAAACCATCAGCCCGATAGTTTGGCCTGAGCAAAATTACAATAATAAGTTTATAAAATACAACACACACAACCACACACACATATATATATATATATATATTATATATATATGTATAATATATATATAATGATATATATAATTGGTTTGTGGTATTGTTTTGCTTTTACGTCATTAATCAAGCCTCAGATGGTTCCATTTAAATGCCGAATAATGTTTTGAAATATAATCCAAATCTCCGAG
>CM042151.1:67615864-67637908 GCA_023376005.1 Doryteuthis pealeii | reverse complement strand
TAGATTCAAAGTTTAAATGTACTGCACCCGAGGGTGTCAATATGCAGTTATATGATCAATGGTCGCGGGTCAACGGGAAAATTGAATATTATTTTCTATAAAAAATCTAAAGCAGAGATCTAGGCCGCAAAATGCTGATCGTCTCAGTATAAAAAATGTATTCTTTGTGTTATGTCATTTATACTGCAAACACGTGCTCCAGTGAGTTGATTCTGGTATCTTCCTGCAGCGCTCTGATCTATTATCATTATTCTTAGCATGTTACCATTTAGTATTATTATATTATCTCTTCCTATTTATCACACAATATTATTATTTTAATATTATTATATTCATTTTACATAGGGTGCGTGGTGTTGAAAATATCTTTATCTTTTATTACTTACTTATAAATTTATTATATATATTTATATAGTTATAGATAAATTAGATCTCAGACAACAGGCAACAACACTGGAATAACACATCCACCGAAACGCTTGTCGAATTCAACCGTATGGAAAAACGCATGCGGGAGTCGTTGGAGACCACTTGTAAAGAAAGTCATGAAGAACAGTCATCTTCGATTTACGCATTGGCAACAGACTAACACACTCCTATATTACCAAAAAGAACAATAACACAATGTTGAAAAGTTCAACACCTTGAACAGTACAGCTGATCATAAAATGAAGATTGTGCGTCACATTCAAAACCGATCAATCAAACATATGAAAGATTATTGAAATATGAACATTGGAGGATTATCTCTTCTGAGGAAATAAAATTATTACATAGAAAAGTAGACATTACAAATTCCCCAACTAATATTCTAACACAGTAAACCAATTAATAAAAGGTTATAAAATATAAATTAAGATATGTTATTACTCCTTAAGCGTTAGGTCATGACATAACCTCAGACGGTGATATTGTCTCATTAGAAATCAATTAAAAAAACAAACAAAGGTTACATTCTTATGGGGCTGATGCGCTCCCGCTCTTCTACTCTTGAAGTTGCTGTGGAAGTCAGCTTCCGACGACGCCCTCACTTCAATTGTGTGCCTCCCCACACCTCCTCTTCGTTTCTCTCTCTCTTCTTCTTCTCTCTTCTTCCTTCTCTTCTCTTCATTAATCTTCTCTCTCTCTCCTTCCTATCACATATTCAATTCCTTCATTCATCTCATCTCTTCTCTTCCTCTTCTCTTCCTCTCCTCTCTCCTTCCATATCCTCTCTCTCCTCGTACCTTCCTTTCCTCTCTCTTCTCCTCTTCTTCTCTCCACTAATCTCCATACCAGTTCTCTTCATATCCACCTCTCCTTCTCCTCTCCCCTCATATCCTCCTCCTACTCCTCTCTCCTTTCTCTCTCTCTCCTCTCTCTCTCTTCTCCATCACAGTTCTCACATTTCTCATATATTCTCTCTTCTCTTCTTCTTCTCTTCCTCTCTCTCTCTCTTCATTCTCCTTCTTCTCTCTCTCTCCCTTCTTCTTCTCATTATCACCCTCCTTCTTACTTCCTTCTTCTTCTCTTTCTCTTTCCTCACTTCTCTATCTCTTTGTCTATCTATCCATTTAAGTCTCATATATTCTCATTCTTCTCTTTCTTCTTTCTCGTCTTTCTCTTTCTCTCTCTCTTCTCTTCTCTTCTTCTTTTTCTCTTTCTTCTATTCCATCACCATTTTTTTCCTTCTTTTCCCCTCTTCTCTTTTTCTCTTTTCATCTCTCTTTTTGTTCCTTTTCTCGCTCTCTCATCTCTCTTCTTCTTTCTCTCTCTGTCTTCCTCTTTCTTCTTCTCTTCCTCTCTCTTTCTTCTCTTCCTCTCTCTTCCTCTTCTCTTTAATCCATTCTATTTTTTCTTCATTATTTTTTATTTTCTTTCCTTTCTTTCTCTCTTTCTCTTCTCTCTTTCTTCTCCTCTTCTTCTATTCCTTATTCTTATCTATCTTATCTCTCTTTTCCTCTTCCTCCTTTTCTCTTCTCTTTCTTTCTTCTTCCTCGCTTCTCTCTTCTTTTTTTTTACTTTTTTCCCTTCCTTTCTTTTTTCACTCCCCTTCTCTTTCTTTTCATTCCTTCTCTTTCATTTTTTCTGTAGATTGCAATCAGCTTAGCATTAGAAAAAAGCAACTGTCCAAGACACATAAATTGTCTGTAATATCAACGTCTCTTAATAATTCAAAATGTCGGAGAAAAATTGTCTCAGAAAAAAACAAAGGAAAAAAACAAACAAAACAAAAGAAATATCGACACAAATTAAAGGTAAACATTAATCATGAGAGATTAGATTTAAACCTGTGTTTGTAGCCGGTGACATTTGTTGACCTTGGCTAGAATTCTATAATCTCCCCACATCCACCCAAGTCTCTTTGCTCCTTTACCCAGAATGCACCGAATGGTATAAAACTTTGGGAGCCTTTTTCAGTTTCCGGTCACGCCGACTTTATCCCTTGTGGAGGAAAAAAACACCCCCTCTCCAAAAAAATGGGTTGGCCCTAGTTCTGGTTAGTTGATTGGTTTGTTGGTTGGTTTTTACGGCATGTCAAACATTGCTGGGTTATTTTATGTTGAAGACATTTTGTCTTATTCATTGTTGGTGGCAATTAAAAATTCTTCCTATTTTTTATAAAAATTTGTAAAACTCGTTTTTAAAACTCATTTTCTATTTAACCCATAGATATTACCCTAACAGGTACTACCACTCCTGGTTAGTGTGGATCTGGGAGTAATGGTGATAAAGGATTACTCCACACTCCCCTGAGCTCCAGAACTGGAACTTCACCATTAATGTTTGAAGTTTAACGTTATACCCAGCTCTAACACTCACAAACGCTGCCTTTTAGCACATATATGATTTTTAAAAAGATTGGGCACTGCCATAAGGGCAATAGAGTTAGAACGGTTATATAGTTGCAAAGATAAAGGCTTGGTGTGACCAGCCGATTGATCGGAAGGGGTATTTCTGACCACCCATCTTTCCTAAGTAGGGGCCAAAATGGTGCGTGGTATATCATGTACTGCTATGATATATATATATATATTATATATATATATATATATATATAAACCGCTTGGATTGTCTAAAGCTGAAATGTAAAAAGTGCTCGATACCTAAGTAGAGTAAATAATAAAGTTAATCCTAATGAGTCCCCACTGTTACGTTGTAATACTCACGGTACTAAAAACGATACAAGCACCGTAGTCCTCTTTTCTTTCTTGGTACTAAAACTCCGATAAAAATCATAACACGAGAAACATGTCGTCACAACTCCCAGCCTTTATTAACGTGCTCGTCTAGTGGCTTATACCAGGAGAGGAGAGGCAGAGAGAACGAGAGAGAGAGAACACTACTAGATCCCTGGGTCTCATCAGGTCTGTCCCCCACGACGGACGCCGGCAAAAAGAGGACGAACCCTTTCTTCCTTCCCACGTCACCACGTGACTTCCGGTCAACACCCGACTTCCGGTCAACACCCGACTTCCGCTTGCCCCTCAATTCTTCGTTCGGGGTCACGCTACGGTCAAAACCATCGCTCTCCTCTTTTGGGTCATCACTATTTTTTAAGCCTTTGTTATTTATTCCACCTCCTTCCATTAGCAGTTCTAGCTCACAAAAGTCAGGAATATACCCATATTGCAACACCCACTAAAAGTTTCGCTTAGTAGTTCATCAGGGTAAGAATCTGACTAAAAAGACTTGAAGCAACCGTACCTTTATTATAAAAAACTAATCCCACCGTTGTCCATGCAAATTAGCATAAAAACACAAATATATTTTTAACACTTGTTATTTATTTTATTTTCCTATTGTATGTCCTAAATCCCCCACCCATTTCATTTCTCGCAACAGCTCGCATTTCTGCTCCTTGTTGTATATATATATATATATATATATATATATATATATATATATATATATATATATATATATAGATAGATAGATAGATAGATAGATGTGTGGTATCATTAACAGAACCTTACTAGCTATACACCCCATCAGAGAAAAAATAGAACTCCGACTACCAACTCCTACTAGCACCAGCAATTGACCACCCTCCCCCATTCACGACCTCCTAACTCACCACGATTAAAATGTCCACCGTTGAAGCAAGAACTCAATCCCACGTCCTGAAGATGGTCTAAAAGACCGAAACGTTATAACGTCGACATCACTACCTACAATAAATATCCATCTTGTACAATATCCCGTGTTTATCTACCTTTCTCCATATATATATATATATATATATATATATATATATATATATATATATGTGTGTGTGTGTGTGTGTGTGTGTGTGTGTGTGTGTGTGTGTGTGTGTTCTTCACGGAACAAATGACATGCTACTATTATCACGCTCGTCTACCCGGATTTTAATAGCATGCCAAACCCACAAAAACACTTCAACTTTTATAGTTCTTCTATAATGCTCCCTTTCTAATAATCTATCAACAATTTCTTCAAATAAGAAATTTTCTCCTGACGATGACCTAAGGTCGAAACTAGTTGAGAATAAACAACATACAAGAAATATTCCTGATTGTCTTAATACTTTTTGTTCACACTATATATATATATATATATAATATATATATATATATATATATATATATTCACACTAAGAAAAGCAAGAAGCAGGCGATACCCCGCACAAACTATCACAGATGTAGACTATGCTGATGACCTCGCACTTCTTGCAGATACACCGGCACAGAGCGAAGCACTTCTACACAGCCTAGAGCAGGCAGCAAAGAACGTCGGCCTTTATGTGAACTCTGATAAAACTGAGTTCATGAACTTCAAAAAGCAAGGAGACATCTCCACACTTGACGGCAAGCCTCTTAAGTCAGTAGAACAATTCACATACCTAGGTAGTAATATCTCATCCACAGAAAGCGATGTTAACACTCGAATAGGAAAGGCATGGTTGGCCACCAACAAATTATCAGTCATATGGAAATCCGATCTCCCCGACAAGCTAAAGAGACGTTTCTTCCAGGCTGTGGTTGTGTCGGTACTGCTATATAGCTGTACCACCTGGACCCTAACAAAGCGCCTTGAAAATAAGCTAGATGGAGCTGCACAAGAATGCTGCGAGCGGTCCTGAATAAGTCGTGGAAGCAGCACCCCACAAAAAAGCAACTATATGGCCACCTGCCCCCCCATCTCACAAACCATACGGGTAAGACGGGCTAGGCATGCGGGGCACTGCTGGAGAAGCAAGGACGAGCTCGTAAGCGACGTACTACTGTGGAAGCCAACACATGGGCATGCTAATGTGGGCCGACCAGCCAGGACCTACATTGACCAACTATGTATGGATGCTGGCTGCAGCGCAGAGGAGCTACCAGAGTCGATGAATGATAGGGAAGGTTGGCGAGAGATAGTTATGGATATCCGTGCAAACTGCGCGACATGATGATGATGATGATATATATATATATGTTAAAAGGAAAAATAAAGGAGAGAAAATGCTGAATGGATAAAATAAATTTTATTTTATTTTACTGACACAGGCACTCTATCTATTATTATTTTAAATACAAAACAAAATAATAATAAAAATAATAATAGAAAACTACAAAATCTTTTAGTATACAAGGAATAAAGGCCCTCGTCAGAGTAAATTCTTTGGTGTTTTAAATCAATGTATATATATATATATATATATATATATATATAATATATATATATATACTTATCTTGATTTGTTTCTATACTAAATGCATATTTAACCTGAGAAAAACTAAACCACGTTGCCCCTTGACAATGATAAAGTTACAGTCACTATTCCAAGTAAATAAAATAAAATAAAATAAAAACTCTTTGTTAATGTCTTTTCTAAGCCTATTAGATCCAGTCTAGTACAGATGGGGCTAGAGACATATACCGGAAATGGAAGTCTCGTATGTATAGGGCGAAACATCCGGTGTAAAGACGAAACCGGAACATCAACTATTCACTGGTAGGCAAGAACGTTCCATTCTTTTGCCATTGATTGGTAAAAATTGAAAAGTTTGCGTAGAAACAGAAAAAACAAAGCAAAGCAAAAAAAAAAAAAGGAAGAAGAAAGAGGTTGATTGAGTCCATACATTTCAATCTCTTGTATTCTTCTCACTAAACCGGTAAGAGCTAGAAAGTGAGTTTTATTGTTTTTTTGTCAAATTGCTTGAATACTAATGCGTCTATTATTTCAACGTTTCAGATTGAAATTAGCAATTAAAAAAAAAAGAATTATTTGCATTCGTAACGTCATGTTTCTGGCACAATACCGTTCGATTCCATTTCGTTGTTATTTCTACATTTCCGCTTTTTTTAGATATATATTTAAAAAAAAAAACTTATTTAAACTATTTTTAAACTTTGCAGAGTTAGCATGTAAGTAAAAGTCGCCAGGGTGGCCTAAAGTCTGTATCTTTTCACTAGCGCTAGACCAAGATGGATGTTTTTTGCGTCTGAATTGGAGCGCCACACCTACCATCAGCTCCTTACTTTACCGCACAGATCCCTGTGCTACTCATACGCTGAGTTGGCGAGGACCGGTATTTTGTATGTGTGTGGTTGAGAGTAGAGAAAAATGTGGATATAACAACACAGACGACTATGTTCAATTGCTATTTCGCCTCATTATTGGTTGAGGCTTCCTCAGACGTTTATTGATTTGAGGGATGGTATCGAACTAGAAACCTTGTTGTTTCTAGCCGAACGCTCTACCGACTGAGCTAACCCGGCCCTCTAACTGTAATGATAAATGATTACAT
Source organism: Doryteuthis pealeii (assembly GCA_023376005.1). Lineage (NCBI taxonomy): Eukaryota > Metazoa > Mollusca > Cephalopoda > Myopsida > Loliginidae > Doryteuthis > Doryteuthis pealeii. The sequence continues at coordinate 67,631,171 of CM042151.1, read as the reverse complement.
TGATAGGCGTAAAAAAGCTTTATTCTATTTAGAATAATGGTATACTTTACTGAGAGCTTATATACTCTTGTAAACAGCAAAGCGTTCTCCAAAAGGGAGGTAACTCTCACTTACTTATTACACTAACATATACCTTATCTCTGTCTCAGAGCCCCCCTCGCTTCATTCATATTTCTTAGCCCCGCTCCCTACCCTCCTAACCTAAGACACCCCCAAAACATTTTAGAAATTTGAACCACTCTTTTTCGGGAATGTTTTCAGTAATATCCATGTTTTTACTCATGTCTGATGCTGCTGTAGTAATGCAGTTGAAATAAATTATTACAATGAAGTAAAATTAACGTGTTGCTCTTCGTTTGTTATATATATATATATATATATATATATATATATATATATATATAAAAGTAAGTAAAGTTGTCGGGCGGCCTAAAGTCGGTATCAGCCAGTCAGCGAGAGAGTATATCCCCTTTTCACTAGGAATAGACCAAGAAGATTGTTTTGGCGTCTGAGGTGGAGCGCCACACCTACTATCGGCTCCTTACTTTACCGCACAGATCTCTGTGCTACTCATATGCTGAGTTGGCGAGGACCGGTATTTTGTGTGTGTGTGGTTGAGAGTATGGAAAAATGTGGATATAACAACACAGACGACGTTCAATTGCTATTTCGCCTCATTATTGGTTGAGGCTTCCTCAGACGTTTATTGATTTAAGTGTTTGTACATTCAGTTTTATAGTGAAAAGGTAAATGGGTGGGGGTAGGAGAGAAAATGGGAGGAGTGATTGGTGGGTAATCTATGGGAATGAGAAGGAAGTCGAGAGGGCTTGTGCGTCGTGTATTTTGCCTACAAGTATTTATTCAAGCAGATTTTGTTAAAGTCCACGGAATATTTCTTCTTGATGATCTTTAAGTGCCAACGTTCAGGTTTTCTTATTTTTCGTATACGAGGGTCCAGATGTCACAGAAGGTGTCCCAACAACTATATATATATATATATATATATATATATATATATATATAATATAAGATTCCTGTTGCTGGACGTGTTATATTTTTTAAACTTTCATTTGTAACCGGAACATTTTCCTGAACTATTTGATATTCATATACATATTTACTGCAAACTCTTTTGAGCTTTTTTCTAATGATAAAAATGCTTATAATTTTTTTAAATAGAATTTATTTATTTTTAACATAAACGCATTTTTTTTTTTTTTTTTTGAAAATTCCGGTACTGATCGAGATTAAGGATACATTTATTTCGTCTTTCCGTTTACAATGTTGCTTTGATAAAGACATCTTCATAATGTCGAAACAGATTTCTGTCAGCAAAACTTTTAACATCTCGTTGTTTTTTCTACAAAACTTTCTACATGTATATATATATATATATATATATATATATATATATATATATATATATATATTGCTTCATGTAATAGCCCTTAGAATTAAAGGAGTGTCTTGTTTTATGAAACAAAACTTTGGCAAGGTTATATCTGCGTCTTGCTTCAAGCCAATACACCGATTATGAAGCGTCTGGTGTTAACTTATCTGTCTTGTCTACACTTTGAGAATGTGAGAGAAAATCTGAAAACTCTAGTTTTGTGCCATTCATTAAGAACTCCAGAAGTTATTTTTCTGAATATCCTTCCGCAGATTTCTTTCTCCAACAAAGTGTCTTTGTCATTTCTTCCATCAACACCAATACAAACAAGTTTTTCCACCATTTCTTCATGCCTTTGTTGGACATTTGTTTTTTTATTATTAAAGATGATATTTTAGTATTAATTTGATTATTCAGACTATTTTCCTCATCTTTATTGTTACCTACACAACGTTTCCGCCGCTGTGCCCTCCGCTTCCGCTGTTTCGTGTCAAAATTGGGAACCTTCTCGGACTCGAGAACCTTTACTAAACTTTACCCTTTATTCTATCCACGGGTGTCGACTCATCTCATTCCGTTAAGCATGAGCAGATATAAAAGTTAAGCTATGTTAGGTATTCTATATTATTATCGTCCTTGATCAGGATTGAAACTGCAACCTACAGATGATTGTCACTTAGGACTCTATTAATTCAGCCATTGTGTCCGTTGCAACATGTGTTAAGCTATGTTAAGTATTTCATATTATTATCTTCGTTGGTCAGGATTGAAACTGCAACCTCCAGTTGATTGATAGAACTGTAACTCAACTCTTACATCCATTGCGTCATGAGCCCAACTGGAAAATTCAGAGTGAAGCGTTTGGCTAGGTATCACAAGGTTCCTGGTTCAATACCGGCCCTCGCCAACTCAGCGTATGAGTAGCACAGGGATCTGTGCGGTAAAGTGAGAGGCAGGTGGTAGGTGTGGCGCTCCACCTTAGGCGCTAAAATATTCTCCTTGTTCTAGCGTTAATGAAAAGGGGATAGACTCACACGCTGTCTGGTTGATGCCGACATTAGGCCGCCCAACGACTTTATAAACCTAATGTTCTATTTACTAGAATATTTATATTTATACTTATGAGAAGTAAACAAACAAACGATGTGTTTTGATATGGCTTTTTTTAGCCGACAATTTTTGGGGGAATATGTGCTTAATTGAAGTCATACATAATTTTTGAAAATTAATTAATTAATAATTAATGAATTAGGCGGGAATACCTATTTAAATGTAAGGCTAAACAAATCGAGAAAAATCAATCTCTGTTTGTACATTTCAGCCTATTATGCCTCATCAGCAGAGCTATAGACAGGAAGACCGCTTTGTGCGTGATTCGAATAGGTATTCCCGCCTAGTTCATTAATTATTAATTAATTAATTTTCAAAAATTAGGTATGACTTTATTTATACTTATGTATGATTTTTACCTTAACTCATATTGTTTTTTTGTATTTTTTTTTTTTTTTTTTTGTATGATGATTTTATATCAATACCCGGTTTTGAAAGGGATATAGCCTATAAGTCTAATAGCAAGGCATTAGCGAGGCTGGCTCCTAGTTTGAAACAAGTATTGTCTCTCATTAATTCAATATTGCAAGTGCATTTTCCAGATATTTTTATTAAAATATCTGAAAAGAAAATGTATTGTATAATATTATCAGAAATTGCACAAATTAAACGAAAAGTTCCAAATTAAAATTGAAAATGAAATTAGAAAATATGATAAAATTAGAAAAATATGATAAAAGTAATATAATACAAGCCAAAAAGCTCGATTAGCATGTGAACACTACAGCATTGCAAATGAAATACAATAAATTTAAAAATAAAAAAAAATTGATTATTAAGCTCTTTTTTAATAATCAAGTCTATTTTAATGTAAAATTCAACAAGTTAAAATATCGTGATAAAAATAAGTCCGTATTCGTAATTATTTGTATTTTAGATAAAATATTTTACTGTTTAATTTTAAAAGAAAACTTTTATTCTATTTATTGCGAATATTATGGATGTTGCTATCAAAAGTGTTATATCTCGAGATGTAGAAATAACAAATTGATAATAAAAACAGTGAAATATGTTTAACATATAACAATATTTGTTTTATTTAATCTCACTGACAGGGAATACAGTGGGATGGTTTGGATAGAATTCAGCTATTTGTTGTCATATGTGTGTTCACACATGGACCAGTCCTTTGTCTGCTGACTCTCTGCTTGTCAGTCTTTATTTAACACAGGGAAGGAAATGCTTCTACCCTAAAAATGACTTAACTAACCCAACAGTGCTGACGCACATCTGTACAGTCCAAAACCCCAGTCCAAAGTAACATGGCGGAATTCCCATATCCGGGTTCCCGCCAGTCCCTTACTGATCAAAGGGGGGCAACTCTATTTTTGTTAGGTCCACCTAACAAAAATAAAAACTATTATTAAACGTATTTTCTTCATTTGTTTTCTTCAAGACAAAGTTTTAATTTGACTTGCTAATTTTTATGGATAGCACCGAAATAATGAAATTTTACAATTATTTAAATCTTTGAAATTCATTTACTCAAATGAGGACAGAGAGTTGAAGAAAAATATTTTGTGTGATGATTTCTTATGTTAATTTGCAACTTTCACCACATTGGAGAGGCTACTGTTCTAAAATCTACCTACCCTATTAGTATGATATTCCCTTTTCACTGATATTTGTTTTTTCGTATTCCTCCTTCGCGTTTGTTAAATACGGAAGCTCACGGGCACGCACACACTCGCGACTTTAAGTAATTTTATGGCTTGTGCGTGTCGGTCATGTTTGTGACGTCGCAATTTTAAAATTTGATTTTTTTTTTACAGGTGAATGTGTTTGTTCTAGCTTCAGGTATTTTTTATAAATTTTATTTTACATCTATACATATATAAAGGGCAGTTGTGTGTATTTATATGTCTAGAGGAAACTTCGAAAATAAAACAATTAACGACAAAGTAAATATACATACACATTAGATATTACCAGGGCTTGGTTTTTGAGCAAAAATAATGAAGATTTAATTTTTATTCGTGAAGATAATTAAAAAAATAAAATTTAAATATAACAATATGGATTCCTTTTTTTTTTTTACATTTAGTATTTTGAATAGGAGACATTAATTTTTCTTTTTCAGAGTGGCTGGATCAAGGCAACGTCTTTGTTACATAGGGATTTTAATGGGACATCCTGCGAGGATCCAACCCGTGTTTCAATAATGGACCTGCGAGATACTTTTTTTTACCAGCCTCCTCTACCTAGGCGACGCCGGTTAGCTGCTTCTAGTTTTTAATAATTCATATATCTGTACCAAGGTAGCCATTTATTGATTTATGTATAATACTCCGTATATGTTAAAAGATATACGGAAATTTTTATATGTTCGTCTGAGTTCTCAATTGGTTCACACACACACACATACACATACACACATTTACAAGGTGTGTCAAAAAGTATCAAGATATTAGTACTTTTTGATACATCTTGTATTCTGAAAAAAAAAAGTTCCATTTATTTTTCATTTCTATCTTGGTAAATACAGCTTTAAACTTGGTACTTTTTGACACACCTTGTATTCTAAAAAAAATAACGTTCCTTTTATTTTTCATTTCTATCTCGGTAAATACCGCGTTAAACTTGGTACTTTTTTCACACACCTTGTATTCTGAAAAAGTTAATGAATGGAACGTTATTTCTTTTTCAGAATACAAGGTGTGTCGAAAATTACAAAATTCCCGATACTTTTTTGACACACCTTATATATATATATATATATATATATATATATATATATATATATATAGTGAGAGAGAGAGAGGGAGAAGAGAGAGAAAGAGGAAGGGGGGAGAATGAACGATAAAAAATAAACACTTCAACATTGATAAATACATTTTATAAATTTCTTAATCCCAACAGATTTCGACCTCAGGCCATTTTTAGCAGGTGTTTTTTTAAAGACTGTTTACAATTCAAGACTGATAAACTTACGAACGCTAGGGAATTGGCGTTTGCGTGGATTCTTTAAAGACATTTCATTCGTTAAGAAGTCAGGATATTGTTTATATTTATTTCCAAATTTGAATATGATTTAATTTGAATATGATTTAACGAAGTAGTCTATAAGTTTTCAACTTATAAATCATCTCACTACCACTCAGTGTTTTACGAGTTCGATCCTCATGTCAGCAATAAGACGAATAATTACGACAACTGACTTTACTTTATTAAGCATACTATTCTCCGATTCAAATCATTCTATGATAACATCTTGTGCATCAAATTAATTTCCTAGCCCTATCGGCTGCGGCTTTAGAATGCACCGACTGCACCTCTGCAGAAGGGTAAGACTCCCCCAATGTGGCCACCTGTTGGCCGTGGGTGGCGATCCGTGATGCTTAAGGATAGAACACGGGTGGCTGAGCAGTCCATGTCTTGCAATATTCCACTTTAGGCTTTTCTTGGGCTAGACGGGCGGTCGGAGAGGCCCCCTCCGATCAATCGGCTGGTCACGTCAAGCCCTATCACCAATATGATTTTCCCAACCCTATTGCCCTTATGGCAACCCCCAATACTTCTTATCATATGGGTGCTAGAAGGCGGTGGCTGCGGGTCTACACGTCCTGGGAATGACGTTAAACTCTATCTGATGGTGAGGTTCCAGTTTTGGAGGTTTGAGGAATGTGGAGCACACCTTTATCACCATTGATCCCTGGTCCACTCTGACCCGGAGTGGTAGTACCTGTTAGGGTCCCATCTATGGGTTAAATAGAAAAATGTATTTATAAAAAAATTGTATTATCCATTAAGAATTGATTTGTTTCAAAACTTTATCGGCATTAAATGACCCACTGAGGTTGATATGCCGTAAAAACAAAACAAAACAAACAAAACAAATTAATTTCCTCAGAAAATATTTGGGTGCCGTTATAGTATGTGGCCTACCTTTTTGATTCTGTTACAGTATGTGTCCTACCCGGTTTAAATGTGTCCTACCTCAGTAAGAATATATTTATAGATATAAGTAGTAGGCAATTTATTGAAACTAATTATTTTTCACATATATTCAATTGGAAGAAATGCAATTCAGTCATAAGCTGTATATAGTCATTAAGAATAATTAGAAAATGATTTATTCATAATTTCCATGAATCAGAAATCTATTTCTGAAATATTTTAAAAATCTGAAATAGGGTTAGGGTTAGGGGTTAGGATTAGGGTTAGCCGTTATTATTATAACCGTATAATATGCTTTTATGGTAGGTCACATACTATAAGAGAGACATGATTTAGTAGGCCACGTTCAAAAGGTACGCCACATACTATAATGGTACCCCAATTTGTTATAATCATGTGTCTTTGTAATTAATTTTTTTTTTTTAATAAAAAACAAAGAATGGAATTTCAGAACTTTAGATTGTGTTATTTATGTACATACAAAAAATTGTACAAATGGCCACTTTTTTCTTCTGTTAATGAATAGGTTTTATGGTGGGTTGAAATTCATTGTAAAACTTACGCTATACAATTTGTGCATTTTAACATTTTGCAATTTACAATAAAATGTTTGTGGTAAATTACCACTAATAATTGCACTTTCTTTTTAGGAAGGAAAGCATGTACATTTTTATTTTTTGTGCAAACTAGCAAAAGTATGCGCCCTTCACTGGGCGCAAGTATTTAAATTTTAATATAATTAAATATTTATTATATTACATTAGAAACACTAATGAAACTAAATAAGAACGAGTATAAAAATATTACACTTATGGTAACAATATTTGTTTAACAGATTTTGTTTCCTTTTACAGATTTACTCATTATTAATTTAGGTCAATTTCTAGGCTGGCTGACTACTGCAGTCGTTGGCGCTTTTATAGATAGGAATGTTGAAATTCCGGTCATCTATTTACTGGTGGGGCTGGAATTGGCTGGAGCTGGGGTGCCACTTTGCCGGCCTTTGATGTTTAGATGTCTTCGCTGACTTCTTCATTCGCAGGGTTGGGATTGATTGTAGGTATATGGGTCATTGATGCGACTTGACTTAGGGTCGCCTGGCTGTCTATGTTATCTGCTTTGTTGGTGGGGTTGGGTGTGGGTCAATGATGCGGAGGAGAGTAGAAATATGTGTGGGGGATTAGGATGACAAAATCTGACTTTAACCCGTGTGTGTGTAGGTGAGTTATCCACTTAACTTCTGTGTTTGCTTATATATATATATATATATCAGTCGATAGAGCGTTCGGCTAGAAACCACAAGGTTCCTAGTTCGATACCGGCCCTCGCCAACTCAGCGTATGAGTAGCACATTGATCTGTGCGGTAAAGTAAGGAGCTGATGGTAGGTGTAGCGCCCCACCTTAGACGCAAAAACAATCTCCTTGGTCTAGCGCTAGTGAAAAGGATATAGACTCCCTCGCTGATTGGCCGATACCGACTTTATGCCACTCCGACCACTTTACTTATATATATTATATTATATATATATATATATATATATATATATATATGTTACATTAGATAAAGGAAATAAAATGTTCTGTTGCAGTATAAAAGCTATATCTATTTATTATGAAATACTATACAATTAACGAGCGTTTGTTACCATTGGTTTCAAAGCAGCGTATCAGTCACTCATCCACAAGACATAACTTTTAATATAAATCAACAAATTTTCAACCAGTTATATATGTGAACCACATATATAACTGGTTGAAAATTTGTTGATGTATATTAAAAGTTATGTCTTGTGGATGAGCGGCTAATACGCTGCTTTGAAACCAATGGTAACAAATCTTGCCCTAACCATCCATGCATTCCTCCTATTCTTGAATTACAAAGAAATAGTTTCAATAAAAAAAATTGGACACGAAGTGCTTATATGACGACAAGCAGAACACTACAAAAACTAGAATAATTATCATCTTACTTTGGCTAATCTGACTGGCAGTTTCAGGTGCGTATGTATGTATGTGTGTGTGCATGTGTGCGTGTCTATATGTATCTCTGTGCGTGTGTATGTGTATGTGTATGTGTTCGTGTATGTGTGCATGTTCTTGCGTGTGTTTTAAAAAAAACGTAAGAACACAATCATCAGACAGAAAGTTGTAGGAGGAAAACAAACGAATATCTAATGGTAAATACGTTATTTGACGTCGTCGTGTCTTTAACAAAATATGGCCTCGAAATGCCCGAAAGCCAGGAAACTTTGGCTTCATTAACATTAGTCTGCGCCGAAGTTGTCTTTGGCGGTTTTTACTCAAAACTTTGAAAAACTAGGATGTCTAAATAATTTGGGCTGATTCTGTTTCGGAGGTAAATGAGATAGACAGATTTCAAATTGTCTCTTTTTGTACACTAGTTACAAAATTTTAAAAATGACTTTTGTGTATTATACTCGCTCTCTCTCTCTCTCTCTCTCTCTCTCTCCTCTCTCTCTCTCTCTCTCTCTCTCTCTCTCCCTCTCCCTCTCTCTCTCGCTATATATATATATATATATATATATATATATATATAATCCAAAAGTCCAGAGAATAAATCTTCCTTACGACACAAGATTTTATTTTAAAAACCTGTAGCAGTTTGAGAGCTCAATGTGTGCTCTTAATGTTAGAGTCACAGAGCAAATTTATAAGTAAAGAAATAACAAAAGACTTAGAGATTTTGCATCATAGTCTATTTCAGGGAGCTTAGACAACTCTCCCGACTCATCTGATGCGAATATATATATATATATATATATATATATATATATATATATATATATATATGAGGCGATATGCATATTCTTTTTTTAAACTAACATTAGTAAAATAGCATTCAACATAGGTCATAATATATTAGCTATCTTTAATAACTAATACGCAAATTATAGAAACCCCCTAAAAAATAATGAACTATTCTAATTTAAGACAAAATAGATAAAAGAAAAAAAAGAACTAACACCAAATCATATACCCCCCTGATGAAGGCACCTCACGTGGTGTAACGGTTAGCAAGCTAGATTAGAAGACCATTGTTAGTGAGTTCGATTCTCTCTTGGTGCCCCATACTTCTGGCCTTGTGCCACATCTAAGCTCAGCTAAATAACTATACCACTCTGATGATGACTCAAAAAAACAGTTGAAAGTGCTCGGGCTGATAGTATGGGAAGAATCCTATTTCAACTGTATCCTAACATTAGAAAGATAGCCAGAAGGCTGGAAAAGATACAAATAAAGATCAAGTAAAATGAATGACCGTGTTGTTTAATAACACCTGCCTACTATATATATATATATATAATTAATGTTGATATTATGATTTCACACTCATAACTTCAAGTTTCTTGGTAGTCCAATCATCAGATGAGAAGTGGTTGAGATGTCAATAACCAGTCGTGAAATGGTAAAAATCAAATTATTTAGCGTTTATATGCAGCGTTTTTCACGCGATGGGAAATGCAAAGCTAAAAATTGTTTTTTTAAACTGTGGCTTGTTTAACGTTTATGTGACGTGGATTGTATTCACGTGATGTAATGTCATGACGTTAAATTTGTATTTAAAAAACATTATAATCAAACAAACTTGCATTGGTGTTAATGCACGCGGTGTTCAGATGAATTTTTTTTTTTTTTTTTTTTTTTAAATAAATAAAAAAAAAAAAATAAAAAATAAAAAATAAAAAAAAATATATAAAAAAATATAAAAAAAGGAGAGCGAAAATACAGGGATCAATTAGGGTCAGGTGGTAAGTGACACAGTAAAAATTTGTTTAAATGCCTACATTTCGAAACGAGTTCACTTCTCTTATTTAATAAGTTATTGCTTGCATTTTTAATATGCACAACTTTTCTTCTAAGCAAAGATCGCAACGTTGTCCGCCTTTGTATGCTTGGCTTTTTTTATTATTTCCCATTTTACTGTAGGTGTTCTGCCCGTTTTTTCCTTGATCTGCCATATATATTTTGATAAGGTGGTACTATTTTCATATCTTTTGTTGTTGAAACTTAAATTGTGGTTGTACCACCGACTTTTCCAATTGTTTTCAGTGGCACCAATGTATGTTTTTTCCTCGTTGTTATTTACATTGTCCTTGATTGTGGCTTTGTAAATGATGTTGTTAGCCAAACAATTGCCACTTAATGGGCATTCATTTTTAAGGCAACAGTTGCATCTATTAATCTGGTTGTTGTTGTTGTTACGAATACAAAATATTTAACAAAAACAATCTCAAAATAAGTTATTGCTGCATGAACAACATTAAAAACATTATCGATAAACACAACTTTAAAATATTAAATCGTAATTTTTTTTATTTTTTTTTTATGTTATAAACACGCGTCTCGTGTTGTTCTTTTTTTTTAAACGCCACGCGCAAAGTCATTTAGCCGTTCATTCAATTTCAATTTTATTATTTTCGTCTATTTATATATTAATGTATTATTCATTTGATATATGTATAATGAAATGTACATACTATGTACTATATACTATTAGGAACGTGTATTTTAACTAATTATGTATTCAGTGTTTAGCTCTAATCTATTGTTTATACTTTTCGCGTGGCGTCAAAAAAAAAAAAACGCCACGAGACGCGTGTTTATAACATAAAAAAATAACGACATAAAAAAAACGCGTCCATTTCTGGAATTCGTCTCTGAAGATAAAGTTATACTTTGAAATCGATAAGACAAAAATAACAATTTTTTGTTTTTATTTTTTATGTGCATTGTAATTGCTTTCAAATTATTAATATATATATATATACATATATATATATATATATATATATATATATATATATATATATATATATTTGCTTTTTCCGTCCGCATACTGGCACATCTAGCTCTCTCTACGGTTAACCTGTATCACTACAGTTGAACTAACTCCGCATTTCATATAATATATATATATATATATATATATATATATATATATATATATATATATATGCGTGTGAGTGTGTGTGGGGCGTAAAGGTATTCAAGCATGTGATAATTTTGGGATCATCTATATCCTCTGTACCTCCACAATGCTTTCCCATACTGATGCACTCCTATTGATTTATACAAGGATTATTTCAGGAGAGCTCAATATAAGATAATTAATAAATTAATTATATAGAGAATAAATATTTACACACACACACACACACACACACATATATATATATATATAATATATATTATATATATATATATATAATAACTCATAACACAGACACATGTTTCGGCGTTTCACGCCTCTTCAGTGTGACTAGACACAACAACTAACTCCAACCAGAAGTGAACCCTGACTGACTTTACATCTGTACGATCCATTAACCTCTTGGCCATTTCCAGCTGCTGTTTAAGGAGCGGTGTTTTAGATGTTTTAAATACATACATGTGTGTATATACTTTACGATCACCAGAGAGATAAATTCTATAAACAGATGATCATTGCGTTATGCTGACGGTGACAGTTTATTAAAGTCGCTCCTAAAGAGCTATACCGGGTTTCGGGAGCATATAATAAATATATATATATATATATATATATATATATATATATATATATATATATATATATATATATACAAAAATTCTCCTTTTTCGGCGGTGGTATCAATTGTTTCAATTGTTTTTACCTGAACGTTTTAGACAATTAAAAATAATATATTGTATAAGTGTAGGATTCGTTCCAATATATATATAAATATATGATAAGTTGTAAACACGGTTTGTTTGGAATGGCTTTTTTGCCGACAATTTTTGGGAGAATAAGTGCTTAGGTACGACTCCAATTAAGCACAAAAAATATAAATATATATATATGTGTGTGTGTGTGTGTGTCTTTAGACGTTAAGGGAAGAAAATAAACGGCACAAAAAGACACAAAGAACCTAAAAACTAACCATTTAAATTGACGCAAAAAAGAAAACGGATTTGATATAAACTTGACTGAATTAATATTAATTAAAGTTACCTAAAGCATTTTCGAGATCTTCAGAAGTTACGAAAAGTATCTTCACGATAAATCTGACAGAATTATCACATTATTATATATATATATATATATATATATATCTTATTATAATGGAGATTGTGGGTTTGTCTGTCTGTAACCGAAACTATATTACTATACAAGTCACAATTCCTTTAGTTATTTACATCATATTCTCCATGATTTTATTTTTTATTTAAACCTCAATTATTAGTAAAATTGTTTTACATCATTAAGACTGTTAACAATATCTACATACTGATAACATGCAATTATATTTATATATTCAACGAAATAGCAGATTACAGTGTGAATGGAAGGCTAATTTGCATATTGATCTTAAAAAATTTTGATTTTAATAAATATATGCTTATTATTATTGATTTCTAATTGTTTGGTTTTATCTTAATAAATATGAGCAAAAATCTCGGGATAAATCTTAACAGAAATCTATTAACATAAAGAAATAACTGTAATTTTATTCTTTACTTCCTATTTTAAGTAAATAGTTAAATTAGGAAAATTTACCAATGAAACACGGGAGTAAGGAAAAATGATGGAAGAGTTAGTTTCAAAGTTGTTCTATTTTTCAATCATACCCCCTCTGTTCAAAATCTTTTTATCTACATTCTTATTCAGTTTCATTAGCCTTTCTAATTTAATATGATATTTTATTATAAAATTTAACTTAAATACTTGCACCCGGAGGGTGCATATATTTGCTAGTATATATAAAGATAATGGCAAACAGAAAGAGTGAACTTTGTGACATTACGTACACTGATTAATATTATGAAATAATAAATGATTAAGTAGAATTAATAGAATTAATTATAAGGAACTGATTACACGGAATTCATTATTGTAAGGATTTTCTCCTCATCCTTCACGAATAAGCATCTATTTAGGTATCAATGTGTCAATGGATGTGCTTGTCTCCGTATTATTGTACAATGCATTCTAATACATTACATCTATTGTAGTATTTAGTCTAAAGCATTCTTTCTATTGTAGTAAGTTGGTTCGATTTTACGGCATGTCAACCCTTATTGGGATATTTTATGTCGAAGACGTTGTTTTTTTATTATTCGGATTATTCGGGCTGTTGTCCTTATCTTTATAGTTATCTACACAACGTTTCGGTCGATGTGCTCTCCTGCCTTCTTCAGGTTTTTTTTCAGATTCGAGAACCCTCATGAACCCCCTCCTCGAACTTCACTTCAAACTCGGTAACCTTCATGTCGTAATCGAGAATCGTCACGGATTTTTTTTCTGTTAGTCTAAAAACAAGTTGTTCGCAGATCATTTTTTGTCAATTAAGGCTTGTCAACCTTCCACATTCTTCTATTTATCGACATATTCTACAAATTGTGTGATTTGTACTTTTTCTGATTGGCTGATTATAGAATGGCTGATAAAATCTAATCTTATTGGCTAATTTTTATTTCGGAGGTAAGTAGTTTTTATACGTATTTTACTCATTTAAAACTTAATTAATTAATTATGAAACCAAGATACCTATGTGCGAAAGGTAAATATACTCTTTTTGGGTATTTCATCTTAATCATTACGTAAAAATTATTGAGCTATCTTTTACATCCAACAGAACTGAACGAAAATCGCTTTGGGACTGTGGCCTATTAGTAAACATCTATATATTAATATGCGTGATCCTAAATCTTCCGACAGTTATTATCCTGGAACACGCTCTGGTTAAAAATGAGACCGTCCAAATTGTTTAAGATGCAATGGTAAAAATGTAAATCCAAATTATCTGGTGTCACTTAATCACAGATTTCTTATTCGTTCCATTCTGTTTCACCCAATCTTTAAAATTCTGTAAACCATGGCTGGGTACAAGTGTTAAGCTGTGTTAATTATTCTCTGTTACTGTTGCCGGCCAGGATTGAACCTGCAGACTAGAGATAACTATCACTTAGAAGTGTATTAATTCAAAGCCTATATCCACAACGCCATGTGTCCATTTTGTTTTATTCATTACTGAAGGGTATTCAAAATAATTTTTTAAACTCATCTTTTTCAATTTAACCATTGATATAAAGTGATAACTTGTCAATAGCAGTCCATGCTTTTCTTATATATGTACTGACATTATTTTCTGTAGATGGGATATTGCTACTTAGGTTTGTGAACAAGTCTACTAATTTTAGGGGGTTACCATTTAATGTGAAAATGGCTCCATCTTGTTTAAAACACGTGAACTAGATGGGCACGTTAATGAGTATATCACTGTTTTCTCGCTGGATGCTTCCTGGAGAGACCTTGACCGCATTCACAGGTATATATATATATATATATATATATATATATATATATATATATATATATATTTATATATATATATATATATATAATAATCCATACATATATTATTTCTTTATGTTGCTGGGGATTAAAAAAACATTTATTTTGTATATAAAGAGCAGTAAGGAATTTGTTGATGAGGAGGGCCTCGAGTACAGCCAGGTGTAACTCGTTGGCCGAAGATGCCAAGATAATGAACAATCAGAATTTTCTAAAACAAGTGTCGCCCAACGGTGAAGAGTGAATTTGGATTACTCGGTGGAGCAGAGCGGTCCAAGTTATTGGCATATATTGGCATCATCAATCCACGAGTTACATCTAGCTGTACTCGAGGCCCTCCTCGCCAACATATTCAACAAATAGATATATTATTATCTACATATTTATTTTACACACACAAAACATATATAATATATATATATATATATATATATATATATATTATATATATTATATATATATATTATATATAGGTTCTCATCTAATGAAGCACACCATTGCAATTATAAATAGAAAAATCTGTGTAAGTAGGAGCCTTTTCCTTTTGACAATATACATAAATAAATATATATAT
>CM042151.1:67553364-67613364 GCA_023376005.1 Doryteuthis pealeii | reverse complement strand
GGGTGACATACGATGGTGGGATTTAGGTCCACTAAGTTCGATTTAACCCATAGATGGGACTCTAATTGGTAATAACACTCCGGTTCAGAGTGGACATGAGAGTAATGGTGATTAAGAAGTAATCTACACACCCAGAGCTAAAAAATTGGAGCCTCACCTTTAGATGCAGTTTATCGTCATACCTCATTTCACTAAGAATTTTATGTTTTAAAGTTAAATTTTCTTTATAAAAATGTTTTATTACTTGTAATATAAGTCCGGTCATAAAATTATTCTTCACGGAAATTGTTTGCCCATGGATGAAAGGGTTAGGATGTCAAGTTAAATATCAGAAGAAAATTACCACTTAGAGGTTGTGAGTTCAATCCCTGTTTCCAATATCTCTGTAACAGGCTAAACGTGGCTGATAGATTTATGAACACTGGGTAACTAGCGTCCGTTGACAATAACTGTGTGAACTTTAATATTCCTTTCGTTAATGAAAAGTGTCTATGTCGCTTATAAATATTTCCAAATCTAGATTAAGTTTAAACTCACAAATCATCTCTATACTACTCCGAGTTTCACGAGTTCGATCTTCAGTAAATAGAAGAAAGGTTATAATGAAGTGGGACCAAAGGGTTCGAACTTACTTGATGCTAAGCGTCCTCGACGCTTGATTTGTCCCTCCACGGCCGCCATTTGCAGTTTCGTCGTCGCGCATGGGTGAGACTATTGAATAATCTATGTGGCAGCATAGGAGAATTCTAAGGGACCAGTATTTTCATATGAGGAAACGGAAAACTGCTGGACAGTAAGAATCTCGCAAGACACGTGAGATTTAGTTATTTAAGTCAGTTGACACCCAGACGCCAGGTAGAGAGGGTTTCTCTGCCTGGGGCTGTTGACTCAAACGCGGTGTTAGAAATGGGCAAATAAAACCTTTGATCAAAGCAATAAGCCTTGTTAATTAATTACGCATGCCCTTAGTTAGAAGACCCAACGAAGATACAAACAAGTAAAGAAGACTAGGCGATCAGACACATGTGAAATATAGTGTTGTATACTCTCTTTCCTTACTTTCTTACTTCTATTCTTCTAGCGTCTCTTCTAGCGTCTGGACTTTGTCTTGGGGACTTTGTGGCTGGTCTTCCAATGGGGATTTCTTTTTATCAAAAGCCCTGTGTCATTGGTAGTTTTTAGATAATAACACAAGACTTCGATTTACTTAGATCATATTTTATTTCGAAATCCCCACCAGACTACCTGCGCAGATTGAGTCAGCAACGTGCATAACACGACTTACCACCGTCGTGGTTTTGGCCGATCTGACTAAAAATCTCTTTCTAATCTAAACCGGAAGAGGACCTTCTCCACCGATTCTCACGGTATCCACCGGAAGGAGGATCAGGACTGAGGTCAAGCCTTGTCATTCAATCCTTCAAGGCCGCCGGTTGAACTTATAACAGCTATTTTGGTTTCTACACTACTGTACTTAAGTATTAAGAATCTAATAATTATGTAACAATAGAAAGAGAAGAAAGAAGAATCTAGGCGATCACATCATGACCGAAGTTGAGAGGAAGATAGAAAGTAACAACCAAGTAAGTAAACGACTATCTGTCTATCTCTCTCTAATGTCTCTTTTCTTGTTTGTATCTTCGTTGGGTCTTCTAATTAAGGGCATACGTAATTAATTAACAAGGCTTATTGCTTTGATCAAAGGTTTTATTTGCCCGTTTCTAAAACCGTATGGGAGTCAACAGCCCCAGGCAGAGAGACCTTCTCTGCCTGGCGACTGGGTGGCAACTGATTAACTAACTAAATATCACGTGACTTGCGAGATTCTAACTGTCCAGTAGTTTTCCGTTCCCCGATATGAAAATGTTAGTCTCTCTCTCTCTCTCTCTCTCTCTCTCTCTCTCTCTCTCTCTCTCTCTCTTACAAGAACTGTTGAATGTTTATATATCTGCAACTGGGTGCATTAAAAGACAAACCGTTTTATGTGAATCAATTATTTGTATACATGAACAAGTATCTCAATAAAAAGCAAGCAACTTCAACAGAAGGCAGTCCGAATTCGACAGCAAGACAACTTGAAAGGTGAATTGTTTCGTGAAATAAACTGCTACCAGGAACAATGGTTAAATATACTAGTCTCTTATTAGTATTATTTGTATTATTCGGACTATTGTCATCTTCATTTTTATCTATACAACGTTTCGGCCGATTTGCCCTCCGGCCTTCTTCAGGTATTTCTTGTCGGACTCTGGAACCTTTTCGAACTCGGGAACTTTCTTGTCGTAATCGGGAACCTTCTTGTCGTAATCGGGAGCCATCATGGAACTTTGAACCTAACCCTTTATTCAGTCCACGTGGGTATCCTGTTCTCATTCCGCTAACCACAGCTGAAGTGTTAAGCTATGTTAACTATCATTCTATGTTACTGCTACCCCCGACCAGGATTGAACTTGCAATCTAGAGATAACTGTCTTAACCTAACTCCTTTATCCACTAGGCTATGTGTCCAATACTAATTATCAAGCCTCATCTCAAAAATTCAGAGAAATAGTTTCTTATTGTTACGATTTTGTGGCCATTTTTAGGCTTCAGATGAGAGTACTTTAGAGTGAAGATCCCTTGTGTTCCTTAGTGTTAGGCAGAATTCTTGTGTTCTTTAGTGAAGAATCCTTGTGTTAAGCAGAGCGCTTGGTTGTTGACCCGTTCGTCTGTGTAGAATACGAGCAACTGAACGGGTTTCAAGATCAGCGATTCGATAATTAACTAACCACGTATTCGAGCGTGTTGACTGTCTTTGCTTTAATCCACGCGCCCAGGCAGAGTCTATAAGTTTAAGTGCTGGGCCACAGCACACCTTACATGTCCAAATAATCCAACACTTCTTTAGATGGTTGTTTGTTTTGTTGTTCTTTGTTTAACGGCATATCAACCCTTTTCGTATTATTTAATGCTAAATCATGTAATTTTGATACCAACTTACTTACAGTACCTGCTGTTGCTTGAATGGTTACCCATCTAAGTATTTAACAGGCACATCACTGCTTAACTTCGGTGTTCTAGTGGTAACCGGTGCCTTCAAGGTGACTTGAGAGTAAACCAATTTTGTACTGACGTAGTTCATATATGCAGGTAGTAATATTTCATCTACAGAAAGGAATGTCGATATGCACGTAGGAAAGGTATGGACTACTATAGATAGATTATCAGTTAATAATTAATGTATTAGATTTTTTGAGTTAATATTAATAATCTATTACCTAAATCAGATCTTAACATATTAATTAAATACACTGAAATAATAATATGAATAATAAAATAAGTTATAGTTAATCTTCTGTTGATTAAAATAAATAGATAATATCGTGCGAAGAAATTGATAAATATGTTAATTGAATCGTCTCCATGATGAAGAATTATCACCTGTTCTATATCACACTCATCATTACAGGCAATCGTGGCAGAGAGGCATCAAAGAAGCGATATAAGAACTGCTTGAAAAAATTCCTTGTAGAGTTTAAAAGGCTTGAATTCAGAGTTTTCCTTCTCCTATACTGGTTGCCTTACCAGGGTTAAAGATCCCAGCCTACCCTACTATTTACTACATAGTTGGAGGGAGAATAGTTGGATTGATACCTTTCCCAAGGGTATTAACACTATGTAAAATGCAAACAGCATCGTCTAGGTTTTGAACTTGTCTCATCGTGTCAATTTTTTTAATAAAAAAAATCAACTTCCGGTGTGAGACCTTTTTGAATCGAAAGTCAGCGTTCTTTCGCAACGAACATTTTAATGCAATGACCACACACGTTAAATCGACTGCTATTAATCGGTGTCTCGCTTAATTCAGTGGATTTAACCCTGAAGATCCTTATGGTGAAACTCGAGTAGGTTATTTCTTGTGCCCATTTTATAATAAATTTGCTCTACTTAGTATTGAGCCCTTTGTATTTGTTATATCGCTGACTCCACCCCCCCCTGAATTCCACACTTACCAACCATCGTGACCAAATTTACCGGTAAGTCAACTTTTCCTTTATATATATATATATATATATATATATATATATATATACAGTCATCTTGCCTTGGCTTGTCACTGATACTATACTTTGAGGAAGGAGAGCATGCGGTGCGTGTCGCACAAGCGCACAACATGTCAACATGTGCAGATATTTCTACAAGTCCCTCGGTGATAGAGGAATGGTGATGTGTGCAGGTTTGATGGCCTGGAAGCACACATGTTTTGTGGCCTGTGAACATACACATGTGGATGCTCGTGACCCATCTAACAGCACTGCATTGTCGATTAAACAGCAACGGACCTCGGTGATGTCGTAAGTGACTGGGCAGCTCCCTGAGTAGCACTGTTCAAGTGTATAGAAATGTAGGCCTAAACAAATCCCTGTTCACCTATGAAGCTGACCAGCAAAATGCGTTTTGACGGCTGTTCCTATTAGCAGGGCGAAAATAAGAAAATATTGCAACATAAATCAGGCTAAATTAGCCACCTGGAATGTCTGGACAATTCTCGATTCTGAGCGATTGGAAAAAACCCAAATGACGAACTGGAATCGTGACAAACTTTCTTGATATGGGGTAGACATTGAGGCCTTTGTGGAAGACAGTTATAGCGATGAGGACCAATTAACAGAAGTGGGGGCTGGCTACACTTTCTATTGAAAGGGCAAGCCGATGGTAGCTGTAAGGGGTTTGATGTTAGGTGGATCGAGCACCCCATCCTGAATTGGTCTATACGTAGGCGGCACATAACGGACGTCACAGACACAACTCGTACATTTGACTGACCTGTTTGACAGGGATTGCCCATCGAGGACTGGACTGCTCAGTCACGTATCATTGCATACGTGAGGAAGACGGAAGGGATTCACATGTGATAGGGTACATAAAAACAAATCTGGATCCTTGGACCATCTGCTTGCGCACAACCAAACTGTAGAAATGGCCTTATTCTGTGAAGAAATGGCAATCACCATATGTATGTATATATATATATATATATATATATATATATATAGTGTGTGAACAAAAAGTATTAAGACAATCAGGAATATTTCTTGTATGTTGTTTATTCTCAACTAGTTTCGACCTTAGGTCATCGTCAGGGAGAAATTTCTTATTTTGAAGAAATTGTTGATAGATTATTAGAAAGGGAGCATTATAGAAGAACTATAAAAGTTGAAGTGTTTTGTTATATAATCCAAAAGTCCAGAGAAGAAATCTTCCTTACGGACACAAAAGTTTCTTATTTAAAAAAACTGTCGCAGTTTGAGAGGCTCAATGTGCTGCTATTAATGTTAGAGAGTCACAGAGCAAAATATTAAAATTAAAAAATAAAAAATCTGTTTTTCAAATGCCTTTAAAAGTAATAAAGAATTTATCATTCGCATCTGATGAGTCGGAGAGTTAGTCTAAGCTCAGTGAAATAGACTATAATGCTAAATCTCTAAGTCGTTTTGTTATTTCCTTACTTTACTATATATATATATATATATATATATATATATATATATATATATAATATATATATATTATATATAAAGCTCTTACATAAGTAATTGAGCCCTCTATAATCAATTCTCCAACAATAATAATAATTTAACCTATATAATATATATATATATATTATATATATATATAATATATTATAAGATGTGTTAACAAATATCTACACTTTTTGTACATGCCACACTTTTGTATTCTGAAAAAGATACGTTCCATTATTAAATTTTTTCAGAATACAAGGTGTATCTTTGAAGCGTAACACAGATTCTCAAAGTACGTGGTTCAAAGTTAACTGACCTGAAAAAAAAAAAATGTAAAAGTTTTTAAATAAATAACTTGTGCATTTTTTGTACTTTGCCACACCTTGTATTCTCAAAAAGATAACGCTCCATTTATCAATTTTCATGAAATACAAGGTGTATCTTTGAGGCGTAACAAAGTAAAAAGTTTTTAGATAAAAAATAACCTAGACGGGCGGTCGGAGAGCCCTATCCGATCAATCGGCTGGTCACGTCAAGCCCAAGCACCTATATGAATTTCCCAACCCTATTGCTCTTATGGCAAGCCCCAACCCTCTTTTATCATATGGGTGCTAGAAGGCGGTGGCTTGCGTGGTTCTACATATCCTGGGAATGACGTTAAACACTATCTGATGGTTGAGGTTCCAGTTTTGGAGGGTTGGGCAATTGTGGAGCACCCCTTCATCACCATTGCTCTCTGGTCCACTCTGACCCGGAGTGGTAGTACCTGTTAGGGTCCCATCTATGGGTTAAATTAGAAAAATTGTATTTAGAAAAAAATTGTATTATCCATTAAGAATTTATTTATTTTCAAAAACTTTATCGGCATTAAATGACCCACTGAGGTTGATATACCGTAAAACAAAACAAACCAAACCAAACCAACCATAAAATAACCGGTGCATTATATCTTTTATTCATTAATATATCAATACTGAAAATTTCAATAAATTCGGTTAATTCCCTGATTGTTTGTATTTTTTTCGGTGAGGGTGACATACGATGGTGGGATTTAGTCCACTAAGTTCGATTTAACCCATAGATGGGACTCTAATTGGTAATAACACTCCGGTTCAGAGTGGACATGAGAGTAATGGTGATTAAGAAGTAATCTACACACCCAGAGCTAAAAATTGGAGCCTCACCTTTAGATGCAGTTTATCGTCATACCTCATTTCTAAGAATTTTATGTTTTAAAGTTAAATTTTCTTTATAAAAATGTTTTATTACTTGTAATATAAGTCCGCGTCATAAAATTATTCTTCACGGAAATTGTTTGCCCATGGATGAAAGGGTTAGGATGTCAAGTATAAATATCAGAAGAAAATTACCACTTAGAGGTTGTGAGTTCAATCCCTGTTTCCAATATCTTCGTAAACAGGCTAAACGTGGCTGATAGATTTATGAACACTGGGTAACTAGCGTCGTTGACAATAACTGTGTGAACTTTAATATCCTTTCGTTAATGAAAAAGTGTCTATGTCGCTTATAAATATTTCCAAATCTAAGATTAAGTTTAAACTCACAAACATCTCTAACTACTCCGAGTTTCACGAGTTCGATCTTCAGTAAATAGAAGAAAGGTTATAATAGAAGTGGGACCAAAGGGTTGCAACTTAATGATGCTAAGCGTCCGACGCTTGGATTTGTCCCTCCAACGGCCGCCATTTGCAGTTTCGTCGTCGCGCATGGGTGAGAACTATTGAATAATCTATGTGGCAGCATAGGAGAATTCTTAAGGGACCAGTATTTTCATATGAGGAAACGGAAAACTGCTGGACAGTAAGAATCTCGCAAGACACGTGAGATTTAGTTATTTAAGTCAGTTGACACCCAGACGCCAGGTAGAGAAGGGTTTCTCTGCCTGGGGCTGTTGACTCAAACGCGGTGTTAGAAATGGGCAATAAAACCTTTGATCAAAGCAATAAGCCTTGTTAATTAATTACGCATGCCCTTAGTTAGAAGACCCAACGAAGATACAAACAAGTAAAGAAGACTAGGCGATCAGACACATGTGAAATATAGTGTTGTACTCTCTTTCCTTACTTTCTTACTTCTATTCTTCTAGACGTCTCCTTCTAGCGTCTGGACTTTGTCTTGGGACTTTGTGCTGGTCTTCCAATGGGGATTTCTTTTTATTCAAAAGCCCTGTGTCATTTGATAGTTTTTAGATAATAACAACAAGACTTCGATTTACTTAGATCAATTTTATTTCGAAATCCCACCAGACTACCTGCGCAGATTGAGTCAGCAGCACGTGCATAACACACTTACCACCGTCGTGGTTTTGCGATCTGACTAAAAAATCTCTTTCTAATCTAAACGGAAGAGGACCTTCTCCACGATTCTCACGGTATCACCGAAGGAGGATCAGGACTGAGGTCAAGCCTTGTCATTTCAATCCTTCAAGGCGCCGGAACTATAACAGCTATTTTGGTTTCTACACTACTGTACTTAAGTATTAAGAATCTAATAATTATGTAACAATAGAAAGAGAAGAAAGAAGAATCTAGGCGATCACATCATGACCGAAGTTGAGAGGAAGATAGAAAGTAACAACAAGTAAGTAAACGACTATCTGTCTATCTCTCTCTAATGTCTCTTTTCTTGTTTTGTATCTTCGTTGGGTCTTCTAATTAAGGGCATACGTAATTAATTAACAAGGCTTATTGCTTTGACAAAGGTTTTATTTGCCCGTTCTAAACCGTATGGGAGTCAACAGCCCAGGCAGAGAGACCTTCTCTGCCTGGCGACTGGGTGGCAACTGATTAACTAACTAAATATCACGTGACTTGCGAAGATTCTAAAATGTCAGTAGTCCGTTTCCCCGATATGAAAATGTTAGTCTCTCTCTCTCTCTTCTCTCTCTCTCTCTCCTCTCTCTCTCTCTCTCTCTCTTACAAGAAACTGTTGAAATGTTTTATATATCTGCAACTGGGTGCATTAAAAGACAAACCGTTTTATGTGAATCAATTATTTGTATACATGAACAAGTATCTCAATAAAAAGCAAGCAACTTCAACAGAAGGCAGTCCGAATTCGACAGCAAGACAACTTGAAAGGTGAATTGTTTCGTGAAATAAACTGCTACCAGGAAACACATGCTGTTAAATATTACTAGTCTCTTATTAGTATTAATTTGTATTATTCGGACTATTGTCATCTTCATTTTTATCTATACAACGTTTCGGCCGATTTGCCCTCCGGCCTTCTTCAGGTATTTCTGTGCGACTCTGGAACCTTTTCGAACTCGGGAACTTTCTTGTCGTAATCGGGAACCTTCTTGTCGTAATCGGAGCCATCATGGAACTTTGAACCTAACCTTTATTCAGTCCACGTGGGTATCCTGTTTCTCATTCGCTAACCACAGCTAAGTGTAAGCTATGTAACTATCATTCTATGTTACTGCTACCCCCGACCAGGATTGAACTTGCAATCTAGAGATAACTGTCTTAACTAACTCCTTTATCCACTAGGCTAATGTGGTCCAATACTAATTATCAAGCCTCATCTCAAAAATTCAGAGAAATAGTTTCTTATTGTTACGATTTTGTGGCCATTTTTAGGCTTCAGATAGGAGTACTTTTAGAGTGAAATCCCTTGTTTTCCTTAGTGTTAGGCAGAATTCTTGTGTTCTTTAGTGAAGAATCCTTGTGTTAAGCAGAGCGCTTGGTTGTTGACCCGTTCGTCTGTGTAGAATACGAGCAACTAGTAAACATCATATATTGATTTACGCGTGATTCTAAATCTTCCGAACAGTTATTATCCTGGGAACACGCTCTGCGTTAGAAATGAGGACCGTCGAAATTGTTTAAGATGAAATGTAAATCCAAATTATCTGGTGTCGCTTAATCACATTTTCTTATTCGTTCCATTCTGTTTCACCCAATCTTTAAAATTCTGTAAACCATGGCTGGGTACAAGTGTTAAGCTGTGTTAATTATTCTCTGTTACTGTTGCCGGCCAGGATTGAACCTGCAGACTAGAGATAACTATCACTTAGAAGTGTATTAATTCAAAGCCTATATCCACTACGCCATGTGTCCGTTTTGTTTTATTCATTACTGAAGGGTATTCAAAATATAAAAAATTTAAACTCATCTCTTTCAATTTAACCATTAATATAAAGTGATAACTTGTCAATAGCAGTCCATGACTTTCTTATATATGTACTGACATTATTTTCTGTAGATGGGATATTGCTACTTAGGTTTGTGAACAAGTCTACTAATTTTAGGGGGTTGCCATTTAATGTGAAGATGGCTCCATCTTGTTTAAAACACGTGAACTAGATGGGCACGTTAATGGAGATACCACTGTTTTCTCGCTGGATGCTTCCTGGAGAGACTTTGGCCGCATTCACAGATATATATATATATATATATATATATATATATATATATATATATATATATATAATCCATATATATATCATTTCTTTATGTTGCTGGGATTAAAAAGGAGTAAGGAATAACATTTATTTTGTATATAAAGAGCAGAAAGGAATTTGTTGATGAGGAGGGCCTCGAGTACAGCCAGGTGTAAACTCGTTGGCTGAAGATGCCAAGATAATGAACAATCAGAATTTTCTAAAACAAGTGTCGCCCAACGGTGAAGAGTGAATTTGGATTACTCGATGGAGCAGAGCGGTCCAAGTTATTGGCATATATTGGCATCATCAATCCACGGGTTACATCTAGCTGTACTCGAGGCCCTCCTCGCCAACATATTCAACAAATAGATATATTATTATCTACATATTTATTTTACACACACAAACACACACAACACACACACACACACACACATATATATATTATTATATATATATATAATATAATATATATATATATATATATATATATATATATATATATAAGGTTCTCATTTAATGAAAGCACACATTGCAATTATAAATAGAAAAATCTGTGTAAGTAGGAGCCTTTTCCTTTGACAATATACATAAATATATATAATATATTATATATATATTATATATATATATATATATATATATAGAGAGAGAGAGAGAGAGAGAGAGAGAGAGAGAGAGAAAATAATTACCTACAAGCAAAATATTTTTTTCAAAAAAGGTTTATTCAATAATCTGTTTTAGTTTTCTGAGAAATTTGGTCTTTATATATATATACACAAGAGACACCTTCCCATATATTTCTAATTCATTTTTCTTAAAGAACATGCATTCATATATATATAATATATATATATATATATATATATATATATATATATATATATATATATATATATATATATATTAACATACACATGTATATATATATATATTTACATACACATATATTATATATATATATATATATATATCAAATATCTATTTTTCTTTAGAAAAAAATTGTCTTTATATATACGCGCGTGTGTGTTTGGGTGGTTTTAAGGTATCACCAAATCGGAATATTTGAGTAGTTGTCCCCCCCCCCCTGCGCCTACCCCATTATCAATAAAATGGGCGCGGCGCATTGAAATGGAAGGGAAAAATGCCTGGAAGCTGCGTTGGATTCTCCAAGTGTACGGCTAAAATAATCAAAGGAATAATTTACCACCCAAAAAATAAATTCTTGAATTTAAAAAAGAGGAAAAAAATTATGAGAAAGAAGAATATCGAAATCAAAAACTCAAAAAAAATAAAAATTAAAAATAAATAGCAAAAAAAAAATAAATAAATAATATAAAATATAAAAGAACCTTCATTAAATTTTGATGAGCCTTTTTTGGGTTTTTTCCTTTCATGTTACTTTCTTATTTTTTGTTTTGTTTTGTTTCTTTTTTCTTTTTTTTTTGTTTTCTTTTTTTTCGAACATTGATAAAAATGTAGAAGATGCAAAGTAACAAAAACAAGGCCGTCAGAAATTAATAATGAAGGCATATCCTCGAAAAAATTAAAAACTTTATGTCTATGACGACAACTACTCTTTTTTCTGCCTCCTACCTTCAACTCCTACTTCTACTTCAAGGGAGAAAAACAATATGGCGTAAAGATATCGAAGGAGACAGGATAAAGCAAGAACATTTGGCACAAGGGCCACGAATAATGGGCTCTCACTGAGTATCAATCACAGAACTTTATATTATATATATATATATATACTATATATATATATATATATATAAAGAGTCAGACGAACCTACTAAAAGTTTCGCTTAATGCTCTTCAGGGCTAAGATCTGCGTCAGATCCTTGCCCTGAAGAGCATTTAGCGAAACTTTTAGTAGGTTCGTCTGACTCATTAAATTTATCTTTATTATTTGCTCTACTTAGGTATTGAGCACTTTTTACTTATTAGCTTTAGTCTCCTGGCGGTTTTGTATGAATATATATATCTTATATATATATATGCATATAAATTGTTTTTTCTTTTGGCCAAAATATTGTACCAATAGATTATTTTTTGTTGGTACGATTATCTTGGTCTTTTCTTTTTTCCGAAAAAATTTTTCTTCGCGGTTGATGTTTGGTAGTATATTTTTACAATCAAACTATTTGCTTTTTTTTTCTCACCGCGAGGATTTACTAATAAGTTTGGTATATATATATATATATATATATATATATATATATATATATATATATATAAAATGTGTTAACAAAGTATCTACACTTTTTTGTACATGCCACACCTTGTATTCTGAAAAAGATAACATTCCATTTATTAATTTTTTTCAGAATGCAAGGTGTATCTTTGAAGCGTAACACAGATTCTCAAAGGTACGTGGTTCAAAGTTAACTGACCTGAAAAAAATGTAAAAGTTTTTAAATAAAATAACCGGTGCATTTTTGTGCTACACCTTATATTCTGAAAAAGATAACGCTCCATTTATTAATTTTCACAGAATACAAGGTGTATCTTTGAGGCGTAACAAAGTAAAAGTTTTTAGATAAAATAACCTAGACGGACGGTCGGAGAGGCCCTATCCAATCAATCGGCTGGTCACGTCAAGCCCAAGCACCTATATGATTTTCCCAAACCCTATTGCCCTTTTATCATATGGGTGCTAGAAGGCGGTGGCTGCGGTTCTACATGTCCTGGAATGACGTTAAACCACTATCTGATGGTGAGTTCCAGTTTTGGAGGTTTGGGGAATGTGGAGCACCCCTTCATCACCATTGCTCTCTGGTCCACTCTGACCGGAGTGGTAGTACCTGTTAGGGTCCCATCTATGGGTTAAATAGAAAAATGTATTTATAAAAAATTGTATTCATTAAGAATTGATTATTTCAAAACTTTATCGGCATTAAATGACCCCACTGAGGTTGATATACCGTAAAAACAAAAACAAACCAAACCAAACCAAACCATAAAAATAACCGGTGCATTATATCTTTTATTCATAATATATCAACACTGAAAATTTCATTAAATTCGGTTAATTCCCTGATTGTTTGTATTTTTTTCGGTGGGGTGACATACGATGGTGGGATTTAGGTCCGTTAAGTTCGATTTAACCCATATATGGGACACTAATTGGTAATAACACTCCGGTTCAGAGTGGACCTGAGAGTAATGGTGATTAAGGAGTCATCTACACACCCAGAGCTAAAGAAATTTGAACCTCACCTTTAGATGCAGTTTATCGTCATACCTCATTTCACTAAGAATTTTATGTTTTAAAGTTAAATTTTCTTTATAAAAATGTTTTATACTTGTAATAAGAGTCCGGTCATAAAATTA
Source organism: Doryteuthis pealeii (assembly GCA_023376005.1). Taxonomy (NCBI): domain Eukaryota; kingdom Metazoa; phylum Mollusca; class Cephalopoda; order Myopsida; family Loliginidae; genus Doryteuthis; species Doryteuthis pealeii. The sequence continues at coordinate 67,600,113 of CM042151.1, read as the reverse complement.
TTCTTCACGGAAATTGTTTGCCCATGGATGAAAGGGTTAGGATGTCAAGTTAAATATCAGAAGAAAAATTACCACTTAGAGGTTGTGAGTTCAAATCCCTGTTTCCAATATCTTCTGTAATAGGCTAAACGTGGCTGATAGATTTATGAACACTGGGTAACTAGCGTCCGTTGACAATAACTGTGTGAACTTTAATATTCCTTTCGTTAATGAAAGTGTCTATGTCGCTTATAAATATTTCCAAATCTAAATTAAGTTTAAACTCACAAATCATCTCTATACTACTCCGAGTTTCACGAGTTCGATCTTCAGTAAATAGAAGAAAGGTTATAATGAAGTGGGACCAAAGGGTTCGAACTTACTTGATGCTAAGCGTCCTCGACGCTTGATTTGTCCCCCCGCGGCCGCCATTTGCAGTTCCGTCGTCGCGCATGGGTGAAACTGTTGAATAATCTATGTGGCAGCATAGGAGAATTCTAAGGGACCAGTATTTTCATATGAGGAAACGGAAAACTACTGGACTGTAAGAATCTCGCAAGCCACGTGAGATTTAGTTATTTAAGTCAGTTGACACCCAGACGCCAGGTAGAGAGGGTTTCTCTGCCTGGGGCTGTTGACTCAAACGCGGTGTTAGAAACGGGCAAATAAAACCTTTGATCAAAACAATAAGCCTTGTTAATTAATTACGCATGCCCTTAGTTAGAAGACCCAACGAAGATACAAACAAGTAAAGAAGACTAGGCGATTAGACACATGTGAAATATAGTGTTGTATACTCTCTTTCCTTACTTTCTTACTTCTATTCTTCTAGCGTCTCTTCTAGCGTCTGGACTTCATCTTGGGTACTTCGTGGCTGGTCTTCCATTGGGGATTTCTTTTATTCAAAAGCCCTGTGTCATTGGTAGTTTTTAGATAATAACACAAGACTTCGATTACTTAGATCATATTTATTTCGAAATCCCCACCAGACTACCTGCGCAGATTGAGTCGGCAACGTGCATAACACGACTTACCACCGTCGTGGTTTTGGCCGATCTGACTAAAAATCTCTTTCTAATCTAAACCGGAAGAGGACCTTCTCCACCGATTCTCACGTATCCACCGGAAGGAGGATCAGGACTGAGGTCAAGCCTTGTCATTCAATCCTTCAAGGCCACCGTTGAACTTATAACAGCTATTTTGGTTTCTACACTACTGTACTTAAGTATTAAGAATCTAATAATATATGTAACAATAGAAAGAGAAGAAAGAAGAATCTAGCGATCACATCATGACCGAAGTTGAAGGAAGATAGAAAGTAAAAACCAATAAGTAAACGACTATCTTCTATCTCTCTCTAATGTCTCTTTCTTGTTTGTATCTTCTTGGGTCTTCTAACTAAGGGCATACGTAATTAATTAACAAGGCTTATTGCTTTGATCAAAGGTTTTATTTGCCCGTTTCTAACACCGCATGGGAGTCAACAGCCCCAGGCAGAGAGAGATCCTGTCTAGCTGGCGACTGGGTGTCAACTGATTAAACTAACTAAATATCACGTAACTTGCGAATTTTAACTGTCCAGAAAATTTTCCTTCCCTGATATGAAATGTTAGTCTACTCTCTCTCTCTCTCTCTTCTCTCTCTCTCTCTCTCTCTCTCTCTCTCTCTCTCTCTCTCTCTTACAAGAACTCTTGATGTTTATATACCCGCAGCGGGTACATAACAAGACAAGCCGTTTTATGTGAATCAGTTATTTGTATACGGGAACAAGTAGCTCAATAAAAAGCAAGCAACTTCAACAGAAGGCAGTCCGAATTCGTAAGCAAGACAGCTTGAAAGGCGAATTGTTTCGTGAAATAAACTGCTACCAGGAACAATGGTTAAATATACTAGTCTCTTATTAGTATTATTTGTATTATTCGGACTATTGTCATCTTTATTGTTATCTATACAACGTTTCGGCCGATGTGCCCTCCGGCCTTCTTCAGGTATTTCTTGTCGGACTCTGGAACCTTTTCGAACTCGGGAACTTTCTTGTCTTAATCGGGAACCTTCTTGTCGTAATCGGGAGCCATCACGGAACTTTGAACCTAACCCTTTATTCAGTCCACGGGGGTATTCCGTTCTCATTCCGCTAACCATAGCTGGAGTACAAGTGTTAAGCTGTGTTAATTATCATTCTATGTTACTGCTGGCCCCGACCAGGATTGAACCCGCAGTCTAGAGATAACTGTCTTAACCTAACTCCTTTATCCACTAGACTATGTGTCCAATACTAGTTATCAAGCCTTATCTAAAAAATTCTTATTTGAAGAAATTGTTTATAGATTATTAGAAAGGGAGCATTATAGAAGAACTATAAAAGTTGAAGTGTTTTTGTGAGTTTGAAATGCTATTAAAATCCGGGTAGACGAGTGTGTTAGTAGTAGCATGTCCATTTGTTCCGTGAAGAACCTATATGAGGTAGGTTATTTTTTTTTATGCTCTTATATATGTGAAGGGAGGGGGTTCATGGGAGTTGTGTGTGTTACTACATATATATATATGTATGTATATATAAATATAATTATATATATATAATATATATATGTATGTATATATATATGTGTGTATATATGTATATATATATGTATATATGTAATATAATATATATATATATATATATATATATATATATATATATATATAATAAATATAAAAAGTTTACATATCTATTAATTTGGTGACAAAGGAACAGTCACAAACATTTTGGTTATTTGGTGACAAAGGAACAGTCACATTTTGGTTTATTTGGTGACAAAGGAACAGTCACAACCATTTTGGTTTCATGCGTCAACAATCATCAGGTGAACTTGTTTCAACTCCAGTAAAAAGCTGAAACAGTACAATCCCAACTATATATATATATATATAATATATATATATATATATATATATTATAATCGAAATTTCTGAACGCATGAGATATGTCATTTAATCGCATTAAGCTTTTCTTGCAATACTCTTTTATTTATTATTTAGTTTTATTCATTCTTCTTTTTAAAAAGTTTTCATTTGTTTGTCGGAGATCAAGGTCTACCGTGTATTCCACACAAATATATACATGTATATATATGATTTATAAACTCCTCATTGCATTAAAATGATTGATGCAAAAGCAACGGCAAAATCGGAAACTAATATGCCTGATCTGCAAATCCAATACGGATTAACGTCACTTGAAAATCCACATTGTGTTCCGAAAATGTCTTCGGAAATGGTAACGATTCTGACGTTTCAATTCCTTCTCTGTCGAATTTGTTACTTTCTTTTTTTTTCTTCTTCTTTACTTCCGGAATATCTATCAGCTCCCAAAGGAGTCGAAATATGGCGGCTGATATTTATTGGTTGGCTTTTCATACTATCGACTTCTAAAAACGCGGAAACTGAAAGCGAAAAAAAATCCATACCCACCCCCCATATTCTTTTTCTCATGCAATATATACGCCATTTTGTTTTTATGTCATAATCTTAACAGCTGTCCATTCATCATATCTGCATGTCTAGAACTGTCAGTTCATATCTATGCATTTATCTCTCACTTTGTGCCTCTATATTTTTCTCAGTAATGCTCATTACTTCCGTCTCTCCTGGGTATGACACTAAACTGCATTGGGTGGTGAGGTTCCTGTTCTAGAGCTCTGAGCAAAGTAAAATTCTCCCCTTTGTTCCCATTATCCTCAGTTCCACTCTTACATCGTGTGATAATACCAGTTAATGTCCCTTTTGTTATGTACTCATATACCCTCATTGGGTATATACACAAGAGCTCTTGTAAGAGAGAGAGAGAGAGAGAGAGAGAGAGAAAGAGAGAGAAAGAGAGAGAGAGAGAGAGTAGAGGCATCTGAGAGGAATAGACAGATGGATTACTTACTTGGTCGTCTAGTCGCCATGTTTTCGTTTCCTTCTTCCCTTTCTATTCCGCTCCTGATGTAATCGCCTAGTCTTCTTTATATCTTTGTTAATCTTCTAACTTGTTTGGTCGGTCTTCTAACTAAGAGCATGCGTTTAAGTCATGCAATAAACAATCAACAAGACCTATGACTTTGATCAAAGACTTTATTTGCCCTTTTCTAACTCATCACGCGGAGTCACAACCGATGATGGGACACGTCTGTTCCACTCGCGGTCTGTCTGCAAACCGACCTACGTCAAAATCACGTGACGTGCGAGATTTCAACAGTCCAGTAATTTTCCATTCCGTGATATGAAACAAACTGGCCCCCGTAGAATTCTCCTACAGCGTGTTGCCAATAATCTATTCTGCCACATAGATTATGCAACACCTTCTATATTTATAATTGCTTGATAAAAGGGACTGACTTCGGCATTAAATAACCCAACAGGGGTTGATTTGTGCATCTATATTTTTCTCAATATACTCATTGACCCCATCTCTCTTGGGTATGACAGTAAACTGCATTCGGTGGTGAGGTTCCTGATTAGAGCTCTGAAGAATGTACGATCCCTCATATTTATTCCCGTAACTCACATAACAGGTAATATCACTCGAGGTATAATCGGTTAAGTTCCCATCTATCTATATATTAATACTCGTGTTCCTTAATTGTACGACCGTTATCATCTTGCAACACCCTTTGGTTAAGAATAAGGCCGTTCAAATCGTCCAAAATTAAATGTAAAAATGTAAATCCTGATTATCCGGTTTTGCTTATCCACCGAATTCTTATTTCTTATGAGTTTTGTCACCACAGCTAAATTATTGACCATTGCATTTTTACTATAAAGAAAAAAGGGAAGAAAAGGGCATGCTACACAGAAAAAATATAATGAGAAAGAAAGAAAGAAAGAAAGAAAGAAAGAGAGTAGGGAAATGATTTAGAGGGAAGCCGAAAACACGATGAAGGAAAGAAAGTAATAAAAAAAGAGTTTGTGTGATATGGGGAAGGTGGTTATACAGCTGCTTTATCGTGGGGTGCTGTTTCCAGGACTTTTTTAATATTGCACGCAGCATTTTCGTGCAAGTCCCATCTAGCTGATTCTCCAGGCGCTTCGTTAGAGTCCAGGGTCCAGGAAGAGCAGCCATACAGTAACACTAATACAACTACGGATATATATATATATATATATATATATATATATATATATATATATATATATATCAATCTGTTCCCTATCTATCTATAATTCTCTATCTGTTCATAACCATCTATCTATCTATCTATCTATCTATCTCAGTCCGTTAATACCTATCAATCTCCATTTGTTCACATTTATCTATCTATCTCTCTCTCTCTCTCTCTCTCTATATATATATATATATATATATATATATAATATATATATATATATATATATCTGTTCATACCTATCAATCTCTATTTGTTCACATCTATCTATCTATCTATCTATCTATTTCTGTTCATACCTATCAATCTCTATTTGTTCACATCTATCTATCTATCTATCTATCTATCTATATATATATATATATATATATATATCTGTTCATACCTATCAATCTCTATTTGTTCACATTTATCTATCGATCTATCTATCTATCTCTGTTCATATCTATCAATCTGTATTTGTTCACATTTATCTATCTATCTATCTATCTATCTATATATATATATATATATATATATATATATCTATATATATATATATATATATATCTGTTCATACCTATCAATCTCTATTTGTTCACATCTATCTATCTATCTATCTATCTGTGTTCATACCTATCAATCTCTATTTGTTGACATCTATCTATCTATCTATCTATCTATCTATCTATCTATCTCTGTTCATACCTATCAATCTCTATTTGTTCACATTTATCTATCTATCTATCTATTTCTGTTCATATCTATCAATCTCTATTTGTTCACATCTATCTATCTATCTCTCTCTATCTCTCTCCCTCTCTCTCTCTCTCTCTCTCTCTCTCTCTCTCTCTATATATATATATATATATATATATATATATATATATCTGTTCATACCTATCAATCTCTATTTGTTCACATTTATCTATCGATCTATCTATATATCTATCTATCTATCTATCTCTGTTCGTACCTATCAATCTCTATTTGTTCACAATTATCTATCTATATATCTATCTTAGTCTTTTCATACCTATCAATCTCTATGTGTTCACATTCATCTATCTATCTATCTATCTATCTATCTATTTCTGTTAATACCTATCAATCTCTATTCGTTCACATTTATCTATCTATCTATCTATCTATCTCAGTCTGTTCATACCTATCAATCTCTATTTGTTCACATTTGTCTATCTATCTATCTATCTCTGTTCATACCTATCAATCTCTATTTGTTCACATCTATCTATCTATCTATCTATATATCTCTGTTCATACCTATCAATCTTTATTTGTTCACATTTATCTATCTATCTATCTATCTATCTATTTCTATTCATACCTATCAATCTCTATTCGTTCACATTTATCTATCTATCTATCTATCTATCTCAGTCGGTTCATACCTATCAATCTCTATTTGTTCACATCTATCTATCTATCTATCTATCTATCTATCTATCTATATATATATATATATATATATATATATATATATATATTATATAATATCTGTTCATACCTATCAATCTCTATTTGTTCACATCTATCTATCTATCTATCTATCTATCTATCTATCTCTGTTCATACCTATCAATCTCTATTTGTTCACATTTATCTATCCATCTATCTACCAAAAGCGAGATAGGTAAGTAACATAAAATCCCAGGCCAACCCCAAATCGTCTTCCTTCGTTCTCCAGTAAATCCCCCTTTGTATATTATCATGTGGTAATGTGTGTATGTCAATCCCGAGATTCGGGGTCAGGGGTCGTGGTGGGGCACATGAGAATTCACCAGGCTGCAATTCCATGCGCAGATTCGATGGTTCCCGTGAGTAATTTGAATAATATCTGCCAAGTGTGCAGTAAGCCATGTAAATCACCAGCTGCTCTTGATAGTCACCCCCACAGCACATGGGCGTGACAGAGTAGATCTGGGTGATTGAGCAATTCGCAAACGACTGTCATTTGACATGATAAAGCAATACATCTCTCTCTCTCTCTCTCTCTCTCTCTCTCTCTCTCTCTCTCTCTCTCTCTCTCTCTCTTGTTCTACCCCCTCACTCTCTCTCTATGTTTATATATATATATATATATATATATATATATATATATATTAAAGAAATGGATACAATAGAAACATACTCGAGTTTCACCATAAGGATCTTCAGGGTTTAATCCACTGAATTAATCGAGGTACCGATTAATTGCAGCCGATTACACGTGTGTTCATTGAATAAGATGTTGCAACACCTGCGCTGAAGATCCTAATGGTGAAACTCGAGTAGGTTTCTATTGTATCCATTTCTTTAATAAATTTGCTCTACTTTGTAGTGAGCACTTTGTATTTGTTTTATCGCTGACTTAACCCCTGCACCTCCAACGATCGTGCCCATATTCACCGGTAAGCCACCTTTTATATATATATATATATATATATATATATATAATAAAAGGTGTGTAATAAAAGGTATCGAGATTGAAGCTGTATTTACCAAGATAGAAATGAACAATGAATGGAAAATTATTTTTTTGCAGAATACAAGGTGTGTTATAAAAGTGCCGAGTTTGAAGCTGTATTTACCAAGATTGAAATAAACAATGAATGGAACGTTAATTATTTGCAGAATACAAGTTGTGCCATAAAAAATTATTTACCAAGCTAGAAATGAACATTGAATGAAACGTTTTATCAGAATACAAGGTGTGTCTAAAAGTCCCAAAAACTCGATACTTTTTGACACACCTTGTATATGTATATATGTCATAAAAGTATCGAGATTGAAACTGTATTTACCAAGATAGAAATGAACAATGAATGGAACGTTAATTTTTCTCGAAAATTTCACCCGAGAATTTCCATCAACAGAAAATTCTACCCTCTTAAAATTTCACCCAATTGTATTTGTAAAAAGGTATGAAGTGAATCTGAGAACTGAGACCAGATCTGATGGTTTGGGTTGTTTTGTTTTACGGCATATCAACCTCAGTGGGTCATTTAATGCCGATAAAGTTTTGAAATAAATCAATTCTTAATGGATAATACATTTTTTATAAATACATTTTTCTATTTAACCCATAGATGGGACCCTAACAGGTACTACCACTCCGGGTCAGAGTGGACCATGGAGCAATGGTGATGAAGGGGTGCTCCACATTCCCCAAACCTCCAAAACTGGAACCTCACCATCAGATAGTGTTTAACGTCATTCCCAGGACATGTAGACCCGCAGCCACCGCCTTCTAGCACCCATATGATAAAAAGGGGTTGGGGCTTGCCATAAGGGCAATAGGGTTGGGAAAATCATATAGGTGCTAGGGCTTGACATGACCAGCCGATTGATCGGAGGGGGCCTCTCCGACCGCCCATCTAGCCCAAGATAGGGCCAAAGTGGAGTATTGCATGAACTGCTCATCCGCCTGGGCTCTAAAGCATCACGGGTCGCCACCCACGGCCAAGAGGTGGCCCCATTGGGGGAGTCTTACCCCTCTGCAGAGATGCAGTCGGTGCATTCTAACGCCCCAATCGACAGGGCGGACCAGATCTGAGAACTGAACTTTATTACAAAAGTATCATAAGTTTCTGTATAAAAAGAATATGCATTTGGTTTTAACTATAATTTGTTTTGCATAACTTAAACTCAATTATAGTTTTAAAAGATTAAAATAGATTAGTAAAGTAAATTTTACCAATCACAAAAATTAGAGAAAATATTTTTTAACGAAGATTATGAGCGACACGTCTTAGAAATTGCAAATATCATAATCACATGAATATTCAACGAGGAAGTCTGTCATTAATAATTTTAGATTGATTCCTCTGTTTGTTCTGATCCCCTCGAGTAATATGAATTTGCGTCATACACAAACCAAACCAATACAGAAGTGAATAAAAGACTACTTCCTCTACCCAGAAAAGGAGAGAGAGAGAGAGAGAGAGAGAGAGAGAGAGAGAGAGAGAGAGAGAGTTAAATCAAGATTATTATACTTTTTACATGTTGAACTATTTGCCAATAGTTCTTAAGTAAACACATCAGACGTTGTAATTATTTAATTATCATACTGTGATATGTCCACAGGTCCTGCTACTTTATGCTAAATTCTTCAAAGTTAGAATGATTTGATAAAATGATAGCCTTGAAATATGTTTTTTTTTCTTCAAAATTAATCTATACACATATAAAGAGCAGTTAAATAAATCAAATAACTTTCACTCCAAAGACGGGGTTTTTGCGTATATAAGCTACTGCTAATTTAGGTTGATTGGTTGGATTTTATGGCATGTCATCCCTTGTGGGTTATTTTATTCAATAATCAATCTATTTTGAAAAGTCAATTTTCTTAAACACATTTTTAAAACTCATTTTTTATTTAACCCATAGATGAGACTCTAACGGGTACTACTACTCTTTCTGACTTGCGTCCGTATAAAATAAATTATTTAAACTAGAAACCATTTCCCAGAATGCAATACAAACTAAACTAGCCTTTCCATCATGCCCCAAAACTTAACCAACCTTCCCATAATGCACAACAACAATGTACAATCAAAAATACGTACGTATATAGTTTACGTATTTTGAAAATCGCATAGGCGAGAAACTGACTGTGAACAGGTATTGTCAGTTCCATATCCACTACGTTAATAGATCTAAATGCTCTATCGATGATATTGAGTACTATTTACTTATAAATATTACACACGCACGCATATATATATATATATATGACTCTTATATAAATTAATTTGTCGGATATGACAAATTAATTTATATAAGAGATTTTTATAATTTTCTTGAAGCATTGTGTATATATTGGTTTAGAGGTTGGTTTTTGAAGGCTATCACAATGCAGGTGTAAAGAAAATATAATAAGGTACAACAATGGTGTTGTTTGTTAACCTGCAATTTATTCTTGATATTTCGAGATAAAATCTCTTCTTCAGAAGAACACTGGAACTGAAGTAGTTGTCTTGTTATGGCATTTTTAGTTAAATGAAATTTTTTTTTTAAATGTTACAGATGGTATTTTTTTATAACTCTATTCTTGTGTTGTATGTTTACGTGAATACGCTTTTTTGTTTGTACGTGTGCGTATGTTGTCATGCGTGTGTGCATGAAAATGCGTGTAGACTGTGACGTTATGACCGTATCCACGCGCGTGTGTGCGTATGAATGGCCATATCCACGTGTGTATGTGCGTATGAAAGAGCGTATTTGTGTTTGGTGGCCATGGTGATGTATAATATTTCGTGTTGGGTGTAATATAAATCATTTAATTAAATGATTTATATTACATCCAACACGAAATATTATACATCACCATGACCACCAAACACAAATACGCTCTTATATATATATATATATATATATATATATATATATGTGTGTGTGTGTGTGTGTGTGTGTGTGTGTGTGTAAAAGGAATGACTTACTGGTGAAAATATTTGGTTAGTATCAATATTCGGTTGGTACAAATCTTTCCTGGATAAGTGAGCGTTATAACAAACATAAAGAGTTCAGTACGTAAGTAGAGCGGATTTATTATCATAGTGTGTACAGAAATAACGTACTTGAGTTTCACCGTAATATATTTTCACTATATATATATATATATATATATATTATATATAAGTCATCCACAGACACGATTTTCGGCGTTTCACACCGCTTCAGTGTGGCTAAATACAACTATCTTTGGCTAGGGTCGAATTCAGACTGACCGTTTGGCAATCTTATCCCGTCGTCAACTGACAGCTGTAGCGGGACTGGTGTTTTTAAACTATTAAGTACATAGGTTTGTTTATGTATTTTACGGTCACAGAGAGATGAAATTTCCGGGGAAACGATCATTGCTTATATGCTTAGTAGTGAGAGTTGATTTTAATTACCAATTAGGGAGCTCATACCAAATTTATTGGAGCATTTATATATATATATATATATATATATATATATATGCGATTTTAATCATCTTTATAATCTTAATGAATGCATTCGTCATTGTTTTTGTCAAGTTTTTAAATGGCATCCTTGGCCAGTTGAAAAGGGCTTAAAGTAAGTAAGTCCTGAGTTATGGAATCCTTTGGTAAGCGAATAAGTACTATCCTGCGTATTATTAAAGGTCCAGTGATTTAATCCTATGTCCGTCGTCCACGAAAGGCAAGGTAGTTATGGCCAGTACTGTCTGGTTAAGTATTGTATCAGCAGCAGAGTACTGCCAGTGATTGGCCAAGAGTTTAATCACATGGTTCTCGGCGAGTCTATAAATAGAAGTGGGCTTTTAACACACACCTTATAACAGAAAAATTTCAACACACACCCTATTTTGATATAAGGTGGGTGATTCTATTCAGAAATATCAAATCATTTCATTCAGAAATATTAAAATTATTTTTGTTTTATTTTATTACTACTAATCCTATTTTTTTTTATTAATGAATCCTATTTTTCTTAATATTTTTCTTATTGTTATTATTTTGTTATTCTTAATCTAATTCTTAACCTTATCATTACTGCCAATATTATTGTCAAAATTAGTATTGTCCCCTTTTTGTTTTTTGTTGTTTTTTTAATTTTTTAATTTTTGTTTTTTCGTTAATTAGAAAAATACAATGCAAGTTAGTGAGTTAGTATTTGGTTGGACAAGTTTAATGTCCTGTCCAAGCCATCCATTTTTGGGGGTTCTTACCCCTCTGCATGGAATACAGTCGGCCAATTCTACGGCCCAACCGACAGGGCAAAATCATGAGTTTAATTTTTGCCCCCCATGATATCTTTTTTAAAAGTATTAAGTTTTATCTTATTCAATGGTTTTGTGAACAGATCCGCAATATTCTTTTCTGATTCTATATACTGCAAGAGTATTGACCCCTTTTTGATTTCATCCCTTATAAATTGATATTTTATATCAATATGTTTTGATCGCTGGTGTATGATGGAGTTTTTTGCCAGTAATAGGCTCGATTGATTATCACAATAAATAGTTACAGGGTTATTAACGACCCCTGGTTCTACGACTCCTGGTTCTACGACCCCTGGTTCTACGACACTTTTAAGTAATGTCCTTAAATAGAATGTTTCTTGACTTGCCGATGCTAGACTAAGTAATGGAATAAATTTTAAATCTATTTTCGTACAAATAACAATTTTATTTCAACTAGCAAAAAAAAAAAAAAGGTGCCCTCCAGTCACAAGTATTTAAGTTTTAATATAATTATTATATTGAATTTTTTTTAGCGCACTTTAGTTTTTCTGTGTTTTTAGAAAAATAAAAAAAATAAAAGATATTTCATGTAAATAAAATATCAACAAGTTATTAATTTTTCTGTACATATTTACTACTTTTAGTAACATTTGGTAAATTTTTTTAAATATATAAAGATCTCAGAAAATGTTACACAAAGTTGCGCAAAATTTTTAGATAGATTAAAGCTTTCAATATCAACTTGAACATGAATGTTTCCAGACGTTTAAAATGCAAAATTGAATTTTCAGGTGAATAAAAATAAGCCAATTAAATCAGAAAAAAATCAGTTAAAAAAAATGTTGTTTTTAAAACTACGAAAAAAAATAAAATTGCAACATAAATTATTTTTTTAATTTTATAACTTAAATTTTCAAATCACTTTTTTCAGGTATTAAATTTTTATTTTTTCATTATTTTATATGGTCTTCAGGATTTGATCTTTCTAGAAATATAAAAATTAGAGACCGGAAATTTTTTTCTTCAAATCAATATATATATACTGGACTTTGTTTATCATACCCGATAAAAATACCCTCCTCAACACGGGGGTCCAATTTCTTTTTATTTTGCACATAGCAAAAACAAGTCATCCCAAAAATATGCATACGACTTAATGTAAATTTTATTTTCATTCCATTCACTACTTTTGGCAATTTTTTAATATCATTTATGTTGCAGTGACCTAAAATTCTATGCCAGGTGTTGATATCATATCTTGCAGTCTTTGTGGAATTAATAAATTTTGAAAATTTTCTGACAGGATTTCGCTTCCATCAGTGCATACGAAGCGACAATGGAAGCGAATTCCTGTCAGAAAATTTTCAAAATTTATTAATTCCGCAAAGACTGCCACCTATGATATCAACACCTGGCATAGAATTTTAGGTCACTGCAACATAAATGATATTAAAAAATTGCCAAAAGTAGTGAATTGAATGAAAATAAAATTTACCCCCTCGTGTAAGACCAACTGTAATATATGTATTCAGGGAAAAATGGTTGAAACTAAAAATAAAGTTTTAAACAAAAAAGAAACTGAAATATTGTCACTAGTTCATTGCGACTTAGCTGGACCGATACAACCTCTTGGCAAAGGCAATTACAGGTATGTACTGCATTTTATTGACGATTTTTCTGGACTTATGATGTTATACTTTTTAGCCTATAAATCTGATACACTGTTTAGCAACCAAACAATATCTAGCAGACGTCAGTCCATATGGTAAAGTCAAGCGCAGTGGAAGCGTGCTGGGCCCATAACTTGTTAAGTTTTTAAATGCCATCTTTGGCCAGTTGAAAAGGGCTTAAAGGGAGTAAGTCCTGAATTATGGAATCCTTTGGTAAGCGAATAAGTCCTATCCTGCGTATTGTTAAAGGTCCAGTGATTTAATCCTATGTCCGTCGTCCACGAAAGGCAAAGTAGTTATGGCCAGTACTGTCTGGTTAAGTATTGTATCAGCAGCGGAGTACTACCAGTGATTGGCCAAGAGTTTGATTACATGGTTCTCGGCGAGTCTATAAATAGAAGTGGGCTTTTAACACACACATTATAACAGAAAAAATTCAACAGTTTTCCTGTATCTTGTCCCAAAAATTACGTTTTCTGTTTAAAAGAAAATGATTTTAACAACGTGAACCCGGTGACCATAAATCTGGATGCTGTTTACATTCAATAGTTATTGTAATCCAAACCACGACTTAATGACTACCCACCTTTGCCACCACCCCCAACCAAATATGTTGGTTCGTACCCAGCAGAGCGAAAAACACAAAAGCATGCAAACAATGATTATTATCAATATATCAAAACTGTTGTTCCTTAATCTTCCAACCGTTATAATCTTGCAACACTCTCCGGTTAAAAATGAGACCCTCCAAATCGTCCAAGTTGAAATGCAAAAGACCTGTAAATACTGATTATCTCGTGTCACTTACTCAAATAATTAATTTCTCATGAACGTTGTCACCGCAGCTAAATAATGGACCATTCCGTTTTTATTATAAAGAAAGAAAGGGAAGAAAAAGGACATTCTACACAAGAAAACTATAATAAAAAATAAAGAAAGAAATAGAGTAGGGAAAATATAGATAAGCAGCGAGCCCACGATAACGCTAATCTGTTTTAATTGAATATATTGAAAATATAAAAAGGAAAGAAAATAAAGAGTGAGAAAGAGTTAAATCAAAATTATTATACCTTTTACATATTGAACTATTTAGCAATAACTCTTAAGTAGACATATCGAAAGTTGTAATGATTAAATTAGCATACTGTAGTATACCCAGAGGTCCTGCTAGTAATTAATAGATAAATCAATTGATAATAAAGTGTGCTATATTTATAAGTAGATAGTGCTCAATATCATAGATAGAGCGTGTACAACTATATTAGGGTAGCGAGGAGAGGATGTCAACGTCACTTGGTGACTTAGAGTTTCTCGTATATGGTATTTTGCAATAGGTCTTAAGTAAACATATCGAACGTTGTAATAATTAAATTATCATACTGTGGTATATCCACAGGTCTTGCTAGTCATATTTTCTGAACTGCACATAAATATTTTTAGATTAGATTAAAATTGAAAATCTATATTATAACAGAAAATCTATAATATCTTAATTATACAATAAAATGTAATAATATTGTTATATTATATATACTGGCAAATATATTCACCCTCCGGGTGCAAGTTTTAATATAATAAAATATCATGTTAAATTAGAAAGGCTAATGAAATGCAGATAAAAAGATTTGGAACAGAGGGGGGTATGATCGAAAAATAGAACAACTTTGAAACTAACTCTTCCATCATTTTCCATTACTCCCGTCTTTCATTGGTAAATTTTCCTAATTTAACTATTTAGTTAAAATAGGAAGTAAAGAATAATATTACAGTTATTTCTTCTTGTTAATGGATTTCTTTTAAGATTTATCTCCGAGATTTTTGCTCATATTCAATAAGATAAAACCAAACAATTAGAAATCAATAATACTAAGCACATATTTATTAAAATCAAATTTTTAATATCAATATGCAAATAAGCCTTCCCATTCACACTGTAAACCGCTATTTTGTTGTATACATAAATACAATTGCATGTTATTAGTATGTAGATATGGTCAGCAGTCTTAATGATGTAAAACAATTTTATTAATAATTGAGGTTTAAATAAACATAAAATCACGGAGAATGTAATGTAAATAACAAAGGGAATTGTGACTTGTATAGTAATATAGTTTCGTTTACAGACAGACAAACACACAATCTCCATTATAATAAGAGATATATATTTACCAACCCCTCCGCACGAGCAGGATGTGACACAATGTCAATTTCTTAAGCGGAGTTAAACAGGTTTGAATTCAGAGTTTTCTTTCTCCTAGACCGGTTGCCTAACCAAGGTTAAAGAACCTAGTCTGTCCTACTATTTATCCATAGCTGGAGGGAAAGTAGGATTCATACTTTTTCCAAGGGTATTAACGCTAAGTGAAATTCAGTTACCAAGTCCAGGATTTGAACTCGGGGCGACGAGTCCATTTCCCATGACTTTAACCATTACACCACGCGCTTAGATTTTATTGTTATATTATAACAACATTGTATAGGGCCGGTTTGATAGGGACGGTTTAGCTCAGTCGGTAGAGCGTCTGCCTGGGAACCACAAGTTGTCCTGGTTCAATATCTGCCCTCGCCAACTCAGCGTATGAGTAGCACAGGGATATGCGTGGTAAAGGGAGTAGCGTTTCTCTCTGTAAGTTCATTTAAAAGTTGTATTTCAACCTTGGCCATTGAATTTTTCCCTTTCGGCTTGCAAACGAAGTGCTGCAGTTAACTGATTGCAACTGCAATCAACATCCGTGCAAAAACCTTTAAAGATGCTATTAAGATTGCACAAATTATGGCGCCAGCAGCTTTTTGCATCAAATAGATGCGCGCCTGTGTCTGTCTGCATCTTGAGAAGTTAAACTCTCGTCAGTCCCAAGGCGAGACTTTGTTTTGCATCTAGTTAGGCACCAATGAATTGCGCTAACGAATTGGTCTATTCGTTGTGATTACTCACAAAACTTGTTACGGAAGGCGAAATTAGATATTCATGTTTGGCACAAGGCCCCTGTTGTTGTATACAGCCATTGGTCGTTGACAAACAACGAGGGACGCGTATATGTAGTTTTAAGAAAATAACTTTTAAATAACTTTCCAACTATGTAAAAAAAACAACAACAAAAATTACCAACTCAGGTGGACATTACTAGAATAGGCTCAGTCCTAAGTAGTTATCATCTTCCACACATGATTACAACAAACCATCATTACGTTTTGTTTTGTGTGACATTGTTTTCATCTTCATCTTCTCTCCCTCTCCTTCCACCAAAGATTTCCTTCTGACCGATCAAATTTCCTCACAAACGCTATCCAATCTACCTGACTTCATCCCCTAATCCACCCCTCTCCCGTCCACTTTCTCTTCTTAGAAACACTTGTATAATGTTTAAATGATCAAATAAACGTTTGATGAAGCCGAGCTCAATGTACGGCGAAATATATATTTCCTTCATACACTTGTCTGAGTTTTGTTCCTTCGTTCACTTTTCTCCTTCTAATCTTTACTATATATATATATATATATTATATATATATATATATATATATATAGAGAGAGAGAGAGAGAGAGAGAGAGAGAGAGAGAGAGATAGGTACCTATAAACAAATTGAGGTAGATAATCAGGATAGATATATCAGCACACTGATTATATATATATATATATATATATATATATATATATATATATATATGTGTGTGTGTGTGTGTGTGTGTGTGTGTGTGTGTGTTGAGAGAGGCAGAAAATAGATAGATATGAAAGATAGGTAGAACAGAATGAGATATCTATCTACAAAAACAAACAATATATATATATATATATATATATATATATATATATATATACATATACATATTGATAGACATAAATAAATTACACACACAAACATACACACTTACATAATACATATGTAAATATTTACATATATATATATCAATATATATATATATATATATATATATATATTGATAGATAGATACACACATTGATTCTTATATAGATACTTACGTACATGCATACATACCTATGAGCATATTGATATATTGATATAGATAAGACTATAAGACTAAAATAGATATCTAGATAAGCAAGGAGTGACTTGTATAAACATCTACTGGTCGTCTCTTTATCCAACCATTTTCATCCGTATGTATCCAACCGTCTCGAGGGAGTCTCATTCTATTTGAATTTTGCCGTTCTATCATTCTTCCCGCCAGTCATTTTGAATCTCCGTTTTGCACAAAACAAAGCTTAACGAGTTTCATTAACTTCAATAATCCTACAATACAACACGGGGGATTTTTAATCGAATTTATTCATGAAACAACTTTCCTTTATTCTTTTTTTTTTTAATTGTCGTTCGTTTGTTTATTTTCCTCTAAAACATCAACCATTAAAACTATCTAATGAGCAGGTTTATTCCAAAGCGTTTTAGATTTCTACGAACTGGACAAAAAAAGAAAGTAAAACAAAACAAAAAAAGAAATTTCGCCAAACACAAACACTTATTATTAATCGAGGCAGCAGATATAATTTGCAAACGGCATTACTTGATGATGTTTGCAATTTAGATTTATGAATAAGTTAGATGCTGTCGTTATTGGATTGTGTTGATGGTTTTTACCCCAGAGATTTCAATGCGCCGGCCATTTTGTCCATTGCAAATGGCCGCAGACGCCATTGCTCTGAGATAATAGATTTTGTTTCTTTGTTTTTTAGGAATATATTAGAATCTTTTAACTTTTTTTTATTTACATTCTAAAGAATAACTTTTATTGTTTAATACAAGTATTGTTGTTTTCTTCTTTCATATTTTGTGAATTTTGTTTTGTTTTCTTTTTTCTTTTTTTTCTTGTTTGTCGCATAAATTCTTTCTTTCCTTCTTTCTTCAATGATATCATTCTTTTTCCATTTCATTTGCAGTTTTAATTATTCCTTTTTTCTCCACGTTTTACTTATTCTTTCGTCCTCTTTCTTCTTTATACGCCATTTTAACTTTCTTTCTTCTTTCTTTCTTAATTCGTTTTTTTTTTAAATATTTTTCTTTTTCACTCGTCGTTTTACTTATCCTTTGTTCTTCATTCAACGATTAGATATCTTCTTTTCTTGTTTGTCACATAAATTATCTCTTTTTTTTCTTTCCTTCTTTCTTCAATAATATCTTTCTTTTTCTATTTCTTTTGTAGTTTTAATTATTCCTTATTTTTCTCCACGTTTAACTTACGTTTTTCCTTTATATGCCATTATAAATTTCTTTCTTTCTTCGTTTCATTTTTTAAATTAGTAATTCTATTTAATTTCTTCTTTTTTGTCAAGGATTTAATTCGTTTTCATAATTCCTTCATTGATTTAATTCTTCTTCTTTCACTCCTTGTTTTACTTTTTATTACTTTTTTTCTTTTTCATTTATCATTTAAATTTCTTTCTCTCATACTTTTTTCTTTCATACTTTTTTCTATATCTTACCTTCTTTCTTTCAAGGATTTAATTCATTTAATAATGCATTCGTTGTTTTAATTATTCTTTATTCATTCATAGTTTTTATTTATTCATTTCTTCTGCCTACATTTTAATTCCCCCATTTACCTTTATCCTTTTTTTTTGTTTAAATTGTCGTTCCTATATTTTACTTTACCCTTGCATATATTTCTTTCAATATTCTATCCCATATTTAACTTAGTTCATATATATATATATATATATATATATATATATATATATATATATATATATATATATATATATATAGAGATTTATCCAAAACTTGGTAGTAAGGGATGATTCTATATGTGATTTCAAGATCCACTGTACTAATATTGATGATCCAGTATGTATAAATACAGTGAATCATAAATCACTAAAGAGAGCTCAATGTAAAATAACCTTTTAGATTATATACAGATTAATATTTATCAATAAAGGAAGAACTAAATACAGTAATCCCATAATAAATTTATTTCGACAAAAATTGGGGCCCATATAAATCTAAGTTGATTTAAACCGGCTCCCCAAGTTTTTGCCTCATCAGATGGGTCTCAATTCACTTATGAACAAGCATATCACAAAAAACCCCAAAGAGCTGAATATATGTAAATTCAACCAAAAACAAAAAAATAATAATAAAAAAATTATATATTTTTTTTAACAGTGTGGGAGTGTAACCATAGAAACAGGAAGTGAATGAAAAAAAGATATATATATATATATAATATTATATATATATATGTGTGTGTGTGTGTGTGTGTGTGTGTTACGATTTTATGGTCCATCCTTTAGGCTTCAAGCAAGAGCGCTTGTCTAGCAAAAAATCCTTGGTAAAGAATCAATTGGTTGTTCCTTGGTGCTCCTCAGTATTTCAAGTCTCTCGTCAATGATTGCAAATGGAAGTCTCTCAGTATCAGTGATTAAATAGTCAACCAGTCACGGGCTGTTGATTGGCTGGGGTTTAAACCAAGTGACCTCGCTTAGTCTATAAATTTAAGTGGTGTATTGGAGCACATATTATATAACAAAATATTCCAACAATATATATATATATATATATATATATATATATATATATATATATATCCTCGGCATAAATTAACCTAACAAGGGTTGACATGCCATAAAACCTATCAATCAACCTACTCTACGAGATTTCATTTTGTCTACTCGTCTTTCTTCAGGCTGCTGAATTTCGGATCCTGTACAATTTTGCAAGAGCCCAGTCTTCCCTACTATTTATCCGTAGTTGGCTAGAGAATAGATGGGTTCATGCCTTTCACAAGAGAAAATAGCACGAAGTGAAATATAAACATCTTTGCATAGGATTTGAACTCGGGTCGCGGATTCCATATCCTGCGACCGGAAAACGCGTACAAAAGAGTAGAGAAACAGGAATAAGAAGTATGTATGTCAAATTGTATCCGCACAGAACCGATGAATGTAATTTTTGCTGTTTATCAGAAATGGTCTGTCCATGTGTAGGAGTCCATAGAACATGTTGGAATATTTTGCTATAAATAAGGTGCGATGGAACCCACCACTTAAATTTATGAACTATTCGTGGCCGCGTGGATTCAATCAGCCAATCAACACGCTCAAATGCGTGGTTGGTTAACTATTTAATTGCCGATTTTGAAAGGCTTTCAGTTGCTTGTATTTGACACGGACGAACTGTTCAACAACACAAGGATTCTGCTTGACAC
The DNA here is from genome assembly GCA_023376005.1 of Doryteuthis pealeii. Classification (NCBI taxonomy): domain Eukaryota; kingdom Metazoa; phylum Mollusca; class Cephalopoda; order Myopsida; family Loliginidae; genus Doryteuthis; species Doryteuthis pealeii. Next base: position 67,579,479 of record CM042151.1, on the reverse strand, counting down.
TAAGAAACACAAGGATTCGACCTAACACTAAGGAACACAGGGGATTTCCAACTGCAAAGTGCTCCCACCTGCAGCCTAAAAATGGTCACAAGAATGATAACAGTTTATGAGTTTGTCCTTGTATCTCCAGCAGTGCCCAGTATGTCTTGTTCGTCTTACTTAGATGGTTTGTGAGATGGGAGGTAAATGGCCGTACAATTGCTGTTTTCTAGGGTGATGCTTCCAGGATTGGTTCTAAACAGCATGTAGCACCCTTCTGTAGTTCCTATCTAGCTTTTTTTACATACGAAAAAGGTGAGAAATGGGTTAATATTGTGGTGATTCACGCCGCTAGTATAAGGCAGACAGGAGTTAAAAACAGAAAACGCATGAACTCGACATGGAATTTCAAATAACTTGTATTAATATATACACAAACAAGAAATTATGCTTGAAATACTTGCAAACGAAGGTTTTATCTACAGGAATGTTAACTATATGAATATAATACTACTGTCCACTTATCTGAAGTCTTTGAGGTTGGTAAGTTATCGAAGTGCCAACTACGGCTCTCTTTCTCTCTGCTGAAATTTAAGGAATGACTGTTTTTTTCTCGGTCGACTTCTCTTGATGCTGTTGACCAAAGAGGAAGAAACCCTACATTTAGTTTTGCCGCTAAATTTTGCGGGTCCGTAATTGGTTGATTCAAAGAAAGGCTCATAGACCAAGAACAACAACCCACCTAACTTGGATATATTTTTATTTCATAGACGTTAGAGAATTACGGGCTTTCAGAAAATCACACAAAAATTCCATGTATAGAAAATGTACCAAACTTCTAGTTAAATACTTTTTCGTCTGTCCACAAAGGAAGTGTAGATACATTCTCTGATGTTATCAGTTACCGTGCGCAAAACCAAAAACTGCTAACCTTAGGTATTCATCTTTTTATTTCCCAAAATGGACACCACCAAGAATTACCGATTACTCATCCAAAACATACAAAATACTAACATCCATTTCAACTGAAAGAATATACCAATTCCTTGGAATTAATAGCATTCTACCCGAAGAGCAAAAAACGGAAACAAAACATTTCTTACGGCTTAAACATCTTTCTCCTCTCTTTCTCCTGTATACACTTCTCTCACTTTTTCTTTGTGTTTCTGGATATAAAGTGAGGGATCATTTTGGTATTATAACTAAGTCGTAAACTGATCCCCGATTTCTTTCATTCCATTCATTTTTATAATAATGTATATTTTAGGACTGATTTCGGCCATGTCAGGTTGAAAGCACCGATTCCCATAAGATCACAGAAATTAAAAAACGATGAACCTGTTTATTACTTAATTGGGTGTCCACTTAAGAAACAGCAACTTACACTTTTCTTTTTTTCTGGATATAAAGTGAGGGATCATTTCGATATTATAACTAAGTTGTAAACTGATCCCCGGTTTCTTAGAATAGCTGTTTTAACCTAATTTGGGAGTGTTGAATTCAGATTTGAAATCCGTTTTTACTCATCACCTCTAGTTTTTTTTAGATATGCATACCGTACATTTTGTACACATACTGTACATAAAGGCGTATATGCATTCAGGGTTAATTTCTAATATTGTGTGACTTATGTCTTCTTTTTTAGTTATTATGCAGGAAACTGAGAGCATGCGAAGCATTTAAGTCAGTCTGTAGTGGCTTCCTTGGTAATACACGCGTACCAAATTACCAAGCCTGTATTGAGAAGTTGCTAAAGACTTATGAGGATATGGGATGCCCAATGTCACTCAGAATTCATTTTCTCCATTCCCACCTCAACTTATTCCCTCCAAACCTTGGAGCAGTGAGTGATGAGCATGGAGAAAGATTCCACCAAGACATTACGAAGATGGAGAGCAACTACCAAGGCAGGTGGAACCCCGGCATGATGGGAGACTTCTGCTAAATGCTCTTGCGTGACATCCCGGAGGCAAAATACAGCAGATCATCTAAAAAAACACACTTCCAACTGTCTGCGGTACTATGAATTGTGTACATTGTGTCATCCAAGTATATTTATTCCGTCAATGTTCTTTATCTATCCAGTTTTATCTGTAATAAGCTGCAGCAACTGTTGAAATAAGCATGTATATACTCTGTATATACTAAAATGAGACTATTTAAAAGACAGAAAACTAGAGGTGATAGAGCAAAACTGTTTATGAATTCGAATTCAGCACACCCAAATTAGTAAAAAAAAAACACCTATTCACATTCTTGCCTCAGACAAAAAATATTTCTTTGTAAACCAGTATATCTTAGGATTGATTACGCTCATTTCAGACTAAAAGCATCGGTTACCCCTAAATCACCAAAGTTAAGCAGTGACGTGTATTTTCAATACTGTTGATGGTCATTAAGATGATGCTGAATAACAGTGATTCTGAAAATTTTAATAATGCAAAGATAAAGTATGAAAGAAAAGTTTTAATTATACAGAGGAAAGATGGAGCAAATTCTTTAAGGATATGAACTTCCCAAATATATAGAAAGGTTTGATTATGGTAGAGTGCGACGGTTAGAAAAAGAGGTTAGACTGAATCACGAGTTAGATCCTCGATGGATGCCCTATAAAAATCTCCACAAAAAATGACCTTGTGTTAATCCGCCCTAGTAGTAGTGAACATGTATGTATATATTTATTTTGTCGTTATTTTATTTTCATAGTTGCCTCTGGACATACATACACACCAATTGCCCTTTACACATGTATAAAATATATAGTTAACCGCAAATTACCAATTACTATTATAGTTATTACCAATTACTATTATAGTTATTAACATTATTATAGTTATTACTATTATAGTTATTAACATTATTATAGTTATTACTATTATAGTTATTATTATTATATATTATATTATATATATTATATTATATTATTTTATATATTATATATTATCATATATTATATATTATATTATTATAGTTATTATTATAGTTATTACTATTATAGTTATTAACAATTACTATTATAGTTATTAACATTATTATAGTTATTACTATTATAGTTATTAACATTTTGTTTTTGTAATTAAAACTTATGTAACTTTTTTAAATTAAAAACTAGTCTTAATCTATTTCACTAATGTAATTTTTTAAAAACATTTTTGTTCTTATCAATAATATTAAACAGTAGCAGGATCCTTGGTTTGGTTTGATTTGGCTTGGTTTGTTTTACGGCATATCAACCGCAATGGGTCATTTAATGCCGATAAAGTTTTGAAATAAATTCATTTTTGATGGATACTCAATTTGTTTTTATAAACTCATGTTTTTCTATCTAACCCATAGATGGGACCCTAACAGGTATTACCAGTGAGCAATGGTGATGAAGGGGTACTCCACATTCCCCAAACCTCCAGAACTGGAACCTTACCATCAGATAGAGTTTAACGTCATTCCCAGGACATGTAGACCCTCAGCCACCGCCTTCTAGTACCCATATGATAAAAAGGGCTGGGGTTGCATTAAGGGCAATAAGGTTGGGGCAATCATATAGGTGCTAGGGCTTGACGTGACCAGCCGATTGATCGGAGGGGGCCTCTTCGACCGCCCGTCTAGCCCAATAAAGGGCCAAAGTGGAGTATTGCAAGTCATGGACTGCTCAACCACCTGGGTTCTATCCTTAAGCATCACGGGTCACCACCCACGACCAACAGGTGGTCCCATTGGGAGAGTCTTACCCCCTGCAGAGATGCAATCGGTGCATTCTAACGCCACAGCCGATAGGACGGCAGGATCCTTGGATATAACACAGTATGATAATTTAATTAATAGAACGTTTGATATGTTTACTTATGAGCTCTTGCTAAATAGTTCAATATGTAAAAAATATATAAATCTCACTCTTTTTTTCTTTCTGTCCTTCTTTTCATCTTTTTTGTCCGATTGAAACTGATTAGCGTTATCGCATTCGCTCGTTTACTCCGTTCCTCTATCTTTTCCCAACTCTTTCTTATATTTTTTCTGTGTAGCATTCCCTTTTCTTCCCTTTCATTTTTTCATAATAAAAACAGAATATTTCCATTATTTAGCTCATAAGAAATAAGAATTCGACAGATAAGCAACACTTTACACTTAAAATTTTTGCATTTCATCTTTTAACCAAAGGGTGTTGCAAGATAAAAAACGGTCAAAAGATTAGGGAACACCTATAAATGTAAAATCATTTAAAAATCGCCAAGACCAAGACAAATTTATGTGTATGAATATTATGTCAAGACTAACTAGCACGACTTGTGGACGTAACACAGTATGATAATTTAATTATTACAACGTTTGCTATGTTTACTTAAGATGTAAAAAGTATGATAATCTTGATTTAACGCTTTCCCTCGCTATTTTTTTCTTTTCATTCTCTCGTTCTTTTCATCTTTTCATCATGTTTGATTGAAAGAAATTAGCGTTATCGCTTCTACCACCTCACTATGTTTCCCTTACTCTATTTCTTTCTGTCTTATTATATTTTTTGTGTAGCATGTCTTTTTTCCTCCATCCCTCTAATGACGGAATGGTCCATCATTTAGCATAGTGAAACAATTCTTCACTCACAACGCGTGTTTGTTTTTTTTTTTTTTCGTTTTTTTTTTGTTTACATTATTTGTTTATAAAGAAAAGCAAGTGCTTCTTCGTGTTAGGCCATTTGGTGTCTCTAATGTGTCTTGTCTTACTGAGATGCCCTTCTTTGTTAACCAGGGAATAGACGTTTAAGCCTTAGAAAGGTTATTTGACCTGACTTTAGCCTGACCTGAAAATCATCAAAATGCTCGTAGTACGGATACAAAATAACATTAAATCAACATTATATTCTTGTTTATGTGGAGAAAAGTAGACAAACACGGAATGTTGTACTGGATAGATGCTTATTATAGGTAGAGATGTCGACGTTATAACGTTTCGATCTATTAGACCTTCTTCAGGACACGGACTGAGTTCTGGTATTGAATGATTCAGTTCTCTTACCAACGAGAGTCTTGCAGTCGTGATTGGTGAGTGGGGTGGTCAGCTGATGAAGACTACTATAAATGTTTAGGATAGCAGTAGGAGTTTTTATGGGGTTTTGCGATGGTGATAGTGTTTGTGGGTTCGGGGTGGAATTGGGGTTATTTGGGGTGGAAAGGGTTCGTCTGTGTGCACTAGACGCTGGGTTTGGTGGGGATAGGGGTATGAGTCTTATAAGAGTAACGAATGGTAGAGTGGAAATCATATCAAAGCGAGAAAAAGGGATAATCTTTAAAATTCTAAAGATCGGATCGGGGAAGTATGGAGAATTTGGCATTATTCCAACCTGGAATGACGAAAAACAATTCTGATAGACAAATTAAGAAAATCCCAGAAAATCCATCTCCATCGGAAAAAAAAACAATATAAAATCGTGTTAATGAGCTCGATAAACATACATGGTAAAATGCTCTGAATTTAATATACGTAATCTATACATATATAAAGGGCATTTATGTATATGTGTATGTCCGGAGGAAACTTCGAAAATAAAACAATTAACGACAAAGTAAATATACATATATATATATATATATATATTCATTATCACCAGGGCTCGGTTTTTGAGCATAAATAATGAAGGTTTTATTTATATTTGGGAAGATATTTTAAGATTAAAATGTGTATAGTAACAGAAGGTAATTGAAATATGATATTGATTGATTGAATTAATCGCTCATTTATATTGTTTTTTTTTTTTAATTGTAAATTATTGAATTAAAATTTCTTACTATTGTTATTGTTATATATTTACGTGGGGATTTTATGGGGCATCCAGTGAAGATCTAACTTGTGATAAGTAACAATGGATCTGCGAGACTAACTTTTAAAAAATCCCCTTTCTACCCAGACAACTCCGGGTAGCCACTTCTAGTAAATTCCTTAAGAAAACCTTCATTTACCTCAACTATCGGAGGAAAGTATTGGTAAAGTATATTTCAAGCCGCAAATAATAATAATCTGATTATAATGGAGATTGTGTGTTTTTCTGTCTGTAACCGAAACTATATTCCTACTCAAGTCACAATTCTCTTAGTTATTGACATCACATTCTCCATGATTTTATTTTTATCTAAACCTCAATTATTAATAAAATTGTCTTACATTATTAATACTGTTAACTATGTCTACATACTAACAACATGCAATTATATTTATATATACAACAGAATAGCGCTTTACAATGTGAACGGGAAGGCTAATTTGCATATTAATATTTAAAAATCGAATTTAATAAATATGTGCTTAGTATTATTGATTTCTAACTATTTGGTTTTATTTTAATGAATATAAGCAAAAATCTCTTCAATGAATCTTAAATGAAATCCATTAACTAGATAAAATAAGTGTCATTTTATTCTTTACTTCCTCTTAGAACTAAAGACTTAATTTAGAAAAGATAACAATGAAAGACGAGAGTGATGGAAGAGTAAGTTTCAGTTGTTCCATTTTTTATTATACTCCCTCTGTTTCAAATCTTTTTATCTGTAGTCTTATTTAGTTTCATTAGCCTTTCTAATTTAATACAATATTTTATTACATTAAGACTTAAATACTTGCACCCGTGTTACGTAGCACCTTTTCTTTTCTTCTCTGTCTAGTCTTCTATCTTCTAATGGTCTGGTATATCTTCTACAGGTCTCGTCTGGTCTTCTTGTATGGGGATTCCGTGTCTGGTTCTGCTGGGGACCATTTCTTATCAGAAGCCTTGTGTCATTGTTAGCTTTTAGTAATAACAACAAGACTTTGATTTACCTTTGATGTTATTTTATTCCGGATCCCCAGGCCAGACAACTGCGCAGTCAGCTCACATCTTCCTAGCTTCGCTTCTAACTTCTGTCTCTGCAACTGACTAAGTTGCTTACACCTTAAACTGGAAGGGCTTTCTATCGGGGTTCCGTTCCCACGATTCTATCCCCAGAAAGCAAGGTGAGAGTGAGGTCAAGCATTGTCACTCACTCTCAAGGCCATCAGCTGTACTGATCGCCATAAGGATTTCTATACTACCTTAAAAAGTAATAGGGATCCAATTAATATGTAACACCCGGAGGGTGAATATATTTGCTAGTAATGATAATGTGGTCCTATGCCGTCACAGTATGAATTATTTCCGTGACTACAACATGTGTCTCCGGTCAACTGCTTTTTCGGCGCTCTCTGCGTCCACGCCATGTTCCTTTGACCCGTAGAACTGGGATCGATGCAACGCGGTCGGAGTGTCTTTGTGACGGGTTGAGAAATTAGTGCAAATAAGATAACACACTGTTAACAACAATAACGATTTTATTCTTGTATAATGAATGAATACGTTTTGCACACTAGGTCGGATAGAAAAGACACGATGAGGAGCTTTATTTGGCGTTTTGTTTTATGTAGACTTAATTCTTTATGGAATTATTTAGGGACTGGCAAAAAAATCAGCTTCTACGAGTTTTAAAAGCGAATTAAAAATAATTAAATCTATTATTTAAGGTCAAACTTTGTCTAAATCGATAAGTAGTAACATAATGACCATCATTAAAAAAAGTAAAAATATCATTACATATGCAGTTTATTTTTAATACATTTAAAGGGATTGATTTTGGGCAATTTCAACGCGATCCGCCATTCTGTCTCTATTTCGATTGTTTTAAGTGCTTGTTTACAATTTTACTGTAACATTCGCGATTGCAAAAAAAATTACCAAAAAAAAGGTAATTATCCAATTTTAATGAAATTTTCAGTATTGATTTAATAATTAATGAATTTTATAATGCATCAGTTATTTTATTTCAAAACTTTAATTTAGTATTTTTGCTATGACATATTAATATATGAAATTTATTTAAAATGTGAAAAGTCTGATGTTAAGTTTAAAATGTCTTATTTTTAGATTCTAGAAATAAATATCTATTTAATGCAAACCTTATTTTATTGCATCAAAGTATACATTTTGAAGAAAAACTCGATTGAAAATGTACCCCCCCCTTTTTAAGCAGAAAAAATATCGATGTATATTTTTTTCTTTTATAAGATAGTAGCCAATTAAATAGTTATCGAAATGAGTAAAAAAAATCTCCAAAAAATTAATTATCTATTATTTTTTTTACATTCTATTTTTCGATTTTAGGTACTTATTTTCTCATAGAAAAGCCACCGTAAATCTTTTTTTTGTTTCTATTCATAACTGCGGTCTTTTATCTCTTTATTTATACTGTAATTAGTACAGTATAAGACCAACTTGAAAAAAATGTTACGCCCCCAAAATAAGGGGGGTCAAAATTAAGTGACCTGAAAAAAATGAGACAGTTTTGAAATAAAATAGATAATGCATTATAAAAATCATTCATTGATAAATAAACACTGAAAATTTCATTAAGATCCGATAATTCCCGGATTTTTGGTAAATTATTTTCTGTTTTTAAAGTCATTTTGTCAAAAACGCATTTTAGGCTCATTTTGCCAGTAGCTAGAATTATTCTTAGGGGCAAAGCCTATTTCTTCTAGTGGCAATTTTCTTATTTCAGCAATTCCCCGTGGCCCTGTGACAGACTTCCTTCTCGCGAATGACCGGGTCTGACTGTTTACAATTCAGAGCGGGGATTTTATGAAAAGAATAGTATTATTCCTGTCATCGTGACACGGTCAATAAGTGCTTAACAGCAATCGTTAATTTGACAGCCATGTCAACTTTTAAGTCACGGCTGTAACCTTTTTCTTCCATCTATAAACACAATACGTAAAATCAGAATTTATATATCTTGATTTTTGCATTCCAACAAAACCATTTACGTTCACTAAAGAAAAATAAATTTCTACACTTTCCTTTTTCGTTAAAAAATAGTTGACGCCTACAAAAGAACTCGTCGTGTAATAATAATAATAATAATAATAATAATAATAATAATAATAATAATAATAAACAACTATATGGGTAATTCAAGTGTCAAAATTAAGAGATATCACACATCAGAAAACATGGACATGGCTAAGAAAAGGAAACCTCAAAAGAGAAATGGAATTTTTCTAATCGCAGCACAAGACAATGCCGTAAGAACAAACTATATAAAGGCAAAAATAGATAAGACGTAGCAGAATAGCAAGTGCAGAATGTGTGGGGACAGAGACGAAACGGTCAATCATATAATCAGCGAATGCGCAGCAAACTAGCACAAAGAGATTACAAGACAAGGCACGACTCCATGGGAAAGGTAATCCACTGGGAATTGTGCAAGAAATTCAATTTTCAAAATACAACTGAATGGTATATGCACAAGTCTGAACCTCTCCTGGAGAATGAGACTCATGAAATTCTCTGGTACTTCGAGGTGCAGACGTATCACCTAACCCTGGCTAGGAGACCGGACCTAGAATTGATCGACAAGAAGACGAGAAACTAATATATCGTAGATTTTGCCGTCCCCAGCCGATCACCGAGTGAAAAAAGAAAGAAACCGAAAGGATAGACAAATTCTTGGACCTTGCCAGAGACCTGAGGAGACTTGCTGTAACTCAGCCCCCAGTAAACTACTGGCTACGGCAGGTGTGAAAATAATAATAATAATAATAATAATAATAATAATAATAATAATAATAATGATAAAATGGTATATGCATAAACCAGAATCTGTTCTTGAGAACGAAACGCATAACATTCTCTGGGACTTTGAAATAAAAACGGATCACTTTATCCCAGCAATAAGACCAGACCTAGTGTTGATAAACAAAAAGAAAGAACTTTGTCAAACTGGTGGATTTTGCAGTGCCAGCAGATCACAGGGTGAAGCTAAAGGAAAATGAAAAAAAATGGACAAATATCTGGACCTTGCCAGAGAACTGAAAAAGTTATGGAACATGAAAGTGAAAGTGATACCAATTGTGGTTGGTGCACTTGAAACAGTCCCAAAAGGATTAGAAAAGGTTTTGGAAAGTTTGGATATCAGAGGAAGGATTGAAACCATTCAGAACACTGCACTGCTGCAATCTGCAGAATACTCAGAAGAGTCCTGGAGACCTGAGGAGATACTTGCTGTCGCTCAGCCTCCAGTGAAGATACCATCAGCTACCACTGGTGTGAAAACTCAAAAACAATAATACTAATGTCCTGGTGACCCGAGAAGATTTACTGTCACTCAGCCTCCAGCGAATGACTACCAGCTTATGTCGGTCTGAAATAAAGACTTAAAATTGAATAAAATGTGTAAGGACAATGCATACGACATGAAATAGTACTGGTTTCATGTTCCTTACACATTTTATTTCATTTTAAGTCTTTATTTTCAGACCGACATAAGTCTGGTAGTCATTCGCTGGAGGCTGAGTGACAGTAAAGTCTTCTCGGTCACAGGACATTAAGTATTATTGGTTTTTGAGTTTTCACACAGTGTTTAGCTGATGGTATTTTCACTGGATGGCTGAGTGACAGGCAAGTCTCCTCAGGTCTCCAGTACTGCTCTGGAGTATTCTGGCAGATTGCAGCAGTGGCAGTGTTCTGAATGGTTTCAATCTTCCTCTGATATCCAAACTTTTCAAACCGCTTTTGCTAATCCTTTGGGAACTGTTTTTTCCCCCAAAAGGTTTGGGGGGGGGCACAACCCAAAACAAAAATTTTGGGTAAATTTCCTTTTTTTTTCCAACTTTTTCCCCCCCCAAAATGTTTTTTCCCCCCAGTAACTTTTTCAGTTCTCTGGCAAGGTCGCAGATATTTGTCCATTTTTTTCATTTTTCCTTTAGCTTCACCCTGTGATCTGCTGGCACTGCAAAAATCCACCAAGTTGACAATTCTTTTCTTTTTTGTTTATCAACACTAGGTCTGGTGCTTATTGCTGGGATAAACGTGATCCGTTTTTTATTTCAAGTCCGCAGAGAATGTTATGCGTTTCGTTCTCAGAACAGATCTGGTTTATGGCATATACCATTTTTATCATTATTATTATTATTTAATTATTATTATTATTATTAATTATTATTATTATTTTCACACCTGCCGTAGCAGTAGTTTACTGGGGGGCTTGAGTTAGCAGCAAGTCTCCTGCAGGTCTCTGCAAGGTCCAAAGATTTGTCTATGCCTTTCGGTTTTCTTGTCTTTTTCCACTCGGTGATCGCTGGACGGCAAATCTACGATATATTAGTTTCTCGTCTTCTTGTCGATCAATTCTAGGTCCGGTTCTCCTAGCCGGGTTAGGTTGATACGTCTGCACCTCCGAAGTACGCAGAGAATTTCATGAGTCTCATTCTCCAGGAGAGGTTCAGACTTGTGGCATATACATTCGTTGTATTGTTGAAATTGAATTTCTTGCACAATTCCAGTGGATTTACCTTCGCGCATGGGAAGTCGATGCTTGTCTTTGTAATCTCTTTGTGCTAGTTTTGCTGCATTCGCTGATTTATGATTGACCGTTCGTCTCTGTCCGCCACTACATTCTGCACTTGCTATTTCTGTACGTCTTATCTATTTTTGCCTTTATATAGTTTGTTCTTACGGCATTGTCCTTGTGCTGCGATTAGAAGAAATTCCATTTCTCTTTTGAGGTTTCCTTTCTTAGCCATGTCCATGTTTTCTGATGTGATATCCTTAATTTTGACACTTGAATTACCCATATAGTTGTTTATTATTATTATTATTATTATTATTATTATTATTATTATTATTATTATTACACGACGAGTTCTTTTGTAGGCGTCAACTATTTTTTAACGAAAAAGGAAAGTGTAGAAATTTATTTTTCTTTAGTGAACGTAAATGGTTTTTGTTGGAATGCAAAAATCCAAGATATATATTCTGATTTTACGTATTGTGTTTATAGATGGAAGAAAAGGTTACAGCGTGACTTAAAAGTTGACATGGCTGTCAAATTAACGATTGCTGTTAAGCACTTATTGACCGTGTCACGATGACAGGAATAATACTATTCTTTTCATAATCCCCGCTCTGAATTGTAAACAGTCAGACCCGGTCATTCGCGAGAAGGAAGTCTGTCACAGGGCCACGGGGAATTGCTGAAATAAGAAAATTGCCACTAGAAGAAATAGGCTTTGCCCTAAGAATAATTCTAGCTACTGGCAAAATGAGCCTAAAATGCGTTTTTGACAAATGACTTTAAAACAGAAAATAATTTACCAAATCCGGGAATTATCGGATCTTAAATGAAATTTCAGTGTTTATTTATCAATGAATGATTTTTATAATGCATTATCTATTTTATTTCAAAACTGTCTCATTTTTTCAGGTCACTTAATTTTGACGCCCCCTTATTTTGGGGGCGTAACATTTTTTTTCAAGTTGGTCTTATACTGTACTAATTACAGTATAAATAAAGAGATAAAAGACCGCAGTTATGAATAGAAACAAAAAAAAGATTTACGGTGGTTTTCTATGAGAAAAATAAGTACCTAAAAATCGAAAAAGTAGAATGTAAAAAAAATAATAGATAATTAATTTTTTGAGATTTTTTTTAACTCATTTCGATAACTATTTAATTGCTACTATCTTATAAAAGAAAAAAATATACATCGATATTTTTCCTGCTTAAAAAAGGGGGGGTACATTTTCAATCGAGTTTTTTCTTCAAAATGTATACTTTGATGCAAATAAAATAACGGTTTCATTAAATAGATATTTATTTCTAGAATCTAAAAATAAGACATTTTAAACTTAACATCAGACTTTTCACATTTTAAATAAATTTCATATATTAATATGTCATAGCAAAAATACTAAATTAAAGTTTTGAAATAAAATAACTGATGCATTATAAAATTCATTAATTATTAAATCAATACTGAAAATTTCATTAAAATTGGATAATTACCTTTTTTTTGGTAATTTTTTGCAATCGCGAAATGTTACAGTAAAATTGTAAACAAGCACTTAAAACAATCGAAATAGAGACAGAATGGCGGATCGCGTTGAAATTGCCAAAATCAATCTTTAATGTATTAAAAATAAACTGCATATGTAATGATATTTTACTTTTTTTAATGATGGTCATTATGTTACTACTTATCGATTTAGACAAAGTTTGACCTTAAATAATAGATTTAATTATTTTTAATTTCGCTTTTAAAACTCGTGAGAAGCTGATTTTTTGCCAGTCCCCTAAATAATTCATAAAGAATTAAGTCTACATAAAACAAAACGCCAAAATAAAGCTCCTCATCGTGTCTTTTCTATCCGACCTAGTGTGCAAAACGTATTCATTCATTATACAAGAATAAAATCGTTATTGTTGTTAACAGTGTGTTATCTTATTTGCACTAATTCTCCAACCCGTCACAAAGACACTCCGACCGCGTTGCATCGATCCAGTTCTACGGGTCAAAGGACATGGCGTGGACGCAGAGAGCGCCGAAAAAGCAGTTGACCGGAGACACATGTTGTAAGTCACGGAAATAATTCATACTGTGACGGCTAGGACCACATTATCATTACTAGCAAATATATTCACCCTCCGGGTGTTACATATTAATTGGATCCCTATTATTTTTAAGGTAGTATAGAAATCCTTATGGCGATCAGTACAGCTGATGGCCTTGAGAGTGAGTGACAATGCTTGACCTCACTCTCACCTTGCTTTCTGGGGATAGAATCGTGGAACGGAACCCCGATAGAAAGCCTTCCAGTTTAAGGTGTAAGCAACTTAGTCAGTTGCAGAGACAGAAGTTTAGAGCGAAGCTAGGAAAGATGTGAGCTGACTGCGCAGTTGTCTGGCCTGGGGATCCGGATAAAATAACATCAAAGGTAAATCAAAGTCTTGTTGTTATTACTAAAAGCTAACAATGACACAAGGCTTCTGATAAGAAATGGTCCCCAGCAGAACCCAGACACGGAATCCCCCATACAAGAGACCAGACGAGACCTGTAGAAGATATACCAGACCATTAGAAGATAGAAGACTAGACAGAGAAGAAAAGAAAAGGTGCTACGTAACACGGGTGCAAGTATTTAAGTCTTAATGTAATAAAGATTTGTATTAAATTAGAAAGGCTAATGAAACTAAATAAGACTACAGATAAAAAAGATTTGAAACAGAGGGTATAATAAAAAATGAACAACTGAAACTTACTCTTCCATCACTCTCGTCTTTCATTGTATCTTTTTAAATTAAGTCTTTTAGTTCTAAGAGGAAGTAAAGAATAAATGACACTTATTTTTATCTAGTTAATGGATTTCATTTTAAGATTCATTGAAGAGATTTTTTGCTTATATTCATTAAAATAAAACCAAATAGTTAGAAATCATAATACTAAGCACATATTTATTAAATTCGATTTTAAATATTAATATGCAAATTTAGCCTTCCCGTTCACATTGTAAAGCGCTATTCTGTTGTATATATAATATAATTGCATGTTGTTAGTATGTAGACATAGTTAACAGTATTATATGTAAGCAAATTTTATTAATAATTGAGGTTTAGATAAAAATAAATCATGGAGAATGTGATGTCAATAACTAAGAGAATTGTGATTGAGTAAGGAATATAGTTTCGGTTACAGACAGAAAACACACAATCTCCATTATAATCAGATTATATTATTTGCGGCTTGAAATATACTTTACAATACTTTCCTCCGATAGTTGAGGTAAATGAAGGTTTTCTTAAGGAATTTACTAGAAGTGGCTACCGGAGTTGTCTGGGTAGAAAGGGGGATTTTTTAAAAGTTAGTCTCGCAGATCCATTGTTAACTTATCACAAGTTAGATCTTCACTGGATGCCCCATAAAATCCCCACGTAAATATATAACAATAACAATAGTAAGAAATTTTTAATTCAATAATTTACAATTAAAAAAAAAAACAATATAAATGAGGCGATTAATTCAATCAATCAATATCATATTTCAATTACCTTCTGTTACTAATACACATTTTAATCTTAAAATATCTTCCCAAATATAAATAAAACCTTCATTATTATGCTCAAAAACCGAGCCCTGGTGATAATGAATATATATATATATATATATTATGTTATTTACTTTGTCGTTAATTGTTTTATTTTCGAAGTTTCCTCCGGACATACACATATAACATAATGCCCTTTATATATGTATAGATTACGTATATAAATTCAGAGCATTTACCATGTATGTTTATCGAGCTCATTAACACGATTTTATATTGTTTTTTTTTCCGATGGAGATGGATTTTCTGGGATTTTCTTAATTTGTCTATCAGAATTGTTTTTTCGTCATTCCAGGTTGGAATAATGCCAAATTCTCCATACTTCCCGATCCGATCTTTAGAATTTTAAAGATTATCCTTTTTTCTCGCTTTGATATGATTTATCCACTCTACCATTCGTTACTCTTATAAGACTCATACCCCTATCCCCACCAAACCCAGCGTCTAGTGCACACAGACGAACCCTTTCCACCCCAATAACCCCAATTCCACCCCGAACCACAAACAACTATCACCATCGCAAAACCCCATAAAACTCCTACTGCTATCCTAAACATTTATAGTAGTCTTCATCAGCTGACCACCCACTCACCAATCACGACTGCAAGACTCTCGTTGGTAAGAAGAACTGAATCATTCAATACCAGAACTCAGTCCGTGTCCTGAAGAAGGTCTAATAGATCGAAACGTTATAACGTCGACATCTCTACTATAATAAGCATCTATCCAGTACAACATTCCGTGTTTGGTCTACTTTTCTCCACATAAACAAGAATATAATGTTGATTTAATTGTTATTTTGTATCGCGTACTACGAGATTTTGATGATTTTCAGGTCAGGCTAAAAGTCAGGTCAAATAACCTTTCTAAGGCTTAAACGTCTATTCCCTGGTTAACAAAGAAGGGCATCTCAGTAAGACAAGACACATTAGAGACACCAAATGGCCTAACACGAAGAAGCACTTGCTTTTCTTTATAAACAAATAATGTAAAACAAAAAAAACGAAAAAAACAAAAAAAACAAACACGCGTTGTGAGTGAAGAATTGTTTCACTATGCTAAATGATGGACCATTCCGTCATTAGAGGGATGGAGGAAAAAAGACATGGCTACACAAAAAATATAATAAGACAGAAAGAAATAGAGTAGGGAAACATAGTGAGGTGGTAGAAGCGATAACGCTAATTTCTTTCAATCAAACATGATGAAAAGATGAAAAGAACGAGAGAATGAAAAGAAAAAAATAGCGAGGGAAAGCGTTAAATCAAGATTATCATACTTTTTACATCTTAAGTAAAACATAGCAAACGTTGTAATAATTAAATTATCATACTGTGTTACGTCCACAAGTCGTGCTAGTTAGTCTTGACATAATATTCATACACATAAATTTGTCTTGGTCTTGGCGATTTTTAAATGATTTTACATTTATAGGGTGTTCCCTAATCTTTTTGACCGTTTTTTTATCTTGCAACCCCTTTGGTTAAAAGATGAAATGCAAAATTTTAAGTGTAAAGTGTTGCTTATCTGTCGAATTCTTATTTCTTATGAGCTAAATAATGGAATATCTGTTTTTATTATGAAAAAATGAAGGGAAGAAAAGGGAATGCTACACAGAAATATAAGAAAGAGTTGGGGAAGATAGAGGAACGGAGTACGAGCGAATGCGATAACGCTAATCAGTTTCAATCGACAAAAAAGATGAAAAGAAGGGACAGAAAAGAAAAAAGAGTGAGATTTATATATTTTTTACATATTGAACTATTTAGAGCTCATAAGTAAACAATCAAAACGTTCTATTAATTAAATTATCATACTGTGTTATATCCAAGGATCCTGCCGTCCTATCGGCTGTGGCGTAGAATGCACCGATTGCATCTCTGCAGGGGGTAAGACTCTCCCAATGGGACCACCTGTTGGTCGTGGTGTGACCCGTGATGCTTAAGGATAGAAACCCAGGTGGTTGAGCAGTCCATGACTTGCAATACTCCACTTTGGCCCTTTTATTGGGCTAGACGGCGGTCGAAGAGGCCCCCTCCGATCAAATCGGCTGGTCACGTCAAGCCCTAGCACCTATATGATTGCCCCAACCTTATTTGCCCTTAATGCAACCCCAGCCCTTTTTATCATATGGGTACTAGAAGGCGTGGCTGAGGGTCTACATGTCCTGGGAATGACGTTAAACTCTATCTGATGGTAAGTTCCAGTTCTGGAGGTTTGGGGAATGTGGAGTACCCCTTCATCACCATTGCTCACTGGTAATACCTGTTAGGGTCCCATCTATGGGTTAGATAGAAAAACATGAAGTTTATAAAAACAAATTGAGTATCCATCAAAAATGAATTTATTTCAAAACTTTATCGGCATTAAATGACCCATTGCGGTTGAATATGCCGTAAAACAAACAAGCCAAATCAAACCAACCAGGATCCTGCTACTGTTTTAATATTATTGATAAGAACAAAAATGTTTTTAAAAATTACATTAGTGAAATAGATTAAGACTAGTTTTTAATTTAAAAAAGTTACATAATTTTAATTACAAAAACAAAATGTTAATAAACTATAATAGTAACTATAATAATGTTAATAACTATAATAGTATTGTTAATAACTATAATAGTATAACATACTAATAACTATAATAATATAATATATAATATATATAATATATAATATATAAAATAATATAATATAAATATATAATAATATAATATATAATAAAATAACTATAATAGTAATAACTATAATAATGTTAATACTATAATAGTAATAACTATAAATAATGTTAATATATAATAGTAATTGGTATACTATATAGTAATTGGTAATTTGCGGTTAACTATATATTTTTATACATGTGTAAAGGGCAATTGGTGTGTATGTATGTCCAGAGGCAACTATGAAATAAAATAACGACAAAATAAATATATACATACATGTTCACTACTACTAGGGCGGATTAACACAAGGTCATTTTTTTGTGGAATTTTTATAGGGCATCCATCGAGGATCTAACTCGTGATTCAGTCTAACCTCTTTTCTAACCGTCGCACTCTACCATAATCAAACCTTTCTATATATTTGGGAAGTTCATATCCTTAAAAGAATTTGCTCCATCTTTCCTCTGTATAATTAAAACTTTTCTTTCATACTTTATCTTTGCATTATTAAAATTTTCAGAATCACTGTTATTCAGCATCATTTAATGACCATCAACAGTATTGAAAATACACGTCACTGCTTAACTTTGGTGATTTAGGGGTAACCGATGCTTTTAGTCTGAAATGAGCGTAATCAATCCTAAGATATACTGGTTTCAAAGAAATATTTTTTTGTTCTGAGGCAAGAATGTGAATAGGTGTTTTTTTTTTACTAATTTGGGTGTGCTGAATTCGAATTCATAAACAGTTTTGCTCTATCCCTCTAGTTTCTGTCTTTTTAAATAGTCTCATTTTAGTATATACAGAGTATATACATGCTTATTTCAACAGTTGCTGCAGCTTATTACAGATAAAACTGGATAGATAAAGAACATTGACGGAATAAATATACTTGGATGACACATGTACACAATTCATAGTACCGCAGACAGTTGGAAGTGTGTTTTTTAGATGATCTGCTGTATTTTGCCTCCGGGATGTCACGCAAGAGCATTTAGCAGAAGTCTCCCATCATGCCGGGGTTCCACCTGCCTTGGTAGTTGCTCTCCATCTTCGTAATGTCTTGGTGGAATCTTTCTCCATGCTCATCACTCACTGCTCCAAGGTTTGGAGGGAATAAGTTGAGGTGGGAATGGAGAAAAATGAATTCTGAGTGACATTGGGCATCCCATATCCTCATAAGTCTTTAGCAACTTCTCAATACAGGCTTGGTAATTTGGTACGCGTGTATTACCAAGGAAGCCACTACAGACTGACTTAAATGCTTCGCATGCTCTCAGTTTCCTGCATAATAACTAAAAAAGAAGACATAAGTCACACAATATTAGAAATTAACCCTGAATGCATATACGCCTTTATGTACAGTATGTGTACAAAAATGTACGGTATGCATATCTAAAAAAAACTAGAGGTGATGAGTAAAAACGGATTTCAAATCTGAATTCAACACTCCCAAATTAGGTTAAAACAGCTATTCTAAGAAACCGGGGATCAGTTTACAACTTAGTTATAATATCGAAATGATCCCTCACTTTATATCCAGAAAAAAGAAAAGTGTAAGTTGCTGTTTCTTAAGTGACACCCAATTAAGTAATAAACAGGTTCATCGTTTTTTAATTTCTGTGATCTTATGGAATCGGTGCTTTCAACCTGACATGGCCGAAATCAGTCCTAAATATACATTATTATAAAAATGAATGGAATGAAAGAAATCGGGGATCAGTTTACGACTTAGTTATAATACCAAAATGATCCCTCACTTTATATCCAGAAACACAAAGAAAAGTGAGAGAAGTGTATACAGGAGAAAGAGAGGAGAAAGATGTTTTAAGCCGTAAGAAATGTTTTGTTTCCGTTTTTTGCTCTTCGGGTAGAATGCTATTAATTCCAAGGAATTGGTATATTCTTTCAGTTGAAATGGATGTTAGTATTTTGTATGTTTTGGATGAGTAATCGGTAATTCTTGGTGTGTCCATTTTGGGAAATAAAAAAGATGAATACCTAAGGTTAGCAGTTTTTGGTTTTGCGCACGGTAAACTGATAACATCAGAGAATGTATCTAACTTCCTTTGTGGACAGACGAAAAAGGTATTTAACTAGAAGTTTGGTACATTTTCTATACATGGAATTTTTGTGTGATTTTCTGAAAGCCCGTAATTCTCTAACGTCTATGAAATAAAAATATATCCAAGTTAGGTGGGTTGTTGTTCTTGGTCTATGAGCCTTTCTTTGAATCAACCAATTACGGACCCGCAAAATTTAGCGGCAAAACTAAATGTAGGGTTTTCTTCCTCTTTGGTCAACAGCATCAGAGAAGTCGACCGAGAAAAAAACAGTCATTCCTTAAATTTCAGCAGAGAGAAAGAGAGCCGTAGTTGGCACTTCGATAACTTACCAACCTCAAAGACTTCAGATAAGTGGACAGTAGTATTATATTCATATAGTTAACATTCCTGTGGATAAAACCTTCGTTTGCAAGTATTTCAAGCATAATTTCTTGTTTGTGTATATATTAATACAAAGTTTTTGAAATTCCATGTCGAGTTCATGCGTTTTTCTGTTTTTAACTCCCTGTCTGCCTTATACTAGCGGCGTGAATCACCACAATATTAACCCATTTCTCACCTTTTTCGTATGTAAAAAAAGCTAGATAGGAACTACAGAAGGGTGCTACATGCTGTTTAGAACAATCCTGGAAGCATCACCCTAGAAAACAGCAATTGTACGGCCATTTACCTCCCATCTCACAAACCATCTAAGTAAGACGAACAAGACATACTGGCCATGCTGGAGATACAAGGACAAACTCATAAACTGTTATCATTCTTGTGACCATTTTTTAGGCTGCAAGGTGGGAGCACTTTGCAGTTGAAAATCCCCTGTGTTCCTTAGTGTTAGGTCGAATCCTGTGTTTTCTTAGTGTCAAGCAGAATCCTTGTGTGTTGAACAGTTCGTCCGTGTCAAATACAAGCAACTGAAAGCCTTTCAAAATCGGCAATTAAATAGTTAACCAACCACGCATTTGAGCGTGTTGATTGGCTGATTGAAATCCACGCGGCCACGAATAGTTCATAAATTTAAGTGGTGGGTTCCATCGCACCTTATTTTATAGCAAAATATTCCAACATGTTCTATGGACTCCTACACATGGACAGACCATTTCTGATAAACAGCAAAAAATTACATTCATCGGTTCTGTGCGGATACAATTTGACATACATACTTCTTATTCCTGTTTCTCTACTCTTTTTGTACGCGTTTCCGGTCGCAGGATATGGAATCCGCGACCCGAGTTCAAATCCTATGCAAAGATGTTTATATTCACTTCGTGCTATTTTCTCTTGTGAAAGGCATGAACCCATCTATTCTCTAGCCAACTACGGATAAATAGTAGGGAAGACTGGCTCTTGCAAAATTGTACAGGATCCGAATTCAGCAGCCTGAAGAAAGACGAGTAGACAAAATGAAATCTCGTAGAGTAGGTTGATTGATAGGTTTTATGGCATGTCAACCCTTGTTAGGTTAATTTATGCCGAGGATATATATATATATATATATTATATATATATATTATATATATATATTGTTGGAATATTTTGTTATATAATATGTGCTCCAATACACCACTTAAATTTATAGACTAAGCGAGGTCAACTTGGTTTAAACCCCAGCCAATCAACAGCCCGTGACTGGTTGACTATTTATCACTGATACTGAGAGACTTCCATTTGCAATCATTGACGAGAGACTTGAAAATACTGAGGAGCACCAAGGAACAACCAATTGATTCTTTACCAAGGATTTTTTGCTAGACAAGCGCTCTTGCTTGAAGCTAAAGGATGGACCATAAAATCGTAACACACACACACACACACACACACACATATATATATATATATATATATATATATATATATCTTTTTTTCATTCACTTCCTGTTTCTATGGTTACACTCCCACATGTTTAAAAAAAATATATAATTTTTTTATTATTATTTTTTTTTGTTTTTGGTTGAATTTACATATATTTCAGCTCTTTGGGGTTTTTTGTGATATGCTTGTTCATAAGTGAATTGAGACCCATCTGATGAGGCAAAAACTTGGGGAGCCGGTTTAAATCAACTTAGATTTATATGGGCCCCAATTTTTGTCGAAATAAATTTAATTATGGATTACTGTATTTAGTTTCTCCTTTATTGATAAATATTAATCTGTATATAATCTAAAAGGTTATTTTACATTGAGCTCTCTTTAGTGATTTATGATTCACTGTATTTATACATTACTGGATCATCAATATTAGTACAGTGGATCTTGAAATCACATATAGAATCATCCTTACTACCAGTTTTGGATAAATCTCTTATATATATATATATATATATATATATATATATATATATATATATATATATATATATATATATATATGAACTAAGTTAAATATGGGATAGAATATTGAAAGAAATATATGCAAGGGTAAAGTAAATATAGAACGACAATTTAAACAAAAAAAAGGATAAAGGTAAATGGGGGAATTAAAATGTAGGCAGAAGAAATGAATAAATAAAAACTATGAATGAATAAAGAATAATTAAAACAACGAATGCATTATTAAATGAATTAAATCCTTGAAAGAAAGAAGGTAAGATATAGAAAAAGTATGAAAGAAAAAAGTATGAGAGAAAGAAATTTTAAAATGAATAAATGAAAAAGAAAAAAAGTAATAAAAAGTAAAACAAGGAGTGAAAGAAGAAGAATTAAATCAATGAAGGAATTATGAAAACGAATTAAATCCTTGACAAAAAAGAAGAAATTAAATAGAATTACTAATTTAAAAAATGAAACGAAGAAAGAAAGAAATTTATAATGGCATATAAAGGAAAAACGTAAGTTAAACGTGGAGAAAAATAAGGAATAATTAAAACTACAAAAGAAATAGAAAAAGAAAGATATTATTGAAGAACAGAAGGAAAGAAAAAAAAAGATAATTTATGTGACAAACAAGAAAAAGAAGATATCTATCGTTGAATGAAGAACAAAGGATAAGTAAAACGACGAGTGAAAAAGAAAAATATTTAAAAAAAAAACGAATTAAGAAAGAAAGAAGAAAGAAAGTTAAAATGGCGTATAAAGAAGAAAGAGGACGAAAGAATAAGTAAAACGTGGAGAAAAAAGGAATAATTAAAACTGCAAATGAAATGGAAAAAGAATGATATCATTGAAGAAAGAAGGAAAGAAAGAATTTATGCGACAAACAAGAAAAAAAAGAAAAAAGAAAACAAAACAAAATTCACAAAATATGAAAGAAGAAAACAACAATACTTGTATTAAACAATAAAAGTTATTCTTTAGAATGTAAATAAAAAAAAGTTAAAAGATTCTAATATATTCCTAAAAACAAAGAAAACAAAATCTATTATCTCAGAGCAATGGCGTCTGCGGCCATTTGCAATGGACAAAATGGCCGGCGCATTGAAATCTCTGGGGTAAAAACCATCAACACAATCCAATAACGACAGCATCTAACTTATTCATAAATCTAAATTGCAAACATCATCAAGTAATGCCGTTTGCAAATTATATCTGCTGCCTCGATTAATAATAAGTGTTTGTGTTTGGCGAAATTTCTTTTTTTGTTTTGTTTTACTTTCTTTTTTTGTTCCAGTTCGTAGAAATCTAAAACGCTTTGGAATAAACCTGCTCATTAGATAGTTTTAAATGGTTGATGTTTAGAGGAAAAAATAAACAAACGAACGACAATTAAAAAAAAAAGAATAAGGAAAGTTGTTTCATGAATAAATTCGATTAAAAATCCCCGTGTTGTATTTGTAGGATTATTGAAGTTAATGAAACTCGTTAAGCTTTGTTTGTGTGCAAAACGGAGAATTCAAAATGACTGGCGGGAAGAATGATAGAACGGCAAAATTCAAATAGAATGAGACTCCCTCGAGACGGTTGGATACATACGGATGAAAATGGTTGGATAAGAGACGACCAGTAGATGTTTTATACAAGTCACTCCTTGCTTATCTAGATATCTATTTTAGTCTTATAGTCTTATCTATATCAAATATATCATATGCTCATGGTATGTATGCATGTACGTAGTATCTAATTAAGAATCAATGTGTGTATCTACTATCAATATATATTATATATATATTATATATATATATATATATATATATGATATATATTAGTAAATATTTACATGATGTATTATGTAAGTGTGTATGTTTGTGTGTGTAATTTATTTATGTCTATTCAATATGTATAATGTATATATAATATATATATATATATATATATATATATATTGTTTGTTTTTGTTAGATAGATATCTCATTCTGTTCTATACCTATCTTTCATATCTATCTATTTTCTGCCTCTCTCAAAACACACACCACACACACACACACACACACACAACACATATATATATATATATATATATATATATATTAATATAATATAATCAGTGTGCTGATATAATCTATCCTGATTATCTCCTCAATTTGTTTTATAGGTACCGTATCTCTCTCTCTCTCTCTCTCTCTCTCCTCTCTCTCTATTAATAATATATAATTATATATATATATATATATATATATATATAGTAAAGATTAGAAGGAGAAAAGTGAACGAAGGAACAAAACTCAGACAAGTGTATAAGGAAAATATATTTTCGCCGTACATTGAGCTCGGCTTCATCAAACGTTTATTTGATCATTTAAACATTATACAAGTGTTTCTAAGAAGAAAAGTGGACGGGAGGGGTGGAATTAGGGTGAAGTCAGGTAGATTGATTAGCGTTTGTGAGGAAATTTGATCGGTCAGAAGGAAATCTTTGGTGGAAGGGAAGGGGAGAGAAGATGAAGATGAAAACAATGTCACACAAAACAAACGTAATGATGGTTTGTTGTAATCATGTGTGGAAGATGATAACTACTTAGGACTGAGCCTATTCTAGTAATGTCCACCTGAGTTGGTAATTTGTTGTTGTTTTTTTTTACATAGTTGGAAAGTTATTTAAAAAGTTATTTTCTTAAAACTACATATACGCGTCCCTCGTTTGTTTGTCAACGACCAATGGCTGTATACAACAACAGGGGCCTTGTGCCAAACATGAATATCTAATTTCGCCTTCCGTAACAAGTTTTGTGAGTAATCACAACGAATAGACCAATTCGTTAGCGCAATTCATTGGTGCCTAACTAGATGCAACAAAGTCTCGCCTTGGGACTGAAGAGTTTAACTTCTCAAGATGCAGACAGACACAGGCGCGCATCTATTTGATGCAAAAAGCTGCTGGCGCCATAATTTGTGCAATCTTAATAGCATCTTTAAAGGTTTTTGCACGATGTTGATTGCAGTTGCAATCAGTTAACTGCAGCACTTCGTTTGCAAGCCGAAAGGGAAAAATTCAATGGCCAAGGTTGAAATACAACTTTTAAATGAACTTACAGAGAGAACCGCTACTCCCTTTACCACGCATATCCCTGTGCTACTCATACGCTGAGTGGCGAGGGCAGATATTGAACCAGGACAACTTGTGGTTCCCAGGCAGACGCTCTACCGACTGAGCTTAAACCGTCCATATCAAACCGCCTAATACAATGTGTTATATATAACAATAAAATCTAAGCGCGTGGTGTAATGGTTAAAGTCATGGGAATGACTCGTCGCCCCGAGTTCAAATCCTGGACTTGGTAACTGATTTCACTTAGCGTTAATACCCTTGGAAAAAGTATGAATCCTACTTTCCCTCCAGCTATGGATAATATAGGACAGACTAGGTTCTTTAATAACTTGGTTAGGCAACCGTCTAGGGAAAGAAAACTCTGAATTCAAACCTTGTTTAACTCCGCTTAAGAAATTGAACATTGTTCAATCCTGCTCGTTGCGGAGGGTTTGTAAAATTATATCTGCTTATTAATAATGGAGATTGTGTGTTTGTCCTGTCTGGTAAACGAAACTAATTTACTATCAAGTCACAATTCTTGGTTATTTACATTACAATTCTCCCGGTGATTTTTTATGTTTATTAAACCTCAATTATTAATAAATTGTTTTTACATCATGTAAGCACTGCTGACCATAATCTCATCCTAATAACATGCAATTGTATTTATGTAACCAACAAAAATAGCGGTTTACAGTGTGATGGGAAGGCTTATTTGCAATAGTTGATTAAAATTTGATTTAATAAAATGTGCTTAGTATTATTGTTTCCTATTGTTTGGTTTATCTTTTATTGAATAGAGCAAAATCTCGGAGATAATCTTAAAAGAATCCATAACAAAGAAGAAATAACTGTAATTGTATTATTCTTTAACTTCTAATTTTAACTAAATAGTTAAATTAGGAAAGATTTACCAAATGAAAGCGGGGTAATGGAAAATGAATGGAAGAGTTAGTTTCAAATTGTTCTAAATTTTTCGAACTCATTACCCCCCACCCCCCTCTGTTCACATCTTTTTTATCTGCATTTCATTAGCCTTTCAATTTATACAGAATATTTATTATATTAAAATGAAAAA
>CM042151.1:67526315-67553264 GCA_023376005.1 Doryteuthis pealeii | reverse complement strand
CGGGAAAACCAAGTACGTTATTTCTGTACACACTATGATAATAAATCCGCTCTACTTACGTACTGAACTCTTATGTTTGTTAAACGCTCACTTATCCAGGAAAGATTTGTACCAACCGAATATTGATACTAACCAAATATTTTCACCAGTAAGTCATCCTTTTACACACACACACACACACACACACACACACACATATATATTATATATATATATATATATATATATAAAGAGCGTATTTGTGTTGGTGGTCATGGTGATGTATAATATTCGTGTTGGATGTAATATAAATCATTTAATTAAATGATTTATATTACACCCAACACGAAATATTATACATCACCATGGCCACCAAACACAAATACGCTCTTTCATACGCACATACACACGTGGATATGGCCATTCATACGCACACACGCGCGTGGATACGGTCATAACGTCACAGTCTACACGCATTTTCATGCACACACGCATGACAACATACGCACACGTACAAACAAAAAGCGTATTCACGTAAACATACAACACAAGAATAGAGTTATAAAAATACCATCTGTAACATTTAAAAAAAAATTTCATTTAACTAAAAATGCCATAACAAGACAACTACTTCAGTTCCAGTGTTCTTCTGAAGAAGAGATTTATCTCGAAATATCAAGAATAAATTGCAGGTTAACAAACAACACCATTGTTGTACCTTATTATATTTCTTTACACCTGCATTGTGATAGCCTTCAAAAACCAACCTCTAAACCAATATATACACAATGCTTCAAGAAAATTATAAAAATCTCTTATATAAATTAATTTGTCATATCCGACAAATTAATTTATATAAGAGTCATATATATATATATATATGCGTGCGTGTGTAATATTTATAAGTAAATAGTACTCAATATCATCGATAGAGCATTTAGATCTATTAACGTAGTGGATATGGAACTGACAATACCTGTTCACAGTCAGTTTCTCGCCTATGCGATTTTCAAAATACGTAAACTATATACGTACGTATTTTTGATTGTACATTGTTGTTGTGCATTATGGAAGGTTGGTTAAGTTTTGGGGCATGATGGAAAGGCTAGTTTAGTTTGTATTGCATTCTGGAAATGGTTTCTAGTTTAAATAATTTATTTTATACGGACGCAAGTCAGAAAGAGTAGTAGTACCCGTTAGAGTCTCATCTATGGTTAAATAAAAATGAGTTTAAAAATGTGTTAAGAAAATTGACTTTTCAAATAGATTGATTATTGAATAAAATAACCCACAAGGGATGACATGCCATAAAATCCAACCAATCAACCTAAATTAGCAGTAGCTTATATACGCAAAAACCCCGTCTTTGGAGTGAAAGTTATTTGATTTATTTAACTGCTCTTATATGTATAGATTAATTTTGAAGAAAAAAAAACATATTTCAAGCTATCATTTATCAAATCATTCTAACTTTGAAGAATTTAGCATAAAGTAGCAGGACCTGTGGACATATCACAGTATGATAATTAAATAATTACAACGTCTGATGTGTTACTTAAGAACTATTGGCAAATAGTTCAACATGTAAAAAGTATAATAATCTTGATTTAACTCTCTCTCTCTCTCTCTCTCTCTCTCTCTCTCTCTCTCTCTCTCTCCTTTTCTGGTAGAGGAAGTAGTCTTTATTCACTTCTGTATTGGTTTGGTTTGTGTATGACGCAAATTCATATTACTCGAGGGATCAGAACAAACAGAGAATCAATCTAAAATTATTAATGACAGACTTCCTCGTTGAATATGAATTTGCGTCATACACAAACCAAACCAATACAGAAGTGAATAAAAGACTACTTCCTCTACCCAGAAAAGGAGAGAGAGAGAGAGAGAGAGAGAGAGAGAGAGAGAGAGAGAGAGAGTTAAATCAAGATTATTATACTTTTACATGTTGAACTATTTGCCAATAGTTCTTAAGTAAACACATCAGACGTTGTAATTATTTAATTATCATACTGTGATATGTCCACAGGTCCTGCTACTTTATGCTAAATTCTTCAAAGTTAGAATGATTTGATAAAATGATAGCCTTGAAATATGTTTTTTTTTCTTCAAAATTAATCTATACACATATAAAGAGCAGTTAAATAAATCAAATAACTTTCACTCCAAAGACGGGTTTTTGCGTATATAAGCTACTGCTAATTTAGGTTGATTGGTTGGATTTTATGGCATGTCATCCCTTGTGGTTATTTATTCAATAATCAATCTATTTTGAAAAGTCAATTTTCTAAACACATTTTAAAACTCATTTTTATTTAACCCATAGATGAGACTCTAACGGTACTACTACTCTTTCTGACTTGCGTCCGTATAAAATAAATTATTTAAACTAGAAACCATTTCCCAGAATGCAATACAAACTAAACTAGCCTTTCCATCATGCCCCAAAACTTAACCAACCTTCCCATAATGCACAACAACAATGTACAATCAAAAATACGTACGTATATAGTTTACGTATTTTGAAAATCGCATAGGCGAGAAACTGACTGTGAACAGGTATTGTCAGTTCCATATCCACTACGTTAATAGATCTAAATGCTCTATCGATGATATTGAGTACTATTTACTTATAAATATTACACACGCACGCATATATATATATATATATGACTCTTATATAAATTAATTTGTCGGATATGACAAATTAATTTATATAAGAGATTTTATAATTTTCTTGAAGCATTGTGTATATATTGGTTTAGAGTTGGTTTTGAAGGCTATCACAATGCAGGTGTAAAGAAAATATAATAAGGTACAACAATGGTGTTGTTTGTTAACCTGCAATTTATTCTTGATATTTCGAGATAAAATCTCTCTTCAGAAGAACACTGGAACTGAAGTAGTTGTCTTGTTATGGCATTTTAGTTAAATGAAATTTTTTTTTAAATGTTACAGATGGTATTTTTTTATAACTCTATTCTTGTGTTGTATGTTTACGTGAATACGCTTTTTTGTTTGTACGTGTGCGTATGTTGTCATGCGTGTGTGCATGAAAATGCGTGTAGACTGTGACGTTATGACCGTATCCACGCGCGTGTGTGCGTATGAATGGCCATATCCACGTGTGTATGTGCGTATGAAAGAGCGTATTTGTGTTTGGTGCCATGGTGATGTATAATATTTCGTGTTGGGTGTAATATAAATCATTTAATTAAATGATTTATATTACATCCAACACGAAATATTACATCACCATGACCACCAAACACAAATACGCTCTTATATATATATATATATATATATATATATATATGTGGTGTGTGTGTGTGTGTGTGTGTGTGTAAAAGGAATGACTTACTGTGAAAATATTTGGTTAGTATCAATATTCGTTGGTACAAATCTTTCCTGGATAAGTGAGCGTTATAACAAACATAAAGAGTTCAGTACGTAAGTAGAGCGGATTTATTATCATAGTGTGTACAGAAATAACGTACTTGAGTTTCACCTAATATATTTTCACTATATATTATATATATATATATATATAAGCACCACATCATCCAAGACAGGATTTTCGGCGTTTCACACGCTTCAGTGTGGCTAAATACAAACTATCTTTGGCTAGGGTCGAATTCAGATGACCGTTTGGCAATCTTATCCCGTCGTCAACTGACAGCTGTAGCGGGACTGGTGTTTTTAAACTATTAAGTACAATAGGTTTGTTTATGTATTTTACGGTCACAGAGAGATGAAATTTCCGGGGAAACGATCATTGCTTATATGCTTAGTAGTGAGAGTTGATTTTAATTACCATTAGGGGAGCTCATACAAATTTATTGGAGCATTTATGTATATATTATATATATATATTTATTATTATATATATATATATGGATTTAATCATCTTTATAATCTTAATGAATGCATTCGTCATTGTTTTTGTCAAGTTTTTAAATGGCATCCTTGGCCAGTTGAAAAGGGCTTAAAGTAAGTAAGTCCTGAGTTATGGAATCCTTTTGGTATAGCGAATAAGTATATCCTGCGTATTATTAAAAGGTCCAGTGATTTAATCTAATGTCCGTCGTTCTCAGAAGGCAATGGTAGTTATGGCAGTGACTGTTGGTTAATATTGTATCAGCAGCAGAGTACTGCAGGTGATTGGCCAAGAGTTTAATCACATGGTTCTCGGCGAGTCTATAAATAGAAGTGGGGCTTTTAACACACACCTTATAACAGAAAATTTCAACACACACCCTATTTTGATATAGAGGTGGGTGATTCTATTCAGAATATCAAATCATTTCATTCAGGAAATATTAAAATTATTTTGTTTTAATTTTATTACTACTAATCCTATTTTTTTTATTAATGAATCCTATTTTTCTTAATATTTTTCTTATTGTTATTATTTTTGTTATTCTTAATTCTAATTCTTAACCTTATCATTACTGCCAATATTATTGTCAAATTAGTATTGTCCCTTTTTGGTTTTTTTGGTTGTTTTTTTAATTTTTTTAATTTTTTGTTTTTCGTTAATTAGAAAAATACAATGCAAGTTAGTGAGTTAGTATTTGGTTGGACAAGTTTAATGTCCTGTCCAAGCCATCCATTTTTGGGGTTCTTACCCTCTGCATGGAATACAGTCGGCCAATTCTACGGCCCAACCGACAGGGCAAAATCATGGAGTTTAATTTTTGCCCCCCATGATATCTTTTTTAAAAGTATTAAGTTTTATCTTATTCAATGGTTTTGTGAACAGATCCGCAATATTCTTTTCTGATTCTATATACTGCAAGAGTATTGACCCCTTTTTGATTTCATCCTTATAATTGATATTATTATATCAATATGTTTTGATCGCTGGTGTAATGATGGAGTTTTTTGCCAGTAATAGGCTCGATTGATTATCACCTAATAGTTTTACAGGGTTATTAACGACCCCTGGTTTCTACGACCCTGGTTCTACACACTTTTATGTATTATGTTTTAAATAGAATGTTTCTTGACTTGCCGATGCTAGACTAAGTAATGGAATAAATTTTTAAATCTATTTTCGTACAAATAACAATTTTATTTCAACTAGCAAAAAAAAAAAAAAAGGTGCCTCCAGTCACAAGTATTTAAAGTTTTAATATAATTATTATTTGAATTTTTTTTTAGCGCACTTTAGTTTTTCTGTGTTTTTAGAAAAATAAAAAAATAAAAGATATTTCATGTAAATAAAATATCAACAAGTTATTAATTTTTCTGTACATATTTTACCTACTTTTAGTAACATTTGGTAAATTTTTTTTAAATATATAAAGAGATCTCAGAAATGTTACACAAGTTGCGCAAAATTTTTAGATAGATTAAAGCTTTCAATATAACTTGAACATGAATGTTTCCGGAACGTTTAAAATGCAAAATTGAATTTTCAGGTGAATAAAAATAAGCCAATTAAATCAGAAAAAAATCAGTTAAAAAAATGTTGTTTTTAAAACTACGAAAAAAATAAAATTGCACATAAATTATTTTTTAATTTTTATAATTAAATTTTCTAAATCACTTTTTTCAGGTATTAAATTTTTATTTTTTCATTATTTTATATGGTCTTCAGGATTTGATCTTTCTAGAAATATAAAAATTAAGAGACCGGAAATTTTTTTCTTCAAATCAATATATATATACTGGACTTTGTTTATCATACCCGATAAAAATACCCTCCTCAACACGGGGGTCCAATTTCTTTTTATTTTGCACATAGCAAAAACAAGAGTCATCCCAAAAATATGCATACGACTTAATGTAAATTTTATTTTCATTCCATTCACTACTTTTGGCAATTTTTTAATAATATTTATGTTGCAGTGACCTAAAATTCTATGCAAGGTGTTGATATCATATCTTGCAGTCTTTGGTGGAATTAATAAATTTTGAAAATTTTCTGACAGGATTTTCGCTTCCATCAGTGCATACGAAGCGACAATGGAAGCGATTCTGTAGAAAATTTTCAAATTTATTAATTCGCAAGGACTGCCACCTATGATATCAACACCTGGCATAGAATTTTAGGTCACTGCAACATAAATGATATTAAAAAATTGCCAAAGTAGTGAATTGAATGAAAATAAAATTTACCCCTCGTGTAAGACCAACTGTAATATATGTATTCAGGGGAAAAATGGTTGAAACTAAAAATAAAGTTTTTAAACAAAAAAGAAACTGAAATATTGTCACTTAGTTCATTGCGACTTAGCTGGACGATACAACCTCTTGGCAAAGGCAATTACAGGTATGTACTGCATTTTATTGACGATTTTTCTGGACTTATGATGTTATACTTTTTAGCCTATAAATCTGATACACTGTTTAGGCAACCAAACATATTAGCAGACGTCAGTCCATATGGTAAAGTCAAGCGCAGTGGAGCGTGCTGGGCCATAACTTGTATAAGTTTTTAAATGCCATCTTTGGCCAGTTGAAAAGGGCTTAAAGGGAGTAAGTCCTGAATTATGGAATCTTTGTAAGCGAATAAGTCCTATCCTGCGTATTGTTAAAGGTCCAGTGATTTAATCTATGTCCGGTCGTACAGAAAGGCAAAGTAGTTATGGCCAGTACTGTCTGGTTAAGTATTGTATCAGCAGCGGAGTACTACCAGTGATTGGCCAAGAGTTTGATTACATGGTTCTCGCGCGAGTCTATAAATAGAAGTGGGCTTTTTAACACACACATTATAACAGAAAAATTCAACAGTTTTTCCTGTATCTTTGTCCCAAAATTACGTTTTCTGTTTAAAAGAAAATGATTTTTAACAACGTGAACCCGGTGACCATAAATCTGGATCTGTTTACATTCAATAGTTATTGTAATCCAAACCACGACTTAATGACTACCCACCTTGCCACCACCCCCAACCAATATGTTGTTTCGTACCAGCAGAGCGAAAAACACAAAAGCATGCAAACAATGATTATTATCATATATCAAAACTGTTTGTTCTTAATCTTCCAACGTTATAATCTTGCAACACTCTCCGGTTAAAAATGAGACCCTCCAAATCGTCCAAGTTGAAATGCAAAAGACCTGTAAATACTGATTATCTCGTGTCACTTACTCAAATAATTAATTTCTCAATGAACGTTGTCACCGAGCTAAATAATGGACGCATTCCGTTTTTTATTATAAAGAAAGAAAGGGAGAAAAAGGACATTCTACACAAGAAAACTATAAAAAATAAAGAAAGAATAGAGTAGGAAAATATAGATAAGCAGCGAGCCCACGATAAGCTAATCTGTTTTAATTGAATATATTGAAAATATAAAAAGGAAAGAAAATAAAGAGTGGAGAAAGAGTTAAATCAAAATTATTATACTTTTACATATTGAACTATTTAGCAATAACTCTTAGTAGACATATCGAAAGTTGTAATATTAAATTAGCATACTGTAGTATACCCAGAGGTCCCTGCTAGTAATTAATAGATAAATCAATTGATAATAAAGTGTGCTATATTTATAAGTAGATAGTGCTCAATATCATAGATAGAGCGTGTACAACTATATTAGGGTAGCGAGGAGAGGATGTCAACGTCACTTGGTGACTTAGAGTTTCTCGTATATGGTATTTGGGGCAATAGGTCTTAAGTAAAATCATATCGAACGTTGTAATAATTAAATTATCATACTGTGGTATATCCACAGGTCTTGCTAGTCATACTTTTCTGAACTGCACATAAATATTTTTAGATTAGATTAAAATTGAAATCTATATTATAAAGAAAATCTATATATCTTAATTATACAATTAAAATGTAATAATATTGTTTATTTTATATATACTGGCAAATATATTCACCCTCGGGTGCAAGTTTTATATATAATAAAATATCATGTTAAATTAGAAAGGCTAATGAATGCAGATAAAAAGATTTGAACAGAGGGGGGTATGATCGAAATAGAACAACTTTGAAACTAACTCTTCATCATTTTCCATTACTCCGTCTTTCATTGGTAAATTTTCCTAATTTAACTATTTAGTTAAAATAGGAAAGTAAAGAATAATATTACAGTTATTTCTTCTTGTTAATGGATTTCTTTTAAGATTTTCTCCGAGATTTTTTGCTCATATTCAATAAGATAAAACCAAACAATTAGAAATCATAATACTAAGCACATATTTATAAAATCAAATTTTTAATATCAATATGCAAATAAGCCTTCCCATTCACACTGTGTAAACCGCTATTTTGTTGTATACATAAATACAATTGCATGTTATTAGTATGTAGATATGGTCAGCAGTCTTAATGATGTAAAACAATTTTATTAATAATTGAGGTTTAAATAAACATAAAATCACGGAGAATGTAAATGTAAATAACAAAGGGAATTGTGACTTGTATTAGTAATATAGTTTCGTTTACAGACAAGACAAACACACAATCTCCATTATAATAAGAGATATATATATTTACCAACCCCTCCGCACGAGCAGGATGTGACACAATGGTCAATTCTTAAGCGGAAGTTTAAACAGGTTTGAATTCAGAGTTTTCTTTCTCCTAGACCGGTTGCCTAACCAAGGTTAAAGAACTAGTCTGTCCTACTATTTATCCATAGCTGGAGGGAAAGTAGGATTCATAACTTTTTCCAAGGGTATTACGCTAAGTGAAATTCAGTTACCAAGTCCAGGATTTGAACTCGGGGCGACGAGTCCATTTCCCCATGACTTTAACCATTACACCACGCGCTTAGATTTTATTGTTATATTATAAAACATTGTATAGGGCGGTTTGATAGGGACGGTTTAGCTCAGTCGGTAGAGCGTCTGCCTGGAACCACAAGTTGTCCTGGTTCAATATCTGCCTCGCCAACTCAGCGTATGGAGTAGCACAGGGATATGCGTGGTAAAGGGAGTAGCGTTTTCTCTCTGTAAGTTCATTTAAAAGTTGTATTTCAACCTTGGCCATTGAATTTTTCCTTTCGGCTTGCAAACGAAGTGCTGCAGTTAACTGATTGCAACTGCAATCAACATCCGTGCAAAAACCTTTAAAGATGCTATTAAGATTGCACAAATTATGGGCGCAGCAGCTTTTTGCATCAAATAGAGCGCGCCTGTGTCTGTCTGCATCTTGAGAAGTTAAACTCTCGTCAGTCCCAAGGCGAGACTTTGTTTTTGCATCTAGTTAGGCACCAATGAATTGCGCTAACGAATTGGTCTATTCGTTGTGATTACTCACAAAACTTGTTACGGAAGGCGAAATTAGATATTCATGTTTGGCAGCAAGGCCCCTGTTGTTGTATACAGCATTGGTCGTTGACAAACAGAGGGACGCGTATATGTAGTTTTAAGAAAATAACTTTTAAATAACTTTCCAACTATGTAAAAAAACAACACAAAAATTACCAACTCAGGTGGACATTACTAGAATAGGCTCAGTCCTAAGTAGTTATATCTTCCACACATGATTACAACAAACATGCATTACGTTTTGTTTTGTGTGACATTAGTTTTCATCTTCATTTCTTTCTCTCCTTCCTCACAAAGATTTCCTTCTGAGATCAATTTCCTCACAACGCTATCCAATCTACTGACTTTCATCCCTAATCACCCTCTCCGTCCACTTTCTCTTCTTAGAGAAACACTTGTATAATGTTTAAATGATCAATAAAACGTTTGAATGAAGCCGAGCTCAATGTACGGCGAAATATATATTTCCTTCATACACTTGTCTGAGTTTTGTTCTTCGTTACTTTCTCCTTTCTAATCTTTACTATATATATATATATATTATATATATATATATATATATAATAGGAGAGAGAGAGAGAGAGAGAGAGAGAGAGAGATAGGTACCTATAAACAAATTGAGGTAGATAATCAGGATAGATATATCGCAACACTGATTATATATATATATATATATATATATATATATATTATATATATATATATATGTGTGGGTGTGTGTGGTGTGTGTGTGTGTGTGTGTTGAGAGAGGCAGAAAATAGATAGATATGAAAGATAGGTAGAACAGAATGAGATATCTATCTACAAAAACAAACAATATATATATATATATATATATATATATATATAGTATATGTATAACATATACATATTGATAGACATAAATAAATTACACACACAAACATACACACTTACATAATACATATGTAAATATTTACATATATATATATCAATATATATATAATATATGATATATATAATATGATAGATAGATACACACATTGATTTTAATATAGATACTTACGTACATGCATACATACTATGAGCAATATTGATATATTGATATAAGATAAACTATAAGACTAAAATATTATCTAGATAAGCAAGGAGTGACTTGTATAAACATCTACTGGTCGTCTCTTTACCAACCATTTTCATCCGTATGTATCCAACCGTCTCGAGGGAGTTCTCATTCTATTTGAATTTTGCCGTTCTATCATTCTTCCCGCCAGTATTTTGAATCTCCGTTTTGCAGCAAAACAAAGCTTAACGAGTTTCATTAACTTCAATAATCCTACAATACAACACGGGGGATTTTTAATGAATTTATTCATGAACAATTTCCTTATTCTTTTTTTTTTTTAATTGTCGTTCGTTTTGTTTATTTTCCTCTAAAACATCAACATTAAACTATCTAATGAGCAGGTTTATTGAAAGCGTTTTAGATTTCTACGAACTGGGACAAAAAAAGAAAGTAAAACAAACAAAAAGAAATTTCGCAAACAGCAAACACTTATTATAATCGAGGCAAGCAGATATAATTTGCAAAGGGATTACTTGTGATGTTTTGCATTTAGATTATGATAAGTTAGATGCTGTCGTTTTTGGATTGTGTTGATGGTTTTTACCCAGAGATTTAATGCGCCGGCATTTTGTCCATTGCAATGGCCGCAGACGCCATTGCTCTGAGATAATAGATTTGTGTTTCTTTGTTTTTTAGGAATATATTAGAATCTTTTAACTTTTTTTTATTTACATTCTAAAGAATAACTTTTATTGTTTAATACAAGTATTGTTGTTTTTCTTCTTTCATATTTTGTGAATTTTGGTTTTGTTTTCTTTTTTCTTTTTTTTTGTTGTCGCATAAATTCTTTCTTTCTTCTTTCTTCAATGATATATTCTTTTTCCATTTCATTTGGCAGTTTAATTATTCTTTTTTCTCCACGTTTTACTTATTCTTTCGTCGCTCTTTCTTCTTTATACGCATTTTAACTTTCTTTTTCTTTTCTTTCTTAATTCGTTTTTTTTTTTAAATATTTTTCTTTTTCACTCGTCGTTTTTACTTATCTTTTTGTCTTCATTCAACGATTAGATATCTTCTTTTCTTGTTTTGTCATAAATTATCTCTTTTTTTCTTTCCTTCTTTTCTTCAATAATTCTTTCTTTTCTATTTTTTTGTAGTTTTATTATTCGCTTATTTTTTCTCCACGTTTAACTTAACGTTTTTCCTTTATATGCCATTATAAATTTCTTTCTTTCTTCGTTTCATTTTTAATTTAGTTTCTATTTAATTTCTTCTTTTTTGTCAAGGATTTAATTGTTTTCATTTCTTCATTGATTTAATTCTTCTTCTTTCACTCCTTGTTTTTACTTTTTTTTACTTTTTTTTCTTTTTCATTTATCATTTAAATTTCTTTCTCTCATACTTTTTTCTTTCATACTTTTTTCTATATCTTACCTTTTTTTTTCAGGATTTAATTCATTTAATAATGCTTCGTTGTTTTAATTATTCTTTATTCATTCATAGTTTTTATTTATTCATTTCTCTGCTACATTTTAATTCCCCATTTACCTTTATCCTTTTTTTTGTTTAAATTGTCGTTCCTATATTTTACTTTACCTTGCATATATTTCTTTCAATATTCTATCCATATTTAACTTAGTTTCATTATACTATACTATATATATATATATATATATATAATATATTATTTATATAGAGATTTATCCAAAACTTGGTAGTAAGGGATGATTCTAATATGTGATTTCAAGATCCACTGTACTAATATTGATGATCCAGTATGTATAAATACAGTGAATCATAAATCATAAAGAGAGCTCAAGTGTAAATAACCTTTTGTAGATTATATACAGATTAATATTTATCAAAAGGAAGAACTAAATACAGTAATCCATAATAAATTTATTTTCGAAAAAATTGGGGGCCTATAATCTAAGTTGATTTAAACGGCTCCAAGTTTTTGCCTCATCAGATGGGTCTCAATCTTATGAACAAGCATATCACAAAAAAACCCCAAAGAGCTGAATATATGTAAATTCAACCAAAAACAAAAAATAATAAAAAAATTATATATTTTTTTTTAACAGTGTGGGAGTGTAACCATAGAAAAGGAAGTGAATGAAAAAAGATATATATATATATATATATATATATATAAATGTGTGTGTGTGTGTGTGTGTGTGTGTTTACGATTTTATGGTCCATCCTTTAGGCTTCAAGCAAGAGCGCTTGTCTAGCAAAAAATCCTTGGTAAAGAATCAATTGGTTTGTTCTTGGTGCTCCTCAGTATTTCAAGTCTCTCGTCAATGATTGCAAATGGAAGTCTCTCAGTATCAGTGATTAAATAGTCAACCAGTCACGGGCTGTTGATTGGCTGGGGTTTAAACCAAGTGACTCGCTTAGTCTATAAATTTAAGTGGTGTATTGGAGCACATATTATATAACAAAATATTCCAACAATATATATATAATATATATATATATATATATATATATATCTCGGCATAAATTAACCTAACAAGGTTGACATGCCATAAAACTATCATCAAACCTACTCTACGAGATTTCATTTTGTCTACTCGTCTTTTCTTCAGGCTGCTGAATTTCGGATCCTGTAAATTTGCAAGAGCCCAGTCTTCCCTACTATTTATCCGTAGTTGGCTAGAGAATAGATGGGTTCATGCTTTCACAAGAGAAATAGCACGAAGTGAAATATAACATCTTTGCATAGGATTTGAACTCGGGTCGCGGATTCCATATCTGCGACCGGAAACGCGTACAAAAGAGTAGAGAAACAGGAATAAGAAGTTGTATGTCAAATTGTATCGCAAGAACCGATGAATGTAATTTTTGCTGTTTATCAGAAATGGTCTGTCATGTGTAGGAGTCCATAGAACATGTTGGAATATTTTGCTATAAATAAGGTGCGATGGAACCACCTTAAATTTAATGAACTATTCGTGGCGCGTGGATTCAATCAGCCAAACACGCTCAAATGCGTGGTTGGTTAACTATTTAATTGCCCGATTTTGAAAGGCTTTCAGTTGCTTGTATTTGACCGGAGAGAACTGTTCACAACACAAGGATTCTGCTTGACACTAAGAAACAAGGATTCGACTAACACTAAGGAACACAGGGGATTTCAACTGCAAAGTGCTCCACCTGCAGCCTAAAAATGGTCACAGAATGATAACAGTTTATGAGTTTGTCCTTGTATCTCAGCAGTGCCAGTATGTCTTGTTCGTCTTACTTAGATGGTTTGTGAGATGGGAGGTAAATGGCCGTACAATTGCTGTTTTTCTAGGGTGATGCTTCTCAGGATTGGTTCTAAACAGCATGTAGCACCTTCTGTAGTTCCTATCTAGCTTTTTTTACATACGAAAAAGGTGGAAATGGGTTAATATTGTGGTGATACAGCCGCTAGTATAAGGCAGACAGGAGTTAAAAACAGAAACGCATGAACTCGACATGGAATTTCAAATAACTTGTATTAATATATACACAAACAAGAAATTATGCTTGAAATACTTGCAAACGAAGGTTTTATCTACAGGAATGTTAACTATATGAATATAATACTACTGTCACTTATCTGAAGTCTTTGAGGTTGGTAAGTTATCGAAGTGCCAACTACGGCTCTCTTTCTCTCTGCTGAAATTAAGGAATGACTGTTTTTTTTTCTCGGTCGACTTCTCTGATGCTGTTGAAAAGAGGAAGAAAACCTACATTTAGTTTTGCCGCTAAATTTTGCGGTGTAATTGGTTTGATTCAAAGAAAGGCTCATAGACCAAGAAAACAACCACTAACTTGGTATATTTTTATTTCATAGACGTTAGAGATTACGGGCTTTCAGAAAAATCACACAAAAAATTCATGTATAGAAAATTACAAACTTCTAGTTAAATACTTTTCGTCTGTCACAAAGGAAGTGTAGATACATTCTCTGATGTTATCAGTTACCGTGCGCAAAACCAAAAACTGCTAACTTAGGTATTCATCTTTTTATTTCCAATGGACACCACAAGAATTACCGATTACATCCAAAACATACAAAATCTAACATCCATTTCAACTGAAAGAATATACAATTCCTTGGAATTAATAGCATTCTACCGAAGAGCAAAAAACGGAAACAAACATTTCTTACGGCTTAAACATCTTCTCCTCTCTTTCTCCTGTATACTTCTCTCACTTTTTCTTTGTGTTTCTGGATATAAAGTGAGGGATCATTTTGTATTATAACTAAGTCGTAAACTGATCCCGATTTCTTTCATTCATTCATTATTTATAATAATGTAATATTTTAGACTGATTTCGGCATGTCAGGTTGAAAGCACGATTCCATAAAATCAGAAATTAAAAAACGATGAACCTGTTTATTACTTAATTGGGTGTCATTAAGAACAGCAACTTACACTTTTTCTTTTTTCTGGATATAAAGTGAGGGATCATTTCGATATTATAACTAAGTTGTAAACTGATCTCGGTTTCTTAGAATAGCTGTTTTAACCTAATTTGGGAGTGTTGAATTCAGATTTGAAATCCGTTTTTACTCATCCCTCTAGTTTTTTTTAGATATGCATACCGTACATTTTGTACACATACTGTACATAAAGGCGTATATGCATTCAGGGTTAAATTTCTAATATTGTGTGACTTATGTCTTCTTTTTTAGTTATTATGCAGGAAACTGAGAGCATGCGAAGCATTTAAGTCAGTCTGTAGTGGCTTCTTGGTAATACACGCGTACAAATTACCAAGCCTGTATTGAGAAGTTGCTAAGACTTATGAGGATATGGGATGCCCAATGTCATCAGAATTCATTTTCTCCATTCCCAAACTTTTCCCTCCAAACCTTGGAGCAGTGGTGATGAGCATGAGAAAGATTCCACCAAGACATTACGAAGATGGAGAGCAACTACCAAGGCAGGTGGAACCCGGCATGATGGGAGACTTCTGCTAAATGCTCTTGCGTGAATCCCGGAGGCAAAATACAGCAGATCATCTAAAAAAACACACTTCCAACTGTCTGCGGTACTATGAATTGTGTAATTGTGTCATCCAAGTATATTTATTCCGTCAATGTTCTTTATCTATCAGTTTTATCTGTAATAAGCTGCAGCAACTGTTGAAATAAGCATGTATATATTCTGTATATACTAAAATGAGACTATTTAAAAGACAGAAACTAGAGTGATGAGCAAAACTGTTTATGAATTCGAATTCAGCACACCAAATTAGTAAAAAAAAACACCTATTCACATTCTTGCCTCAGACAAAAAATATTTCTTTGTAAACCAGTATATCTTAGGATTGATTACGCTCATTTCAGACTAAAAGCATGTTACCCTAAATCACCAAAGTTAAGCAGTGACGTGTATTTTCAATACTGTTGATGGTCATTAAGATGATGCTGATAACAGTGATTCTGAAATTTTAATAATGCAAAGATAAGTATGAAAGAAAAGTTTTAAATTATACAGAGGAAAGATGGAGCAAATTCTTTTAAGGATATGAACTTCCCAAATATATAGAAAGGTTTGATTATGGTAGAGTGCGACGGTTAGAAAGAGGTTAGACTGAATCACGAGTTAGATCCTCGATGGATGCCTATAAAAAATCCACAAAAAATGACCTTGTGTTAATCCGCCTAGTATAGTGTAGTGAACATGTATGTATATATTTATTTTGTCGTTATTTTTTATTTTCATAGTTGCCTCTGGACATACATACACACCAATTGCCTTTACACATGTATAAAAATATTAGTTAACCGCAATTACCAATTACTATTATAGTTATTACCAATTACTATTATAGTTATTAACATTATTATAGTTTATTACTTTATAGTTATTAACATTATTATAGTTATTACTATATTATTATTTTATATATTATATTAATATATATATTATTTATTTATATATTTATATTATCATATATTATATATTATATTATATAGTTATTATTATAGTATTACTATTATAGTTATTAACAATTATATTATAGTTATTTATTATAGTTATTACTATTATAGTTATTAACATTTTGTTTTGTAATTAAAACTTATGTAACTTTTTTAAATTAAAATAGTCTTAATCTATTTACTAATGTAATTTTTTAAAACATTTTTGTTCTTATCAATAATATTAAACAGTAGCAGGATCCTTGTTTGGTTTGATTTGGCTTGGTTTGTTTTACGGCATATCACGCAATGGGTCATTTAATGCCGATAAAGTTTTGAAATAAATTCATTTTTGATGGATACTCAATTTGTTTTTATAACTCATGTTTTTCTTCTAACCCATAGATGGGACCCTAACAGGTATTACCAGTGAGCAATGGTGATGAAGGGGTACTCCACAT
Organism: Doryteuthis pealeii; assembly: GCA_023376005.1. Classification (NCBI taxonomy): domain Eukaryota; kingdom Metazoa; phylum Mollusca; class Cephalopoda; order Myopsida; family Loliginidae; genus Doryteuthis; species Doryteuthis pealeii. The sequence continues at coordinate 67,536,664 of CM042151.1, read as the reverse complement.
TCCAAACCTCCAGAATGGAACTTACCATCAGATAGAGTTTAACGTCATTTCCCAGGACATGTAGACCTCAGCCACCGCCTTCTAGTACCATATGATAAAAAGGGCTGGGTTGCATTAAGGGCAATAAGGTTGGGGCAATCATATAGGTGCTAGGGCTTTGACGTGACCAGCCGATTGATCGGAGGGGGCTCTTCGACCGCCCGTCTAGCCAATAAAGGGCAAAGTGGAGTATTGCAAGTCATGGACTGCTCAACCTGGGTTCTATCTTAAGCATCACGGGTCACCACCCACGACCAACAGGTGGTCCCATTGGGAGAGTCTTACCCCTGCAGAGATGCAATCGGTGCATTCTAACGCCACAGCCGATAGGACGGCAGGATCCTTGGATATAAACAAGTATGATAATTTAATTAATAGAACGTTTGATATGTTTACTTATGAGCTCTTGCTAATAGTTCAATATGTAAAAAATATATAATCTCACTCTTTTTTTCTTTCTGTCTTCTTTTATCTTTTTTGTCGATTGAAACTGATTAGCGTTATCGCATTCGTCGCTTACTCCGTTCTCTATCTTTTCCAACTCTTTCTTATATTTTTTCTGTGTAGCATTCCCTTTTCTTCCTTTCATTTTTTCATTATAAAACAGAATTTTCCATTATTTAGCTCATAAGAAATAAGAATTCGGCAGATAAGCAACACTTTACACTTAAAATTTTGCATTTCATCTTTTAACCAAAGGGTTTGCAAGACAAAATGGTCAAATGATTAGGAAACTATAAATGTAAAATCATTTAAAAATCGCCAAGACCAAGACAAATATATGTGTATGAATATTATGTCAAGACTAACTAGCACGACTTGTGGACGTACACAGTATATATTTAATTATTACAACGTTTGCTATGTTTACTTAAGATGTAAAAAGTATAATAATCTTGATTTAACGCTTTCCCTCGCTATTTTTTCTTTTCATTCTCTCGTTCTTTCATCTTTTCATCATGTTCGATTGAAAGAATTAGCATTATCGCTTCTACCACTCACTATGTTTCTCTTACTCTATTTCTTTCTGTCTTATTATATTTTTTGTGTAGCATGTCTTTTTTCCTCCATCCCTCTAATGACGGAATGGTCCATCATTTAGCATAGTGAAACAATTCTTCTCTCACAACGCGTGTTTGTTTTTTGTTTTTTTTTTTTTTCGTTTTTTTTTTAACATTATTTGTTTATAAAGAAAAGCAAGTGCTTCTTCGTGTTAGGCCATTTGGTGTCTCTAATGTGTTTGTCTTACTGAGATGCCTTCTTTGTTAACCAGGGAATAGACGTTTAAGCCTTAGAAAGGTTATTTGACCTGACTTTAGCCTGACCTGAAAATCATCAAAATGCTCGTAGTAGGATACAAATAACATTAAATCAACATTATATTCTTGTTTATGTGGAGAAAAGTAGACAAACACGGAATGTTGTACTGGATGGATGCTTATTATAAGTAGAGATGTCGATGTTATAACGTTTCGGTCTATTAATCCTTCTTCAGGACACGGAATGAGTTCTGGTATTGAATGATTCAGTTCTCTTACCGACGAGAGTCTTGCAGTCGTGATTGGTGAGTGGGGTGGTCAGCTGATGAAGACTACTATAAATGTTTAGGATAGTAGTAGGAGTTTTCATGGGGTTTTGCGATGGTGATGATGTTTGTGGGTTCGGAGTGGGATTGGGGTTATTTGGGGTGGAAAGGGTTCGTCTGTGTACACTAGACACTGGGTTTGGTGGGGATAGAGGTATGAGTCTTATAAGAGTAACGAATAGTAGAGTGGAAATCATATCAAAGCGAGAAAAAGGGATAATCTTTAAAATTCTAAAGATCGGATCGGAGAAGTATGGAGAATTTGCATTATTCCTACCTGGAATGACGAAAAAATTCTGATAGACAAATTAAGAAAATCCCAGAAAATCCATCTCTATCGGAAAAAAATAACAAATAAAATCGTGTTAATGAGCACGATAAATACATGGTAAAATGCTATGAATTTCATATACGTATCTATAATATATAAAGGGATTTATGTATATGTGTATGTCCGGAGGAAACTTCGAAAATAAACAATTAACGACAAAGTAATTATACATACATATATATATATTAAATATATATATATATATTATATATTATATTTCATTATCAGGGCTCGGTTTTGAGCATAAATAATGAAGGTTTTATTTATATTTTGGAAGATATTTTAAGATTAAAATTTGTATAGTAACAGAAGGTAATTGAAATATGATGTTGATTGATTGAATTAATCGCCTCATTTATATTGTATTTTTTTTTAATTGTAAATTATTGAATTAAAATTTCTTACTATTGTTTTGTTATATATTTACGTGGGGATTTTATGGGGCATCTAGTGAAGATCTAACTTGTGATAAGTAACAATGGATCTGCGAGACTAACTTTTTAAAAATCCCCCTTCTACCCAGACAACGCCGGGTAGCCACTTCTAGTAAATTCCTAAGGAAAACCTTCATTTACCTCAGCTATCGGAGGAAAGTATTGGTAAAGTATATTTCAAGCCGCAAATAATAACAATCTTATTATAATGGAGATTGTGTGTTTTTCTGTCTGTAACCGAAACTATATTCCTACTCAAGTCACAATTCTCTTAGTTATAGACATCACATTCTCCATGATTTTATTTTTATCTAAACCTCAATTATTAATAAAATTGTCTTACATTATTAATACTGTTAACTATGTCTACATACTAACAACATGCAATTATATTTATATATACAACAGAATAGCGCTTTACAATGTGAACGGGAAGGCTAATTTGCATATTAATATTAAAAATCGAATTTAATAATATGTGCTTAGTATTATTGATTTCTAACTATTTGGTTTTATTTTAATGAATATAAGCAAAAATCTCTTCAATGAATCTTAAATGAAATCCATTAACTAGATAAAATAAGTGTCATTTTATTCTTTACTTCCTCTTAGAACTAAAGACTTAAATTAGAAAAGATAACAATGAAAGACGAGAGTGATGGAAGAGTAAGTTTCAGTTGTTCCATTTTTTATTATACTCCCTCTGTTTCAAATCTTTTTATCTGTATTCTTATTTAGTTTCATTAGCCTTTTTAATTTAATACAATATTTTATTACATTAAAACTTAAATACTTGCACCCGGAGGGTGCTTATATTTGCTAGTAATGATAATGTGGTCCTATGCCGTCACGGTATGAATTATTTCCGTGACTACAACATGTGTCTCCGGTCAACTGCTTTTTCGGCGCTCTCTGCGCCCAGGCTATGTTCCTTTGACCCGTAGAACTGGGATCGATGCAACGAGGTCGGAGTGTCTTTGTGACGGGTTGAGAAATTAGTGCAAATAAGATAACACACCGTTAACAACAATAACGATTTTATTCTTGTATAATGAATAAGTACGTTTTGTACACTAGGTCGGATAGAAAAGACACGATGGTGAGCTTTGTCTGGCGTTTTGTTTTATGTGGACTTAGTTCTTTATGGAATTATTTAAGGACTGGCAAAAAAATCAGCTTCTACGAGTTTTGAAAGCGAATTAAAAATAATTAAATCTATTATTTAAGGTCAAACTTTGTCTAAATCGATAAGTAGTAACATAATGACCATCATTAAAAAAAGTAAAAATATCATTACATATGCAGTTTATTTTTAATACATTTAAAGGGATTTATTTTGGTCAATTTCGATGCGATCCGCCATTTATTTCAAAACTTTAATTTAGTATTTTTTGCTATGAAAAATTAATATATGAAATTTATTTAAAATGTGAAAAGTCTGATGTTAAGTTTAAAATGTTATATTTTTAGATTCTAGAAATAAATATATATTTAATGCAAACCTTATTTTATTGAACAAAGTATACTTTTTGAAGAAAAACTCGATTGAAAATGTACCGCCCCCCCCCCTTTTTAAGCAGAAAAAATATCGATGTATAATTTTTTCTTTTATTAGATAATAGCCAATTAAATAATAATCGAAATGCGTAAGAAAAATCTAAAAAAAATTAATTATCTATTATTTTTTTACATTTCATTTTTCGATTTTAGGTACTTATTTTCTCATAGAAAAGCCACCGTAAATCTTTTTTGTTTGTTTGTTTCTATTCATAACTTCGGTCTTTTATCTCTCTTTATTTATACTGTAATTAGTACAGTATGAGACCAACTTGAAAAAAATGTTACGCCCCCAACATAAGGGGGGTAAAAATTAAGTGACCTGAAAAAAAAGAGAAAGTTTTGAAATAAAATAGATAATGCATTATAAAGATCATTCATTGATAAGTAAACACTGAACATTTCATTAAAATCCGATAATTCCCTGATTTTTGGTAAATTATTTTCTGTAGGGAAAGTAAAGTCATTTTGTCAAAAACGCATTTTAGGCTCATTTTGCCAGTAGCTAGGATTATTCTTAGGGGCAAATTCTATTTCTTCTAGTGGCAATTTTCTTATTTCAGCAATTCCCCGTGGCCCTGTGACAGACTTCCTTCTCGCGATCCAGACTCCGAATGACCGGGTCTCTGACTGTTTACAATTCAGAGCGGGGATTTTATGAAAAGAATAGTATTATTCCTGTCATCGTGACACGGTCAACAAGTACTTAACAGCCATCATTAATTTGACAGCCATGTCAACTTTTAAGTCACGGCTGTAACCTTTTTCTTCCGTCTATAAACACAATACATAAAATCAGAATTTATATATCTTGATTTTTGCATTTCAACAAAACCATTTACGTTCACAAAAGAAAATGAATTTCTACTCTTTCCTTTTTCGTTAAAAAATAGTTGGCGCCTACAAAAGAACTCGTCGTGTAATAATAATACTATATTAAAATAATAATAATAATAATAATAATAATAATAATAATAAACAACTACATGGGTAATTCAAGCGTCAAACTTAAGAGATATCACATCAGAAGACATGGACATGGCTAAGAAAAGGAAACCTCAAAAGAGAAACGGAATCTCTTCTAATCGCAGCACAAGACAATGCCGTAAGAACAATCTATATAAAGGCAAAAATAGATAAGACGTAGCAGAATAGCAAGTGCAGAATGTATGGAGACGGAGACGAAACGGTCAATCATATAATCAGCGAATGCAGCAAACTAGCACAAAGAGATTACAAGACAAGGCACGACTCCATGGGAAAGGTAATCCACTGGGAATTGTGCAAGAAATTCAATTTTCAAAATACAACTGAATGGTATATGCACAAGTCTGAACCTCTCCTGGAGAATGAGACTCATGAAATTCTCTGGTACTTCGAGGTGCAGACGTATCACCTAACCCTGGCTAGGAGACCGGACCTAGAATTGATCGACAAGAAGACGAGAAACTAATATATCGTAGATTTTGCCGTCCCAGCCGATCACCGAGTGAAAAAGAAAGAAACCGAAAGGGTGGACAAATTCTTGGACCTTGCCAGAGACCTGAGGAGACTTGCTGTAACTCAGCCCCCAGTAAACTACTGGCTGCGGCAGGTGTGAAAATAATAATAATAATAATAATAATAATAATAATAATAATTATAATAATAATAATAATGTCCTGGTGACCCGAGGAGATTTACTGTCACTCAGCCTCCAGCGAATGACTACCAGCTTATGTCGGTCTGAAAATAAAGACTTAAAATTGAAATAAAATGTGTAAGGAACATGAAACCAGTACTATTCATGTCGTTGTCATTGTCCTTGATTCTATTAGTGAAAACATGAAAAACTACTTATAAGAAATGTAATTGGACTTTTCCCTGACGAACATAGAGAAAACAGAACTTCCTGTCAGAGCCAATATTTCGAAAAAAGAATCATCTATGAATCTAAATGACCCAGTTACAAACTAATTCAAAAAATATCTCTAAGTGTAATGTTTATGCTAAATCTTTAAATGTAATTTAATATGTAAATGTAACTGTTATCTGTAAATCCAATCAGAATCTTTATTTTACTATGAAAATGCCTTGGAAATGAATTTTACTATAAAAATGCATTGAAAATGATTTTCGATATAAAATGCATTGAAAATGATTTTTGCTATAAAAATGCATTGAAAATGATTTTCGCTATAAAAATGCATTGAAAATTATTTTTGCTATAAGAATGCATTGAAAATGATTTTTGCTATAAAAATGCATTGAAAATGATTTTCGCTATAAGAATGCATTGAAAATGATTTTCGCTATAAGAATGCATTGAAAATGATTTTCGCTATAAGAATGCATTGAAAATGATTTTTGCTATAAAAATGCATTGGAATTGAGTTTTGCTATAAAAATACAATGTAAACGATTTTTACTATAAAAAAAGCATTGTAAACAATTTTTAATATAGAAATAATAAAAACATGTTTTGTAAAGAATTATAGCTTCACATAAAGATCTGTATTTTCTTGAGGGGTAACTTTCCCACCCTTTCTTATTTTATTTTTATATTTGCAAACGGACTGTAAATGAAGTTTTCCTAAAGCTGTACATTTTTTCTTGCTCAGTTCATGCTTTTTGTTGCAGTACTTGCGTCTTATTTGGTACTAGAATTGACTACCCAGCGACTCCTGGGTAGAGGAAGACACCCCTCTGGTGTATTGATTAGTTTACTTTTGAGACTCACAAATACTGGAAATATTTAAGTAAGTATAAATCAAATCTTCATAATTTTTACACAAAAAGCAACAACCGTCGATATCTAGTGTGTGTATATATTTACTTTGTCATTAATAGTTTTGTACCAGGATTCGAGCCTCGCCAATGCAGTACCGGTCCAGAGATAAGTATACAATTAATATTTCTACATCAACACGTCATCACTCCATTTGAAATGAGAGCCATAAGATAAAAAAAACGTTGACACGTCATCGCTTCATTCAGACAATGAGAGCGTAACGTAACAGATAGATGTTTGTGAAACCCGGGAAGCCGGTCAGATCAGAGATGGAAATCGATATGTAGCCTTCAACTGCTGCCAACTAATTATTTGCTAAAAATCTATCTTTTAACTTTTAGGATTTCCTGGTCATATGATAGATTATCCAATAAAAACCAAGCATTCGATTGACCTTAAACTCTCTCTCTCTCTCTCTCTTTCGTACAGTGGGGTGGGGTCAAACATTAGTACCGAACATGTATGCCGAAAAGGGGGGAGGGGTCCCTTAATGAAAAATTGTGATATTGTGAAAAGTACCTGGTACCTTTTACTCAAGCATAACATTTATTATCTTGGTGTAAATATAATATAAATGATATATATATATATATATATATATATATATATATATATATATATATATATGTAGAATTAAACAAAGAAACATCTCCTGTTTAACAATTTTATTTTTGATCTTTTCGAGTTTTCTGACAGTATGAATAGAAAATGTTTAGAAAAAATAAAAAAATAAAAAAATAATAACATCTTTTGTTTTTTTCTAAAAAAATTCTATTCATATATATATATATATATATATATATATATTATATATATATTAAATTCATCCGGGTGGCCTAAAGTCGGTATCAGCCAACCAGCGAGAGAGTTTATCCCCTTTTCACTTGCGCTAGACCAAGGAGATTGTTTTTGCATCTGAAGTGGAGCGCCAAACCTACCATCAGTGTCTTACTTTACCGCACAGATACCTGTGTTACTCATACCGCTGAGTTGGCGAGGGCCAGTATCGAACTAGGAACCTTGTGGTTTCTAGCCAAACGTTCTACCGACTGAGCTAACCACCCCTCCCTCTCTCTCTCTCTCTCTCTCTTCTCTCTATATATATATATATATATATATATATTATATTTATATTATATATATATATATATATAATATATATATATATATTGGGAGAGGGGGGGGAAAGAGAGTGCCATGTGAGACAGACAGACACAGTTAGAATTTATTTAATTTGTACGATAAATAGATAGATAGATAGATAGATAGATAGATAGATAGATATCCGTGAAAGTTTGACTGTATGTAAAAGTCTGATTTTTTAGAAACAGAAGAAAATGAAAACATCATTGATAAGAAGTTTATATGTCTATATTGTGTGTAAGTGTGGGTGTGTGTGTGTTGTGTGTGTGTGTGTGTATCTGTTATGTGTCTGTATATGTCTGTGTGTATGTGTGTGTGTGTGTGTGTGTGTCTGTATGTATGTTTGTGTGTGTATCTATATATGTCTGTGTGTATGTCTATATGCATGTATGTGTGTCTGTGTTTATGCGTGTGTCTGTGTTTATGTGTGTCTGTATGTATGCATGTGTGTGTGTGCCTGTATGTGTATGTGTGTGTGAGTCTGTATGTGTGTGCCTGTATGTATGTATATATTGAGTATGTGTGTGTGTGTCTGTATGTATGTGGTGAGTGTGTGTGTGTCCTGTATGTGTGTGTGTGGTGTGTGTGTGTGTGTGTGGTGTGTAAATGTCTACAAGTCGAATTCCACATTTTCATAAACAAAAAGAATAACGTCTTAAAGAAAAAGCGGATTCTTTTACTATTATATATATTATATATATATATATATATATATATATATATTAATAACAAATCGATTATCTGAGATGAGACCTATTATCCTGTAAACCGTGTCAAACAACTAATTACTCATGTCGTTTTAATCAAATTTAAAGACTTACTCCTCAGAGATATTGACATCGACCAAAAATTACTGTCTAAAGTCGTAGTTCTACTTATAGACATAATTTTAAAACCCTTCATATATTGCATCCGGGTCATCGTCGACCACTCCAAGTCTTGGCCTTAAATAATCACTCGAAGAAAATCGACTTTTATACGGATAAATACGGATTTCTTTTTTTTTCTTTTTAATTCATTGCTATTGTCGTGAAAATTCCAATTAATGTCGAAACAAATGATTTAAACGGTCGGACAAGATAGAGAGTTAACCGCATTTTACATCCGAAATACTTTTAAAAAAAGTAAATTTCATAGCGCAGGTTTAATCGAGTCGCGTTTATTTTAGAAAAAAAAAAAGACATTTGGCGCCAAAAGAAGAAAATGGCGGGAAAAAACTAAAAGAAGAAAAATGGCGAAGATTAAAGTTGTTAATTGACATTGGTGCATTGCATGAACAAATGACAGAACAAAACTAAACTGACAGCAACGTTTCTCGTAAATGTTATATTATATACGTCATATAGAAAAGCAAAGGATGAAAGATAACATACATACAAGCGATTCGTAGAATAAAAGATTGCAGACATAGGCTTAAGGATAAGCAATTAGAATTCACAAAAACGACGTATGGTGGCGTTGAAACTATTAAATATTCAAGAAGTGCTTTACTACTGAATAGCGAGTTAGTTCGATACTCGTTGGATGCCCCATAAGGCAACTTGTGTCACATCCAACCCGTGCCGACAGAATGGGTGAATTCCTACTTTTAGAAATGTTTATATAGTATATATATATATATATATATTATATATATATATTTAAAACATGAGAAGTAAAGCAATGTAGCATACAGAGATTGACTTTTTCGATTTCTTTAGCTTTACATTTGAACAGATATGCCCGGATCTAATTCATTAATTATCAATTAAATAAATTTTCCAAAAATTAGGTATGACTTCATTTAAGCACATATTCTCCCCCCCCCGCAAAAATATATATATATAACGTGTGTTAAAAAGTATCGAGATTGAAGGTGTATTTACCAAGATAGAAATTAATGATGGAACGTTCATTTTTTCAGAATTCAAGGTGTGTCAAAAGTACAAAAACTTGATACTATTTATTGACTCACTTGTATATAGATGGATAGATATATTAATATTTAAGCAGTTAGAAAAATAATTACACACAATCTACCCGCTATGGTTAACGGAATGAGAACAGGATACCCCGTGGACTGAATAAAGGGTTAGGTTCAAAGTTCGTGATGGCTCCGATTACGACAAGAAAGTTCCCGAGTTCGAAAAGAAGGTTCCCGGTCCGAGAAGGTTTCCGAGTCCGACAAGAAATACCTGAAAGAGCGGAGGGCAGATATCGACCGAAACGTTGTACAAATAACAATGAAGATGGTGACAATAGTCGAATAACACAGATAATACGTAATCTTCAAGCTCATCTCAAACATTCAGAGAAATAGATTTTTGAGTAAAACACAAATAGGCCTCAATGATGTGGTAGTCTATGAGTTACAAAAATGCTGTTTTTAAAAGTCTTTTTCTCTTACTGGACTGTTAGTATAATATAGAAATGAGTACCTTTTTCTATCTTTAAACACACCAGTGCTCTCCTATCACTGTAGCAAGGTAACAAAACTAATGTTAGATTATT
>CM042151.1:67483750-67526215 GCA_023376005.1 Doryteuthis pealeii | reverse complement strand
ATACTTATATATAATAATATATTAATATATATGATAGTAAAGATTAGAAGGAGAAAAGTGAACCGAAGGAACAAAAACTCAACAAGTTTTGTATGAAGGAACAACTATAATTTCGCCGTACATTGACTCGGCTCATCAACGTTTATTTGATCAGTTAACATGAATAACAAAGTGTTTCTAAGAAGAGAAAGTGGAGGAGAGGGGATTAGGGTGAAGTCAGGTAGATTGGATAGCGTTTGAGGACACGAAATTGGTCTGATCGGTTCAGAAGGGAAATCTTTGGTGAAAGGAGAGGGAGAGAAGATGAAGATTGAAAACAATGTCACAACAAAAAAAAACGTAATGATGTTTGTTGTAATCATGTGTGGAAGATGATAACTACTTAGGACTTGAGCCTATTCTAGTAATTGTCACTTGAGTTTGGTAATTGTTGTTGTTGTTTTTTTTACATAGTTTGGAAAGTTATTAAAATTATTTTCTTAAAACTACATATACGCGTCCCCGTTGTTTGTCAACGACCAAATGGCTGCTATACAAACAACAGGGCCTTGTGCCAAACATGAATATCTAATTTCCCTTCCGTAACAAGTTTGTGATAAGCACAAACGAATAGACCAATTCGTTAGCGCAATTCAGTTGGTGCCAACTAGATGCAAACAAAAGTCTCGCCCTGGACTGACGAGAGTTTAACTTCTCAAGATGCAGACAGACACAGGCGCGGCAATCTATTTTATGCCCAAAAAGCTGCTGGCGCCATAATTTGTGCAATCTTAATTAGCATCTTTAAAGGTTTTTGCACGGATGGATGCAGTTGCAATCAGTTAACTGCAGCACTTCGTTTGGCAAGCGAAAGGGAAAAATTCAATGGAAGGTTTTGAAATACAACTTTTAAATGAATCTTACAGAAGAGGGAAACGCTACTCCCTTTTATCCACGCATATCCCTGTGCTACTTATACGCTGAGTTGGCTGAGCGGCAGATATTGGAACCAGGACCAACTTGTGGTTGCGCGGCAGGCAGACGCTCTACCGACTGAGCTAAACCGTCCCTATCAACGGCCCATATACAATGTTGTTATAATATAACAATAAAATCTAAAAGCGCGCTGCGTGTAATTGTTAAAAGTCATGGGAAATGGGACTTCGTCGCCCCGAGTTCAAATCTGGACTTGGTAACTGAATGTCACTTTAGCGTATACCCTTGGAAAAAGTTATGAATCCTACTTTCCCTCCAGCTATGGTAAATAGTAGGACAGGACTGGTTCTTTAACCTTGTGTAGGCAACCGCGTCTAGGAGAAAGAAAAACTCTGAATTCAAACCTGTTAATCGCTTACAGAAATTGACATGTGTTCACATCCTGCTCGTGCGGAGGGGTTGGTAATATATATCTCTTTTATAATGGAATTGTGTGGTTTGTTCTGTCTGTAAACGAAACTATATTACTGATACAAGTCACAATTCCATTTGTTATTTACATTACATTCTCCGTGGATTTTAGTTTATTTAAACCTCAATTATTAATAAAATTGTTTTACATCATTAATACTGCTTGACCATATCTACAACTTAATAACATGCAATTGTATTTATGGTATAAACAAAATTAGCGGTTACAGTGGTGAATGCGAAGGCTTATTTGCATATTGATATTAAAATTTGATTTTAATAATATGGCTTAGTATTATTGATTCTTAATGTTTGGTTTTATCTTTTTTATTGAATATGAGCAAAAATCTCGGAGGGATAAATCTTTAAAAGAAATCCATTAACAAGAAGAAATAACTGTAATATTATTCTTACTTCCTATTTTAACTAAATAGTTAAATAGGAAAATTACAATGAAAGACGGGAGTAATGGAAAAATGATGAAGAGTTAGTTTCAAAAGTGTTCTATTTTTTCGATCATACACCCCCTCCCTTATTCCAAATCTTTTTATCGCATTTCATTAGCCTTCTAAGTTTAACATGATATTTTATTAGTATTAAAACTTGCACCCGGAGGTGAATATATTTTGCCAGTATTATATAATATACAAGATTATTGACATTTATTGTATAATTAAGTATTATAGATTTTCTGTTATAATATAGATTTTCAATTTAATCTAATCTAAATATTTATGTGCAGTCAGAAAATATGACTAGCAAGACCTGTGGAGTATACCAGTGTATGATAATTTAATTTTACAACGTTCGATAGTTTACTTAGGACCTATTTGCAAAAATACCATATTACGAGAAACTCTAAGTCACCAAGTGACGTTGACATCCTCTCCCTCGCTACCCTAATATAGTTGTACACCTCTATCTATGATATTGAGCACTATCTACTTATAAATATTAGCACACTTTATTATCAATTGATTTATCTATTAATTACTAGCAGGACCTCTGGGTATACTACAGTATGCTAATTTAATCATTACAACTTCGATATGTCTACTTAAGAGTTATTGCTAAATGTTCAATATGTAAAAGTATAATAATTTTGATTTTAACTCTTTCTCACTCTTTATTTTTCTTTCCTTTTTATATTTTCAATATATTCAATTAAAACAGATTAGCGTTATCGTGGGCTCGCTGCCTTACTATATTTTCCTCTACTCTATTTCTTTCTTTATTTTTATTATAGTTTTCTTGTGTAGAATGTCCTTTTTCTCCCTGCCTTTCTTTATAATAAAAACGGAATGGTCCATTATTTAGCTGCGGACAACGTTCATGAGAAATTAATTATTTGAGTAAGTGACACGAAAATCAGTATTTACAGGTCGTTTTGCATTTCAACTGGACGATTTGGAGGGTCTCATTTTTTAACCGGAGAGTGTTGCAAGATTATAACGGTTGAAGATTAAGGAACAAAACAGCTTTTGATATATTTGATAATAATCCATTGTTTGCATGCTTTTTGTTTCGCTCTGCTGGGTACGAACCAACATATTGGTTGGGGGGTGGTGGCAAAGGTGGGTAGTCATTAAGTCGTGTTTTGGATTACAAAAAACTATTGAATGTAAACAGCATCCAGATTTATGGTCACCGGGTTCACGTTGTTAAAATCATTTTCTTTTAAACAGAAAACGTAATTTTTGGGACAAGATACAGGAAAACTGTTGAATTTTTTCTGTTATAATGTGTGTGTTTAAAAGCCCACTTTATTTATAGACTCGCGAGAACCATGTAATCAAACTCTTGGCCAATCACTGGTAGTACTCCGCTGCCTGATACAATACTTAACCAGACAGTACTGGCCATAACTACTTTGCCTTTCGTGGACGACGGGACATAGGATTAAATCACTGGACCTTTAACAATACGCGGATAGGGACTATTCGCCTTACCAAAGGATTCCATAATTCAGGACTTGACTCCTTTAAAGCCCTTTTCAACTGGCCAAAGATGGCATTTAAAAAACTTAAAAGTTATGGGCCAGCACGGCTTCCACTGCGCTTGACGTTTACCATTATGGACTGACGTCTGCTAGATATTGTTTGGTTGCTAAACCAGTGTATCAGATTTATAGGCTAAAAAGTATAACATCATAAGTCCAGAAAAATCGTCAATAAAATGCAGTACATACCTGTAATTGCCTTTGCCAAAGGTTGTATCGTCCAAGCTAAGTCGCAATGAACTAGTGACATATTTTAGTTTCTTTTTTGTTTAAAACTTTATTTTTATTTCAAACCATTTTTCCCTGAATACATACTTATACAGTGGTCTTACACGAGGGGGTAATTTTATTTTTCATTCAATTCACTACTTTGGCAATTTTTTAATATCATTATGTTGCAGTACCTAAAATTCTATGCCAGGTGTTTGATACATAGGTGCAGTCTTTTGCGGAATAATAAATTTTGAAAATTTTCTGACAGGAATTCGCTTTCCATGTCGCTTCGTATGCATGATGGAGCAAATCCTGTCAGAAAAATTTTCAAAAATTTATTAATTCCACAAAGACTGCCAAGATATGATATCAACACCTGGCATAGAATTTTAGGGTCACTGCAACATAAATGATATTAAAAAAATTGCCAAAAGTAGTGAATGGAATGAAAATAAAATTTACATTAAGTCGTATGCATATTTTTGGGATGACTTGTTTTGCTATGTGCAAAATAAAAGAAATTGGACCCCCGTGTTGAGGAGGGTATTTTTATCGGGTATGATAAACATAAAGTCCAGTATATATTATATTGATGAAGCAAAAAAATTCCGGTCTCTAATTTTATATTTCTAGAAAGATCAAATCCTGAAGACCATATAAAATAATGAAAAAAATAAAAATTTAATACCTGAAAAGTGATTTTGAAATTTAAGTTATAAAATTTTAAAAAAATAAGTTTATGTTGCAATTTTTTTTTTTTCGTAGTTTAAAAACACATTTTTTTTTTAACTGATTTTTTTTCTGATTTAATTGGCTTAATTTTTTTCAAAACCTGAAAATTCAATTGCATTTTAAACGTCTGGAACATTCATGTTCAAAGTTGATATTGAAAGCTTTAATCTATCTAAAAATTTTGCGCAACTTTGTTAACATTTTCTGAGATCTTTATATATTTTAAAAAAATTACCAAATGTTACTAAAAGTAGTAAATAGTACAGAAAAATTAATAAACCTTTGTTGAATATTTTATTTACATGAAATATCTTTTATTTTTTTATTTTTCTAAAAACACAGAAAAACTAAAGTGCGCTAAAAAAAAATTCAATATAATAATTATATTAAACTTAAATACTTGTGACTGGAGCGGCACCTTTTTTTTTTTTTGCTAGTTGGAAATAAAATTTTATTCTACGAAAATAGATTCTAAAAATTTATTCCATATCACTTAGTCTAGCATCGGCAAGTCAAGAAACATTCATATTTAAGGACATTACTTAAAAGTGTCGTAGAACCAGGGGTCGTATAACCGGGGTCGTTAATAGACCTGTAACTATTATGGATAATAATCGAGCCTATTACTTGGCCAAAAACTCGATCATACACCAGCACCGATCAAAACATATTGATATAAAAATATCAATTTATAAGGGATGAAATCAAAAAGGGGTCAATTACTCTTGCAGTATATAGAATTTCAGAAAGGAAATTCGGATCTGTTCACAACACCATTGAATAAGATAAAACTTAATACTTTTAAAAAAAGATATCATGGGCGGGCAAAATAAAACTCATGATTTTGCCCTGTTCGGTGGGCCGTAGAATTGGCCGACTGTATTCCATGCAGAGGGGTAAGAAACACCCCCAAATAATGGATTGCTTGACAGGCATTAAACTTGTCCACCAAATACATAACTCACTACTTGCATTGTATTTTTCTTAATTAACGAACAAAAACAAAAATAAAAAATTAAAAAAAACAACAAAAAACAAAAGGGACAATTACTAATTTTGACAATAATATTGGCAGTAATGATAAGGTTAAGAATTAGATTTAAGAATAACAAAATAAAAACAATAGAAAAATATTAAGAAAAATAGGATTCATTAATAAAAAAAAAGATTAGTAGTAATAAAATAAAACAAAAATAATTTTAATATTCTGAATGAAATGATTTGATAATTTCTGAATAGAATCACCACCTTATATCAAAATAGGGTGTGTGTTGAAATTTTTTCTTGTTATAAGCGTGTTGTTTTATGTTAAAAGCCCACTTCTATTTATAGACTCGCCGAGAACCATGTGATAAAATCTTGGCCAATCACTGCGAGACTCTGCTGCTGATACAATACTTAAGGCCAGAAGTACTGGCCATAACTACCTTGCCTTTCGGGACGACGGACATAGGATTAAATCACTGGACCTTTAATAATACGCAGGATATACTTATTCGGCCTTACCAAAGGATTCCATAACTCAGGACATTACTTACTTTAAGCCCTTTTCAACTGGCCAAGGATGCCATTTAAAAAGCTTTGACAAAAACAATGACGAATGCATTCATTAAGATTATAAAGATGATTCAAAAGCGCAGTAATATATATATATATATTATATATATATATTATATATATAAATGCTCCAATAAATTGGTATGAGCTCCCTAATTTGGTAATTAAAATCAACTCTACTACTAAGCATATAAGCAATGATCGTTTCCCGGAAATTTCATCTCTCTGTGACCGTAAAATACATAAACAAACCTATGTACTTAATAGTTTAAAAAAACACCCAGTCCCGCTACAGCTGTCAGTTGACGACGGGATAAGATTGCCAAACGGTCAGTCTGAATTCGACCCTAGCCAAAGATAGTTTTATTTAGCCACACTGGAAGCGGTGTGGAAACGCCGAAAAATCGTGTTGTGGATGGACTTATTATATATATATATATATATATAATTTAGTGAAAATATATTTACGTGAAACTTCAAGTACGTTATTTCTGTACACACTATGATATAAATCCGGCTCTACTTACGTACTGAACTCTTTATGTTTGTTATAACGCTCACTTATCAGGAAAGTTTGTACCAACCGAATATTGATACTAACCAAATATTTTCACCAGTAAGTCATTCCTTTTTACACACACACACACAACACACGACACACCACAATATATATATTATATATATATTATATATATAAGAGCGTATTGTAGTTTGGTGGTCATGGTGATGTATTAATACTTTCGTGTTGGAGTAATATAAATCTTTAATTAAATGATTTAGTATTACACCCAACACGAAATATTATACAATCTATGGCCACCAAACACAAATTACGCTCTTTCATACGCACATACACACGTGGATATGGCCATTCATACGCACACCACCGCGCGTGGATACGGTCATAACGTCACAGTCTAGCACGCATTTCATGCACACACGATGACAACATACGCACACGCTTACACAACAAAAAAGCGTACTTCACGTAAACATACAACACAGAGAATAGAGTTATAAAAAAAATACCATCTGTAACATTTAAAAAAAAAAATTCATTTACTAAAAATGCCATATAACAGACAAACTACTTCAGTTCCAGTGCTTCTTCTGAAGAAGCAAGATTTATCTCGAAATATTCAAGAATAAATTGCAGGTTAACAAACAACACTATTGGTTGTACCTGATTAATTTTCTTTACACCTGCATTTGGATAGCCTTCAAAAAACCTCTTAACCAATATATACACATGCTTTCAAGAAAATTTTTATAAAAAATCTCTTATATAAATAATTTGTCATATCCGACAAATTAATTTATATAAGAGTCATATATAATATATATATGCGCTGCGTGTGTAATATTTATAAGTAAATAGACTCAAATATCAATCGATAGAGCATTTAGATCTATTAACGTAGTGAGATATGGTACTGACAATACCTGATTCCACAGTCAGTTTCTCGCCTATGCGATTTTCAAAATACGTTAAACTATATACTTACGTTTTTTTTGATTGTACATGTGTTGCTGCATTATGGAAGGTTGGTTAAGTGTTGGGGCATTGATGCGAAGGCTGTTTAGTTTGTAATTAGTTCTCTAGGAAATGGTTTTCTAGTTTAAATAATTTATTTATACGGACGCAAGTCAGAAAGAGTAGTAGTACCCGTTAGAGTTCTCATCTTAACGGGTAAATAAAAAATGAGTTTTTAAAAATTGTGTTTAGAAAATTGACTTTTTTCAAAATAGATTGTTATGATAAAAACCCAACAAGGGAGACATGCCATAAAAATCCAACCAATCAACCTAAATTAGCGTAGCTTATATACGCAAAAAACCCCGTCTTCTGAGTGAAAAGTTATTAGATTATTAACTGCCTCTTATATGTGTATTAGATTAATTTTGAGAAAAAAAAACATATTTCAAGGCTATCATTTATCAAGATCATTCTAACTTTGAAGAATTTAGCATAAGTAGCAGGACCTGGGACATATTCACAGAATATGATAATTAAATAATTACAACGTCTGTTTGTGTTTACTTAAGAACTATTGGAAATAGTTCAACATGTAAAAAGTAAAATAATCTTGATTTAACTCTCTCTCTCTCTCTCTCTCTCTCTCTCTCTCCTCTCTCTCTCTCTCTCGTCTCTCTCATCCTTTTTCTGGTAGAGGAAGTAGTCTTTTATTCACTTCTGTATCTCTCGTATGTTTCCGCTCCGTATGACGCAAATTCCAATTACTCGAGGGATCAGAACAAACAGAGGAATCAATCTAAAATTATTTAATGACAGACTTCCTCGTTGAATATTCATGGATAGGATTATTTGCAATTTCTAAGTACGTGTCGCTCATAATCTTCGTTAAAATATTTTCTCTAATTTTTGTGATGTGGTTTAAAATTTACTTTACTAATCATTTTAATCTTTTAAACTATAATTTGAGTTTAAGTTATGCAAAACAAATTTATAGTTAAAACCAAATGCCATATTCTTTTTCATACAGAACTTATGGATACTTTTGTAATAAAGTTCGTTCTCAGATCTGGTCCGCCCTGTCGATTGGGGCGGTTTAGAATGACCGACTGCATCCTGCAGAGGGGTAAGACTCCCCCAATGGGGCCACCTTCTTGGCCGTGGGTGGCGACCCGTATGCTTTAGAGCCCGGGGATGAGCAGTTCATCAATGGTGATAAGGGTGCTCCACATTCCCCAAACCTCCAAAACTGGAACCTCACCATCAGATAGTGTTTAACGTCATTTCCCAGACATTGTAGACCCGCAGCCACCGCCTTCTAGCACCCATATGATAAAAGGAGTTGGGGCTTTGCCATAAGGGCAATAGGTTGGAAAATTCATATAGGTGCTAGGGCTTACACTGACCAGCCGATTGATCGGAGGGGGCCCTCTCGACCGCCCATCTAGCCCAAAGATAGGGCCAAAGTGGAGTATGCATGAATTGCTCATCGCCTGGGCTCTAAAGCATCACGGTCGGCCACCACGGCCCAAGAGGTGGCCCCATTTGGGAGTCTTACCCCTCTGCAGAGATTGCAGTCGGTCTGCATTCTAACGCCCCAAGCGAACAGGGCGGACCAGATCTGAGAACTGAACTTTATTACAAAAGTATCTAAGTTTCTGTATAAAAAGAATATGCCATTTGGTTTTAACTATAATTTGTTTTGCATAACTTAAACTCAATTATAGTTTTTAAAAAGATTAAAATAGATTAGTAAAGTAATTTTACAAATCACAAAAATTTAGAGAAAAATATTTTTTAACGAAAGATTATGAGCGACCACGTCTTGAAATTGCAAATTATAATCCACATGAATAATTCAAGGAGGAACGTCTGTCATTAATAATTTTAGATGATTCCTCTGCTTTGTTCTGATCCCCTCGAGTAATATGAAGTTGCGTCATACACAAACCAAACCAATACAGAAGTGAATAAAAGACACTGTCTCTACCCAGAAAAGGAGAGAGAGAGAGAGAGAGAGAGACGAGAGAGAGAGAGAGAGGAGAGAAGGAGGAGAGAGAAGAGTTAAATCAAGATTATTATACATATATTTACATGTTGCAACTATTTCGCAATAGTTCTTAATTAAACACATCAGACGTTGTAATCTCATTTATTATTCACTACTGTATATGCCACAGGTCCTGCTACTTTATGCTAAATTCTTCAAGTTAGAATGATTTGATTAAAATGATAGGCTTGAAAATATTGTTTTTTTTCTTCAAAATTAATCTTACACATTATTAAGAGCGTTTAAATAAATCAAATAACATTTCACTCCAAGACGGAGGTTTTTGCCGTTATATAAGCTACTGCTAATAGGTTGATTGTTGGATTCTTATGAGCATGTCATTCCCTTGTGGGGTTTATTTATTCAATAATCAATTCTATTTTGAAAATGTCAATTTTCTTTAAAACACATTTTTTTAAAACTCATTTTTTTATTTAACCATAGAATGGACTCTAACGCGGTTACTACTACTCTTTCTGACTTGCGTCCGTATAAAATAAATTATTTTAAACTAGAAACCATTTCCCAGAATGCAATACAAACTAAACTACGCCTTTTCCATCCATGCTCCCAAAAACTTAACCAACCTTCCCATAATGCACACACAATTGTACAATCAAAAATACGTACGTATAGTAGTGTTACGTATTTGAAATCGCATAGGCGAGAAACTGACTGTGAACAGGTCATTGTCAGTATTCCATATCCACTACGTTTAATAGATCTAAATGCTCTACGATGACTATTGAAGTACATTTACTTATTAAATATTACACACGCACGCATATATTATATATTATGGACTCTTATATTAAATTAATGTCCGGATTTGACAAATTAATTTATATAAGAGATTTTTATAATTTTTCTTTGAAGCTTGTGTATATATTGGTTAGAGGTTGGTTTTTGAAGGCTATCACCAACTGCAGTGTAAAGAAAATATAATTAAGGAACAACAATGGTGTGTTGCTTAACCTTGCAATTTATCTTGAGTATTTCGAAGATAAAATCTCTTCTTCAGAAGAACACTGCGAACTGAAGTTAGTTGTCTTGTTATGGCATTTTTAGTTAAATGAAATTTTTTTTTAAATGTACAGATGGTATTTTTTTTATAACTCTATTCTTGTTGTTGTATGTTTTACTGTGAATACGCTTTTGTTTGTACGTGTTGCGTATGTTGTATGCGTGTGTGCATGAAAAGTGCGTAGACTTGACGTTATGACCGATCCACGCGCGTGTGTGGTTATGAGATGGCCATATCCACGTGTGTATGTGCGTATGAAAGAGCGTATTTGTGTTTGGTGGCCATGGTTTTGATGTATAATTTCTGTTGTGGTGTAATTAAATTCATTTAATTAAATGATTAATATTACATCCAAACACCGAAATATTATACATCACCATGACCCAAAACACAAATACGCTCTTATATATATATATATTTATATAATTATGTGTGTGTGTGTGTGTGTGTGTGTGTTGTGTAAAAGCGAATGACTTACTGGTGAAATATAATCTTTGGTTAGTATCAATATTCGGTTGGTACAGAATCTTTCCTGGGATATAGTGAGCGTTCCTATAACACACATAAAGGAGTTTCAGTACGAAGTAGAGCGGTATTTTTTATCATAGTGTGTTACAGCAATAACGTACTGATTTCACCTAATATATTTTCACTATATATATATATAATATATAATATATAAGTCATCCACAGGACACCATTTTCGGCGTTTCACCACCGCTTCAGTGTGGCTAAATACAACTATCTTTGGCTAGGGTCGAATTCACGACTGACCGTTTGGCCAATCTTATCCCCGTCGTCAACTGACAGCTGTAGCGGGACTGGGTGTTTTTAAACTATTTAAGTACATAGGTTGTTTATGTATTTTACGGTCACAGGAGAGTGGAAATTTCCGGGGAAAACGATCATGCTTATATGCTTAGTAGTGAGAGTGATTTAATTACCAATTAGGGAAGCTCATGACCAAATTTATTGGAGCATTTATATATATATATATATATTATATTATATATAATATATATATGCGGATTTAACATCTTATATTCTTAATGAATGCCATTCGTCATTGTTTTGTTCAAGTTTTACAATGGCATCCTTGGCCAGTTGAAAAGAGAGACATTAGATAGTAAGTCCTGAGTATGGAATCCTTTGGTAGCTAATAGTACTTCCTGCGTCATTAATTAAAGTCCAGTGATTTTAATCTATGTCCGTCGTCCACGAAAGGCAAGGTAGTTATGGCCAGTACTGTCTGATTAAGATTGTATCGAGCAGCAGAGTACTTGCAGTGATGGCCAGAGTTTAATCACATGGTTCTCGGCGAGGTCTATAAATAGAAGTGGGCTTTTAACACACACCTTATAACAGAAAAATTTCAACACCACACCCTATTTTGATATAAGGTGGGTGATTCTATTTCAGAAATATCAAAAATTTCATTCAGAAATATTAAAATTATTTGTTTTATTTTATTACTACTTAATCCTATTTTTTTTATTAAAATCCTATTTTTCTTATATTTTTCTTATTGTTATATTTTGTTATTCTCTAATCTAATCCTTAACCTTATCATTATACTGCCAGATATTATTGTCCAAAATTAGTATGTCCCCTTTTTTGTTTTTTGTTGTTTTTAATTTTAATTTTTTGTTTTTTCGTTAATTAGCAAAAATACAATGCAAGTTAGCTGAGTTAGTATTTGGTTGGACAAGTTTTAAGTCCTGTCCAAGCCATCCTTTTTTGGGGTCTTACCCCTCTGCATGGAATACAGCTCGGCCATTCTACCTGCCAACCGACCAGGCAAAATCATGAGTTTATTTTTGCCCCCCATGATATCTTTTTTAAAAGTAATTAAGTTTTTATCTTATTCAATGGTTTTGTGACAGATCCGCCAATATTCTTTCTGATTCTATATACTGCAAGGTATTTGACCCCTTTTGATTTCATCCCTATAAATTGATATTTTATATCAATATGTTTGATCGCTGGTGTATGGAGTTTTTTGCAGTAATAGGCTCGATTGTTATCACAATAAATAGTTACAGGTTTATTAACGACCCTGGTTCTACGACCCCTGGTTTTCTACGGACACTTTTAAGTGATGTCCTTAAATAGAATGTTTCTTGACTTTGCCGATGCTGGACTAAGTAATGGAATAAACTTTTTAATCTATTTACGTAAAATAACAAATTTTATTTCAACTAGCAAAAAAAAAAAAAAAAAAGGGTGCCCAATCCAGTCACAAGTATTTAAGTTTTAATATAAATTTTATATTGAATTTTTTTTAGCGCACTTTAGTTCTTTCTGTTGTTTTAGAAAAATAAAAAAAAATAAAAGATATTTCATGTTAAATAAAATATCAACAAGTTATTAATTTTTTCTGTACATATTTACTACTTTTAGTAACATTGGTAAATTTTTAAATATATAAAGATCTCAAAATGTTACACAAAGTTGCGCAAAATTTAGATAGATTAAAGCTTTTCAATATCAACTTGAACATGAATGTTTCCAGACGTTTAAAATGCAAAATTGAACTTTTCAGGTGAATAAAAATAAGCCAATTAAATCAGAAAAAAAATCAGTTAAAAAAAGTTTGTTTTTAAAACTACCGAAAAAAATAAATTGCACAAAAATTATTTTTTTAATTTTATAACTTAAATTTTTCAAATCACTTTTTTCAGGTATTAAATTTTTATTTTTTTCATTATTTTATATGGTCTTTCAGGTTTGATCTTTCTAGAAATATAAAATATAGAGACCGGAAATTTTTTTCTTCAAATCAATACTATATATACTGCGACTTTGTTTATCATACCCGATAAAAATACCCTCCTCAACACGGGGGTCCAATTTCTTTTTATTTTGCCATAGCAAAAACAAGTCATACCAAAAATATGCATACGACTTAATGTAAATTTATTTTCATTCCATTCACTACTTTTGGCAATTTTTTAATATCATTTATGTTGCAGTGACCTAAATTCTATGCCGGTGTTGATATCATATCTTGCAGTCTTTGTTGGAATTAATAATTTTGAAAATTTTCTGACAGGATTTCCGCTTCCATCAGTGCATACGAAGCGACAATGGAAGCGAATTCCTGTCAGAAAATTTTCAAAATTTATAATTCCGCAAAGACTGCCACCTATGATATCAACACCTGGCATAGAATTTTAGGTCACTGCCAACATAAATGATATTAAAAAATTGCCAAAAGTAGTGAATTGAATGAAAATAAAATTTACCCCCTCGTGTAAGACCAACTTAATATATGTATATTCAGGGAAAAATGGTTGAAACTAAAAATAAAGTTTTAAAAAAAAAGAAACTGAAATATTGTCACTAATTCATTGCGACTTAGCTGGACCGATACAACCTCTTAGCAAAGGCAATTTCAGGTATGTACTGCATTTTATTGACGATTTTTCTGGGACTTATGATGTTTACTTTTTAGCCTATAAATCTGATACACTGTTTAGCAACCAAACAATATCTAGCAGACGTCAGTCCATATGGTAAAGTCAAGCGCAGTGGAAGCGTGCTGGGCCATAACTTGTTAAGTTTTTAAATGCCATCTTTGGCCAGTTGAAAGGGCTTAAAGGGAGTAAGTCCTGAATTATGGAATCCTTTGGTAAGCGAATAAGTCCTATCCTGGCGTATTGTTTAAAGGTCCAGTGATTTAATCTATGTCCGTCGTCCACGAAAGGCAAAGTAGTTATGGCCAGTATGTCTCGGTTAAGTATTGTATCAGCAGCGGAGTACTACCAGTGATTGGCCAGAGTTTGATTACAGGTTCTCGCGGTCTATAAATTAGAAGTGGGCTTTTAACACACACATTATAACAGAAAAAATTCAACAGTTTTCCTGTATTCTTGTCCCAAAATTACGTTTTCTGTTTAAAAGAAAATGATTTTTAACAACGTGAACCCGGTGACCATAATCTGGATGCTGTTTACATTTCAATAGTTATTGTAATCCAAACCACGACTTAAATGACTACCCACTTTGCCACCACCCCCAACCAAATATGTTGGTTCGTACCCAGCAGAGCGAAAAACCAAAAGCATGCAAACAATGATTATTATCAATATATCAAAACTGTTGTTCCCTTAATCTTCCACCGTTATAATCTTGCAACACTCTCCGTTAAAAATGAGACCCTCCAAATCGTCCAAGTTGAAATGCAAAAGACCTGTAAATACTGATTATCTCGTGTCACTTACTCAAATATTAATTTCTCATGAACGTTGGTCACCGCAGCTAAATAATGGACCATTCCGTTTTATTATAAAGAAAGAAAGGGAATGAAAAAGACATTCTACACAAGAAAACTATAATAAAAAATAAAGAAAGAAATAGAGTAGGGAAAATATAGATAAGCAGCGAGCCCACGATAACGCTAATCTGTTTTAATTGAATATATTGAAAATATAAAAAAAGAAAATAAAGAGTTTGAGAAAGAGTTAAATCAAAATTAATTAATACCTTTTACATATTGAACTATTAGCAATAACTCTTATAGTAGACATATCGAAAGTTGTAATGATTAAATTAGCATACTGTAGTATACCCAGAGGTCCTGCTAGTAATTAATAGATAAATCAATTGATAATAAAGTGTGCTAATTTATAAGTAGATAGTGCTCAATATCATAGATAGAGCGTGTACAACTATATTAGGGTAGCGAGGAGAGGATGTCAACGTCACTTTGGTGACTTAGAGTTTCTCGTATATGGTATTTTGCAATAGGTCTTAAGTAAACATATCGAACGTTGTAATAATTAAATTATCATACTGTGGATATATCCACGGTCTTTGCTAGTCATATTTTCTGAACTGCACATAAATATTTTTAGATTAGATTAAAATTGAAAATCTATATTATAACAGAAAATCTATTAAATTCTAATTATACATAAAATGTATAATATTGTTATATTATATATACTGGCAAATATATTCCACCTCCGGGTGCAAGTTTAATATAATAAAATATCATGAAATTAGAAAGGCTAATGAAATGCAGATAAAAAGATTTTAACAGAGGGGGGTATGATCGAAAAATAGAACAACTTTGAAACTAACTCTTCCATCATTTTCCATTACTCCCGTCTTTCATTGGTAAATTTTCCTAATTTTAACTATTTAGTTTAAAATAGGAAGTAAAGAATAATATTAACAGTTATTTCTTCTTGTTAATGGATTTCTTTTAAGATTTATCTCCGAGATTTTTGCTCATATTCAATAAGATGAAACCAAACAATTAGAATCAATAATACTAAGCACATATTTATTAAAATCTAAATTTTTAATATCAATATGCAAATAAGCCTTCCCATTCACACTGTAAACGCTTATTTTGTTTGTATACATAATACAATTGGGCATGTTATTAGTATGTAGATATGGTCAGCAGTCTTAATGATGTTAAAACAATTTTATTAATAATTGAGGTTTAAATAAACATAAAAATCACGGAGAATGTAATGTAAATAACAAGGGATTGTGACTGTATAGTAATATAGTTTCGTTTACAGACAGACAACACACAATCTCCATTATAATAAGAGATATATATTTACCAACCCCTCCGCACGAGCAGGGATGTGACACAATGTCAATTTCTTAACGGAGTTAAACAGGTTTGAATTCAGAGTTTTCTTTCTCCTAGACCGGTTGCACTAACCAAGGTTAAAGAACCTAGTGTTTATTATCCATAGCTGGAGGGAAAGTAGGATTCATACTTTTTCCAAGGGTATTAACGCTAAGTGAAATTCAGTTACCAAGTCCAGGATTTGAACTCGGGGCGACGAGTCCATTTCCATGACTTTAAACCATTACACCACGCGCTTAGATTTTTATTGTTATATTATAACAACATTGGAAGGGCGAGTTTGATAGGGACGGTTTTAGCTCAGTCGGGATAGAGCGTCTGCCTGGGAACCACAAGTTGTCCTGGTTCATATCTGCCCTCGCCAACTCAGCGTATGAGTAGCACAGGGATATGCGTGGTAAAGGGAGTAGCGTTTCTCTCTGTAAGTTCATTTAAAAGTTGTATTTCCACCTTGGCCAGAAATTTTTCCCTTTCGGCTTGCAAACGAAGTGCTGCAGTTAACTGATTGCAACTGCAAATCAACATCCGTGCAAAACCTTTAAAGATGCTATTAAGATTGCACCAAATTATGGCGCCAGCAGCTTTTTGCATCAAATAGATGCGCGCCTGTGTCTGTCTGCATCTTGAGAAGTTAAACTCTCGTCAGTCCCAAGGCGAGACTTTGTTTTTGCATCTTAGTTAGGCCACCAATGAATTGCGCCTAACGAATTGGTCTATTCGTTGTATTAACTCACAAAACTTGTTACGGAAGGCGAAATTAGATATTCATGTTTGGCACAAGGCCCCTGTTGTTGTATACAGCCATTGGTCGTTGACAAACAACGAGGGACGCGTATATGTAGTTTTTAAGAAAATAACTTTTAAATACTTTTCCAACTATGTAAAAAAACAACAACAAAAATTACCAACTCAGGTGGACATTACTTAAGAATAGGCTCAGTCCTAAGTAGTTATCATCTTCCACACCGATGATTACAACAAACCATCATTACGTTTTGTTTGTGTGACATTGTTTCATCTTCATCTCTCTTCCCTCTCCTTCCACCAAAGATTTCCTTCTGACCGATCAAATTTCCTCACAAACGCTATCCAATCTACCTGACTTCATCCCTATCCACCCTCTCCGTCCACTTCTCTTCTTTAGAAACACTTGTATAATGTTTAAATGATCAAATAAACGTTGATGAAGCCGAGCTCAATGTACTCGGCGCGAAATATATATTTCCTTCATACACTTGTCTGAGTTTTGTTCCTTCGTTCACTTTTCTCCTTCTAATCTTACTACTATATATATAATATTATATATATATATATATATTATAGAGAGAGAGAGAGAGAGAGAGAGAGAGAGAGATAGGTACCTATAAACAAATTGAGGTAGATATTCACGGATAGATATATCAGCACACTGATTATATATATATAATATCATATTATACATATATATATATATATATATATTATGTGTGTGTGTGTGTGCTTGTCGCTGTGTGTGTGTTGTTTGAGAGAGGCCAGGAAAATTTAGATAGATATGAAAGATAGGTAGAACAGAATGAGATATTCTATCTACAAAAAACAAACAATATATATATTATTATATATATATATATTATATAATATATACATATACATATTGATTAGACATAAATTAGAATTCACACACAAACATACACACTTTAACATGAATACTATGTAAAATATTTACATATATATATATCAATATATATATATATATATATATATATCATATTGATAGATGAGATTACAACATTGATTCTTATATAGATACTTACGTACATGCATACATACCTATGAGCATATGTATATTGATATTAGATAAGACTATAAGACTAAAAATAGATATCTAAGATAAGCAGGAAGCTGACGTTGTATAAACATTACTGGTCGTCTCTTTATCCAACCATTTCATCCGTTGTATCCAACCGTCTCGAGGGAGTCTCATTCTATTGAATTTTGCCGTTCTATCATTCGCCCGCCAGTCATTTTGAATCTCCGTTCATTTGCACAAAACAAAGCTTCAGCAGTTTTCATTAACTTCAATAAATCCTACAATACAACACGGGGGATTTTAATCGAATTCATTCATGAAAACAACTTTCCTTTATTTTTTTTCTTTTTTAATTGTCGTTCGTTTGTTATTATCTGCTTATCCTCTAAAACAGTTCAAACCATTAAAACATCTAATTGAGCAGGTCTTATTTCCAAATAAGCGTTTAGATTTCTACGAACTGGACAACCAAAAGAAAGTAAAACAAAACAAAAAAGAAAATTTCGCCAAACACAAACACTTATATATCCACACGGCAGAGATATAATTTGCATAACGGCATTACTTGGAATGATGTTTTGCAATTTAGATTTATAATAAGTTTAGATGCTTTCGTTATTGGATTGTGTTGATGGTTTTTACCCAGAGATTTCCATGCGCCGGCATTTTGTTCCACCTGCAAATTGGCCGCAGACGCCATGCTCTGAGATAATAGATTTTGTTTCTTGTTTTTTAGGATTATATTGAATCTGTTAAACTTTTTTATTACATTCAAGAATAACTTTTATTGTTTAATTGAACTACAAGTATTGTTGTTTTCTTCTTTCATATTGTGTGAATTTTTTGTTTTGTTTTCTTTTTTCTTTTTTTTCTTGTTTGTCGCATAAATTCTTTTTTCCTTCTTTCTTCAATGATATCATTCTTTTTCCATTTCATTTGCAGTTTTTTAATTATTCCTTTTTCTCCACGTCTACTTATTCTTTCGTCCTCTTTTCTTCTTTATACGCCATTTTAACTTTCTTTTTCTTTCTTTTCTTAATTCGTTTTTTTTTTAAATATTTTCTTTTTTCACTCAGTCGTTTTACTTATCCTTGTTCTTCATTCAACGATTAGATATCTTCTTTCTTGTTGTCACATAATTATCTCTTTTTTTCTTTCCTTCTTTCTTCAAAAATATCTTTCTTTTCTATTCTTTTGTAGTTTTAATTATTCCTTATCTCCACGTTTACTTACGTTTTTCCTTTATATGCCATTATAATTCTTTCTTTCTTCGTTTCATTTTTAAATTAGTAATTCTATTTAATTTCTTCTTTTTGTCAAGGATAATTCGTTTCATAATTCCTTCATTGATTAATTCTTTTCTTTCATCTTGTTTTACTTTTATTACTTTTTTCTTTTTTCATTAATAATATATCTTTTTCTTTAGGTCTATTTCTAATTCTTATTTTCGTTATTCTTTTAATTTTTCCATTTTCCTAAACAGTAATATTTAATTACCCACCATTATAAACCTTGTATCCTTTTATTTAATTATGATTTAACCATTGTCGCCGTTCCTGGATATGATATAAAGTACTTATGACCAACTTGCATAATAAATTTTCTTCAATAATTACTTAAATCCATATGATTAAAAGGCTAATTTAGTTACTGAATATACGATTAAATTACCCCTATGGATCACATAAATAAAAAGTAAGAAATATTAAATAGAATATTTCTAATTTTAAAATGAAACGAAATGAATATAAGTATATAGTAAAATTATTAATTATATAGTGACATATAAAAGGAAAAACGTAAGTTAAACGTATGAGGTAAGTATATAAAATAAGGAGTGAATAATAGATTTAAAAACTACAAAGAAATAGAAAAGAAAGAATATTATGAAGAAAGAAAGGAAAGAAAAAAAGAGAATAATTTTGTGACAAACAAAAAAGAAGATAGAGATCTTATCTCAAAACTTGCGTTGAGATATAAGAGGATGAATCTACATAGGATATAAGTTGTGATATTATCAAGATCCCGAATGAAGTGAACAAATAAATAATAATGGAGTGATGAAAACCCAGTTATGTATATAAAAAAAAACAGTAATAAGAAGAAAAAGAAGAAAGAAGTTTAAAATGAGTCAGATACAGTGAATCAATAAAGAATAAAGAGGCAGACCTAAGAGAAGAGGCTACAAATGTATAAAGATAATAAACCTTTTAGACTTATAGTACAGGAAGAATATATAAAGATATATTATTAATTCAAAATAAAAGAAGCTAAGCTAAATACAGAGATAATATGGACAACAAAGAATATGGATATCAAATTAGAAGAAAGAAGGAAGATAAATTTCGAGACAAATTATTTGGGGGCCGACCAATATAAACTCAAATGAAAAAAGATTAGATAATTAAAACAACGGAGGCAACTCACCAAAAAAAAGTTCTTATCTAGAGAGAGTGAGCTCGTCATCAGATATGAGGGTCATACAAATACAACCACAATACTTGTGTATAAACAAATAAAAGTTTATTGAACTTTAAGATTGTAAATAGCATATAAACAACAGATATATAAAAACACTCTCATAATAGTCTAGAATTATTATTGTACCTAAATATCAAAACCCAAGAAACAAACAAATATCAATAATTATTATATCAAATTATATATCTTTATTTTAGAACACAGGTGTCGGAACGTGATTAAGCTCATAGAGGACGACGCCAAGTTAAGTTGCGCAAATTGAAATGAGAGAAGATATACTAAATATATATATGGCTACTAGTGAGCGCATTTGAATAATATCTTATACTGGGTATATAAAAAACATCAAAATGTATCAGCAAATGTCCGAGTATGATAGCTGAGCTCGAGTGTCATGTTTACCGATTTAATATTGTATCTACTACTATTAGGCTTATTCACAATACAAGAGTGGGCAAGAGCTCTATTGTCAATATATCAGAGTGAATAAATAAGCCCAATTGGTGTGTTTTCTTTGGTGCTTGCCACAAATATTCAATAGTCTTCTCGTGCTTCGAGATCGATCTGCCAAATGAGAAGTTAAACTCTCAAGTAGTATCATTTGATTTAGTATGATGAGTGTTGCCAAGGCCGCAAGTACACGGTGCGTTGAATTTTTTTGGCTTTGGTGGTTAAACTCTCTAAGTGAACCTCCGTTTCTTATTTGTCCTATATCAACGTATGTTTTCATGATGGTGATAAGTTATAGAGAATTGCAATATATACGAGCTATTAGAACATAAAATAATTCCATACGAATTTAATTATGAGATAAAGTTGTTAATGATTTTTTTTATTTTTTTATTTTTTTTTATATTATATATATTTATTTAATTTTATTTTATATTTTATTTATTTTATTATATTTTCTCTGCTATAAATTTTATCCTTTAATCATATTGGTGTACATGTCCATTAAATATCTATCATATTTTTTTAATCTTATCTTCTCGAGCGAGATATTTATTTTTGTCTACTCGTTTGATTTGTCTTCAAGGCTTTGTATGAAGGAAAATATATTGAGAAATCTGAAACGACCCACAATTTTTAATGCAGAGACCCAGTCTTAAGCACTAAAATAAGTGAGTACACGTAAGATTGTCTATGAGTATATCAGAATAGGGTTTCAATTGACATTCACACAGAGTAAAAATAATGCACCGAAAGTGAATCACTCACAGATCATCCCGTATTTTGTGCGATAAAGAGATATTAAGGGTATGAATGTTTTTTTTATTTTATTTTGAATATCTGAAAACACAAAAAAAAGAACCTCTCACAACGGGGTCCACCGCTTCGCCCGTGGGGTGGTGGGGGTGGGGCGGAAAGGAACAAGGAGAAATAATACAATAATTTACTGACCTTGTGCGGTGACCCAGAAATATGATTTCGCATATGGCCGCCGAACACGAGATTAAAATTAGCGAATTAAAAAGGACGTCACCCGACGAGAGAAACGATGTAGAATAAAGAATACGATAATGTATATTGTCAAAAAATATTGTATTCCGCAACATGAGAGAAAGACCCGACGAATGTGTAGAAAATTTCGTCTTGTTTTATCAGTAAATGGTCTGTACCACATAAAGTGTTACGCGCAGTCCATAACGACACACTCTTTCTGGTATATATCTATATTTTTGGCACTTATAATACATTATAGGTTGGCGATTAGGGAAATCCTTACTAACCACTGTCTTATCTATATCAATATAATCAATTATGCTCATTAGAATTGTTATTATGAAGTATGCATCTTACGTTATAGCTATCGGCCTGCAGTTAGGATTCCACAAATCAAGATCCCACAATCATATGTCGTATGCGTCACTACACAAGCTGTGAGAATTGGTTAATACAATTTATAATTTGATGCCGATTATTTATGAAATGGAGCTTTCAGTTTGCTTTATTGAAACACGGACGAACTGTTCAATTACAACTAACATAGTGATTTCTGCTTTGACACTTATATATATAAAAGATAAACACAAGGATTCGACCTAACGAGCACATTAAAGTATAGAACAACAGGGAGATTTCCTAACATGGCAAAGTGCTCTCACTCTCTTGCACAGTTCACGTTAAATAATTGGAGTTCATCAAAAGAGATAGTGATTAGATCAAGTTGTTTGATGAGTTGTATATTGTTCACTTGTAATTTCTCCTACGCCAGATAGCATCGTAGCAGTTAATTGGTAATCTTGTATCTGAGTTCATTACACTTATAAGATAGTTATTTGTATGAGATGGGAGGTTAATGGCCGTACTATATATTGCTGTTTCTAGGGAGTGATATGTCATTAATACAGGAGATTTTGTCTTAGATCTCATGTAGTTGTAAGAGTACAGAACCTCATTGCTTAGTGTCTGTCTATCTATGCTTTTTCTCACTTATCAATAAAAGGATCTAGTCAGAATGAGGTTTATCTGCCATTCATTTTCGTCTAAAGCGTGATCACACACATCACAACACACACTCACAGCCGACTCACGCTATCAACAACATATAATAAGTAGATGACAGGAGGTATTAAAAAACAAGAAAACGCATGAATCTACGACATGGAAATTTCAAATAACTTGTATTAATATTTAACACATATAAACAAAGAAATTTATCACTTAGATTAAATACCTTGCAAACGTAAGAGTTTTTATCTAGGTCGCATGATCTGTTTAACTATATGATATATACTCTACTAGTCCACATTACTCTGACAGTCTTTGAGGTTGGATAAGTATCTTATCAGACACACGTGCCACCATTATCGTTCTGTTTATACGGTACCTATCTCTCTCTGTCTCACTTCTAAGGAATGACGTCTCTTTTTTCTTCTTCTCGGTCGATCTTCTCTTCCTCTGATCGCTCTGTCTATATGACCATAAAGTAGGAAGTAATACCTACTTAACATTATTTAGTTATTTTTGCCGCTAATTTTATATATATATATGGCGGGTCCACCGTAATTGGTTGAATTAATCAAGAAATGACTTACATAGACCTTAAGAACAAAACCAAAGAACCTATACGAATGTGGAGGAAATAGTGAGAATTCGAAGTGTATTACAATAGCACGTTACCACAGTAGCCTATATCGTAGTAGAAGATCACATAATCAAAAATTCCATGTTATACAGATGTAGCCAAACTTCTATTCTGAAATACTTTTTCGTCCTGTCCCACAAACGGCAGATGTAGTATTGATACGAGGTCTCCTCTGATGCAATTAACGTCAGTAATGACTCGAGTGCGCTTAAACATTATACCAAAACTCGACAGTTGTACCTTAGGCTTATTCAAGCATACATTTATGTATATCACTCAAACGAGTGGACAGAGGGTGGTTAGGGGAATGAAGTCCAGGTAGCACCTTGGATCCAAGAGCATTTGATCGAAGTAATACTCTCATGAACTACAACATTAGACAAGAAATCTATTACTTAATCGCAAGGACATAGTTGAGAGGAGAGAGAGGAGAGAACAATGTCACTCAGAGAGAGAGACAAGACACTGATGATTTCGCTTGGTATTTAATGTATATTGTAGATCATTCGTAGTGGCCACAGATATGAATAGACAAAATAACGGACTGAGCCTATTCTAGTAATGGATCAAATGCAATAAGCAGTTTACACTTACTTGCTCTTATAGACATTTATTCTTTACCGGACTCAGTCTCGCGTTTCTCACAAAGTCTGTATACACTTTTCACTTTTTCTGTGTTTCTGATATAAAGGAGGGAATCATTTTGGTATTTATAACTAAGTCGTAAACTGATCCCCGATTTCTTTCATTCATCATTTTTATAATAATGTATATTTATTTAGGACTGATTCCCATGTCAGGTTGAAAGCACCGATTCCCATAGATCACAGAAATTAAAAAAACGTATGAACCTGTTTTATTATTAATTGGGTGTCCACTTAGAAACAGCAACTTACACTTTTCTTTTTTCTTGGTATAAAGTGAGGGATCATTTCCTGATATTATAAGCTAAGTTGTAAAACTGATCCCGGTTTCTTAGAATAGCTGTTTTAACCCTAATTTGGGACGTGTTTGAATTCAGATTTGGAATCCGTTTTTACTCATTCACCTCTAAGTTTTTTTTAGATATGCATACCCGTACATTTTGTACACATACTGTACATAAAGGCGTAATATGCATTCAGGGTTAATTTTCTAATATTGTGGTGACTTATGGTCTCATTTTTTAGTTATTATGCAGGAAACGGAGAGCATGGCGAAGACATTAGCAGTCTGTAGTGGCTTCTTGGTAATATACCACGCGTACCAAATTACAGCCTGTTATTGAGAGTTGCTAAAGACTTATGAGGATATGGGATGCCCATGGTCACTCAGAATTCATTTTCTCCCTTCCCACCTCAAACTTATTCCCTCCAAACCTTGGGCAGTGAGTGAATGAGCATGGAGAAAGATTCCACCAAGACATTACGAAGATGGAGAGCAACTACCAAGGCAGGTGGAACCCCGGCATGATGGGAGACTTCTGCTAAATGCTCTTGCGTGACATCCCGGAGGCAATACAGCAAGATCATCTAAAAAACACACTTCCAACTGTCTGCGGTACTATGAATTGTGTAACATTGTGTCATCCAAGTATATTTATTCGTCAATGTTCTTTTCTATCCAGTTTTTATCTGTAATAAGCTGCAGCAACTGTTTGAAATAAGCATGTATATACTCTGTATATACTAAAATGAGACTATTTTAAAAGACAGAAAACTAGAGGTGATAGAGCAAAACTGTTTATGAATTCGAAATTCAGCACACCCAAATTAGTAACAAAAAAACACCTATTCCATTCTTTGCTCAGACAAAAAATATTTCTTTGTAAACCAGTATATCTTAGATTGATTACGCTCATTTCAGACTAAAAGCATCGGTTACCCTAAACACAAAGTTAAGCAGTGACCGTGAATTTTCCAATACTGTTGATGGTCATTAAGATGATGCTGAATAACAGTGATTACCTGAAAATTTTAATAATGCCAAAAGATAAAGTATGAGAAAAGTTTTAATTATACAGAGGAAAGATGGAGCAAATTCCTTTAAGATATGAACTTTCCCAATAATATAAAAAGGTTTGATTATGGTAGAGTGCGACGGTTAGAAAAAAGAGGTTAGACTGAATCACGAGTTAGATCCTCGATGGATGCCCTATAAAAATCTCCACAAAAAATGACCTTGTGTTAATCCGCCCTAGTAGTAGTGAACATGTATGTATATATTTATTTTGTCGTTATTTTATTTTCATAGTTGCCTCTGGACATACATACACACCAATTGCCCTTTACACATGTATAAAATATATAGTTAACCGCAAATTACCAATTACTATTATAGTTATTACCAATTACTATTATAGTTATTAACATTATTATAGTTATTACTATTATAGTTATTAACATTATTATAGTTATTACTATTATAGTTATTATTATTATATATTATATTATATATATATATTATATTATTATTATAGTATATATTATCATATATTATATATTATATTATATAGTTATTATTATAGTTATTACTATTATTAGTTATTAACAATTACTATTATAGTTATTAACATTATTATAGTTATTACTATTATAGTTATTAACATTTGTTTTTTGTAAATTAAAACTTATGTAACTTTTTTAAATTAAAAACTAGTCTTAAT
The DNA here is from genome assembly GCA_023376005.1 of Doryteuthis pealeii. Taxonomy (NCBI): domain Eukaryota; kingdom Metazoa; phylum Mollusca; class Cephalopoda; order Myopsida; family Loliginidae; genus Doryteuthis; species Doryteuthis pealeii. The sequence continues at coordinate 67,500,164 of CM042151.1, read as the reverse complement.
CTATTTCACTAATGTAATTTTTAAAAACATTTTTTGTTCTTATCAATAATATTAAACAGTAGCAGGATCCTTGTTGGTTTGATTTGGCTTGGTTTGTTGTTTTACGGCATATCAAACCGCAATGGGTCATTTAATGCCGATAAAGTTTGAAATAAATTCATTTTTGATGGATTACTCAATTTGTTTTATAAACTCATTGTTTTCTTATCTAACCCATAGATGGGACCCTAACAGGTATTACCAGTGAGCAATTGGTGATGAAGGGGTACTCCACATTCCCCAAACCTCCAGAAACTGGAACCTTACCATCAGATAGAGTTTAACGTCATTCCAGGACATGTAGACCCTCAGCCACCGCCTTCTAGTACCCATATGATAAAAAGGGCTGGGTTGCATTAAGGGCAATAAGGTTGGGGCAATCATATAGGTGCTAGGGCTTGACGTGACCAGCCGATTGATCGGAGGGGGCCTCTTCGACCGCCCCGTCTAGCCCAATAAAGGCCAAAGTGGAGTATTGCAAGTCATTGGACTGCTCAACCACTGGTTCATCCTTAAGCATCACGGTCACCACCCACGACCAACAGGTGGTCCCATTGGAGAGAGTCTTACCCCCCTGCAGAGATGCAATCGTGCATTCTAACGCCACAGCCGATAGGACGGCAGGATCCTTGGATAAACACAGTATGATAATTTAATTAATAGAACGTTTGATATGTTTACTTATGAGCTCTTGCTAAATAGTTCAATATGTAAAAAATATATAAATCTCACTCTTTTTTTCTTTCTGTCCTTCTTTTCATCTTTTTTGTCCGATTGAAACTGATTAGCGTTATCGCTCGCTCGTTTACTCCGTCTCCTCTATCTTCCCAAACTCTTTCTTATATTTTTTCTGTGTGTAGCATTCCCTTTTCTTCCCTTTCATTTTTTCATAATAAAAACAGAATATTCCATTATTAGCTCATAAAGAAATAAGAATTCGGACAGATAAGCAACACTTTACACTTAAAATTTTTTTTGCATTCATCTTTTAAACCAAAGGGTGTTGCAAGTAAAAAACGGTCAAAAGATTAGGAACACCTATAAATGTAAAATCATTTAAAATCGCCAAGACCAAGACAAATTTATTGTGTATTGAATATTATGTCAAGACTAACCAGCACGACTGTGGACGTAACACAGTATGATAATTTAAATTATTTACAACGTTTGCTATGTTTACTTAAGATGTAAAAAGTATGATAATCTTGATTTAACGCTTTCCCTCGCTATTTTTTTTTTTTTCCATTCTCTCGTTCTTTCATCTTTTCATCATGTTTGATTGAAAGAAATTAGCGTATCGCTTCTACCACCTCACTATGTTTCCCTTACTCTATTTCTTTTCTTGTCTTATTATATTTTTTGTGTAGCAAATGTCTTTCTCCATCCCTCTAATGACGGAATGGTCCATCATTTAGCATAGTGAAACAATTCTTCACTCACAACGCGTGTTTGTTTTTTTTTGTTTTTTTCGTTTTTTTTTTTTGTTTTACATTATTTGTTTATAAAAAAGAAAGCAAGTGCTTCTTTCGTGTTAGGCCATTTGGTGTCTCTTAATGTTGTCTTGTCTTACTGAGATGCCCTTCTTTGTTAACCAGGGAATAGACGTTTAAGCCTTAGAAAGGTTATTTGACCTGACTTTTAGCCTGACCTGAAAATCATCAAAAATGCTCGTAGTACGGATACAAAATAACATTAAATCAACATTATATTCTTGTTTATGTGGAGAAAAGTAGACAAACACGGAATGTTGTACTGGATAGATGCTTATTATAGGGTAGAGATGTCGACGTTATAACGTTTCGATCTATTAGACCTTCTTCAGGACACGGACTGAGTTCTGGTATTGAATGATTCAGTTCTCTTACCAACGAGAGTCTTGCAGTCGTGATTGGTGAGTGGGGTGGTCAGCGATGAAGACTACTATAAATGTTTAGGATAGCAGTAGGAGTTTTTATGGGGTTTGCGATGGTGATAGTGTTTGTGGGTTCGGGTGGAATTGGGTTATTTGGGTGGAAAGGGTTCGTCTGTGTGCACTAGACGCTGGGTTGGTGGGGATAGGGGTATGAGTCTTATAAGAGTAACGAAATGTAGAGTGGAAATCATATCAAAGCGAGAAAAAGGGATAATCTTTAAAATTTCTAAAGATCGGATCCGGGAAGTATGGAGAATTTGGCATTTTATTCCAAACCTGGAATGACGAAAAACAATTCTGATAGACAAATAAGAGAAAATCCCAGAAAATACCATTCTCCATCGGAAAAAAAAAAACAATATAAAATCGTGTTAAGAGCTCGATAAACATAATGGTAAAATGCTCTGAATTTAATATACGTAATCTATCATATATAAAGGGCATTTATGTATATGTGTATGTCCGGAGGAAACTTCGAAAATAAAAACAATTACTATACATATATATATATATATATATATTCATTATCACCAGGGCTCGGTTTTGAGCATAAATAATGAAGGTTTTATTTATATTTGGGAAGATATTTTAAGATTAAAATGTGTATAGTAACAGAAGGTAATTGAAATATGATATTGATTGATTGGAATTAAATCGCCTCATTTATATTGTTTTTTTTTTTTAATTGTAAATTATTGAATTAAAATTTCTTACTATTGTTATTGTTATATATTTACGTGGGATTTTATGGGCATCCAGTGAAGATCTAACTTGTGATAAGTAACAATGGATCTGCGAGACTAACTTTTTAAAAAATCCCCTTTTACCCAGACAACTCCGGGTAGCCACTTCTAGTAAATTTCCTAAGAAAACCTTTCATTTTACCTCAACTATCGGAGGAAAGTATTGGTAAAGTATATTTCAAGCCGCAAATAATAATAATCTGATTATAATGGAGATTGTGTGTTTTTCTGTCTGTAACCGAAACTATATTCCTACTCAAGTCACAATTCTTTTAGTTATTGACATCACATTCTCCATGATTTTATTTTTATCTAAACCTCCAATTATTAATAAAATTGTCTTACATTATTAATACTGTTAACTATGTCTACATACTAACAACATGCAATTATATTTATATATACAACAGAATAGCGCTTTACAATGTGAACGGGAAGGCTAATTTGCATTTATTAATATTAAAAAATCGAATTTAATAAATATGTGCTTAGTATTATTGATTTCTAACTATTTGGTTTTATTTTAATGAATATAAGCAAAAATCTCTTCAAATGAATCTTAAATGAAATCCATTAACTAGATAAAATAAGTGTCATTTTATTCTTTACTTCCTCTTAGAACTAAAGACTTAATTTAGAAAAAAACAATGAAAGACGAGAGTGATGGAAAGAGTAAGTTTCAGTTGTTCCATTTTTTATTATACTCCCTCTGTTTCAAATCTTTTTATCTGTAGTCTTATTTAGTTTCATTAGCCTTTCTAATTTAATACAATATTTTATTACATTAAGACTTAAATACTTGCACCCGTGTACGTAGCACCTTTCTTTTCTTCTCTGTCTAGTCTTCTATCTTCTAATGGTCTGGTATAATCTTCTACAGGTCTCGTCTGGTTCTTCTTGTATGGGGATTCCGTGTCTGGTTCTGCTGGGGACCATTTCTTATCAGAAGCCTTGTGTCATTGTTAGCTTTTAGTAATAACAACAAGACTTGATTTACCTTTGATGTTATTTTATTCCGGATCCCCAGGCCAGACAACTGGCGCAGTCAGCTCACATCTTCTAGCTTCGCTTCTAACTTCTGTCTCTGCAACTGACTAAGTTGCTTACACCTTAACTGGAAGGGCTTTCTATCGGGGTTCCGTTCCCACGATTCTATCCCCAGAAAGCAAGGTGAGAGTGAGGTCAAGCATTGTCACTCACTCTCAAGGCCATCAGCTGTACTGATCGCCATAAGGATTTCTATACTACCTTAAAAAGTAATAGGGATCCAATTAATATGTAACACCGGAGGGTGAATATATTTGCTAGTAATGATAATGTGGTCCTATGCCGTCACAGTATGAATTTTTCCGTGACTACAACATGTGTCTCCGGTCAACTGCTTTTTCGGCGCTCTCTGCGTCCACGCCATGTTCCTTTGACCCGTAGAACTGGGATCGATGCAACGCGGTCGGAGTGTCTTTGTGACGGGTTGAGAAAATTAGTGCAAATAAGATAACACACTGTTAACACAATAACGATTTTATTCTTGTATAATGAAATGAATACGTTTTGCACACTAGTCGGATAGAAAAGACACGATGAGGAGCTTTATTTTGGCGTTTTGTTTTATGTAGACTTAATTCTTTATGGAATATTTAGGGACTGGCAAAAAAAAAATCAGCTTCTACGAGTTTTTAAAAGCGAATTAAAAATAATTAAATCTATTATTTAAGGTCAAACTTTGTCTAAATCGATAAGTAGTAACATAATGACCATCATTAAAAAAAGTAAAAATATCATTACATATGCAGTTTATTTTTAATACATTTAAAGGGATTGATTTTGGCAATTTCAACGCGATCCGCCATTCTGTCTCTATTTCGATTGTTTTTTAAGTGCTTGTTTACAATTTTACTGTAACATTCGCGATTGCAAAAAAAATTACCAAAAAAAAGGTAATTATCCAATTTTAATGAAATTTTCAGTATTGATTTAATAATTAATGAATTTTATAATGCATCAGTTATTTTATTTCAAAACTTTAATTTAGTTTTTTGCTATGACATATTAATATATGAAATTTATTTAAAATGTGAAAAGTCTGATGTTAAGTTTAAAATGTCTTATTTTTAGATTCTAGAAATAAATATCTATTTAATGCAAACCTTATTTTATTGCATCAAAGTATACATTTTGAAAAAAAACTCGATTGAAAATGTACCCCCCCCTTTTTAAGCAGAAAAAATATCGATGTAATATTTTTTTCTTTTATAAGATAGTAGCCAATTAAATAGTTATCGAAATGAGTAAAAAAAATCTCCAAAAAATTAATTATCTATATTTTTTTTACATTCTATTTTTCGATTTTAGGTACTTATTTTCTCATAGAAAAGCCACCGTAAATCTTTTTTTGTTTCTATTCATAACTGCGGTCTTTTATCTCTTTATTTATACTGTAATTAGTACAGTATAAGACCAACTTGAAAAAATGTTACGCCCCAAAATAAGGGGGGTCAAATTAAGTGACCTGAAAAAATGAGACAGTTTTGAAATAAAATAGATAATGCATTATAAAAATCATTCATTGATAAATAAACACTGAAAATTTCATTAAGATTCCGATAATTCCCGGATTTTTTGGTAATTATTTTTCTGTTTTTAAAGTCATTTTGTCAAAAACGCATTTTAGGCTCATTTTGCCAGTAGCTAGAATTATTCTTAGGGGCAAAGCCTATTTCTTCTAGTGGCAATTTTCTTATTTCAGCAATTCCCCGTGGCCCTGGACAGACTTCCTTCTCGCGAATGACCGGGTCTGACTGTTTACAATTCAGAGCGGGGATTTTATGAAAAGAATAGTATTATTCCTGTCATCGTGACACGGTCAATAAGTGCTTAACAGCAATCGTTAATTTGACAGCCATGTCAACTTTTAAGTCACGGCTGTAACCTTTTTCTTCCATCTATAAACACAATACGTAAAATCAGAATTTATATATCTTGATTTTTGCATTCCAACAAAACCATTTACGTTCACTAAAGAAAAATAAAATTTCTTACACTTTCCTTTTTCGTTAAAAAATAGTTGACGGCTACAAAAAGAACTCGTCGTGTAATAATAATAATAATATAATAATTAATAATAATAATAATAATAATAATAAACAACTATATGGGTAATTCAAGTGTCAAAATTAAGAGATATCACATCAGAAAACATGGACATGGCTAAGAAAAGGAAACCTCAAAAGAGAAATGGAATTTCTTCTAATCGCAGCACAAGACAATGCCGTAGAACAAACTATATAAAGGCAAAAAATAGATAAGACGTAGCAGAATAGCAAGTGCAGAATGTGTGGGGACAGAGACGAAACGGTCAATCATATAATCAGCGAATGCAGCAAACTAGCACAAAGAGATTACAAGACAAGGCACGACTCCATGGGAAAGGTAATCCACTGGGAATTGTGCAAGAAATTCAATTTTCAAAATACAACTGAATGGTATATGCACAAGTCTGAACCTCTCCTGGAGAATGAGACTCATGAAATTCTCTGGTACTTCGAGGTGCAGACGTATCACCTAACCCTGGCTAGGAGACCGGACCTAGAATTGATCGACAAGAAGACGAGAAACTAATATATCGTAGATTTTGCCGTCCCAGCCGATCACCGAGTGAAAAAGAAAGAAACCGAAAGGATAGACAAATTCTTGGACCTTGCCAGAGACCTGAGGAGACTTGCTGTAACTCAGCCCCCAGTAAACTACTGGCTACGGCAGGTGTGAAAATAATAATAATAATAATAATAATAATAATAATAATAATATAATAATGATAAAATGGTATATGCATAAACCAGAATCTGTTCTTGAGAACGAAACGCATAACATTCTCTGGGACTTTGAAATAAAAACGGATCACTTTATCCCAGCAATAAGACCAGACCTAGTGTTGATAAACAAAAAAGAAAGAACTTGTCAACTGGTGGATTTTGCAGTGCCAGCAGATCACAGGGTGAAGCTAAAGGAAAATGAAAAAAATGGACAAATATCTGGACCTTGCCAGAGAACTGAAAAAGTTATGGAACATGAAAGTGAAAGTGATACCAATTGTGGTTGGTGCACTTGAAACAGTCCCAAAAGGATTAGAAAAGGGTTTGGAAAGTTTGGATATCAGAGGAAGGATTGAAACCATTCAGAACACTGCACTGCTGCAATCTGCCAGAATACTCAGAAGAGTCCTGGAGACCTGAGGAGACTTGCTGTCACTCAGCCTCCAGTGAAATACCATCAGCTAACACTGGTGTGAAAACTCAAAAACAATAATACTAATGTCCTGGTGACCCGAGAAGATTTACTGTCACTCAGCCTCCAGCGAATGACTACCAGCTTATGTCGGTCTGAAAATAAAGACTTAAAATTGAAATAAAATGTGTAAGGAACATGAAACCAGTACTATTCATGTCGTTGTCATTGTCCTTGATTCTATTAGTAAAAACATGAAAAACTACTTATAAGAAATGTAATTGGACCTTTCCCTGACTAACATAGAGAAAACAGAACTTCCTGTCAGAGCCAATATTTCGAAAAAAGAATCATCTATGAATCTAAATGACCCAGTTACAAACTAATTCAAAAAATATCTCTAAGTGTAATGTTTATGCTAAATCTTTAAATGTAATTTAATATGTAAATGTAACTGTTATCTGTAAATCCAATCAGAATCTTTATTTTACTATGAAAATGCCTTGGAAATGAATTTTACTATAAAAATGCATTGAAAATGATTTTCGATATAAAATGCATTGAAAATGATTTTTGCTATAAAAATGCATTGAAAATGATTTTCGCTATAAAAATGCATTGAAAATGATTTTTGCTATAAAAATGCATTGAAAATGATTTTTGCTATAAAAATGCATTGAAAATGATTTTTGCTATAAGAATGCATTGAAAATGATTTTCGCTATAAGAATGCATTGAAAATGATTTTCGCTATAAAAATGCATTGAAATGATTTTTGCTATAAAAATGCATTGAAAAGGATTTTTGCTATAAGAATGCATTGAAAATGATTTTTGCTATAAGAATGCATTGAAAATGATTTTTGCTATAAAAATGCATTGAAAATAATTTTTGCTATAAAAATGCATTGGAATTGAGTTTTGCTATAAAAATACAATGTAAACGATTTTTACTATAAAAAAAAAGCATTGTAAACAATTTTTAATATAGAAATAATAAAAACATGTTTTGTAAAGAATTATAGCTTCAAATAAAGATCTGTATTTGCTTGAGAGCTAAATCCCCCCTCTTATTTTATTTTTATATTTGCAAACGGACTGTAAATGAAGTTTTCCTAAAGCTGTACATTTTTTCTTGTTCAGTTCATGCTTTTTGTTGCAGTACTTGCGTCTTATTTGGTACTAGAATTGACTACCCAGCGACTCCTAGGTAGAGGAAAACACCCCTCTGGTGTATTGATTAGTTTACTTTTGAGACTCACAAATGCTGGAAATATTTAAGTAAGTACAAATCAAATCTTCATAATTTTTACACAAAAAGCAACAACCGTCGATATCTAATGTGTGTATATATTTACTTTGTCATTAATAGTTTTGTACCAGGATTCGAGCCTCGCCAATGCAGTACCAGTCCAGAGACAAGTATACAATTAATATTTCTACATCAACACGTCATCACTCCATTTGAAATGAGAGCCATAAGATAAAAAACGTTGACACGTCATCGCTTCATTCCGACAATGAGAGCGTAACGTAACAGATAGATGTTCGTGAAACCCGGGAAGCCGGTCAAATCAGAGATGGAAATCGATATGTAGTCTTCAACTGTTGCCAACTAATTATTTGCTAAAAATCTATCTCTTAACTTTTAGGATTTCCTGGTCATATGATAGATTATCCAATAAAAACCAAGCATTCAATTGACCTTAAACTCTCTCTCTCTCTCTTTCGTACAGGGAAGGGTCAAATATTAGTACCGAACATGTATGCCGAAAAGGATGGGTTCCCTTAATGAAAAATTGTGATATTGTGAAAAGTACCTGGTACCTTTTACTCAAGCATAACATTTATTATCTTGATGTAAATATAATATAAATGATTTATATATACTGGCAAATATATGCACCCTCCGGGTGCAAGTATTTAAGTTTTAATGTAATAAAATATCATATTAAATTAGAAAGGCTAATGAAACTGACTAAGAATGCAGATAAAAAGATCTGCAACAGAGGGGGTATAATCGAAAAATAAAACAACTTTGAAACTAACTATTCCATCATTTTTCATTACTCCCCTCTTTCATTGGTAATTTTCCTAATTTAACTATTTAGTTAAAATAGGAAGTAAAGGATAATATTACAGTTATTTCTTCTTGTAAATAAATTTCTTTTAAGATTTATCCACGAGATTTTTGTTTATATTTCTTAAGATAAAACCAAACAATTAGAAATCAATAATACCAAGCACATATTTATTAAAATAAAATTTTAAATATCAATATGCAAATTAGCCTTCTCGTTCACACTGTAAACTGCTATTTTGTTGTATATATAAATACAATTGCATGTTATTAGTACGTAGATATGGTCAACAGTATTAATAATGTAAAGCAATTTTTATTAATAACTGAAGGTTTAAAAGAATGATGTCATGGAGAATTTGACGTAAATAATTAAGGGAATTGTGACTTGAGTAGTAATATAATTTCGGTTACAGACAGAAAAACACACAATCTCCATTATAATAAGATATATATATATATATATATATAAATGGGTCGTTAATCACGAGGCACAAAACGCTCTCGGTCAGGGTCGGAATTTTCAAAAACATTTTTAAATGCGTATTCTATGTTAAAAATAAAATACATTTTATTTTTTTAAATTAGAAGCATTTTTATCATTTAAAAAGCTCAAAAGAGTTTGAAGTAAAAGTGTATACAAATATCAAAATGTTCAAGAATATGTTCCAGCTACAAAAGCAAGTTTTAAAAATATAATAAGTCCAACAGTACAATTGATGTAGATGTAAAGTTTCAGGAATCTGTAATGTTGACAAATTCGTAGTGTTGGGATCCTTATTATATTCGAAATTTTAGCCTCCGGTGATATATTTTAAACAATTCCAATTTTGTTTTTTCTGTAGTCGGTATGAAAAGTAAAATGGATATGAATCCGACAGTATGTGTAGAAAGTTTGTAGAGAAAACAAGATGTTAATAGTTTCGCTGAGATATGTTAATAGTTTCGCTTTATATGGTCGAAACATATTTCTGTCAGCGAAACTATTAACATCTTGTTTACTTCTTCAAACTTTCTACACATACTGTCGGATTCATATCCATTTTACTTTTCATATATATATATATATATATATATATATATATATATATTATATATATGGGAGTAAAAAGAGGAAATCAATCCGACAGTATATGGAGGAAAATAGACAAACACGGGATGTTGGACAGGATGGGGTGGTCAGCTGCTGATAATCTGCTGGGAATGTTTATGATATGTTGCGGTAGTGAGAGGGTTTGTGGAGTCATGGTGTGGAATTGGGGTGGTGGAAAGGGTCTGTCTGTGTACATTAGATGCTGATCACCACCTCCCAATCACAACCGCAAGACACTCGCTAGCAAGAGAACAGAATCCTTCAATACAAGAACTCAATCCGTGTCCTGAAACGTTATAACATCGACATCACTACCTATAAGAAACATCCATCCTGTACAACACTCCGTATTTGTCTACTTTTATCCATACACACACACACACACACACACACACAACACCACACACACACCACATATATATATATATATATATATAAAGTAAATGGATTTGAATCCGACAGTATGAATAGAAAATGTTTAGAAAAAATAAAAAAATAAAAAAATAATTATCTTTTGTTTTTTTCTAAAAAAAAAATTATATTCATATATATATATATATATATATATAGGAACCTTGTGGTTTCTAGCCAAACGTTCTACCGACTGAGCTAACCCCCCTCTCTCTCACTATATATATATATATATATATATATATATATATGGGAGAGGGGAGGGAAAGAGAGTGCATGTGAGACAGACAGACAGAGTTAGAATTTATTTAATTTGAACAATAAATAGATAGATAGATAGATAGATAGATAGATAGATAGATAGATATCCGTGCAAAAGTTGACTGTATGTAAAAGTCTGATTTTTGGTTAGAAACAGATGAAAATGAAAACATCATTGATAAGAAGATTATATGTCTATATTGTGTGTGTGTGTGTGTGTGTGTGTGTGTGTGTGTGTGTGTGTGTTGTATCTGTATATATGTCTGTGTGTATGTCTGTGTGTGTGTCTGTATGTATGTGTGTGTGTCTGTATGTATGTTTGTGTGTGTGTATCTATATATGTCTGTGTGTATGTCTATATGCATGTATGTGTGTCTGTGTTTATGTGTGTGTCTGTGTTTATGTGTGTCTGTATGTATGCATGTGTGTGTGTGTCTGTACGTATATGTGTGTGTGTGTGTCTCTATGTGTGTAGCTGTGTGTCTGTCTGTCTGTATGTATGTGTGTGTGTGTCTGTATGTATGTGTGTGTGTCTGTATGTATGTGTGTGTGTGTCTGTATGTGTGTGTGTGTGTCTGTATGTCTACAAGTCGAATTCCACATTTCATAACAAAACAGAATTACGTCTTAAAGAAAAAGCGATTTCTTTTACTATATATATATATATATATATATATATATATATATATATAACAAATCGATATCTGAGATGAGACCTATTATCCTGTAACCCGTGTCAAACAGACAACCTAATTACTCATGTCGTTTTAAATCAAATTTAAAGACTTACTCCTCAGAGATATTGACATCGACCAAAAATTACTGTCTAAAGTCGTAGTTCTACTATAAGACATAAATTTTAAAACCCTTCATAATTGCATCCGGGTCATCGTCGACCACTCCCAAGTCTGGCCTTAAATAATCACTCGAAGAAAATATCGACTTTTATACGGATAAATACGGCATTTCTTCTTTTTTTCTTCTTTTTTTAATTCATTGCTATTGTCGTGAAAATTCCCATTAATGTCGAAACAAATGAATTTAAACGGTCGGACAAGATAAGAGTTAACCGCATTTACATCCGAAATACTTTTAAAAAAAAGTAAATTTCATAGCGCAGGTTTAATCGAGTCGCGTTATTTAGAAAAAAAAATGACATTTGGCGCCAAAAGAAGAAAATGGCGGGAAAAAACTAAAAGAAGAAAAAAATGGCGAAGATTAAAGTTGTTAATATGACATTGGTGCATTGCATGAACAAATGACAGAACAAAACTAAACTGACAGCAACGTTCTCGTAAATGTTATGATTATACGTCCATATAGAAAAGCAAAGATGAAAGATAAACATACATACAAGCGCATTTGTAGAATAAAAGATTTGCAGACATAGCTTAAGGATAAGCAATTAGAATTCACAAAAACGACGTATGGTGGCGTTGAAACTATTAAATATTCAAGAAGTGCTTTACAACTGAATAGCGAGTTCGATACTCGTTGGATGCCCCCATACAGGCAACCTTGTGTCACATCCAACCCGTGCCGACAGAATGGGTGAATTCCTACTTTGGAAATTTATATATATATATATATATATATATTATATATATATATATGAGAAGTAAACAAATGTACATACAGAGAATGACTTTTTCTCGATTTGTTTAGCCTTACATTTGAACAGATATGCCCGCCTAATTCATTAATTATCAATTAATCAATTTTCAAAATTAGGTATGACTTCAATTAAGCACATATTCTCCCCCCCCCCAAAAAAATATATATATGTATAACGTGTGTCATAAAAGTATCGAGATTGAAGGTGTATTTACCAAGATAGAAATTAACAATTAATGGAACGTTCATTTTTTTCAAAATTCAAGGTGTGTCAAAAAGTACAAAAAACTTGATACTATTCTGCCTCACCTTGTATAGATAGATATATTAATACTAGTCTTCCTTAAAAAGTAAGACTGTGACTAAGATAAATAGACCATCTAAATCGTCCAGTACGAAATGCAAAACGAAATCCTGATTATCTGGTATTGCTTATCCACCAAATTCTTATTTCTTATCAGTGTTGTCACCTCAGCTATAGAATGGACCATTCCGTTTCTTGTTATAAAAAATGAAAGAGGAAAAGGGATATGTTAAATTGACAAAATATAAGAGAGTAAGGGAAATATATATAAAGGGAATGAAAGTGTGGAAGCTATAGTGCCATGTAATAGTTTGTGAAAATTATTAATGGCTAACAATGCTTTATCTAATAAAGATACAGGATAATATTTATATTTACATTTATGTGCTATTTTTTAAATACTTATCAATCATAAGTGTGTGTCACTTGGAATCACTGCAATTAATATTGGATCATTGTTATAAACAAATTGTAAAATAAGCCTTGTAAATGTGCATCCAAACACCAATTTGTAAAGTAGACTTTCCAAATAATAAACACAAACAAAAAAGGGATGCATTTTCTTAATTTTCTTTTAAGAAAAGGGTTTATTTCACCAAAAATGAAAATTAGACATGTGCAAAAATATGTGAACCGTTTTAAGCGCAATTGTGAATAGTGTTTTCTATAGACAATTTTATAGGCAAAAAAGTTAATGCAAATATTTTACCCACCCCCATTTAAAATGTTTTTGTATTTTATTCAAAACAACTGTAAAAAATATTTTAAGTAAATATGACAGAGTTTTGAAAATAAAAATATCATTAAACAAAATCAAATAGAAAATATTTACATTTACTTGTCGAGAAAAGACATGGGGGGGATATCGCTTTCATATCACATTAACTACTTAACTACAAACGCCTTAAATAGCTAGGGAGTTAAGTAGCATGTGTTGGATTTTCAACAAACACAGCATAGCGTTTTTTAGGGAAAAGAATAAACAAGAAGAAAAAGAAACCTGGCTCGCACAACAGAGTTAAACACAAAATTTGACTACAGTGTATTTACGAGTTAAAAACTCTTTCGCAAAATAAATTTTAGCCCGACCAATACAGATTCCAATAGACAGTAGTAACGAGCTACAAACTCTTTTACCAAAAAGAAAAAGTTTGTCCGAACAACACAGATTTCGCTATCCATAAGTCACTCGTTAGAATTGGCCTCCCCCTTCCCCGACGCCGTAGCAAAAATATCCTTTATATGTCTACTGGAGAGGAGGCTGACTTGGAAGGGCGGGTCTACTACTGCTCCACAAGGATTATTCCACAGCCAGCTCACCCCCTATGTTGAAATTACTTTCAACACAGTTAAATGTATCTAACACAATAACTCTCCGTTTTCACTCTCACTCTTACTCAAATATAGAGAGGGTGAGAGTAATATGCAGAATGACAGTGAGGGATGGGTCAGTTTTTGACTTAATTGCTAATTACGACTAATTAAAACCAATTAAAGTGTTGTTGTTTTTTGTTTTTTTTTCAAACATTAAGTTGTCCTGAAACCAAGGAATATTTGAGTATAAATTGTGTGTCAATAACATGAATAGAAAAAAAGCCTTAGGGAAATGAAAGGTGTTTATCTCAGCTTTAGTATAATAATAGAAGATATATATATATATATATATATATATATATATATATATATATATATATATATATATATTGCATTGTGGAACCTACTTTTGTAGTGATTATTTCAACCAAATATCTTCGGTAGTCACTGACCAGTTTCTTGCATCAGAATGGACATTGTGTTAATTAATGATAATAAGATAACTTGTCCTTTCATGGTTTTTGCCAAAATGTAGAATATGAGGGTAAAGGTCGTACCAGTTGTCGTTGGTGCCCTTCGAACGTTCCCCAAGTGTTTGGACAAAGGAATTGACACTGCGGATACTGCGCCACACTCCCTTTCAAAAATAGTATTATTACGTTATTGTTAAATGGGATTTAACATGCTTAGATTTCCATTGTAACATCAACACAATAAGAAAATAGACAGAAAGGTACTGCTATTTAATGGTGTGGAATATGAGATTTAAAAAAGTATATTCGTAAATTTATGTGGATACTGTATACACCAGGCAAGGCTGTTTTATTTATTTCGGTAAGTTTCAGTGTAACATTCGGTAGATAACAAATAAATGTAATGACACCTGATATATATATATATATATATATATATATATATATATATATATATATATATATAATATATATATATATATATGAAGGAAGGGTGGATGGGTTTAGATCCGACGATATGCTGTAGATAGAAGGAAAGTGGTCAAGAAATGATCAACTTTCCTTCTATCTACAGCATATATATATATATATATATATATATTAGTGTAAGTGTGTGGTGTGTGTGTGTGTTTGTGTTTTGTGTGTGTGTGTGTGTGTGTGTATAAAAATAGAAAAATTTGAAGTATTCCAAAAAGATGAATTTATTCTTGTTTGTTCAAAAAAAAATTACGAGTCATAACTCCCAGGTCCACTCTGACCCGGAGTGGTAGTACCTTTTAGGGTTTTATCAATGAGTTAAACACAAAAAAAAGGAGTTTAAAAAAATGTGTTTTAAAAAATTGAGTTTTAAAGAAAATGTTGAATACCCATTAAGCATAAATAGAAAAAAAAAAGACTTCGGAATAGCATAACGTAAGAAGGGTTGACATGCCGTAAAATTCAACGAGCCAAACCAAAGCAATATACTTCCAATAAGAGAGGAAAAAAAAATCCACAGACCGTCGTTTGTCTATTATGAATTTATTTCAGCTGGTGACTCAATAAAAGAGCCCAGTTTCGTCAGATAACCATCATACAACCGAGAAAAAATATACTAAAGTCTATTTTTTCCGTTGTGCATGAGGTCAGATGCATGAGGCGCGCACGGGAATTGAACTCATTAACAGTCTAGTTTGCTGACCATTACCCCTTGCTATTTGCCGTACAGACCACTTGAAATAGACCAGAACTCAGTACAGTATTAGGACAGAAATAATGAAATTTCACGACTAAATATCACCCAAGAAACAATTAAACAGAACCAAACACTTGTCATTAGTGCCTGTAAAAATTATAGCAATAAATAAACACAGACGAAAATATCCGTTACATTTTGGCGGGTAATTTACTTCTTTCCCGCGTCGAAAATCAAGCGGCCATTTTGTTCTTTTGTTTTTTTTTGTTTGTTTTTTGTTTTTGTTTGCTTTTTAAATACTTAAGCCTACATCCCATGACAGCAATTACGATAGTTCTTTCCCTCCCCCTAACATCGATCATCAGAATGAGGGGTGTTTTGTTTTGTTTTCTCTGAAACAATGGGAGAAGGTAAAAACAAACAAACAAACAAAAAACATGTCAGACTAATTCCTAAAAAAATAATTAATGAGTTGAAAATATTGAAATATTAAACGGTTGTATTTAGTCATCCATTATTTATACCAGCACGAATATGCACCCACCGAGTGTAAGTATTTAAATTTTCATGTAATGAAATATATCTCATAAAAACTCATAAAAAGATGACACTTATTTTAATTATATTTTAATTGGTTTCTATATAAAATAATTCATAGAATTGACTTTAATACGTTGGTGAATAAAATAATAATATCAGAGATTTATAAAACCAAGTAATTATTTATTAAACCCGGTTTTATTAAAACCAGTATGCAAATTAACCACTCCATA
>CM042151.1:67476250-67478750 GCA_023376005.1 Doryteuthis pealeii | reverse complement strand
CCTTTCTTTCTCAGTTTCTTTTATTTTTTTCTTTCTCTTCTCCATTTCTTTCTTTATTCTTTTTTCCTTTCTTCCCGTTCTCTTTTACTTCTATTCATTTCAATGGAATGATCCAATATCAGTTTGCAGTGATTCCAAGTGACACACACCTATGATTGTAAGTATTTACAAAGAAACACATAAATGTAAATCAAAATTATATCCTACATTTTTATTAGATAAAGCATTGTCAGTCATTATTCATTTTTTGACGTGGCAAGTGTTTCATCTTAATTTTCAGTTTGCTTTCATTGCAACTAATCTCGTTATTGTACGACCATTCAAAAACATGCTGTTAGACCACAAGAGACATCAAGCGTCAGGATAGACAATTTCAAATGCCTTGAATATACGAAATGTACGATGAAACAAAGGGGAAAATAAATGGGTCAAAACAGGAGTCAATGTTTGTGAAAGAACTGCAAGAAATCGGCTGAATGAAATAGAATTTACAGAGAGAAAATCCAGCCGAAAACCAACACTAACAAACAAATAGAAGAAAATTAGGTTAAAGTGGGCTCAATAGAGACAATCATGGTGTGTGAACAATTAGATGAAAGTGATATTCAGTGATAAATTTTTTTTAAATCAATATTGGCGTAGGCGACGATGCTGGAAATTTTCTCTGGTGTTATTCAAATGGTAGGTTAGTTGGTTGGTTGGGTTTTACGGAATGTCAACTCTTGTTAGGTTATTTTATACCAATGACATTTTTGTTTTATTCATTCTTGATGGGAACTCACTTTTTTAAACTCAATTTTATAAACACATTTTTCTATTTAACAAATGTACTACCATTCTGGGTCATCTTGTATTGTTATAATGGAGATTGTGTGTTTATCTGTCTGTACCGAAACTATTATCACTACTCAAGTCCACAATTCCCTTCGTTATTTATGTCGCATTCTCCATAATTTTATTTTTATTTAACCTCAATTATTAATAAAATTATTTACGTTATTAATACTGTTGGCCATATCTACATGCAAAAGTCTCGGGATAAATCTTAAAAGAAATCCATTAATAAGAAGAAAAACTAATTTATTCTTTACTTTCCTGTTCTAACCGGTAAAAATAGCGCAGGATACTTTAAATAAGGAAATTTAAGCTCCATAGAACAGACCGCGGTAAGTTTCAGGACTTATTTTAATCATGCTCTCTTTTCCGGATTACACGTTCGTTATCTTCGATTGTTATCTGTACAAAGTTTCGGCCGATGTGCCTCGCGGTCTTTTCAGGTAATTTTTCTCGGACTCGGCGAACCTTCTTTTCGGCACGCTGGGAACCTTCTTCGGACGCGGGCGACATCACGGAATTGTCCGATTACGACGAAAGAAGGCCGGATTACACAAGGCAGGTTCCCGAGTCGAAGAGAAGGTTCCGAGTATTAAAAGAAATACTGAATAGCGACTGAAACGGTATGTACAGATAACAGATGAAGATGAGGACAATATTCCGAATAACACAGATTAATAATAAAGCAAATAAAAATTTGCATTAAATAACCAGAAAAAGGTTAACATGCCAATAAAAAACAAGACAAACCAACCATCATTATTTTTCCAAAATAATTTCCCCTGCTTAAGAAAAACATTTTACGCATTAATCGATATATCTACATTTTGTTTAAGTTTGGTTTGACTGGTTGGAGTTTTATGGCCATGTCAACCCTTGGTTATTTTATGCCGAATCAGATTTGTTTTGTTAATTTTTTTTATCCTAAAGCTCTCAAGTTTATTGAACCCACAATTGAGATACTAACATGTACTACGACTTCCGGGTCTCATTTAGTGAAACCTGGAGTAAATGATGGGGTACTTCCACACACTTCCCAGAGCTTCAAGTCTGGAACTTCCATCAGATAGTTATCGTCTATACCCAGGAACACTAAAACCTAACAGCATCTTCTTCTATAACATATATACATTAAAAAGAGCCAGGTTTGCCATAAGGGCAGCATACAAACATATAGGTGCTAGGTTGACTTGGAGGGGGGCCTTTACTTGTCCTTCTAGCCTAAGTCCTAGCCAACAGTGGCAGTGTTGCATGTCATGGACTACTCAGCCAAACAGAGCTCCACGACGCCACCCACGTCATGCACGTGGCCCCAATTGGTGGTTTGTCTACCCCTCTCTGATGAGGGTGCAGTCGATATTCTAAAGCCCAGGCTACAGGTGCTATCTTTACGTTGTAGCTACATTAGATATGGTTAATGGACGTTAGAATAAATTTCGCGAAACGAGTTCAATCTCCGAATGCTGACAGCTTCGTTCACATCAACACTAATCCTTGGGATAAATGCACTTCATAGTACCCTTAACCCTTTTAAAAGGGCATCCCTCTTGGAGTCTGTTTAATGGGTCAGGCGTTGGGAGAGAAGATGGAACACGTCAATTACAGCAACGGCCCTGGCAAATGGCCACAACGAAGACTCTTCCTTGGAAATGGCTCGATCTCCTGG
>CM042151.1:67455059-67476150 GCA_023376005.1 Doryteuthis pealeii | reverse complement strand
TTATTATTAATAGAAATAGTAACCCTTTTTCTACTTTAAACCACTCACAGTGGCTCTCCTATCACTGTGAGCAAAGGACAAAAAACTAATGCGTTAGCTTATTATAACTGAGCAGAAGGACTCAGATTATAATGTTTAATAGCGACTTTATTTGAATAGATTGAGTTCAGAGTGAAAATAGTGACTTGTAAATATCCTATCAAAGCAGTTCTAATTTGAAAAAATACATGTTAAAAAAAAAAAAAGACTGATGTTTACTTCGACCAACCTGCCAGGTTTCCGATCTGTTTCAATGATCTTCATCAGGGCTATTATTTGAGGAAAAATGAATTATCACAGATCAAAATTTATATCATATACATTTTAAGACGTTATATATTCTGAACAAAAGCCTGCTCTTTGCAAAAAGACGAGGCTTACTTGGTTTGAATAATATCAATTCCGTAGTCTCAATAATTTCCACACCTGTTATGGAGAAAAGAAAAGAAATTGTTTCTTTCTTTAAATTGTTTCTTTTTCTTACGTGTCCCATTTACTCGTTTTAATACTATATTACTCGATATTTAGCTACTGTTGAGTGCAGGATCGAAACTAGTTAGCAGCTATTCGTTTTTCTCCTGTCTCCTCCCCCTTCTATTGCTAAATATTCTTTTAATAATGAATCTATTAGTGCGTTTATTATTAAAATTTGTAGCCTAAAAAAGTATATAGTATATATATATATATATATATTATATATATATATATATAATAAAATTCTGTACGCCTTAATATATTATATAATAATATATATATTATTTATAATATATAATATATATATATATTATATATATATATAAAACAATTTTTTGTGATGAAACAAAGAAAAATACAGTGCTCAATCACAAATTGTGAGACTAATATTTATTTAAAGTTGGTTGAGTTTTTAAAAGTAGCTGTCTATTATTAAGCGATTTATTTTTTAAAAAAACTCAACAAATGTAATAAATAAATAAATTAAATAAAATAAATAAATATATATATATATATATATATATATATATATATATATATATACTTATATATTAGAAAAAACGTGACCCGTTGGGTCAACCATTAAGCCCGGGTTAGATTGTTTGAAAAATCATGATGATAAAATAATTCCTTAATTTTAAAGTTTTTCCCAAACTGTGCAAAAAGTTATTTAAACGGAGTAAACATTTTCCATTGACCAAATGAAAAAACAAGGGAATTTTCACTTAGGTTAATTTCTAATTACAGGTAATTAAGATTTTAAATCATGTGAGTACTATGACAATCTCTCGCCAACCTTACCCTTATTCATTCGATTGCTCTCAGGGGGGGCGTCATCTGCTACCAGCATTCAGTTGTCTGTGCAGAGTTGGTCAATGTATTGTCATTTGCTCACATGCCCAGAATGGCGTGTCTGTGTGCTGGTTTCGATAGGAAAGATGTCTCTTAAGAGGTTTTCCCTAAAATCTCCAGCAGTTGTTCCAAGCATTGTCTTGTTCATCTTTACACGGATGGTTTGTGATAAGTGCAAGTGGACATATCCTACTTTCTTGTGCGGGTGTGCTTCCACAACTTGTTAAAATTACATACTGCATTCCTGAGCAGTTCCCATCTTTTTAAAAAGTAAGTTTAATAATATGTAATAAGGCATGTTTTCCAAATTTATATATATTCCTTTTTTTTACTAACGATTTTCTTTCATTTATTTACAGACCACTACGGTAGAGTATTCGGCCTTAGAGTTTCGCAAATAGTGATTTGAAAATAATTCTCTGATTTTAGATTATAAAAAAAGCAACTTCACTTTAACCATGTTTAAACCAACATGTTCTCCGAATTTTTTATATCAATTTTTTTTTTTTTTTAACAAATGCATTGTTCCTCATTATTTACAGCAAGACTCGGTAGCAGTATTCGGCTGAAGCCTCACGGTTCCTGTTCACATACTGGCCCTCGCCAACTCAGAAGATGAGTAGCTCCAGGATCTGTATGGGTAAGTAGCGGTAGGTGTGCGCTCCACCTCAGATGCAAAGAAACAATCTCCTTGCGTCTGCGCTAGTGAAAAGAATATAGGAATCCCCTCGCTGTCTAGCTGATACAGGACTTCAAGAAAACGTCTTTACTTTTTTTTAATTACTGGGCAAATAAAACAAAAGCGACGTCGCTATTATTTTTCCTTTTAAAAAAAAACACAGTGTGCTTAATTAGAATTAAATACGCAGAGTCGCATGCAGAAACACTAAAAAAGACAAGGAATATGTAGGATTGAAGTAATATTATAATAAAAAAAAGAAATATTGCCCGGATAAAAATTTTTTTTTTTTAAGTAAATACGTATGTTCTTAAAAGTATAAGTAAATTAAATATATGATGATACAATTTACTATTCGATAATTTGGAAGGATAGAATTGGATTTTTGTTGTTATTATAAACTGTAAAAAAATTTTTTTTAAACCCAAGTTATCATGAAAAGGGCATTGCGTTTCTTCCTTCAATATGGCCTAAACTGATCACGTGACGTATTTTGATCGTACCTATTGTAATTACAAAATTAAAAAATCCTTCCCAATTTCCGTTGCTGTTTATTTTCATATTGGTTGAATAGGTGAATTCGTCTGGTGACGAACTTTGAATATGTCTTTCTTTTTCCTAATCTGTCAAAATAATGGATACATTTAAGAGATACATTTTTTGCTGACCTAGTTTTTTTTCTGGCGGAAGTGAAACTACAAAATTTTTTTTTCTTTGCAACATCAAGGATTTCAATTGGAATTCTTATCACAGGACTATAAAATTAAAAAAAATAAAAAATGAAAAATAAAAATCTGTTTTCAAACGCCTTTAAAGTAATAAAGAATTCATCATTCGCATCTGATGAGTCGGGAGAGTTAGACTATTTGTCTAAGCTCCCTGAATAGGACTATAATGCTAAATCTGTAAGTCTTTTGTTATTTCTTTACTTATATTATAATATATATATATATATATATATATAATATATATTGCATTGTGGAAGCTACTTTGTTAGTGATTATTTCAACAAGTATCTTCGTAGTTCACTGACCAGTTTCTTGCATCAGAACCAACATTGTGTTTAATAATGATAATAAGATAACTTGTCCTTTCATGGTTTTTGCCAAAATGTAGGAATTATGAGGGTAAAGGCGTACCAGTTGTAGTTGGTGCCTTAGAACGAACGTTCCCCAAGTGTTTGGGCAAAGGAATGACACTGCTGAATACTGCGCCACACTCCCTTCAGAAATAGTATTATTACGTTATTGTTAAATGGGATTAACATGCTTAGATTTCCATTGTAACATGAGCACAATAAGAACATCGACAGAAAGGTACTGCTATTTAATGGTGTGGAATATGAGATTTAAAAAAGTATATTCGTAAATTTATGTGGATACTGTATACCACCAGGCAATGCTGTTTTTTTTATTTCGGTAAGTTTAGTGTAACATTCGGTAGATAACAAATAAATGTAATGACACCTGCTTTATATATATTATTTTATATATAATTTAAATTAATATATATATATATATATATAAAGAAATGAATACAATAGAAACCTACTCGAGTTTCACCATAAGGATCTTCAGGGTTAAATCCACTGAATTAATCAGTACCTTGAAGATGTACCTGAAGATCCTTATGGTGAAACTCGAGTAGGTTTCTATTGTATCCATTTCTTTAATAAATTTTCTCTACTTTGTATTGAGAACATTGTATTTGTTTTATCGCGACTTAACCCCTGGATTCTGTGCACTCCAACGATCGTGCCCATATTCACCCGGTTAAGCCACCTTTTATCTATTATATATATATATATATATATATATATATTAGTGTAAGTGTGTGTGTTGTTTGTGTAATTAAAAATAGAAAAATTTGAAGTATTCCAAAAAGATGAATTTATTCTTGTTTGTTCAAAAAAAAAATTACGAGTCATAACTCCCAGGTCACTCTGACCCGGAGTGTAGTACCTTTAGGGTTTTATCAATGAGTTAAACACAAAAAAAAGGAGTTTAAAAAATTGTGTGTTTAAAAAATTTGAGTTTTAAAGAAAATGTTGAATACCCATTAAGCATAAATAGAAAAAAAAAAGACTTCGGAATAGCATAACGTAAGAAGGTTGACATGCCGTAAAATTCAACGAGCCAAACCAAAGCAATATACCTCCAATAAGAGAGGGAAAAAATCAACAGACCGTCGTTTGTCTATTATGAATTTATTTCAGCTGGTGACTCAATAAAAGAGCCCAGTTTCGTCAGATAACCATCATACAACGGAGAAAAAATATACTAAAGTCTATTTTTCTCCGTTGTGCATGAGGTCATGTGCATAGGGCGCGCACAGGAATTGAACTCATTAACAGCCTAGTTTGTTGACCATTACCACTTGCTAGTTGCCGTACAGACCACTTGAAATAGACCAGAACTCAGTACAGTATTAGGACAGAAATAATGAAATTTCACGACTAAATATCACCCAAGAAACAATTAAACAGAACCAAACACTTGTCATTAGTGCCTGTAAAAATTATAGCAATAAATAAACACAGACGAAAATATCCGTTACATTTTGCGGGTAATTACTTCTTTCCCGCGTCGAAAATCAAGCGGCCATTTTTCTTTTTTTTTTTCTTTTTTTTTTTGTTTTTGTTTGCTTTTTAAATACTTTAAGCCTACATCCCATGACAGCAATTACGATAGTTCTTTCCCTGCCCCCTAACATCGATTCATCAGAATGAGGGGTGTTTGTTTTGTTTTCTCTGAAACAATGGGAGAAGGTAAAAACAAACAAACAAACAAAAACATGTCAGACTCATTCCTAAAAATAATTAATGAGTTTGAAATATTGAAATATTAAACGGTTGTATTTAGCCATCCATTATTTATACCAGCACGAATATGCACCCACCGAGTGTAAGTATTTAAATTTTCATGTAATGAAATATATCAAATTAGAAAGACTAACAAAATTAAATAAGAACTTATAAAAAGATGACACTTATTTTAATTATATTTTAATTGGTTTCTATATAAAATAATTCATAGAATTGACTTTAATACGTTGGTGAATAAAATAATAATATCAGAGATTAATAAAACCAAGTAATTATTTATTAAACCCGGTTTTATTAAAACTAGTATGCAAATTAACTACTCCATATATTATGTAGACCGTTATTTCTTAGTGATATATAAAACACACAGCAGCATATTAAACACTAATAACATTAGTTGTTTTGAGGCAAATCTAACTCAGAATTTCATAGAGACATCGTTAATAAATAAGATTTATTCTATGTATAAATGATTTTGACTATGAATTAGATACTCATTGATAAACTTACGCAATTCGTTGGGGGTTTTGTGGCGTAGTTTTGGTTACAGACAGACACCGAATCTCCATTTATAATAAGGTGATATGTATATGTTTCATCTTAATTTCAGTTGTTTATAATTCAATCAGTGTTACTAAAAGTAACTACTAGAGCCGTAGGAATTACATGGCTCCTCCTTGTTTCGTTTTACACCGGTTGCGGTACCATCAAAATCTTTAAGTACGGTTTCTGAAATTAAACAAAAATTTATACATTGAAATAAATATTGGGCAGTAACTTTTCATGGAAACAAATCTTATTAAATGTGATGAATAAAGAAAGTGTTTATTAATTTTCATATTCAAATTTTCTTATTTCCTTACAGAGACTTATATAAGGATGAACGGGTATAAGAATTTTCCATAATTTTTTTCCAGGTTCAAGTCTGTTCACCATTCTCACAATTATCTAATCAGAGCTCAATGGGTGACCAACAAGTTAGTTTTCTGTATTTACACACACACACACACACACACCACACACACACACACACATATATATATATATATATATTATATATATATATATATATAATTTAAATACCAAGCGTTGTTGGTAGATCCTTGCGGAGAGAAAAAAACCAGCAGAAAGTTTGATTGTAAAAAATATACTACCGAACATCAACAGGAAGAAAAAAAATTTTGAAAAAAAAAAGGACCAAGATATTCGTACCACAAAAAATAAATCTATTGGTACAGTATTTGGCCAAAATAAAAAAACAATTTATATGTATTATATATGTATATAAGATATATATATATATTCATATAACCGCTAGGAGAAAGCTATAAGTAAAAAGTGCTCGATACCTAAGTAGAGCCAATAATAAAGATAATCTAAATGAGTCAGACGAACCTACTATTAGTTTCGCATAAAGCTCTTCGGGCTAAAATCTTACTCTTTTTAGCCTTGAAAGAGCTTTATGTGAAACTAATAGTAGGTTCGTCTGACTCATTAGATTAAATATATATATATATAGAGAGAGAGAGAGAGAGAGAGAAAGACCAGGGAATCAACTGTATTTGATTGAAAAGTGAACACTTTCTATAATTTTATGAACTTTGTATTCAATGCCAAAAATCACAGACGTAAATAAATTATTATATTTAAAGTTATAATCGGACATAAACGATAATCCCCTATAATCTGGGTGTTTAAAAATGTATTCAACAAGTAATCAGATTTCGGTTCAAATAATGGATTAAGGTTTTTAATTCTTAATAAGTTTGTATAGATTTTAGAAACATATTTTACAATTTGCGAAAGAATATAGGTAATTCTCTTTATTTGTGTTACAATATATGGGCTGTCATAGATTGTGAACGTGCCTGTAGCTAGAGATTTGAATTAGGGCAGTTAGATTAAAAATAACAGGGGCCATGGAAAATAACCGGTGACGGTTAATAACCTTTTGACCCCTTAAAAACGCGCCATTACAGACGCGTGAGAATAAGTTAGCTTAGTTGGCAGATGTGACACAGATTTCAAGGAGCGTAGACGTATTGTCAGCTCCTGGGTGTATCTCTCTGCGCAGCGGAATCATGAGCTAAGAAATAAAACTTGATAAAGAACCAAATAAGTTGTTATGTTTGTTAATTAGATTATTAAACAAGCAATGCCCAAACCAAGCCTGTACGAAGAATACACGAACATGAAGGAAAATGAACACAGCCAGAAACCTAAATAGAAGTCAACCAGATGACATGGTGACCGACGAACTAGACGAGTTAGATAACCTAAATGAAGAATCAGCAAAAGCAGCAAGCAGAGTAATAAAGTAAGAATAACCATATCAATCATCTACTATCATCTCCTATCTCTAATTAATAGGTCTATCTCTATATCTATCTATATCTCTCTATATATATCTATATCTATCTATATCTCTATGTCTCTCTATATATATCTATATCTATATTTATCTATATATCTATATCTATATTTATCTATATATCTATATATCTATATCTCTATATATATCTATATCTCTCTATCTCTCTCTATATATATCTATATCTATCAATATCTCTATATCTCTATCTATCTATTATATCTATATATATATATATATATACCTATCTCTCTCTCTATATATATATATATATATATATATATCTACCTCTCTCTCTCTATATTATATATATATATATAATATATATATATATATGTATCTACCTCTCTCTATATATCTATATCTATCTATCTACCTCTCTCTATATATATATCTATATCTATCTATCTATCTATCTATCTATCTACCTCTCTCTATATATATCTATATCTATCTATCTACCTCTCTCTCTATATATCTATATTTATCTATATATCTACCTATCTACATATATAAATATATATATATATTATATATTATATATATATATATATATCTGTATACATGCACACACACACACAACCTTGAGGTTTGTTTCGATGTCGTTTATCGCAAAAGATTTATACACACACGAACAACCACACACACAAATCACCTAAAAATGCACAATGCCTTTTTTCTTTACATACACTCACACACTCTCATACTCACACCGTAAAAGAGAATATTTGACGTCACATTTCAAACCGTCCACTTTTTTCAGCGTCCTTTCTTCAGACTTCAAATTTTGAACAAACTGATAAACAAGGACTATCACTTGCTTTTCTCGTTATTCTGTGATAGAAACAATTTACCACCTTCCATATACCAACAAATGCCTTGAAGATGATCTAATTAATAGATCGAAACACTGCAGCGTCAGCCAATAAACTTACCACTCAACTTATTTAAATGTGTGTTTTTTCAATTTTCTTAATATACTACATACCGTCGGATTCACTTCCTTTTCTTCATATATATATATATATATATATATATATATATATAATATATATATCTTTATCTCTCTCTATATATTCTATATCTCTATATCTATATCTCTATATATCTATATCTCTCTGTCTCTCTCTATCTATCTCCTCCATTATATATCCAAATTATGTTAGAGATGTATAATAAGTATATAACATTTGTTTCTTTGCTTCTTTTATTTCACCTAGCCAATATATACACCATCCAGTTGCAAGTATCTAAGTTTTAATGTAATGAAATATATTAAATTAGATAGGCTAATGAAACTAAATAAGAATGCAGATAAAAAGATATGAAACAGAGGGAGATATAATCGAAAAATAGAACAACTGAAACTTACTTTATAAATTCCTTACTTAATTGTGGCTTGCGCTTTTTTTTCTTTCTTTCACACTCCGTATCTTTCTTTCATTCCTTCATTCTTTATTGTTTTCTTTTTTCGTTTTCTATTTTTGTTTCCTTGTTTCTTCCTTTCTTTATTCTTTCTTTCATTCTCCGTTTCTTTCTTTTATCCTTGTTTATTTATTTATTTCACTTTGTGTCTCCTGCTTTCCCTTTCTGTTTCTTTCTTTACCTTTCTGTTTCCTTCTTTCACTTTCTCTTTCCTTTTTCTCGTTCTCTTTCCTTTTTTCTCTTTCTCTTTCCTTTTTTCTCTTTCTGTTTCCTTCTTTCCCTTTCTCTTTCCCTTTCTCTTTCCTTCTTTCCCTTTCTATTTCATTTTTTCACTTTCTGTTTCCTTCTTTCTCTTTCTATTTCCTTCTTTCTTTTTCTCCTTCCCTTTCTGTTTCCTTCTTTCCTTCTTTCACTTTTTGTCTCCTTCATTCACTTTCTGTTTCCTTTTTTCACTTTCTGTTTCTTCTTTCCCTTTCTGTTTCCTTCTTTCACTTTCTGTTTCTTTCTTTCCCTTTCTGTTCCTTCTTTCCCTTTCTGTTTCCTTTTTTCACTTTCTGTTTCTTTCTTTCCCTTTTTGTTTCCTTCTTTCACTTTCTGTTCTTTCTTTCCCTTTCTGTTTCCTTCTTTCCCTTTCTGTTTCCTTTTTCACTTTCTGTTCCTTCTTTCCCTTTCTGTTTCCTTCTTTCACTTTCTGTTTCCTTCTTTCATTTTCTCTTTCCTTCTTTTACTTTCTCTTTCCTTCTTTCTCTTTCTCTTTCTTCTTTCTTCCCTTTCTGTTTCCTTCTTTCCCTTTCTGTTTCTTCTTCTTTCTCTTTCCTTCTTTCCCTTTCTGTTTCCTTCTTTCCCTTTCTGTTTCCTTCTTTCCCTTTCCTTCATTCTTTCCCTTTCCGTTTCCTTCTTTCCCTTTCTCTTTCCTTCTTTCCCTTTCTCTTTCCTTCTTTCACTTTCTGTTTCTTTCGTCCTTTATTTTGCTCTCCATTTCTTTCTTCCTTCCTTTCTTTCTCAGTTTTTTAAATTTTTTTCTTTCTTTCTTCTTTTTTCCTTTCTTTCCCTGTTTCTCTTTTACTTCTATTCCTTTTAATGGAATGATCCAATATCAGTTTGCAGTGATTCCAAGTGACACACACCTATGATTGATAAGTATTTACAAAAAAACATATAAATGTAAATACAAATATTATCCTACATTTTTATTAGATAAAGCATTGTCAGTCATTATTCATTTTTGACGTGCAAGTGTTTCATCTTAATTTCAGTTTGCTTTCATTGCAACTAATCTCGTTATTGTACGACCATTCAAAAACATGCTGTTAGACCACAAGAGACATCAAAGCGTCAGGATAGACAATTTCAAATGCCTTGAATATACGAAATGTACGATGAAACAAAGGGGAAAATAAATGGGTCAAAACAAGAGTCAATGTTTGTGAAAGAACTGCAAGAAATCGGCTGAATGAAATAGAATTTACAGAGAGAAAATCCAGCCGAAAACCAACACTAACAAACAAATAGAAGAAAATTAGGTTAAAGTGGGCTCAATAGAGACAATCATGGTGTGTGAACAATTAGATGAAAGTGATATTCAGTGATAAATTTTTAAAAAATCAATATTGGCGTAGGCGATGATGCTGGAAATTTTCTCTGGTGTTATGGTAGGTTAGTTGGTTGGTTGGTTGGGTTTTACGGAATGTCAACTCTTGTTAGGTTATTTTATACCAATGACATTTTTGTTTTATTTATTCTTGATGGGAACACATTTTTCTATTTAACAAATGTACTACCATTCTGGGTCATCTTGTCTTGTTATAATGGAGATTGTGTGTTTGTCTGTCTGTATCCGAAACTATATCACTACTCAAGTCACAATTCGCTTCGTTATTTATGCCGCATTCTCCATAATTTTATTTTTATTTAAACCTCAATTATTAATAAAATTGTTTTACGTTATTAATACTGTTGGCCATATCTACATGCTAATAACATGCAAAAATCTCGGAGATAAATTTTAAAAGAAATCCATTAACAAGAAGAAATAACTAATCTTATTCTTTACTTCCTGTTTTAACTAAATAGTTAAATAAGGAAAATTTAGCCATGAACGACGGGAATTTCAATTATTCTATTTTTCGATTACATCCCTCCTCTGTTTAAAATCTTTTTATCTGCATTATCTTTTTTAATTTAATATATTTTATTAGATTAAATCTTACATACTTGCACCTGAAGGTTGCATATATTTGCTAGTATATATAAGAAAAAAGCAAGTAAAAGAAAAAAATTAATGCCTGAAAGAATTAGGGCTGCCATATAAGTGTTGTATAGCCGCTTGACTACCGGCTACTAGACTTCAATAAACAACAGATACGTATTTATAAAAATAGGAACCGTCTTTATTTTCTTCGGTGTGTGGTTGGTGAGGGGCGTAGAGCTTCACACTGAAAATGCCGGGTGGCTGGCAAAGAGTGTTCGCAATGAGTGCCCGAGGGGTGTTTGCTGACTGGAGACGCGAGGTTGTCCTCTTGGCTGCTGGCGGGGGTCTCTCTGTCTGTCGGCTCGAATCCTCTGGCATTTATATTGCCAAACACGCCTACGCATCTTTATCTTTTGGTCTGGATTTTGCATCCGCTAATATGCCTACACATTTTTATCTTTTGATCTGATAACGAACATTTGTTATATATTTCTTTATCTTCTCCCTGCTTCCTTGACCGGAAACCCTCTCTTCCGCTTTCCCTTTATTTTTAAATATATATGTTTATCCTTCTCTTTGTCGCTCTGTTGGAAGCTTCCTCTTCCGGGCGAGGACAATACAACATAAGCTCGAGCAATTTTAATCTTCTGATCCATGAATTTTACCATTGTGTGTCGTGGGTATGACGCTTAACTACATCTGATGAGGTTCCAATCTTGGAGCTCTGAGGAGTGTGGAATACCCCTTCATTACCATTACTTTGACCCGGAGTGGTAGTACCAGTTAGGGTTCCATCTATGAGTCAAATAGACGTTAGCAAGTTAATTAAAATTATTTTTACCGATTTATTAATACACATGAAGTTGAAAAATCATGTACATAAAAATAAATATTTCTCTGAAAGTTTGAGATGAGGTTTGATGATTACTATTATCTGCGTTATTCGGACTATTGTCCTCATCTTCATGTACAACGTTTTGGCCGATGTGCCCTCCGGCCTTCTTCATGTAATTTTTCTCGGACTCGGGAACCTTCTTTTCGGACGCGGGAACCTTCTTTTCGGACGCGGGAGCCATCATGGAATTGTCCCGATTACGACAAGAAGGTTCCCGCGTCCGAAAAGAAGGTTCCCGAGTCCGACAAGAAGATTACCGAGTCCGAAAAGAAATACCTGAAGGAGGCCGGAGGGTATAGCGGTCGAAACGTTGTACAGATAACAATGAAGATGAGGACAATAGTCCGAATAACGCATATAATAATTTTTTTTAAAATATAGGAATAAATAACCCAGAAAAGTTAACATGCCAATAAAAACAAACAAACCAGCCATCATTATTTTCCAAAATAATTTTCTCTGCTTAGAAAAACATTTTAGCATTGATTTCAATAATCTAATATACTTTGTTTACGGTTGGTTGGTTGGTTGGTTGGTTGGTTGGATTTTATGGCATGTCAACCCTTGGGTTATTTTATGCCGAATCAGATTTGTTTTGTTAATTCTGGATGGGTATTCATTTTTATATAAACTCAATTTTCTATTTAACCCACAGTTGAGATACTAACATGTACTACGACTCCGGGTCAGAGTGAACCTGAGAGTAATGATGATGGGGTACTCCACACTCCCCAGAGCTTCAAGTCGGGAACTTCACCATCAGATAGAGTTATTCGTCATACCCAGGACACTAAAACCCTCAGCATCTGTCTTCTATAACATATATATTAAAAATAGCCAGGGTTTGCCATGAGGGCACATACAAACATATAGGTGCTAGGGCTTGATCGGAGGGGGCATCTGACTGTCCTTCTAGCTTAAGTATGGGCCAAAGTGGAGTGTTGCATGTCATGGACTACTCAGCCAACAGAGCTCTTACATTAAGCAACACGAGTCGCCACCTACGTCATGCACCTGTCCCAATTAATGGAGCTACAATTAAGATAAGGTTTAATGGTACGTAGAATAAATTTCGCGAAACGAGTTCAATCTCCGAATGTGACAGCTTGCGTTCACATCACACTAATATCCTTGGGATAAATGCACTTAGTGCCCTTTAACCCTTTAAAAGGGCCATCCATCTTGGAGACGTCTGTTAATGGGTCAGGCGTTGGAGAGAAGATGGAACACGTCAATTAACAGCAACGGCCCTGAGAAATGGCACAACGAGGAATTTCTTGGAATGGCTCGTTCAATAATCTAGATAGGTTACAGGGGAATGAAAATCCATCCATCAATGTATATACCTTAATTGGTTGGTACCTTTCCATCCGCTTAGGACGATGGCGTAGTGTCCAAAAATATATATATAAATTGAATAAATTCTCTGCATCTGCGCAAGTGACTCTGCAGGCCAATTCCCGAGAGACAATCTTTGGTGCACTGAATGCACACAAACTGTGATGCTTTCTGGCGCTGCTATCTTTTCTCCCTCTTTCTGGCCCCTTGCTGTCGAGGCTACTTTCCTCTCCACCTCACCCCTCTCCGTGTATTGCACCAGGTCGCTCTATTACTCTCATCTACCTCCCACGTGTTTGTGTCAATATGGCACATCCTCATGTCTCTCCTTCAGACATCTTTAAATCGTAGGCGTTGTCTACCTACCGAACGGTTATATACCTTAATACTAGGAAGAATATATATCTCCGGACGTAAGTATTTTGGTTTTTAATGTAATAAAATATGTTCAATTAGAAAGACTAACTTAATAACACCTCTGCAGAGGGATAAAATCTCGCTTGCAATGGGGACAACTTTTTCGCGTGGGTGGCAAAGCATGAAGCTTAAGGATGGAATCCTTGTGGCTAAGCAGTCTATGACATGCAACACGACTTTGTCCTTTACTTAAACTAGACGGGGGGGGGTCAAAGAAACCTCTCTCCGACCAATCGACTAGTCACGTGAAGCTCTAGGAACTAAATGATTGTCCTGATACACCCTACAATTATTATACCTTAAAGGAAACAAGAAATAAAACAAAACAAAATCTTAACAAAAACATTAAAAGATCAATAAATGTACATTTGTAACGTTATTGGATGATTAAGGTTCGAAAAAGGATCAATTTTAGTTAAAACAAAATATGGGTGAAGAAGGAAAGAAATACTTTGAAAAAATATTTTGAAAGAAATAATTTATTTGGAATGCGTTTGTTTAAAATGTTGTGTTGAAATTCCATCAGAGAATTGCTGGGGTGGAATATTTTCGGGAGAATTATAAACACTCGCCAGAGGAAGGTCAGATTGTTCGGCTAAAATTCCAGAGTAGGAATTTGACAATATACAATGGAATTAAAATATGACGTAAGAAAATAATGAGCTGATTATCGATAAATCATAAAAGAAGGGGTGAATAGTCGAAGGGGGAGGAGAACGAGGTCAGACCACGAAATATCTATTGAGGAAGACACGTGACGGTGTTAAATTAACCTATAGAAAAAAAACATTTATTTCTTCCTCTCCTAAGTTGACAGATGGATGCGAGGTTCACTAGCTTAGTGTACCTAATTTAAGCGATTCTATTATTGTAACATTCTATCTACCTATGCGTCAACGACTACTACTAGGATTTGTCAAGGCCAAAATAAACATTTGTTGACAAGAAAATGCGAAGTTGTTTTAAATCGACACGGGTTGCCACGGACTTAATTGAAGGGACTTTTCACGCAGGAAGAAAATGTGTCCACACATATACTAGTACGAAAATACCCAAAACGTCACATATTAAAGATCAGAAAGATAAAGCAAAGAAAATCAAAACAGTCAAGCACTGTAAGCGGTGAGAGAAGGGAAGCACCGTGGCGCAGTGGCTATTGTGCTAGTCTGCCACATGGCAGTAAACGAGTGCGAACTCCACTCGGACTATTACATTCACTTTCGGAGTAATACCCATAGCAAAATTAAAAAATACGGTACGAACTCATTTGAAAATAAAACAGTTAAGCGCTATACAATGACTAATATATATATATATATATATATATATATATATATATATATATATATATATATATATTGGAAAAATTCAAAACTAATTTCAAGCTTCGTAGAGTGAGTATAACAAGCCAAGTTTCAAAGTGATCCAAAAATTAATTGACGTAAAGGAAACACGAAAGAAAGAATCCACCTTACATTACAAATGCATTGTGAAGAGTCTTATACTAAAATAATATTGAAAATTTTATTTAAGTTTTTTTTAGATGTTTTCAAGAGATTAAACTTACACTGTCTGCAGATAGCCAAATCTACTCGAGGCTGACAGTGTCTTCTAACGGGTGTGGTATCACGCACACACACACACATTATATATTATATATATATATATATATATATATATATATATATATCCGATTTTGCATTTAATTGAGTACACGAGGAACCTAGATTTTATAAATATAGCTCTACACCTGTAATCGACTACTTTATTTCCCTTCCACCAATATATAATATATATATATATATATATATATATATATAAGAAATGTACATATAGATAACCTACTTGAGTTTCACCAAAAACTATCATCAGGTTTAATTGTAATTAATTATTAAAAAATTGATTTATTAAAGACAATTGCGGAAGTGAATAATACAATTATAAGCGTTCAACGGCTGTATTATTATATTATAGGTTATCTATGTATACCTGTCTACTAAATCGGCTCTACTAACGTATTGAGCACTTCATATTCTTTATTACTCTGACTTATTCGCTTAATATTTGTATAGATCGTATATGTTGCGATTTAGTCGATATTCTATTCCCCGGTAAATCATCTTCTTTATCCTATATATAATATATATATGTGTGTGTGTGTGTGTGTGTGTTTATATATAAAGGGTGGCTTAGCGGTGAATATGGGCACGATCGTTGGAGGTGCACAGGTTCCAGGGGTTAAGTCCGCGATAAAACAAATACAAAGTGATCAATACAAAGTAGAGCAAATTTATTGAAGAAATGGATACAACAGAAACCTACTCGAGTTTCATCGCTAGAATCATCAGGGTTAAATCCACTGAATTAATCGAGGTACCGATTAAATGCAGCTGATCACACGTATGTTCATCGAATAAGATTTTTCGTTTCGGTAACGAAAAATCTTATTCAATGAACATACGTGTGATCAGCTGCTATTAATCGGTAACTTGATTAATTCAGTGGATGAACTCGAGTAGGTTTCTGTTGTATCCATTTCTTCAATATATATATATATATATATTGGCAACCTTCCGTCTATTAAAGACGATGGCGTAGAGTCCACTTTTTTTATCTACAGCTACGTGAGTGGCTGAACAGACCAATTTTTGAATGGCAGTCTCTGGTACAGTGATTGCAAATAAAAGGTGATGCTTTCTGGAGATGCTGTTGTCTATCCTTTCTTTTAACTCTCTTTTCTGCGACGGCTTCTTTCCTCTCTTTTTCACTCCTTTCTGTTCCTTGTTTGACGAGGAGGTGCCAGGTCGCACGGTCTTCTGCACAAGCCTCCCATGTGTTTATGTCGATATGGCTCGTCTTCATGTCTCTCTTGCAGACATCTTTAAAGCGTAGGCGTGGTCTCCCTACCGGTCGGGTGCCCTCTGCTAGTTCACCATACAGTAGGTCTTTGGGGATGCGGCCTTTGTCCATCCTCCTGACATGTCCAAGCCCAAGCCAACACAGGCGTCTCTCGCAGATGATGGCGGGAATGCTGTTTATGTTTGCTCATTCCAGATATATATATATATATAATATATATATATATATATATATATATATATATATATTAGCAATTTTTAAAAAATTGTTTTCTTATTCTCGCCCTTTTGTTCAGTAACAAGAAATTAACGAAAAATTTTACAAATAAATACCCACGGGTTTGTGTAAAATTCATGTGCAAAATATTCAAAATAATTATTCAATTAATAATTAATAGATGCATGCAACATTTTATTTGAGGGGGACATGTTTTTCATTTCAAATTGGTTCATTTTTTTTTTACCCCTTTAATAAATTTGATTTTGCTTTCCTTATGAAACAAGCTCTCTGACATTGATTTTTTATCCTCCCCTCCTCAGGAAAAATCTTTCAAAAATTAATTTTACACCGCCCAGAGGGTTTTTTATTACAACTTTTGTTATGTAATTATGAACACAATGTACATTAAGTTACATGTGGTGTACATTCAACAGATAGAAGTAACAGACTTTGTGTTCACAGTTTGATATATATATAGATATATATATATATATATATATATATATATATATATATATATTTGATATATTGATTTAACTTTATTATACTCTTGTAGGTCAGTTTTATTTTATTTTATGTATTAATTTTTATTTATGTATTATTTTTGTTGTTTTTTTTTGTTTTTTGGTAATGTGTCTCTTGTGTAATCAATATAGGTTTTTGTATCTGCATTATTGTTTTTAGAGAATTTCATTGTTTCTCCCAATAAATCTAAAGATAATTTATTGATTTTTTTGTCGTTCCACCATTTTGTAAAACTATTGTCATGGTTACCAAACTATGGTGATAATTCAATTCGGAAATTGAATGGGTTCCGTTTACCAATCATGCAGATATTCAAGTTATTGAATGCGTCTTTAAAATCTCACTTAATTGGAACAAATTGTATAGGAAGTTGTAATGCTAGTTTTTCAGGTGCAATCTACGAAGGAAATTCAAAAATTATCCGCTCTCTTGCTTTATGGTTGGTTGGATTTTATGGCATGTCAACCGTTGTTGGGTTATTTTATGACAAAGATATTTTGTTTATTAAATTCTTGATGGGTACTCAATTTTTTTTTACTCCGATTTTTAAAAAACATTATTTAAAACTTTTTTTTTCTATTTAACATATAGATGGGACTGTTTTCAATCTGTTTCGCTATCCTGTAGGTCTTAAGCCAGAGAGTGTGTCCAGTGGAATTGGATCCTTGGTAAAGAGTCCTGAGTATTGGTAATCGTCTGGTATTGTAAGTCCCTCCTCAATGAGGGCAGTTAGAATTATGGCCAATGTGGGGGTCTAAGTAGTGTATCAGCCACGCAGTATGGTTGGTGATTGGCAAAGTAATAAACCACGTGACTTAGGCTAGTTTATAAATTCAGGTGAGCAATTGGAGCACACCTTATATGCCAAATACTTGGGCACCCGACGTGGTGTAATGGTTAGCAAGCTGGCTTCGCAGACCATTGGTAGTGAGTTCGATTCTCACTGGGCGCCCCACACTTCTGGCCTTGTGCTATATCTAAGCAAAGCTTAGTAAATAACTATATGCCAAATACTTGGGCACCTCTCGTGGTGTAATGGTTAGCAAGCTCGCTTCGCAAACCATTGTTAGTGAGTTCGATTCTCATTGGGAGCCCCATACTTCTGGCCTTGTGCCATATCTAAGCTCAGCTTAGTAAATAACTATATGCCAATACTTGGGCACCTCACGTGGTGTAATGGTTAGCAAGCTGGATTAGCAGACCATTGTTAGTGAGTTCGATTCTCACTGGGCGCCCCACACTTCTGGCCTTGTACTATATCTAAGCAAAGCTTAGTAAATAACTATATGCCAAATACTTAGGGCACCTCACGTGGTGTAATGGTTAGCAAGCTGGATTAGCAGACCATTGTTAGTGAGTTCGATTCTCACTGGGCGCCCCACACTTCTGGCCTTGTGCTATATCTAAGCAAAGCTTAGTAAATAACTATATGCCAAATACTTAGGGCACCTCACGTGGTGTAATGGTTAGCAAGCTGGATTAGCAGACCATTGTTAGTGAGTTCGATTCTCACTGGGCGCCCCACACTTCTGGCCTTGTGATATATCTAAGCAAAGCTTAGTAAATAGCTATATGCCAAATACTTAGGGAACCTCACGTGGTGTAATGGTTAGCAAGCTGGATTAGCAGACCATTGTTAGTGAGTTCGATTCTCACTGGGCGCCCCACACTTCTGGCCTTGTGCTATATCTAAGCAAAGCTTAGTAAATAGCTATATGCCAAATACTTAGGGAACCTCACGTGGTGTAATGGTTAGCAAGCTGGATTAGCAGACCATTGTTAGTGAGTTCGATTCTCACTGGGCGCCCCACACTTCTGGCCTTGTGCTATATCTAAGCAAAGCTTAGTAAATAGCTATATGCCAAATACTTAGGGAACCTCACGTGGTGTAATGGTTAGCAAGCTGGATTAGCAGACCATTGTTAGTGAGTTCGATTCTCACTGGGCGCCCACACTTCTGGCCTTGTGCTATATCTAAGCAAAGCTTAGTAAATAGCTATATGCCAAATACTTAGGGAACCTCACGTGGTGTAATGGTTAGCAAGCTGGATTAGCAGACCATTGTTAGTGAGTTCGATTCTCACTGGGCGCCCCACACTTCTGGCCTTGTGCTATATCTAAGCAAAGCTTAGTAAATAGCTATATGCCAAATACTTAGGGAACCTCACGTGGTGTAATGGTTAGCAAGCTGGATTAGCAGACCATTGTTAGTGAGTTCGATTCTCACTGGGCGCCCCACACTTCTGGCCTTGTGCTATATCTAAGCAAAGCTTAGTAAATAGCTATATGCCAAATACTTAGGGAACCTCACGTGTGTAATGGTTAGCAAGCTGGATTAGCAGACCATTGTTAGTGAGTTCGATTCTCACTGGGCGCCCCACACTTCTGGCCTTGTGCTATATCTAAGCAAAGCTTAGTAAATAGCTATATGCCAAATACTTAGGGAACCTCACGTGGTGTAATGGTTAGCAAGCTGGATTAGCAGACCATTGTTAGTGAGTTCGATTCTCACTGGGCGCCCCACACTTCTGGCCTTGTGCTATATCTAAGCAAAGCTTAGTAAATAGCTATATGCCAAATACTTAGGGAACCTCACGTGGTGTAATGGTTAGCAAGCTGGATTAGCAGACCATTGTTAGTGAGTTCGATTCTCACTGGCGCCCCACACTTCTGGCCTTGTGCTATATCTAAGCAAAGCTTAGTAAATAGCTATATGCCAAATACTTAGGAACCTCACGTGGTGTAATGGTTAGCAAGCTGGATTAGCAGACCATTGTTAGTGAGTTCGATTCTCACTGGGCGCCCCACACTTCTGGCCTTGTGCTATATCTAAGCAAAGCTTAGTAAATAGCTATATGCCAAATACTTAGGGAACCTCACGTGGTGTAATGGTTAGCAAGCTGGATTAGCAGACCATTGTTAGTGAGTTCGATTCTCACTGGGCGCCCCACACTTCTGGCCTTGTGCTATATCTAAGCAAAGCTTAGTAAATAGCTATATGCCAAATACTTAGGGAACCTCACGTGGTGTAATGGTTAGCAAGCTAGATTAGCAAACCAGTGTTAGTGAGTTCGATTCTCACTGGGTGCCCCATACTTCTGGCCTTGTGCTACATCTAAGCTAAGCTTAGTAAATGCCAAATACTTC
The DNA here is from genome assembly GCA_023376005.1 of Doryteuthis pealeii. Classification (NCBI taxonomy): domain Eukaryota; kingdom Metazoa; phylum Mollusca; class Cephalopoda; order Myopsida; family Loliginidae; genus Doryteuthis; species Doryteuthis pealeii. Next base: position 67,455,895 of record CM042151.1, on the reverse strand, counting down.
AACAGGGACCTTGAAGCCGTACAATAGCACTGATACCGCTACGGCTTGGAAGAATTCTCGCTTTATCTTATCAGGGATATATTCACCGCAAACTAGTTGGTTGATCGAGTCTTGGCATGTCAACTCTTCTTGGGTTATTTCATGCTGAAGACGTGTTTGTTTATTTTATTCTTGATGGGTACACAATTTTCTTTTTAAACTCAATTCTTTAAACCCATTTTTAAACTCATTTTCCCTATTTAACCCATAGATGGGATCCTAACAGGTACTACCACTCCGGCTTAGGTTAGACCTCGGAGTAATGGTGCTGAAGGGGTACTCCATATTTCCCAGATCTCCAAAATTTGAACTTCACCATCAGATAAAGTTTGACGTCATACCCAGGACATTAAAACCCTCAACCACTGCCTTCAAAGACATTTATGATAAAACGAGTTGGGATTGTCTTGAGGGTAATAGGGTCAAGACAATCATATAGGTGCTAGGGCTTGACGTGAACAGTCGATTGATTGGTGGGGGCCTCACCAACCACCCGACAAACCTAAGTAAAGGCCAAAGTGGAGTGTTGCCTGTCACGGACTGCTCAGCCACCCGGTTTCCATCCTTAACAGGTGGCCCCATTTGAGGGTGGTCTTACCCGTCTGCAAAGGGGCAACCAGTGTATTCTAGAGCCCGAGTCGAGAGGGCGTCTTGGTTTTAGAAGACGGCTTATCGTAGATGATTTGATAGGTGAAACCATGACTAATCTGCAGAGAACAAGCTACCTTATCGATGATAATTTTTCGGTTCGCCAATACCATCTCTCCAGCTTGCTGAATATTCTCATCGATGGTGGA
>CM042151.1:67437559-67447559 GCA_023376005.1 Doryteuthis pealeii | reverse complement strand
TAAGATACCACATTACCTGCTAGTTGTTTTTGGTTTTTTGGTGGGATTATGTGTAGTAGATATAACCAGCCGGCAACGAAAATGTATTCCTTTATTTACTGTTTGATTTCCTGTCACTAATATTACAAAACCTAATTTCACATCATACCTGCTTATCAAGGTCGCAACAAGGCATTGTTGCAAATTTTCCACAAGTAAGGTAAATATTTTCCCTATATGCCTAGGGTTGTGGGTGCATTGATGTTCCCCACTTAATTAGTGATTTACTATTTCACCACAATGATGATGAGAACAACATTCCGAAATATCAAAATGAATCGGAATTTTGTTTGCATTAAGTTTTGGTTATGTAGGATAAAAGATATTCGATTCACAAGTTTTACTTGTCCATTTAATGGGTGAAAAAGTAAAATATAAAAAAGGAACATAATCTTCATTTAATACTTTGTAGAATAGTCATTATTCACTTCTACAGCAACCAACTTGTATAAATAAATCATCTTCATTTTCTTACTCATTTTTCAACATTCTGTCGGATTCATTTTTATTGCCTATATATATATATATATATATATATATATATATATATATTATATATATATATATAAAGGAAAAGGTGACTTACCGGTGAATATGGTCACGATGGTTAGTAAGTGCAGAATTCAGGGGGCTAAGTCAGCGATATAACAAATACAAAGTGCTCAATACTAAGTAGAGTAAATTTATTATAGAATGGGTACATGAGTTTCATCATCAGGATTTTCAGGTTTAAATCCACTGCATTAATTGAGACACCGATTAATAGCAGTCGATTTCACGTGTGTGTTCGTTGCATGTACCATTTTATATATATATATATATATATATATATATATATATATATATATATATATATTATCATTATATATATATATATATATATATATATATATATATATATATATATAAAGTAAAGAAATAACAAAAGACTTAGATTTTGCATTATAGTCTATTTCTATTTGTGTCGTAAGGAGATTTCTTCTCTGGACTTTTGGATTATATATATATATATATATATATATATATATATATATATATATATATAAGTATTCTGTATATAATTGATTTATTCGTTATTATAAACTGAGCTCTCTTAGGGATTTGTGAAAATCCTTGTATGAGTATATATGTCTGCACCTACAAGAGCATACAGTATATTTGTACAGCGAGATTTCGATGATCCCAAATAGAATCATCCCTTATTTACCAGTCATTTGGATTATCTTGCATATATATATATATATATATATATATATATATATATATATATATATTATATATATATATATATATATATATCTGTATGTGTAAAATAGATAAACAAGGTATTCAACAAAAGAAAAAGAGATCTATTCTTGATGGTGAATTTGACGTGTAAACGTTTGGTTTATATTAAACATTCATTAGGACAATAGGAAGAAGAGAAAAATTTTTGTCTAAATAAAGATGGATTCTTTTTTAATTATGGGAGTTGAAAATATATAGAGAGAAAGGCTCGTAACCGTATTTTGGCAAGCGTTTATTTTCATCACATATATATATATATATATATATATATATATATATATATATATATATATATATATATATATATGTGTGTGTGTGTGTGTGTGTGTGTGTGTGTGTGTGTGCACACAAGGTGTCTCAAAAAAGTATCGAGATTGAAGCTGTATTTACCATAGATAGGAATGAACATTAAATATAACGTTAATTTCTTTCAGAATACAAGGTGTCAAAAAGTACAGGTTTTAAACCTGTATTTACCGAAATATAAATGAAGAATGAATGGAACGTTATTATTTCAGAATACAAGGTGCGTCAAAAGTACTAAAAAGTTGTATATTGATCTATCAAGTACTGATATCAAAAATTAGATCTTGAACTTGTACCAATTTTTGAGGAAATGACATCAGAGGTCGTAGACAAAAATGCACTGAAAAATTCTCGGTTTGGCAGAATTTGGCCAAAGATTTGATCAGAAAATCTAAAAATTTCAGTATTCAAACAAGGGAATGTTTTCATTTTATTTCATTAAAACGAATTAAATAACAAAATTATAACTAAAGTTCAAATTAAGAATATGCCCCCCCCCCCATTATTGCAAAACCGAGGAGTTTTTCAGTGCATTTGACAGAAACGTGATTATGTATAGAAAAAATAAAATGGAAGCAAATTACATATTCTTTTTTAAAATCTCTTAAAGGACGCTATTACTTAACCGTTTTCATCTGACTTGGAACTTAAAATAAGAAAGTTCCCAAATGTAATATTGTATCTTACTACTTCATGTTTAGATCATTCTATGAACGCTAGCCGTTAAAATTCTAAATAAAGAGGTTTGGAAATTTAAACTATTTATTGGACAGATATGTTGTCTTATGAAAATAAATAAAACGTTTTTGAAAAATTAAATTAAAGTATAAACAAGAAAACATAAAAATAAATGAAAATAAACATAATTTTAGATTAAATTATAAATAAGAAAAGAAAATATAGACAAATAAGCCAACCAACCTATAATGTACTCTCCCCCCCCCCACACACACACTGTTTGTTTCATAATAGACAAGAATATTTCATCATAGCTCATCTGATAAAGACGTTATTTTTTAAAATCATATTTTGAGGCAATAGAATATAATGACAAACAAGAGGTTAGCAGAATGTATGAAACGAAATCTTTATCATCCGACAGAGACCAGCACGAGCAATGACATCGGTTACACAGAGAAATATTCGCTTGATACAACGGAAAACATCGTGGGTTGCGAAAATTCCAACCCAGAAGTCCAGAATGCCGACCATCGTTACATAGAAGACGAAATCAACAACAACTCGAAAGCGACTAGTAGGAATGTAGGAATTCCTATTAATTGATATAAAAGATAAAGAAATAATCAAATACCAACAAAAAGAGATACAGTCTATACATTTAAAATTAATAACGGTTGTTCTTACTTACAGAATTACTTATATCTGTTAAAATATTCTAAACCTACTTAAACCTGAAAACCTATAAAATAGCAGAGGTGGTCATTACTAGAAAGTGTTCAGTTCTAATTAGTGATCCTCCTCCACACAATCATTTGGTGTGTTTTTTTTTTTTTGTAAAAATAATGTGTGAAAATAAACCTTTCTTTTCTTTCTTTCTTTCTTTCTTTCAACTAGTCCAATCTTTTTAAGAACAAAATGGCGGACGACAGACATATTCACATACAATGATATATCATATCACTTCCTGATAAGATTATTCTATGAATCCTTGTCGTTAATATTATAAAGTAAATAGATTTGAAAATTAAACTATTGATTGAACAGATATTTAGTGTTTACAAAGAAATTAAAATAAAACATAATTCTAAATATAAATAAGAAAATAAAATACAGACATCTAAACCAACCAACCTGTAATGTACCCCCCTCCCACTGTTCAACAATCAAGTAGTCCAATCTTTGTTAAAACAAAATGGCGGGCGACAGACATGGACACGTACAAGGGTGTAGATAAACGGTTTTCCAACTGCAAAAGTAAAGAAGCCAAGTAATTGTTTCACACCATCGAATTGCAGTCTTGTTGAGTTTAAAGTAATGTATCGTCTATGAAGGTTTATCTTGGTAAATCGCAGAGACTGCTGCCATCTTTCGACAAGAAACAGTGTCAATTTTGCTACCATTATTCGTTTAAATTTGATTAGACGCAGACGAGAGTTTTCCCGCGCTGAAATGAAGTATTTCCCGCTCATTTAAACATTATTGAAACTGTCACCATTTTAACACTTGTCTTAATTCCTGACCACAGAAAAACCTATCACTCTGATGGTAAACTTATTTCTATATTAACAACTTAAAGAACGTCTATAAGAAATCTATTATCGTAGCTCTTTTGAAAGATTTTAATGTTTATTTAATGTTCTACAAAGGATATTTTTAGATGAACCTAGCTCTTCTGAAAGGCGACAACGATTATGTAATGCTATAAGTATGGTATCTTTAGATAATTATATATCTTCTAAAATATTTTGAAGCTTGTGAGTCCCAGTGGCTAACTGACTAACGAGTTGGTCTTCGACATCGTAGTGAACGAGTTCAAATTCCAGTCGTGCTCGTAGCTTCACTTTTGGACTATGACTTCCATTGTGACTTCCATTACTAGATATGCTCAAATTTGCGCTCCTGGTGATAAGTGGAATCACAGGAAAATTTTCTAAAAATCATCTAAAAATAAACTAACCGATTTTAATAAAAACTTTCGGTATATGAAATAATAAAAGAACGTTTATTGTAAATAAATGTTTACTAAATTAAAAAGGCTAATTATTTTTTCGTTAGTTTATGTTTCGCACATTGATCCCCCGTGCAAATTTCTTGGTATTTTTTTTTTATGAAAATGAATTTTACCTTTTTGGAAAGATAATTCAATGAAAGAACGTATGTAAAAATATCGATACTATTAAAGTTTTGGTAGTAGGACGTCTTAACATTTGAAACTTAAGTCTCGTAAATAAGAAAAATATTTATCCTTTTTGCTTTTTTTCTAAATCGTTAGCTTATTTTCTAAATAATGGATTTTCCCAGCTGTTTTTTTCAATGATATCAAAAGTTAAATACTAAAGCATCAGCGAAATGCTAAATTAGTAATTTGTTTTTGTTTCAGACTAAAAATGATTACATGTATGATTCTCCATAGAAAATTACATTGCTTTAATTCTTCGTGCTAAGATGCTATAACTATGTCAACAAAGATTAAGAATTTATCTTAACTTTATTTACAATGCAAAAACATACGTTATATGTAACAGAAATTTGTTTTTACTTTTTTTAACACATAAACCTGGAATTATTCTTTATATTAAACGTAATTGAAAACATTAAAAAGATCATTTTCCATTTTTTATTGACGTTCTAAAATATTTTGAACAATTTATGCACGTATGATAAGTTCGTAAATTGAGCATACCTACCCATTACTAAAAAAAAAAGCGATGCGAAATTGTCGTTTATTAAGCTTAGTGTAGTTTCGCACAAGGTCAGAACTATAGGTCACTCGGTAAGAAGCAAACTCACTAAAAAGTTTTCTAGCCTCGCTAACCATTATACCACATAGAGGTAAAAAAAGGGAAATGCTATTCTGTGAAAAAGTCTGAGGACAATTCCATACAAAATTTGGTTAAAATTGCAAATCGTCGTCAAAATTAAAACGGAAAAATTTGGTTTGAGCATAGATTTTAATGAATTTAATTATTACTAAGGACACGATTTATGTTATTTTTTTACTTAAATTTTAACCGTTAGTTGTGTTTTTAACCGTTTTTTATTGGAGGTTATTTTCCAACAGAGAGAACTAATTTTTAAGGGAGATAAATATTTTTCGAGAATTTATTAACATAAATAACGAATTATTACACTTTTGGTCATCCATACTTAAGAAAAGCACGCGTCGCCTGTAATATTGAAATAGAAAGTAAGTTTTTTGTTTCTACATGTTTATTAATTCTGACTAATCTTATCATTCATCTGTTTTATTTTATCTATTTTTTTCCTTAAACACAACTAACGGTTAAAATTTAAGTTAAAAATAACATAAATCGTGTCCTTAGTAATTATTAAATTCATAAAAATCTATGCCCAAGCCAAATTTTTCCGTTTTAATTTTGACGACGATTTGCAATTATAACCCAAAAGTTATATTGGGATATTTCCTGTGGCGTATTGACTAACGTGCTAGGCTACGACATCGTCGTAAGCGGGTTCAAATTCCAATGGCGCTCTAAGTTTGACTTTCGGACAAATAGTATTTAGTGAAATAGATCGCTAATTAGGATTGAGTATACTAACTGCAAAATCTACTAGATAACAAGTTCTCTTTTTTCTTTTCTTTTCTTTCTTGTTAATCAATACTAGGTCTGGTCTGCTAGCTGGGATAAGGGGGTCCGTCTTCATCTCGAAGTCCCAGAGAATTTGAAGCGTTTCATTCTCAAGAACAGATTCTGATTTATGCATATACCTTCTTTTTTTTGTAAGGTCAAAATTTTGTTTATTTCCATAATTCCAAGTGGATCACCTTTCCAACCCAGTCGTGTCTAGCTTGGTATTCCCGTTGGCTACATTCGCTTAATACATGGTTTATGGTCTCATTTCTGTTACCACACACTCTACATATAGATTTACCAACCCCTCCGCATGAGCAGGATGCGGTACAAGGTCAATTTCTGAAGCGGAGTTTATAAGGCTTGAATTCAGAGTTTTCCTGGTTACCTAGCCATGGTTAAATAGCCTAGTCTGCCCTGCTATTTACCCATAGCTGGAGGGAGAATTGGATTCATACCTTTCCCAAGGGTATTAGCACCATGTGAAATGCAAACATCTTCGTCCAGGAATTGAACTCGGGTGCAACCATATAATAGTACTGACATGGTTACAGCTTAAAATAATCCCTGTCTTATTTTATTAGAGAAATCAGATTTCCATATTGTCGTTAACCTGTCAATAGCAATTCATGCTTTACTAATGTGTATGCTTACATTGTTTTCAGTAGATGAGATATTGCTACTGAGGTATGTAAACTAATTTACTAATTTCAGAAGGCATCATCTTTGTTAGAACACTTATCTGAGTTAAAGTCACCCTACAATAATAAAAACAAATTTAATTTAATAATCATCATTAGGTCACATTGAGAGTACGGATGCCCATAACTCTCTCACGCCAAGCATTCATATCGGTCATTGCCTCTGGCAGGTCCTTTGTACAGCATGCAGAATCCACACAGAACTGATGTAGGTTTTATATTTATATATATTTACCAACCCCTCAACACGAGCAGGATGTGACACAAGGTCAATTTCTTAAGTGGAGTTTAACTAGTTTTTCTCCTAGACTGGTTACCTAGCAATGGTTAAAGAGTCCAGTTTGCCCTGCTATTTACCCATAGCTGGAGGGAGAATTGGATTCATACCTTTTCTAGGGGTATTAGCGCTGTAAGATTCAAAGTTGATAATTGAATAACAGCTCCGACAAGTTGTGAGACAAAACATTTAATATATATAACAGCACGTGGAAACGATAAGATGCATAATGTACAGGAGAATAGAACATGTAAATACATATACAATATTTAGGTATAATTGTTATATATTGTACAAACGGAAATATGAATTTCCGGTTTTATTAAACAAAGAAATATAACAACTTCCCGTTATCAGATCAAGAGATAAAAATGTGTAGGAGTGGCTATGAATATAAAAGAATCAAGGGCTCGAGACAGGTCAGTCGTCAGTCAGCCCCGGAGGCAGTCAGCCGGAGAGAGAGTGAGGTGATCGGGGTCAGTAGTCGGGAGAGTCGATGCGAGTTAGTTGGCCGAGCGGGACCTCGTGTAGTCGGTGTTGGAAAAGCTAGCCTTAATATTTACCAACTGAAAAAGCTTGTCACCCAAAATTTAATCGAAGGACCGAAAGTCTAAAGACTGAATATATTAATTAAACTGACCCTCTCTCTCGAAGTTAAGAAGCTTGAATTTATTTCAATAAACTTCTGGAGGATAACTTTGGCGTTATTGTCATCCCTTACAATGAAGATAAAACTATTGCAATTTAGTACCGTGACGACGCCGCTACGCAACATAAACAATATACCCAAATGTACCTAACATATAAATATTACAGACATGGAACTAAAGGATAGTCCATGCTGTACAAACGACTTAGTAATGTAAGGAGGGAGGCAAAAGCCCCACCGAGAAGGGGGTAGATAGGCTATAGCTCATAACAGTTCGTTGAGAAACGTTTTTAATGAACGCGCTTAACTACCAGAGGTCCCCCTAGTGGAACAAACAGCAACGCAGCGAGAAGATAACTCTTCCGGCAAAAGGAAGATAATTCCCTACAGCGCCATGTGAAATGCAAACAGCTTCGTCCAGGAATTGAACTCGGGTCGACGAGTCCATTTCCTAGGACTCTAACCATTAGACCACGCCCTTTCTTGTTCTACTCCCTTTATCTTCACTTTTATGTTAATCACGATAATTTTCTTATCGTATTTTAATTTTTTTTGTTTTTGTTTGTTTGTTTATTTATTTACTTTTTTTATTACTTTTTTTTTTTATTTATTTATTTATTTATTTATTTTCAATTTCTGAATTGACTTGCACTGAGTCTCGCATCAAATTTATATAATCAATCGCTTTAATGAGCTATAAAACAAAACAAATAAACTAACAAACCAAAAAAAATTAAACAACCAAAAACAACATCCAATTCCGCCAAGGCCGACGACGACGTCGACGTCGACGCACGTGCTCTGCTAACCTAATTTCACGTTCATGCCCCCCCCCCCCCCCACTCGCACAACGCGAAACTTCGCGTCAGGTGAGAGTTTAATAGTTTTATTTTACAGATTCACTTCTCGTTCTGTGTGGCTTCGGCTATTTATCTATTTCACCCTTTCTTTCACTCACCGATTCTTTCCTTCTTTTTTCTTTTATTCCCCCCTCTCTCTCTCTCTCTCTCTCTCTCTCTCTCTCTATCTATCTATCTATCTATCTGTCTATCTATCTATCTCTTCCTTTCCTTTCCTTCTTTCTTTCTTCTTTTATCTTTCACTGTCCGGTTCTTTCTTTCTTTTTCTTTCTTTACCCCCCCTCTCTCTCCTCTCTCTCCTCTCTCTCTCTCTCTCTCTCTTTCTTTCTTTCTTTCTTTTCTTTCTTCACTCACCTTTCCTTTCTTTTCTCATTACTCTCTTTTCTTTCTTTCTTTTTCTTTCTCTTCTTTCTTTCATCACCGATTCGTTCTTTCTTTCTTTTTCTTCTTTATCTCTCTCTCCCTCTCTCCCTCTCTCTCCCCTCCCTGTCGCTCTTCCTCTCCCTCTTTCTTCCTTCTTTCACTCCACGTTTCTTCTTTTTCTTTTCTTTATTTCTCTCTCCCTCTTTTTTTTCTTTCTTCACTCTCCGTTTCGTTCATTCTTTTTCTTTTTTAACTCTCTCTCTCTCTCTCTCTCTCTCTCTCTCTCTCTCTCTCTCTCTCTCTTCTCTTTCTACGACTGGTGAGAGTTTAATAGTTTTATTTTTCACATTCAATTCTCGTTCTCGTGTGGTTTCAGTAATTTCTCGGGACTTTATTTCATTCGGTCGCTGCATTCGTTACGTTGAAAGATTCACACACTGACAACTGTTTGGGAATCGTAGTACGTTGTCGGAGTTAAGCAACCAAGTGCCTGAAATAAAATAAAGGGGTATCGTAAAAATGAATGTCGAATAATTTTTCTTTCTTCGTGTTTAAGCTTCGTTTTATACCTCAGTCGGTAGAGAGTTCGGCTCGAAACCACAAGGTTCCTAATTCGATACCGTCCCTCGCCAACGTATGAGTAGCACAGGGATCTGTGCGGTATAGTAAGGAGCTGATGGTAGGTGTGCCGCTCCATCTCAGAAAAAAACAATCTCCTTGGTCTAGCGCTAGCGAAAAGGGGATAGACTCCATCGCTGATTAGGCCGCCCCAAAAACTTTTTATCTATTACACTCTTTTTATTTTTCACTCGCCGATTCTTTCTTTATTTTTTCTTGTATTTATAAATCTCTCTCTCTCTCTCCTCTCTCTCTCTCTCTCTCTCTCTCTCTCTCTCTCTCTCTCTCTCTCTCTCTCTATCAATTCTCTTATCTGCCCCTCTTTCTCTTTTCTTTTCATTCTTAATTCTTTCTTTCTTTCTTTTCTTTACTCTCCAACTTTTTTCTTTCTTTCTCCGGTTCTTTCTTCCTTTCTTTTCCACTTTCTCTTTTTTTCCATCTATCTATCTCGATGGATCAATCGGTACCGCTACTTCTTCTAGAAGAGTGATTTTGGCATTAAATAACCCACGAATGCTGAAATGTCATTAAACACAGAAACCAAACCAAAATAAGAAAAAAAGAAGAAAGAGTGTGGAACAGAACTAAAGAGGTTTCTTATCGATATTGTTTGATTGATTTAAAGA
>CM042151.1:67430059-67432559 GCA_023376005.1 Doryteuthis pealeii | reverse complement strand
ATATATTTGTCGTAACTTTTTTGTCGTACCTTAATATTGTTGCTTCTTTCTTCGATATTTTTTATTTCATTTATGTTTTTTATTTTTTCGTTATTTCTTTTCTTTAATTTGCTCTCTCTCTCTCTCTCTCTCTCTCTCTCTCTCTCTCTCTCTCTCTCTCTCTCTCTCTCTCTCTCTCTCTCTCACTCACTCTTTTCATCTTTCTTTCTTTCACTTCCGTCTCTTTATTTATTTTCACAGTATATTTTTTCTTTCAGTTTCTTTCCCCCCTCTCTCTCTCTCTCTCTCTCTCTCTCTCTCTCTCTCTCTCTCTCTCTCTCCCTATATATATATATATATATATATATATACATTCTCTCTTTTCTTACTTTCACTTTCCAGTTCTTTCTTCTTGTTGGGATAGGCTAGAATACTCAGAAGTGTCCTGGAGACCTGAGGAGGCCTTGCTGTCACTCAGCCTCCAGTGAACCACTAGCTATGGCAGGTGTGAAAATCTCTTAACAATAATAATAAAAAGTGAAAGGCTATCAGCTAACGTTGGTTTTTAAAAACTCACAGGATAATAATAATAATAATAATAATAATAATAATAATAATAATAATAATAATAATAATAATGCTGTGTGGTGATAGATGAGACCATTTAAAGGGTATTGCTGGGTTTATTGTGCAGTGCCTGAGGCGCCCTTTTGAGGGGGAATGCCGACGATATCAACGCATTGTTTGCACCCGCCACCCATGAGCTTCGGATTTTGGATGATCCCACATTAATAGGGCCTTGTGCCTAACCCCCGTAGACATAGGATACGTGGTACATATGGCCAACAGTATTAATAATATAAAAAATTTATTAATAATTGAGGTTTAAATAAAAAATAAAATAATGCAGAATGTGACGTAAATAGCAAAGGGAATTGTGACTTGATGTGTAATATAGTTTCGGTTACAGACAGAAAAAACACGCAATCTCCATTATAATAAGATAAAAGAAAAAAATAAGGAGCTCATCTAATCAGTATATTTTCTAAAATTTCAAATAAAACGATCGCTTTCTTTCCTGTAGATCGCATGTCTAAAGAAGGCCGTAGAATGGAACAACAGAAAGCAACATCAGAACTGACGACTGTCTTGGATGTTCAAGTTCTGAGGCTGATATTTCAAATGCTGATTTTCATGGCAGACACATAGGCTCGCGTCACTTGAATGGTTAGTGCGATGTTGACTTTTATTTTGCTCCAAGTTTTATTGGCCTTGTGCCAGTATAAAGACAAGTTCCGTGAATATTTAGACATGACAACATCTAAAACAAGAAAAGGAGCTCCACCCCCCCACATACACTCCGCCCCCCAAAAGTGGGCATAATATCTAATTAGTTGTTTCAAGTATATCAGACTTAAATAACTTTCTTGAAGGCGTTTGGAGGGGGTGCGATTATAGAATACGCATGCGCACGAGAGAGAGAGAGAGAGAGAGAGAGAGAGAGTGAGAGAGAATGAGAGAGAGAGAGAGAGAGAGTTCTTCTATAAAGGCTTTTTATATCTCTAGCAGATAATAGACATTGACATTGTCAAAAGTTGAGAACATACAGACGGCGGCGGGGCTAGGGCGGGGTACGGGAGTGGGTTAGCGAGCGGATGGTGTTGTGTGAGTTAATAGCTAAAGGTAAATAACACCGGGTGTAAATAATTACCATTAAGACTATTTTATATCCTGATGGCCTCAACAAATAATAAGGTAAGTAAGAATTATCTAAGTGCTGGCAAAACGGTTATTTGTTTCTCAGTTTAATGGGCTCGAAATGATTGCGTAGAACTGTATATGCAGAGAAGAACAAAACATTAGGATTATCTGCGTTATTCGGACTATTGTCCCCATCTTCATTGTTATTTGTACAACGTTTCGGCCGATATACCCTCCGGCCTTCTTCTGGTATTTCTTGTCGGACTCGGGAACCTTCTCGGACTCGGGAACCTTCTTTTCGAACTCGGGTTCCCGAGTCCGAGAAGGTTCCCGAGTCCGACAAGAAATACCCGAAGAAGGCCGGAGGGTATATCGGCCGAAACGTTGTATAAATAACAATGAAGATAGGGACAATAGTCCGAATAACGCAGATAATACTAATCTTCAAGCCTCATCTCAAACATTCAGAAAAATAAAACATTAGGAATCTCACTGGGTGCTCCGTATTCTGTCCTTGTGCCTAACTACTCAATGACCATCTTGTCTATGGAATGGGCTCTTAACGTGATTTAATGATTAGTGAGAAAAACCGGCAGACTACTGTGAGTTCGATTCTCACTGGGTGCTCCATATTTTGTCCTTGTGCCAAACTAATCTTAATAAATAACCATCTTTTCTACGGAATGGGCTCCTATAGTGGTTTAATGGTTAGGGAGAAAAAAAACGGCAGACTATCGTGATTGAGTTCAATTCTCACTGGGTATTATATATTCTAACCTTATGCCAAGCTAACATAAGCTTAGTAAATAACGATATTGTC
>CM042151.1:67352559-67425059 GCA_023376005.1 Doryteuthis pealeii | reverse complement strand
TGTCTCTCAGCCCCTCTCTCCCTTTTTCCCCTCCCCCTCTCTCTCTCTCTCTCACTCTCTTAACCCACTGCATCACCCCCCTCTATACACACCATTTCCATGTGGTGAAATGATTAGCAATCTAGAAGAATACCCCATAATTGTGATATTGTGTCACATCCTACCTGTGGGGTGTAAATTATTAGTAAATACCTACATATGTTCAGGTTGGTTGGTTGGATTTTAAGGCATATCAACCCTTCTTGGATTATTTCATGCCGAAGAAATTTGATTTGATTTATTCTTGTCGGGTATTCAATTTTTTAAATACATTTTTAATACTATTTTTTTAAAAATCGAAACCCATAGATGGGCCCCTAAAATGTACTACCACATTCGACTTGGGTGGACTTGGGAGTAATGGCAATAAAGGGGTACTCCACATTCCCCCGAATTCAAACTTCACTACTAGATGCAGTTTAACGTCATACCCAGCAAACTAAGACATGATAGAAAGGTTTGGGGGTTATCATATGAGCTATACGTTCGGGACAATCATATACGTGCTAGGGCTGGGCACCTCAGGTGGTGTAATGGTTAGCAAGCTCGCTTCGCAAACCATTGATAGTGAGTTCGATTCTCATTGGGAGCCCCATACTTCTGGCCTTGTGCCATATCTAAGCTAAGCTTAGTAAATAACTATACGTGCTAGGGCTTGACGTGACCAGCCGATTAGTCGGAGAGGGCGTCTCCGACCGTCCGGCTATCCTAAGTAAGGGTCAAAGGGAAGTTTTGCATATTACGGACTGCTCATCCACCAACGGCCAACAGGTGATCCCATTGAGGGGATTATACCCATCTACAGAGGTGCAGTCGGTATATTCTACAGCCCCAGCCGACAGGGCGGTATATGTTTAGTGTATAATTAATACGAGATAATAGGACGGTTATCTAAAGGTACCAGTTACCCCAACAGCCGAATACCATGTAAAATCTATCGTGTTCACGTCTTTTGGTTGGTTGGCTTGTTGGTTGGTTTTATGGCATATCAAATCGAGTTGGGTTATTTTCTGCTGAAGTCTACAAAGGACAGCGCTAGTTTAAAAATCGTTTTAAACAGGTAACCAATTCCCGCTAAACATGCTGCATTTCCGGTTCAGAGGGAACCAGGGAGCAATAGCAAGGAAGGCGTACTCCACACTACCCAGAGTTCAAAAATTGGAACTTCACCATTCAGTTTAACGTCATACACAGTACACATAGATAGATAGATAGATAGATAGATAGATATGAACATACTAAAATAGATATAGATAGATGGATATGAACATACTAAAATAGATAGATAGACATGTACATACTAAAATAGATAGGCATGAACAGACTAAAATAGATAGATAGATAGATAGATATGAACATACTAAAATAGATAAATAGGCAGATAGATATGAACATACTAAAATAGATAGATGGAGAGATAGATATGAACATACTAAAATAGATAGATGAATATGAACATACTAAAATAGATAAATAGGCAGATAGATATGAACATAATAAAAAAAAAATAGATAGATATGAACATACTAAAATAGATAGATAGGTAGATAGATATGAATATAGTAAAATAGATGGATAGATAGATATGAACATACTAAAATAGATAGATAGGTAGATAGATATGAATATAGTAAAATAGATAGATATGATAGATAGATATGAACATACTAAAATAGATAGATAGGTAGATAGATATGAATATAGTAAAATAGATAGATATATATGAACATACTAAAATAGATAGATATGAACATACTAAAATAGATAGATAGGTAGATAGATATGAATATAGTAAAATAGATAGATATGAACATACTAAAATAGATAGATAGGTAGATAGATATGAATATAGTAAAATAGATAGATAGATATGAAAATACTAAAATAGATAGATAGAGAGATAAATATGAACATACTAAAATAAATAGATAGATATGAACATACTAAAATAGATAGATAGGTAGATAGATATGAATATAGTAAAATAGATAGATAGATATGAAAATACTAAAATAGATAGATAGAGAGATAAATATGAACATACTAAAATAGATAGATAGGTAGATACATATGAATATAGTAAAATAGATAGATAGATATGAACATACTAAAATAGATAGATATGAACATACTAAAATAGATAGATATGTAGATACATATGAATATAGTAAAATAGATAGATAGATAGATAGATAGATAGATATGAACATACTAAGATGAGTAGATAGATATGAACCTACTAAAATAGATAGATAGATAGATAGATAGATATGAATATACTAAAATAGATAGATAGATATGAACATACTAAAATAGATAGATATATATGAACAAACTAGATAGATAGATAGATAGATAGATAGATAGATAGATAGATGAGGTGATTCTAAACTCCCCAGAGCTCCGGAACTGGAGCTTCACCATCTGATAATGTTGAATGTCATACAGAGGACCCACTTTTTTGGTGGAGGGTGAGTCTTATTACCCACCAAAGGAGAGAGCATATTCTTGGCATGCTATTTTTTGTAAATTTTCTGTAGGGAAATATATTTAAGAGTTTGAAAAAACAAATTGTTACTGTGTGGATCTACTAAAATAGATCCTGGAAAAATAATTATTGTATTGAGAAGTCTATTCAAGATGATATTTTTAAAATATTTTATTTTTCACCGACTTGTACGCAACCCAACACAGTAGTACCTTGACGTATGAGTAACCCAATTTACGAGTTTTCCAAGTTACTACCTGTTGCTCAGTTAATATTTTGCTTTGTGGTATTTACCTCGTACCCCACTTGTACGGGTTAGGCACAAGGCCCTATTAACGTGGGACCACCCACAAACCGAAGCTCATGGGTGGCGGGTGAAAATTGCGTCGATCCCGTCGGCATTACCCCTCAAGGGGGCACCACAGGCGCTGAGCAATAAACCCAGCCCTGCCCCTTTAAATCGAGGGGGCAGGTGTTATCTGGGGGGATGGCCCCCTGGGATCGACGCCGTTAAATATAGCAATCCCCACCCGTTGGGGTGGGGGCTGCATATGAACATACTAGTCAATATTTTGCTTTGTGTTGAGAGCTAGAATTTGAGATACAACCGAGCTTCAGATACGCTTATGTTAATAAGTTCCCTTTAAAAAAAATTAAGTTTCCGAATTTATTACGCCAAAGAAAAATTTTATTTATTAAAAAAGAATTGAACATATTACACCACATAATTAATTACATCCTGTTTTATCATGTTTGTTATACAACATGGCAGTGGTTCCCAAACTTTTTTGTATGGTGACACACCAATGAGCTGTTTAAAATTTTCGCGGCACACCCATAAAAGGAATACATTATATAGATCCAAGAACGAAAGAATACGAAAATGTTTATTATTCATAGTTATTTATTTCTATTACATTTAAAAATATTCACGCTTTTTCAATTCTATTTCCAGAACTTAAATGCTAATAATGCGGCATGTGAGAAGGATGTGCTTGTTTCTTGTTTTTGTCAAAAATAGCATTGATATCAATATTCATGTGGGTTATTTGCAGGCGTAAAGAATTTGCCACTTGAAGTTTATTTCGGAATTTGTTTTTGATACCTACCATTGCTGAAAATACAACTTGACAGGATGTGAAGATGAGAAAGGGAAAAGTACCTTCAAATCTTCTGTAGAAAGGATTGGGTATGATTTTTGAATACGGTATTATTTTTCTTATTTAAAAAATGGGTGCATATCGTATTCGTGCACCCTGGCCGCCTGTCCAAAAAATGCAAAGCGGTACCTGCTGAAAATGAAAAAAAAATGTTTAAAGAGGGAGGGGCAATATTTACATTTACTTGTCTGTGGGTGACTGTAAAATATCGCATTAACTTGTTGATTTTAACGATTTCAAACCACTAAAAAAATGTATTTGTCGATAAAAAAAGTTGGAAAGGTGGGTAAAATATCGCTTTCATATCGCATTAACTTGTCGGTAAAAACGCCTTCAAACAGCTAAGTGGCTCATAACTAGCACGGTTCACTTTTTCAGCAGGCACCGCTTAGTGTTTTTTTATGAGCAGGAAGCCAGGACGCTCAAATACAATATGCACCAAAAAATGTAACAAAAAATCAGGGCGTTAATTTGGCGTGTCTGGGACGGATTAATGGCATTAGAGTTTATTTGAATTGGAAAAACATAACTTAATTGGAAATATTTTATATAGAGAAATAACTTAATTAGAAATCTAGAAATGTAATGTTAATTTAGAAAGGCAAATTTATTATAAAAATGCAATGAATGACTACGAAGTTGTCAGTAGCCGAGAATTAACCTTCATCCAACAAAAAAATGCAAACAGTCATGTGATTATTATTTCTAGCATGAAATGATGATGTCATTGTACTAGTTTGGAAAATACTACAACAGCATTCAGTCCCTCTTTAAATGAAGACACTCTTTGGTTTGGTTTGGTTTGGTTTGTTGCACGGCATATCAACCTCAGTGGGTCATTTAATGCCGATAAAGTTTTGAAATAAATCAATTCTTAATGGATAATACAATTTTTTTATAAATACATTTTTCTATTTAACCCATAGATGGGACCCTAACAGGTACTACCACTCCGGGTCAGAGTTGACCAGGGAGCAATGGGGATGAAGGGGTGCTCCACATTCCCCAAACCTCCAAAACTGGAACCTCACCATCAGATAGAGTTTAACGTCATTCCCAGGACATGTAGACCCTCAGTCACCACCTTCTAGCACCCATATGATAAAAAGGGGTTGGGGCTTGTCATAAGTGCAATAGGGTTGGGGCAATCATATAGGTGCGAGGGCTTGACGTGAGCAGTTGATTGATAAGAGGGGGCCTCTCCGACCGCCCATCTAGCCTAAGTAAGGTTCTAAGTGGAGTGTTGCAGGTCATGGACTACTCATCCACCAACACTCCGTCCTGAAGCATCACGGGTCGCCACTCACGGCCAACAGGTGGCCTCATTAGGGGGAATCTTACCCCTCTGCAGAGGTGCAGTCGGTGCAAGGTTCTTTAGGTCCCTCAGTTGTTTGCCAGATCGTAACGCCTCCAGATCTGCATTTTGGAGGTTCACCTACAGCTTACCAATGAGTTTGTGTAGTAGCTGCCCCTTTGTCCATAGTAGTTTTTTTTACGCTAAAACCGCAAATTCCATGGACTTTTTGTGCGGTTGCTTATTTGGGTCTCCGTGACACATGACCAAATATTGACCGCTGTCGTTAGGCCATCCACTTAGAGAAGGAGGTTTTATTAGAGTTGAAACAAATTAACGATTGGAGAATTTTCTGAATGTTATCATATATTATCCAAGTGTTATGGTGTGAATAAAAATGAATATGGTAATTTTTTATTCATGGCTTTGTGGTAAACTTTACATTCTAATTGGTTGTTATTATTTATCAATAATATATCTAAAAAGGTAAGGTATTGTTGAATTCTTACTTGTAAGTGATGTCTATAGTAGGTTCAATTTTGTTTAAATTATCTATAATTTTTGCTAGGTTATTGTTTCCGGAATATATAAATAAAACGTCGTCTATATACCGGAAATAATTAGAATCTCTTGGCAAAATGCATCTGGATGGTCCTGATTATAGGAATTCTAGGAAAAGCATGTTAGGACACCATTGAGAGGCGAGCCTATGGGTAGGCCGAATTTTTGTCGGTAAAACGTACTGTTGTATCGAAGGAAACAATTTTTGATGCATAGTTTACAGATTTGTACTATAGTCCGAACAGGTAAAGGTAGTGCAATATTTTATTATTTCTGGTGGAATACTATACTGTGACAATGAATATTATAAGGTATTACTAATTACCGACAGTATTTAAATTATGTAACTAAAAATATTAATATCATGCAATCCAAAAATAAGTACACTCCTTTATATATATATATATATATATATATATATATATATATATTATTGAACTTTATTTTTACTCACACAAGTGTTGCAATTTCATTTTTTGCTGCATAGCATTGAAAATACATTATTGATTCTCATTAAAAATAAACCAAGATCTGCAGTAGTTTCCGAGGGAACATATTCAATGATAGATGTGGCCTTATTTAAGACATTAATGTACAAATCTGTGGGGCGGGTGCTTGTGTGTGCGTGGTGTGTGTGTGTGTGGCGGGGGTTAGTAACTTGAAAAGATTCCGATTCAAACATCTGTAGAACTTTCCAGGCCTGGAATTCTTTGAATATCAAAGCAAAAAGATATGCAGCCAATTCCATCTTTCCTGTTTTTAAATTACTTTCTTCAAAGTGCATTTATTTATCACAAAATCAATAACAAGATCACTTTTTCTTTCGTTTTCAGTATCGATTTTTTGTTCTTCAATAAATAAAGTTGTTTGTTGGGTCTTGCCGTGGTGTAATAGTTAGTACACACTTATGTTGCTGTTGTGAGTTCAATATTCACTAGACATCCTTCAACCATAAACTAGGATTATTTAGATTGTTCTTCATTCCTTATTTAGATTTCTCTCTCTCTCTCTCTCTCTCACTCTCTCTCTCTCTCTCTCTCTCTCTCTCTCTCTATATATATATATATATATATATATATATATATATATATATATAAGAGAGAGAGTTTTATAATTTGCTTGAAGCATTGTGTATATATTGGTTTGGAGGTCGATTTTGAAGGCTATCACAATGCAGGTGTAAAGAATAAGGTAACAATGGTGTTGTGTGTTAACCTGTATTTTATTCTAATTTTTCGAGATAAAATCGCTTTTTCAAAAGATCACTGGAACTGAAGTCGTCTTGTTATGGCATTTCTTGTTAATTTCTGAGAATTTTATCTAGAAATGCCATAGAATATAATGCCAATATATATATATATATATATAAGTCGTCGGTGCGGCCTAATGTCGGTATCAGCCTATCAGCGAGGGAGTCTATCCCCTTTTCAATAGCGCTAGACAAAGGAGATTATTTTAGCATCTGAGGTGGAGCGCCACACACCTATCATCAGCTCCTCACTTTACCGCACAGATCTCTGTGCTACTCATACTCTAGTGAGGGCCGGTATTGAACTAGGAACCTTGTGGTTTCTAGCCGAACGCTCTACCGACTGAGCTAACCTGGCCCTATATATATACATGAAGATAGGAGGGTTGGAGTAAATCCGACAGAATGTGTTAAGGATAAAGGAAAAATGGACAAAAAGGAATAACTCAACCAAGTAGATGTACGAGATATATTTCGATCCGCGTTAAGCGGGACTTCATCAGTTAGTTTATTAAAGCATTGTACACACATCTGTATTTATAGAAGAGAAAGTGAGTGTGTGGGGGAGAGTTTGGTGATGAATTCAGGAGGAAGGGAATTGTTTGTGAGGATTTGGTTGGACAGAGGATATTTATCATAGAAAGTGGAGGAGGAAAGATCAAAAGATTGGAATTTGTTCGGTGTGATAAGATGAGGAGGTGGCTGGGCGCTTGTTTGTAGTGGGGTGTGGTAGGAAGAAGAATATATATATATATATATATATATATATATATATATTCTCTAACCGTAACCATCATACAACATCACTATTTTCTCTTGCTGTGGAGCGTCTCTCAAATAGTTTTTTTAATTCTTTTTTCGAACACTTCAAAATTCTCTGTATTTTTACCGTTTTAACTTCAAATATTTACCTCTGATGAAAGCCGTTATTCTTTGTATGCTTAAAGATTTTATAATTTTCTATTATTATTTTATTTTACATTTAAAACAATAATAAATAGAATACATGTGTACATGAAAAAAGACTTGGCCGAAACACGTGTTAGTAAATCTGTTTTATCTATTGAACATTTTCTTTCCTTTATTTATTTTTCCTTTCAATATATCGTTGGATTGAATTCCATTTTCAACTTACACACACATAAATATATATACATATGTTGTTGTTGTTGTTATTATTATTATTATTATTATTATTATTATTATTATTATTGTTATACTTGACCCGTCTCTCAATTCACATTCTACATGCTATTTCCCCCTCTCTATGTATATCCTGATTAACTCCTCGTTATATATGTTAGTTTCTCTGTGTGTGTAAAGAGAGAGATTAGAGAATGAGTGTGAAAGGGACATTCAGTTTCATCAGCAGCGATCCCAAATCAGGTCCATTTCGATTTAAATTAGATCAAGCATTCCCTTTCTCAGAAACCTTACAAAATGATTTTAATTTCTTTTTAAATTCTCCGATCGTATTTTTTAACACATTAATTCGTTTTGCAAACTCACTTTTCCCTAATCCTAATTATCTATCCAGAGCTCAATGGGTGACCCAATGGTCATTTGTTTGTTTACGTGTGTTATGTATAAGGGTGGATGCGCCTATTCTGTTTCTACGTAGGTGTGAGCGTGATGTGAAGTTTTGTACTTGCGTTTATGTGTGCGAGCATACCAGCATAGGCACACGTATGAACAGAATTGGCGCATCCACCCTTATATATTAGACTCGTAAACATTTCTACAAACAAGTGATACGAGCACACAGTTAAACAAATGCACAATAGAATTGACCATATTTTTATCATTTTCAATAAAACTTTCGCTGCCCGAGGATTGCTCCGCTTAAACAATAAAGTTTAGATCACATAAAAGAGAAGACTTGTTTCCATATATATATATATATATATATATATATATATATATATATATATATGAGGTAAAATATAAGGAAAGCTTCAATGAAACACTTGTATGATCCTGATGATTCAATAAAAACTGATTTAGCCGAGTTCCACACTCCAGCGAAATATACTACACATTTTTGTCGGAGTTTTGTTCTTTCATTCCTTATATTTTACCTCATTGTGTCGGATTCATTCCGACCCCCCTTTCCTCATATATATATATATATATATATATATATATATATATATATATATATATATATATATATATTTGGTGTGGTATCAATTTTCTTGGTCCAAGGCGATTATTGGCTGGTTCCATTCCTTACCAGTAGTTTGTTGTAGAGTTCGGGTTCCGTAGAGACTCAATGTTTATTTATTGTAAACTGAGCACAGTCATTTGTGAATTAAAAGGTTTTAAATACTATGGGTATCTTGGTTATGGACCATTTCCACTCGTGGGTATCTAGGGCCCACGAGCTTCTTCAGACCACGTATATCTTTTATTTAGACAGGCAAATGGCCAAATTCATTTCATATTAATACATTTCCCCCCGCCTCCAAGGGCGATATTATTGTATTTTTTTTCTTTTCGAGTGTCTTTTTGATCGGTGGATTTTTTTTCCCTCCTTTACGTGGCTGACGGTGTTTTTTGTTTGTCCACGTCTGGTGATTAATTCCTTAGTTGGATTCGAATGACCCACAAAGACAAAAAACACCACCAGCCACGTAAAGGAGGAGGAAAATTCCATTATAATTATTGCCTAGGCAATTTTAAAACCAAGTGTGCGTGCAATCCTAACATAGATATACATGCTCTATCCACAATATTGAGCACTATTTACTTATAAATATAGCCCACTAGTACACTATATTATCAATATTAATGCATATATATATATATATATATATATATGTGTGTGTGTGTGTGTGTGTGTGTGTGTGTGTGTGAGTGTGTGTGAAGAGATGGAAGTGAATCTGACGGTATGTAGGATATTAAGAAAATTGAAATTACACACACACACACACACACACACACACACAACCTTGAGGTTTGTTTCGATGTCGCTTATCGCAAAAAATTTATACACACACGCACAGCCACACACACAAAACACCTAAAAAATGCACAATGCCTTTTTTCGATACACACACTCACACACTCTCATACCCACACCGTAAAAGAGAATATTTGACGTCATATTTCAAACCGTCCACTTCTTTCAGCGTCCTTTCTTCAGATTTCAAATTTTTAACAGACTGATTAACAAGGATTATCACTTGCCTTTCTCGTTATTCTGTGATATCATTTTTTCCATATACGAACAAATGCACTGAAGGGGATCTAATTAATAGATCGAAACACTGCAGCGTCGGCCAATAAACTTACCACTTAACTTATTTAAACCTGTGTTTTTTCAATGTTCTTAATATACTACACACACACACACACACATATATATATATATATATATATATATATATATACTACATATATATATATATATATATATATATATATATATACTACATATATATACTACATATATATATATTATATAACATATATATATATACTACATATATATATATACTATATATATATACTAATATATATATATACTACATATATATATATATATATATATATATATACTACATATATATATATACTACATATATATATATATATATATATACTACATGTATATATATATATATATATATATACTACATATATATATATTGTAGATAATATGGGTGCTATATTTTTAAGTAGAGAGTACTCAATATCATTGATAGAACACGTATATTTGAGTTAAGGTACTGTGAACAGGGAGTCAACACTTGATTACTGGGTTTCTTGCATATGCGATTTTCAAGCCAAGTGGGGAAATTGCTTTAGCGGTTTGTTTATATAACCTGTGGTTTGGTACTTTGTTGAGGGAGGACGGGGTTGACTGGATTTTGATTAGTCAATTGTTATTTGCAGCATGAAGCTTACCCAGATACAGTTGTTTATTTAATTTGGTTTGGTTTTACGGCATATCAACCTCAGTGGGTCATTTAATGCCAATAAAGTTTTGAAATAAATCAATTCTTAATGGATAATACAATTTTTAAAAAATGTATTTTTCCATTTAACCCATAGATGGGACCCTCACAGGTACTACCACTCCGGGTCAGAGTGGACCAGGGAGCAACGTTGATGGGGTGCTCCACATTCCCCAAACCTCCAAAACTGGAACCTCACCATCAGATAGAGTTTAACGACATTCCCAGAACATGTAGACACTCAGTCACCGCCTTCTAGCACCCATATGATAAAAAGGGGTTGGGGCTTGCCATAAGAGCAATAGGGTTGGGAAAATCATATAGGTGCTAGGGCTTGACGTGACCAGCCGATTGGCCCGTCTAACCCAAGATAGGGTCAAAGTGGAGTATTGCAAGTCATGAACTGCTCATCCACCTGGGTTCTATCCTTAAGCATCACGGGTCGCCACTCACGGCCAACAGATGGCCCCATTAGGAGAGTCTTGCCCCTCTGCAGAGGTGCAGTCGATGCATTCTAACGCCCCAGACGACAGGGCGGTTGTTTATTTAAGCAGAGTGTTTTGTTATCTGCTCTCCTAGTGATGGATTCATTTAGCAGTTGCTATATGCAGCGCGAAGTTTACCGAGGTATACTTTCATTTTATTCAATTAGGTAGACTGTTATCTGCCCTCTACTTAGTGATGCTGAAGTGTTTATTTTTTAATGAGATGTGTTGTCTGAAGTACGAGGGTGAAACAAAAAGTAATGCCATTTTGTTTAGGACAGGTATAATTGACTGTTCTTTGAGCCACTTCTTCACTACAGATTTCACTTCCTCATCACTGGAATAACGTTTGCCTCTCAAACCCTCATTCATGGGGCTGAAAAGAGGCAAACAGTATTCCAGTGACGATGAAGTGAAATCTGTAGTGAAGAGGTGGCTCAAAGAACAGTCAACAGAATTTTACCGGACAGGGATACATGCTCTCATTGGAAGGTGGAACATTGCTATTGAGAAGAACGGTGACTATGTGGAGAAGAAGGGATGTGATCCACAGAGGACAAGCTTCATTTTGATGTATGATACATGTTCCTGCGTTGGTAATTATAACTGTCCTAAACGAAATGGCATTACTTTTAGACTCACCTATGTAGAGAAGTAGTGAGATGATCTACAGAGGACCAGCTTCATTTTGATGTATGATACATGTTCCTGTGTTGGTAATTATACCTGTCCTAAACAAAATAACATTACTTTTTAACTCACCTATGTGGAGAAGTAGGTATATGATCTACAGAGGACCAGCTTCATTTTGATGTATGATACATGTTCCTGTGTTGGTAATTATACCTGTCCTAAACAAAATGACATTACTTTTTAACTCACCTATGTGGAGAAGTAGGTATATGATCTACAGAGGACCAGCTTCATTTTGATGTATGATATATGTTCCTGTGTTGGTAATTATACCTGTCCGAAACAAAATGGCATTACTTTTTAAGTAATTTTTTACCGGACAGGGATACATGCTCTCATTGGAAGGTGGAACATTGCTATTGAGAGGAACGGTGACTATGTGGAGAAGAAGGGATGTGAACCACAGAGGACAAGCTTCATTTTGATGTATGATGCATGTTATTGTGTTGGTAATCATACCTGTCTTAAACAAAAATTGTATTACTTTTTGACTCATCTTTGTATTTTTATAGTCAATTTTTAACCGCCAATTCATTTAAAAAGCATAAACAATTATTCATAATTTTGTCTTGAATTGTTTTTCTTGTCGCGGCAATTATTTGCGGTTGCCTCTTGTAAACAAAACCTTTTCATTACACTCCAGAAAGTCAAAAAAGTAAAAGAAGAGAGCGATAAAAAAAGAAAGGAAATTATGATTAATTCGATGTAAATATTTCATGTATAAAAATAAAAGCTGTTTCCTTCTGGTGATTTGGGTATAAGTAACACGTCTGTAAATAGAATAATACATTTGTTTCCTTGGCGGGAAATCAGACCGGGGAAAAAACTCGGATAGCGCGAAAGTAAATAAATCGAGATACAAACCATTCACAATAACTGTCTAAAAATATGGATTCACCAATGTTAGAAAATTTTTCTATTCAGTAGTAATAGATCTGCGAGATTAACCTGTTAACTATTACACCACGATGGGACACCCTGGATGTATGTATATATATATGTATGTACGTATGTATGTATGTATCTAGGTAGGTAGGTAGGTAGGTAGGTATAAGCGTCAACTTCGAAAGGGATACACCTGTCCTATGGGAGAGAACATGGGGGGTTGGAAATGTCAGACACGTGTTCGAATTCTGCTTTCTAAGGCTGGATACAGTGTGTCTTGTGCAATCTGTAACAGCCTGCAAGTCAGCTTCTGGTCTTAAGAGACATATGGTGGGGCATAAGCATAACATTTTATTATCTGATTCAACGGGAATGAATGTGGATGATGGCTGAACCATTTTTGAGAGTGAAAGAATTGAGCATGAAAACCTCAAGCGTCAACTTCGAAATGGATAAACCTGTCATATTGCAGAGAACATGGAGGGTTGGAAATGTAAAACATGGTCGATTTCTGCTTTCTAAGGTTGGATATGTCAATCATAGGAAATCTCACCAGGGACAATTCCTGCAAACTCCAGGAACAAACAATGTGTCTTGTGCAATCTGTAACAAAGTCTGTAATTCAGCTTCTGGTCTCAAGAGACATATGGTGGTGCATAAGCATCAAATTTTATCATCTGATACAACGGAAAGGACGTCCTTCCTATGTGATTTTTGCATCAAACATTGAGGATCTTCAGCGAGTTTGATGAGTCATTTGAGGGCTCATGAGAGGAAAGGTTCTGGTGGTGGAGTTATAGGATTATGAGGGACGGCTGTGATCTATAAAGATTATGCTATTGCTATAGGTAGGTAGGTAGGTAGGCAGCACGGTCGTACATATTGACGCATATATGTATGTATGCATGTTCGCGTTCGTGTGTTAACTGCTCATAAATTCTTTCCCTGTTAATTCACAGAGAGAACAAATGAACATGTCTCACCGGTCACACAAAAAGTTGTTTCCCCATATCATAAAGGAAACCCCTTTAATTTATTAAGAAACTTTAGTTGGGATCCATCAAAAGCAAATATGGGCGTCCCAGGACGCACTCAATCAAAAAGCCATCAGCATCACTGCTCATTGTAAACCTTTCAATATGTTAACCGATTATAAGGATCTACAATAGAAAACAACTATTCCAAGTTAGGAGTTTAGTTTGCTTACCAGCCTAGAAAATCAGCATAAAAAATCCTGGACATTTCCTCTATCCAACAAAGGAAAACGTGTTTCCTCCATTTACAAGCATCTGCTTTGTTGAATTATCTCAAGTTTCCATGTAAAGACTAACATATATATAGATAGATATATAAGAAAAAAAAATGCATATATATATATATATATATATATATATATATATATAATGAATTTGGCCATGTGCCTGTCTAAATAAAAGATATATGAGGTCTGAAGAAGCTCGTGGGCCCTAGATACCCACGAGTGGAAATGGTCCATAACAACGATACCCATGGTATTTAAGGCCTTTTTATTCACAAATACATATATATATAAACGGTGATATAGATTTCAACAATACATAGATAGATAGATAGATAGATAGATAGATATGAATAGACTGAAATAGGAACGTATTCAGGTAGATAGATTTGATGAAGTGTATTTAATAATTATCAAAAGAAAGTTTGAAATAATAACCACGAAGTAAATACCATCCTGTTTGACTGCTAATAGTGCCACCTGTTGGCTGTGGGTTGCAACTCCATGAGAAAATCCATGAGAAATAAACTAGGGCACAAATTTGGGCCATACTGTCGGCCGGGGCTGTGTTACATAAATTATGAGCGTACCTGTAGTTAGAATATTTAGATACGGTCTGTTAGATTAAAAATGACGAGGTCCGTGGAAAGTTACTGAGTGACAACGGTGACATTCCAATTGACCTTTCGGTAGACGGTTTATACACGTGGGAATTAGATTTAGTCAGATGCGAGCCGGCACCCTAACAAAGAGGATGTATCCGAGGGTTCGAAACTCACCCGCGGCAGAATCAAATGGACAGGGTTGAAAATAAAAGCTTGATCAAGAAACAACCAAGTCTTGAGTTTTATTTAATTGTTAAGAACAACGACTAGCCCAAAGAAGATCAACCCTTAAAAGAAACCCAGCAGACCAACCAGATAAGATGGCGGTCGAGGTAAAAGCAGAATGTAGAGTAAGCCTATCAACTTTCATCATCTATCACTCTGCTGTCTGTCTGTCTGTCTGTCTCTCTCTCTCTCTCTCTCTCTTTCTCTCTCTCCAATATATACCCGAGAACTAGAGAGCGCGTGGTGTAATGGTTAAAGTCATAGGAAATGGACTCGTCACCCCGAGTTCAAATCCTGGACGTGGTAATTGCATTTCACTTAGCGCTAATACCCTTGGGAAAGGTATGAATTCTACTCTCCCTCCAGCTATGGGTAAATAGTAGGGCAGACTAGGCTCTTTAACCTTGGTTAGGCAACCGGTCTAGGAGAAGGAAAACTCTGAATTCAAACCTGTTAAACTCCGCTTAAGAAATTGACCGTGTGTCACATCCTGCTCGTGCGGAGGGGTCGGTAAATATATATACCCGAGAACTCTCTACCCGTTTATATATTATGTTAAACGAGTATATAACAGCTGTAGAATTCACCGACCTCACCTCTGCAAACAACCTTAGTCCTTGTTTATCAAACTGACATATTTCGGCATTAAATAACCCCAAAAGAGTTGATATACTGGGGAAAAAACAACCTTAGCCATTTGCGTTTCTGGCTAATTATCCAAGCCCCCCCCCCCTGCTTAATAACGTAACAATACTATGAAATGTGAAGGTAATAGTAATACCAATAATACCCAGACCATTCGGAACAACCTCCAACAACCTAGAAATGAGAATGGGGAAACTAGAAACCATATATAGTTACCTTATTTTTCTTTACACTTGAATTGTGATAGCCTTCAAATCAAACAACCAAACCAATATATAATATATATATATATATATTATATATATATATATATATATAATATATATATATAAACCTTCTTTTGATATGAAATTTGGGATCAGTTTACAACTTGATTATTATACCAAAATGAACCTTCACTTAACTTTCCTCCCTCAGATAATAGCTTTCAAAAACTAATATTTACACTGCCCGGAAGGTGTTTATTTTTGCTAGTATAAGCAACAATATATATATATATATATATATATATATATATATATAATATGTTGTAATAGAAAAGTTGCAGAAACACACACAACCTATCAAATATCGGACATATTCTGCCAAAATAATAACTCAATGCCTGAAGAAGACAACAGATCAGAAACACGTGTCGCATATGTAAGATAAAAATAATTTTTTTTAAATTTTCTGAGAACATAATACATTTTGCGGACCTTCTTCTTTTTTATAAAATATTAAATTTTCTCCCGTTGGAACCAGAACAACATTATATATATATATATATATATATATATATATATATATATATATATATATATATATTGTTGCTTATACTAGCAAAAATAAACACCCTCCGGGCAGTGTAAAAATTACCTGAGGGAGGAAAGTTGAATGAAGGTTCATTTTGGTATAATAATAAAGTTGAAAACTGATCCCCAAATTTCATATCGAAAGAAGGTTTATATGCTGT
Organism: Doryteuthis pealeii; assembly: GCA_023376005.1. Classification (NCBI taxonomy): domain Eukaryota; kingdom Metazoa; phylum Mollusca; class Cephalopoda; order Myopsida; family Loliginidae; genus Doryteuthis; species Doryteuthis pealeii. The sequence goes on along the minus strand of CM042151.1, from coordinate 67,408,558 downwards.
AAAACAAAACAACCACAGTCCTGTCTTCTGTGGCTGGGGCTGTAAAAAAACACCGACTGCACCTCTGCATAGGAGCAAGATCCGCTTCTGATGAGGCTGCCTGTTGGTTGTGGGTCGTGACCCGTGATGCTTTAGAAGGGAATTGGTGGCTAAGCAGTCCATAACATGCAACACTCCATTTTGTCCCCTACTTAGGCTAGAGCCATCCTTCAACCAATTGGCTGGTCACATGAATTCCTGGCACCTATATCATTGTCCCAATCCTATTGCCATTATTCCAAGCTTTTTATCATATATCTGCTAGAAGGCGGTGGTTGAGGGTCCTAATATCCTGATGCTAAACTTTGATGGTGAAGTTCCAATTCTGGACCTCTAAGGAATGTGGATTACCCCTTCATCACAATTACTCCAGGGTCCACTCTGAACCTGGAGTGGTAGTATCTCTTAGGGTCCTATCTATGGATTGAATAGAGAAAAATTAGTTTTTCACAAATGTGTTTGAGAAGAACACGATAAAGATCCCAGCTAAAGGCAGTCAGTTCAAGATCTCCAAATATTTTCATATACTTGTAAGATTCAAAGTGATAATACTTGCAGATAAAACTCCGATAAAGGTTGATAGACAAAACATTTAATATAGTACAGCAAATGGATATAACAAGATACATAAAGTATAGAGGTGTACATAAACATACATACAAAAGTAGAGATAAAGACACATTCATGAATGATAAAAAGATAAACATAAAACACTAGGAATAGTCCATGCTGTGTGAATCACTTACAGTAATGTAAGGGGGACCAAAGCCCCAACAAGAGGGGGAGGTAGACCAGAGTCTAACCCATAGTGGTGTCTCGTGAGTCGAGCAACAGGGAAAGAGAAAGAAACGTTCAAACCAGCCGCTTAAATATAAACGGCCCCTAGCGGGAACACTCGAACTAAACGGGCAGACAACTCTCCAGGCAAATACGAAAGTAACGCCACATACTTTCCAATGAGTAACCTTGTTAGTTCCTTAAAGTTTTCTTGAAATTGAGCGAAAAATTGCAAAGCCTCAGCTGTACAGACAGTTGGATAAGCAGACATTTGTTGAATAAAAAACAAATCTATTTATGTTTGTATAAATGAAATAACAAAGAATTCCCTTCTGAGAATTTCGAATAAAACCCATTATCCAATCTGTGGGCTGGGGAGAATAATTCTCATTTCTCTCTCCATGTTACAAGATATACCATCGATATATAATGGAAATTCGGTGCCTGTCCCTCTGTAACCGAAACTAGATCGCTACTTACGTCAGAATACACTCAGAAAGTTAAGAATACTGCGACATTATTGGGTTTTTGTTTATTATGTGTAGGCTTCAATCGAGTCCGTGGTAACCAGTGCAAATTAAAAACAAGTCCGAAACATTTTTGTCAACAAATGTTTATTTTTGCCTTGACAATCTAGTAGTAGTCTTTGATGCAAAGAGAGATAAAACGAATGTTACAATGACAGAATCGCTTAAATTAGATGCACTAAGCTGGTGAAATTCTTACTGTCAACTTTGGGAGAGGAAGAATAAAGAATTTTTTTTTTTTGTTTGTTCCGATAGGTTAATTCAGCCAGCTTCGCGTGTCTCCTCAAGACCTTTCGTGGTGTGACTTCGCTCGTTCTTATTCCCTTCGACTGTTCACAGGTTCTTTTATAATTACTGTTAATCAGCTGATTATTTTCTTACGACATATGTTAATTCCATTTTATATTGTCATTTTGTATACACTGGAATTTTAGCCAAACAACCCGGCATTCCTCTGGCCAGAGAGTTTACAATTTTCCCGAAAATATTCAACCCCAGCAATTCTCTGATGGAATTCTAAAAAATTATTTCTTTAAAAATATTTATTTCCTTCTTCTTCATGTATATTTTATTTTTACTAAAAATTAATCTTTTTTCTAACCTTAATTATTCAAGCCCCTCCCCCGCTTAATAACGTAACAATACTATGAAATGTGAAGGTAATAGTAATACCAATAATACCCAGAACATTCGGAACAACCTCCAACAACCTAGAAATGAGAATGGGGAAACTAGAAAGCATATATAGTTACCTTATTTTTCTTTACATTTGAATTGTGATAGCCTTCAAAACAGACAACCAAACCAATATATATATATATATATATATATATATATATATATATATATATATATATATAAGAAATTTGATTTATTTCCATATTTACTCCCATATATATATATATATATATATATATATAATATATATTGTTGCTTATACTAGCAAAAATAAACACCCTCCTGGCAGTGTAAATATTATTTTTTGAAAGCTATTACCTGAGGGAGGAAAGTTAAAAATTCAATGTCAGAGGGTTTGTATCATAAGGGAAATCATCAAATTTATTAAAGGATTAAAAAAAAAACAATTTGAAATGGTAATTTAGTTCTGTCCCCCTCAAATAAAATGTTGCATGCATCTATTAATTATTAATCAAACAATTATTTTGAATATTTTACACATAGATTTTACACAAAATCGTAGATATCTATTTATTTGTAAACCTTTTAGTTAACTTCTTGTTACTGAAAAAAGGCCGAGAGTATGGTGGTATTGGGTCTTGTGACCTAAGCTGTGACGTAGTTTACGTTACAGACAGATAGACAGCGAATCTCCGTTATCAATACTAGCAAAATAAAAAACGGCCTCCGGGTGATGTAAGAATAAATTTTTGAAACATATTACTTGAGGGGATGGGAGTTAAAAATTCAATGTCAGAGAGTTTGTACCCTAAGTAAGTAAAATCATCAAATCTATAAAAAGGATTAAAAAATAAAACAATTTGAAATGGAAACTTTGTTCTGATAACGTTAAATATGAATTAAAATAAAACAAACTATATGTAAATATATAATACCAGTCACGTATTTATTAAAACTTGTTTTAAAAAACAATGAAGACTGTCAAATTTTGTGTGTATTTATTCTATGTTATGACGATTTTGGGTAATGTGACGTAAGCAGTGACTTAGTATTTGTTACAGACAAAATCCGGAAGTGAATCTCCATTATTAATAGAAGATATAAGATGTATATATATATTGTTACTTATATTTATTTGTATATATTGTTACCTATATGTATATATATATTGTTACTTATATTTATTTATATATATATATTGTTACATATATATATATATATATATATATATATATATATATATATATATATATATATATATATATATATGAGGAAGAATGAATAAAGAAAAGAAAGAATAGAATGGATAATAAAAGAAGAATTTAATCAATATCACTTATACATGTGTTTCGGTCAATTCATCTGTGTGAAAATATTTCGCACACAGAGAAGATTCGACCTTCATCAGAGTGAAATTTTATTTTGAATGAAAAAATTCGTTGGGCAATAACGGAGAAATTTGGAAATGTTTGAATAGAATTTTTTTTGAAAATCACATTTGGAACGCTGAAACAGAATAGAATTTGTATATTTGATTTTTCTAGGGGTTATATATATATATATATATATATATATATATATATATATATATATATATATATATATATATATATATCGTCTCTTATATGTATATATATTTTCAATTACATATATATATATTGTCAATTACATATATATATATAAATATATATATATGTATATTGTCACATATATATATATATTGTCAATTACATATATATATATATTGTTACTTATGCTTTTATTCTATGTAGATAAAGTTATAAAGAGTGAAACAATAAACTGGAAATGGCGAAAAGTGACGGAGAGTAATTTTGATGTTTTGCCACGAAGACACGTGGCCTTAGGGAGTTCACAATTGATTATTGGTTATCGATCTGGTCTCTTGAAGTTGGCCAGACCACTTATCCTTGTCTGCATATTGCCAGACAGATATCGCGTATCAAGACGATCGAAGCACTTACCAAGATTACTCGTTTGTGTACTAACAGACGTTAGTACAATATTTTGATTCGGAATTTTAAAACACATAAGAATAACCGAAAAAAAAAACAGTGAAGTTTTTTTTTTTTTGTTTTGTTTTTTTTTCATTTCTATTTACGGAGTTTTTGGCTTAGTATGACACGGGGTCAATCGGTCGTTGTGGGGAGACAAAATAGGATTAGTCTTTATTGCATTAGAGGAAGATGTATATCTTGTGAGTTATACAGATGAAGATATTGTACGATGGGATGTTTTTATATATTTTGATGCTTTGTTTGAAAGTTGTTTAAGGTAAAAGCAATGAAAAATGTTAGATTCTAATGTTATTTTTCATGCACACTCACACAAACATATGTATTTAAGATAAGCAGTTCTATTCTTTGTAAATAATACTGTCAATTGTTTTGTATGATATATATATATATATATATATATATATATATATATATATATATATATATATATATATATATATATTGGTTAGGAGGTTGATTTAGAAGGCTATCACAATCCAGGTGTAAAGAAAAAATAATAATACGGTAACAATGATGTTGTGTGTAAACCTGTATTTAATTCTTGAATTTTCGAGATATCTCTTTTTCAAAAGATCACTGGAACTGAAGCAGTCTAGTTATGACATTTCTTTTTAAATGTTTTTTTTTTTAAATTATGGTATTTTTATATAACTGTATTCTTGTGTTGTATGTTTACGTGAATGCGGGTTTTTTTGTACTTGCGCGTATGTTGTCATGCGCGTGTCCATGAAAATTATTGCTTGAGACATATATATATATATATATATATATATATATATATATGTGTGTGTGTGTGTGTGTGTGTAAGAAGTGCTGGTTGTATATTCCCACAAGTCACCCACAGTCTCTATACAAGGTTTCACCACTTGTCCTGATGAAGATTGCAAAAACCGAAACTTTATAACTGTGACATTACTATATAGAGTTTTTCTATTTTTATTTTTTTACATACTTTCGAAATTATTTCCCCATTTTACTAATTGATTTAGCTCATTCGGTAGAGCGATCGGTTAGGAATCACCAGGTTCCTGGTTCGATACTGACCCTCGCCAACTCAGCGTATGAGTAGCACAGGGATCTGTGCGGTAAAGTACGGAGCTGATGGTAGGCTTGGCGCTCCATCTCATACGCTAAAATAACCTCCTTAGTCTAGCGCTAGTGAAAAGGGGATAGACTCCCTCGCTGTCTGGCTGATACCAACATTAGGCCGCCCTGACGACTTTTACTTTACTTACTACTATATATATATATATATATATATATATATATATATACTACAAAACAATTGAAGGTATTATTTACATAGAATAAACATTCTGCTTATCTTGGATATTTTGATACGGGTTGTGTACAGACACATATACACACAATCACACAAATTCATACACGCATACGCAAAAACAAGCACATGCACACGTACGTACACGCACGCACAAATACATTCGCACAAACACACACATACAAGCAGAAATACACATGCATACACTAAAGTAAACACACACACACACACACACACACACATTCACACAAATAACTTGTTTAAGGAAAAATTAATATTTCCTTGTCAAATTTTTCAGTAATGCGAAATAAAATTTATACTGATCGTTTATTATACTTCATCAGGGAGTTTTTATTTAACAAAAATCTTCTAAATTCAAACGTAAAAAAGTGGACACATAGCCTAGTGGATAAAGGAGTTAGGTTAAGACAGTTCTAAGTGACAGTTATCTCTAGACTGCAGGTTCAATCCTGGTCAGGGGCAGCAGTAACATTAACAATTAACACATTTTAACACCTGAACTCAGGCTATGGTGAGCGGAATGAGAACAGGATATCCCCATGGACTGAATAAAGAGTTAGGTTCAAAGTTCCGTGATGGCTCCCGATTACAAGAAGATTCCCGATTACGACAAGAAGGTTCCCGAGTCCGAGAAGGTTCCCGAGTTCGACAAGAAATATCTGAAGAAGGCCGGAGGGTGTATAATAATCATGCTAAGTTCTAATTACCGTCGAATTGGTAAGGCAATTCAACAAGTAGCTGTAACTCAGTACAGATCTAACCTTGCTGCAATCCTACTGCAGAATGCCAAAGTATCTATGAAGCCTCATAACATCATAGAAACCAAGCAGCCAATCAGCGCTCAAGGAATGGAATCACCCAAATACATGAATAGACTGTTTTTGAGTCCCATAAGTACCAGCTATCTTGGGCACTAGTTCAGTTGTGCTTAGCCAGTGGCTATTGTCAAAACTAACAGTATATTGACTGACTGACTGACTTCAACAGAGGGCACATCTGCCGAAACGTTGTACAGATAAAAATGAAGATGAGGACAATAGTCCGAATAATACAAATAATATTAATTATCAAGCCTCATCTAAAAAATTCAGAGAAATAAAGTAAATAACAATCAAGATGAGGACAATAGTACGAATAATACAAATAATACTAATTATCAAGCCTCATCTAAAAAAAATCAGAGAAATAGAGTAGATAACAATAAAGATGAGGACAATAGTCCGAATGATACAAATAATACTAATCATCAAGCTTCATCTAAAAAATTCAGAGAAATAGTGTAGATATCAATAAAGATGAGGACAATAGCTCAAATAATATAAATAATACTAATTATCAAGCCTCATCTCAAGAATTCAGAGAAATAGAGAAGATAACAATAAAGATGAGGACAATAGTCCGAATAATACAAATAACACTAATTATCAAGCCTCATCTAAAAAATTCAGAGAAATAGAGTTGATAACAATGAAGACGAGGACAATAGTCCGAATAATACAAATAATACTAATTATCAAGCTTTATCTAAAAAAATCAGAGAAATAGAGTAAATAACAATAAAGATGAGGACAATAGTCCGAATAATAAAAATAATACTAATTATCAAGCCTCATCTAAAGAATTCAGAGAAATAGAGTAGATAACAATAAAGATGAGGACAATAGTCCGAATAATACAAATAATACTAATTATCAAGCCTCATTTTAAAAATTCAGAGAAATGGAGTAGATAACAATAAAGATGAGGACAATAGTACGAATAATACAAATAATACTAATTATCAAGCCTTATCTAAAAAAAACTTCAGAGAAATAAAGTAGATAACAATAAATATGAGGACAATAATCCGAATAATAAGAATAATACTGATTATCAAGCCTCATCTAAAAAATTCAGAGAAATAGAGTAAATAACAATAAAGATGAGGACAATAGTCCGAATAATAAAAATAATACTAATTATCAAGCCTCATCTAAAGAATTCAGAGAAATAGAGTAGATAACAATAAAGATGAGGACAATAGTCCGAATAATACAAATATTACTAATTATCAAGCCTCATCTAAAAAATTCAGAGAAATAGTGTAGATAACAATAAAGATGAGGACAATAGTCCGAATAATACAAATAATACTAATTATCAAGCCTCATCTCAAAAGTTCAAAGAAATAGAGTAGATAACAATAAAGACGAGGACAATAGTCCGAATAATACAAATAATACTAATTATCAAGCCTTATCTCAAAAATTAAGAGAAATAGTGTAGATAACAATAAAGACGAGGACAATAGTCCGAATAATACAAATATTACTAATTATCAAGCCTCATCTAAAAAATTCAGAGAAATAGAGTAGATAACAATAAAGATGAGGACAATAGTCCGAATAATACAAATAATACTAATTATCAAGCCTCATCTCAAAGTTCCGAGAAATAGTAAAAAAATATACATAAATATTCAATATCTATGTATTACCTATAGTATAAATGTAAAAAGAACGAAAAGAGATAATTCCTGCATCAGTTTATATTTTATTTATCCTTTACTGGAAATGTATAGACATCACTAAATATATTCATAATGATTGTTATATTTTTGATAACATAAGTTAGATAAGATGATGTCTATATTAAAATAGTACAATAACCAAGAATATATTGTGCGTGTTTAGTAATATTATATATATGAAAACGGATAAAAAACAGATTCAGAAAAAATGAATTCACAAAAAAATTACATTAGAATAACTAGCAAATATATGCACCCTCCGGGTGCAAGTATTTAAGTTTAAATGTAATAAAATATTAGATTAAATCAGAAAGGCTAATGAAACTAATTAAGAATTCAAATAAAAAGATTCGAAACAGAGGGGGTATAATCGGAAAATAGAACAACTGAAACTTACTCTTTCATCACTTCCGTTTTTCAATGCTAAATTTTCCTAATTTAACTATTTAGTTAAAATAGGAAGTAAAGAATAAAATTACTGTTATTTCTTCTTGTTAATGAATTTCTTTTAGGATTTATTGAAGAGATTTTTACTCATATTCATTAAGATAAAACCAAACAATTAGAAATCAATAATACCAAGCACATTTTTTAAAAAAATCAGTTTTTTAAATATCAATATGCAAATTAGCTTTACGTTTACTCTGAAAACTGGTATTTTGTTGTATATATAAATACAATTGCATGTTATTAGTATTTAGGTAAGGCCAACAGTATTAATAATGTCAAACAGTTTTATTACTAATTGAGGTTTAAATAGAAATAGAATCATGGAGAATGTGCTGTAAATAACTAAGGACATTGTGACTTGAGTAGTAATATAGTTTCGGTTACAGACAGAAAAACACACAATCTCCATTATTATAAGATAATATTTCCAATCCGCCAGGTTCACAAACCTCACTGATAGCAGTCATCACACACTAACCTACATTCTGACTATCAAATTTCTTCAAAGGCAATAAATTGACCCCATAAAAATACAATGCCCAACAAATTAAACCCATCCCTTCTTTTGTCACTTCCCCTCTCTATACTGCACGCCCCCTTCTTTCCATCCTTTACCTACACCAAAGATTACCTTTTCAGTATAAAAGCAGACTGTAAAAAGCATTTGTCTACACAATAAATTCTGATGAAAGCTTGGTAATTTATGAGGAAGTGCATCCCGGTCTCCTTCCTCAGAAATTGCTACCCGGTGAATATTAAAATAACGTCCGCAGGTATGTCGTCTCCATTTGTTCATATCTATCTATATTATTTTGTTTGTTTATATATATATATATCTCAGTCTATTCCAAACTATATATCCATCTTCATATCTAAACAAGAATTACGACAAATTACAATAAATAAACAAGAATTACGACACATTACGATAAATAAACAAGAATTACGACACATTTCTATAAATGAACAAGAATTACGACAAATTACGATAAATAAATAAGAATTACGACAAAAAAGAGAAGCTCCCCACTCTAAAATACATTTAACGCCCTAAGTTGGTTGTTTTCTTTCAACTAACACCGCCGAGACGACATTATGGGGACGTTATTTTAATAGTCACCGGGTAGCAATTTCTGAGGCAGGAGACCGGGACGCACTTCCTCATAAATTACCGAAAGCTTCACTAAATACCGAGACGAAATATCAAGTGAATTTATTTGCTGCGTTGTTGTATCCACTTTTCCATTATTTTCAACGATATTTTGTTGGATTTACTCAATCCTTCAGTCGTCATATGAAATTGAATAAAAAGCCAAAAGTGCGCTAGCTTATCTCACTTGTGCTCGCGGAACCCTTAGGGACGTTTTGCGGAACATTATCGTTCCGCGGAACCCCAGTTGAGAAATGCTGGCTTAGGCATATTAAATCATGGTGAAAAAAAAAAGACCGATTGCACTGGAAACCCGGGAACGCATGAAGTTGCGCCAGTTATCTGTACCAAAATTTGTGCATGTGACAACATTCATTGATAGAGTCCGGTTTTGCTAGTGGCCCGTGTGAACCCCTGCAGAAATCTTAGCAGTTTTACAAGATAACCCCGTCAGCATGGCACTGCATCTTTCTTGAAATGCCAAAGCCACTGACTCGTGCAGTCTCCTTCATATTCATATTTTTGCTTTATCTTATCAGAGAGTTTCCTAGATAAAGCACATAATGTCAGCTAGCTCAGAAGGAAATAACCTTTCAAAAAAAGTAATAGGGTACTTCCATGTCAAATCATCAGGGCCATGTGACCCATGAAATTTTGTACAGATGTTGACTGTGTTACAGTTAGACACTCGCCAAAATTTGAGCATCCAATTCAAAAAATTGGCGATTTTTAGCTCTCCAGTTTTGGTAGGGTTGGCGAAAAATGGCGCCTTTTTGTAATCTATTTTTGTCTGTAAAATGAGTTCTAGAGTTTCCCTACAACTAAAAATTGGTTTATAAAAGCATTTTAGTAGGAAGCGCGTAGTGTAATGGTTAAAGTCATGGGAAATGGACTCGTCGCCCCGAGTTCAAATCCTGGACGTGGTAATTGCATTTCACTTAGCGCTAATACCATTGGGAAAGGTATGGATCCTACTCTCCCTCCAGATATGGGTAAATAGCAGGACAGACTGGATTCTTTAACCATGGTTAGGTAACCAGTCTAGGAGATGGAAAACTCTGAATTGAACTGTTGAACTCCGCTTAAGAAATTGACCTTGTGTCGTATCCTGCTCGTGCGGAGGAGTTGGTAAATATATATAAAAACATTTTTGCCCTCGAAATCCAAAAATCTTATCGGAAAAGTCTTCAAGTTACCCAATTTTAAGTTATTGATGATTTCTAATTTTTTCATAGCAAGATCAATATCCCGATGTGGCACTACAAATTGAAGGAGGTGGGTGACAATTTTACCTTTTTTCTGGATGATTTCACATGGAATTACCCAATAGGTATTCTATTGTATACTATGGAATACGAAGGTTTCACTCACCTTGTTGGTTGGGTTAGAAGAATACACTTGTAGAAATGTGTTGGGTGATTAGCATCCAACTGTGTTGTTAGCTGAGAATGCTGTTGGTTTGAACAACAGCAACTAAGCAAACAACACAGTTGGATGCTAATCACCCAGCAAACTCTACATGGCGCTGCAGACAGGATGGAAACTGAAAATTTGGGAATCTTCCTCATCAAAGCAGGAATATCTGTCAACTCAGCTAAAAGCTATGCTGCAACCTTTGCAAACGAAAAGCTGAAAAAGAACCTTCAAATAATGGATCGGGCTATGCTAAAAGAGTTGGGGATTATTTTCTAGTTGAGTAACATGATATTACAGTGGGACCCAGAAAAACAGAACCCAAATTATTTATTTATTTTCCCATTAAACTAACGCTAAACTCCAACCCTAACCCTAACCCTAACACTAACCCTAAACCTTAAACCCTATCCCCAACCCCCCCCCATAGTTAAGTAACATGATATTACAGGGTGACCCGGAAAAAACAGAACCCACAAATTTTGTAATAAAACTGGGTCACCCTGTAATATCATGTTACTCAACTAGGGAGTTAGTCTTAGGGTTAGGGTTTAGGGTTAGGGTTAGGGTTAGGGTTGGGGTTTAGGGTTAGTTTAATGGAAAATAAATAATTTGGGTTCTGTTTTTTCTGGGTCAACCTGTAATATGTTATTCAACTAGGGAATAACCGAGTCGGGATTAAAACCAATGGAAGGATCCCTGTCTATTCTTAAACAAGCTAAGAAGACTATAATCAGGCAATCTATGCTAAGGCACCGTCAGGTAATCTCCCCTCACCTCAATGTCTTACCAATTCGACGGTAATCGGAAACGAAACTAATCTAATTGGACAGTATGGAACTAGCCTTTCACCCTATACAGATTATGTTCTCTCACAATGAAGGTGACTATGTGCAAAAATAGCGTTGTATTGCGGACAACTTGCTCGCCTCCACCACTTAAATTTATAGACTAAGCGAGGTCACGTGGCTTAAAGCTCAGCGAATCAACAGCCCGAATACATGATTGCTTAACTTTTTAATCCCTGAAATTGACAGACGTCCATTTACACTCATTGTCGAACGACCTGTAACACTGAGGAGCATCAAGGAATAACCAAAGGATCATACCCAATATTAAGGGACACCAAGGAGCAACCAAAGGATTCTTCACTAAGGATCGCTCTCTGCTTAACACCAGGGATCTCCACTGGACAGTGCTCGTGCTTGAAACCTAAGGATGGCCACAAAAATCGTAAGACACCCAGTATCGCTAAAAACAAGAGCTGTCAACGGGTGGATTAGTTCCTGGGAATCCAACAGACACTCACAACAATAGTAGTATGATTGGGCTACTTACTACTCACATGAATCCCCAATACAACCTGGCGCTAGTGTGCAAGCGCTGGGAGTTCCGGGGAGGTTTGCCTTGTAAAGTTTTTAAATGCCATCCTTGGCCAGTTGAAAAGTCCTATGTTATGGAATCCAATGGTGATCCTTTGGTAATCGTATAAGTCCTATCCAGCGTATAAGTAAAGGTCCAGTGATTTAATCCTATGTCCGTCATCAAAGAACGCTGCAGTAATTATGACCAGTAGGGTGGGTTTAAGTATTGTATCAACCTCAGAGTACTGCCAGTGATTGGCCAAGAAATAGATCACATGATCTTGCCTAGTCTATAAATATGGGCGAGGATCTAGCACACACCTTATATACTAGAATTTCTCAACATGCCTCTTATGAAGTGACTCAGTACTACCCGAGGCAGCAAACTGCTGCAGCTCGGCAGATTAGTCGTCTCAGGCAGGAATTGCCACTAGACCAACTGCTCGACTGCCAAGACAGGGGTCTGAGGTCTGTTCACTACTCTTTCCACTTAAAATATCTCACGCACAAGTTTCACTCTATGTCACCAGATTTGGAGTGAATTCATTGTCCTCTACGGCGGACTTCTATAAGAAATCAGCATAACCATTACGATATGTACACCTCCTCTGTGCGTGTGTGTGTTATCTAGCTAGCAGTCTATGAAACAATGTGTCTTGAGCAATCTGTAACAAAGTCTGTAAGTCAGCTTCTGGTCGTAAGAAACATGTGGTGGTGCATAAGCATAACATTTTATCATCTGATACGACGAGATGGACGTCCTTCCTATGTCATATGTGCATCAAACTTTGTGGATCTGCAGCGGGTTTGATGAGTTATTTGAGAGACCATGAGAAAAAGGTTCTGGTGGTGGGGTTATATATATTTACCAACCCCTCCGCACGAGCAGGATGTGACACAAGGTCAATTTCTTAAGCGGAGTTTAACAGGTTTGAATTCAGAGTTTTCCTTCTCCTAGACCGGTTGCCTAACCAAGGTTAAAGAGCCCAGTCTGCCCTACTATTTACCCATAGCTGGAGGGAGAGTAGGATTCATACCTTTCCCAAGGGTATTAGCGCTAAGTGAAATGCAATTACCACGTCCAGAATTTGAACTCGGGGCGACGAGTCCATTTCCTATGACTTTAACCATTACACCACGCGCTTCCTGGTGGTGGGGTTATAGGATTGTGAAGGACGGCAGTGATCTGTAAAGATTATGCTATTGCTAGTCTATGAAACAGTTGAAACTGTTATGATATAATTGCGATCATTAACGAGATAACAGTTACGCTATATACGCCACCTCCGTGTGTTTGTGTGTGTGTGTGTGTGTGTGTGTGTGTGTGTGTGTTATGTACCTAGCAGTCTATGAAACAGTGACAATTTTATGATATAATTACGATCGTTTATGACTAGACAGCATTTTTAAAAATCATCGGCGATTATCAAGTCTGCCAAATTCTAAAACAACGCTGACGCTGTTTGCTTATTTTTCCCTCAGCTAATATTATTTATGGCTCTGAAGAGACAACGATTTATACATTATAAATGACTTCTCGTTTCTACTGTTGTGTTTTCTTGGAAATAAATGGCGACATTACGAAACAAAAAAAGTTGTCAAACCACAACATTTACTCCAATAGCATATTTATGCGACTGAAGATTCTAGATGATGATTTTGGAAGGTCTGGGACTGGGACGCTTTGGGAGATTCTGGGCCGGGAGATTTTTAGAAAGTCTTAGATATAGATGCTTTGGGAAGCCATAGGCAGGTGTTGCGGTTTTTGTGGAAGTTTTAAGGTTTCAAGTAAGAGTACTTAACAGTGGAGATTCTTTGTGTTAAGCAGAGGCTGATACTTAGTGAATAATCCTTTGGTTGTTCATCGGTGTTCCTTGGTGTTGGGTAGAATCCTTTGTTACACAGTGTTCCTTAATGTTGGATAGAATCCTTTGGTGGTTCCTCGGTGTCACTTAATTTGGGGTAGAATCCTTTGGTTCTTCATCTGTAGTGTCGGGTAGAATCCTTTGGTTATGCCTCGGTATCCCTTAATGTTGGGTAGAATCCTTTGGTTCTTCCTCGGTATCCCTTTGTGTTGGGTGGAATCCTTTGGTTCTTCCTCGGTGTCCTTAGGGTTGGGTAGAATCCTTTTGTTCTTCATCGGCATCTCTTAGTGTTGGATAGAATCCTTTGCTTCTTCCTTGCTATCACTTAGTGTTGGGTAGAATCCTTTGGTTCTTCCTCGTTGTCCCTTAATTTTGGGTAGAATCCTTTGGTTCTTCATCCGTGTCCCATAGTGTCGGGTAGAATCCTTTTGTTCTTCCTCGGTGTCCCTTAGTGTTGGGTAGAATCCTTTGGTTCTTCCTTGCTGTCACTTAGTGTTGGGTAGAATCCTTTGGTTGAGCAGAGTCTTGGTTTAGGTCCGTTTGTCCGAGGGTGAATATGTGCAAATGAACGGCTTTCGAAATCGGTGATTAAATAGTTAACTAATCCCGTATTCGTGCTGTTGATTGGCTGGCTTTAATCCACCCGCCCACGAAGAGTCTATAAGTTTAACTGATAGATTCCAGCACATCTTATAATAAAAATATCCCGACAATAATTTTGGAGGTTCTCGGTTGGAAAACTGGAAAGCCTTGAAAGTTAGAAATCTCAAGACAGATAGATTTAGAAGATGTCAGTACTACATTTAAGTAAGAGGCTATAGGCAGAGGAATTTGGAAGACCCTGGACACGGAGACTTTGGAATGTTCTGGTCAGTAAGATTTTGGGAGATTTTGGGAAGGAATACTCTGGAAGGTTCTAAGAAAAGAAACATTTGGAGTCTGATGTAATTTTATAAAAAAGGAAAGACAAAAGATTCATTAACGTGTCATGTTTGATAAGGGTTAAAAAACCGAAACTCTGCAGTGTCGACTTATTAAACTTCACTCGTAAATGAAACCTGTTTTTTTTTCATTTTTAATAAGATTACACACACACACACACACACACACACACACACGCACACATACACAGACACGAACGCAATCAGATCGTCTGTTATGTTGCTTTCTTCTAGCCAAAGTCTCGTAGTCTCGATTGCAATTCTCCAGTTTGACTTGATTGTTTTTACAGTGTTCAGGGAGCATTGGGTAGCAACAATAATCTCCTTATTTTGATAGCCGGCGCAGCTCATCGTGATACAAGTTATTCTCTTCCATGATTCAGGTGGGTTCCAGACATCCATTCTATCTGTCATCACGTATATGAATGATACCATGATGTTAAGAGTCCAGAATAAAGCAGTGACAACAAAGCACTGGTAAATCAACATCTTCAGGGACAACATTCAAATACGACATCTGAGGTCGAGAATGATTTTCAAACATTGGACTTCACAGTCACAGGAGGCGCTGTAACTTCAGGGACACAAAAACTTTATTATAGTCTTCCGAGACTGAAATTCCAATAAAGGAACAGACATTAAATAATTTTTAAAAAAATGTAAGTGTGTAAGAAAAAGTTATAAATAGTTTAAAATTGGAGAGTTACTTTTCAATCACCCTGTATATATGAAGATAAATAGATAGATAGATAGATAGATAACGATACACTAGTACTGATATCGAGACAAGTAATTACATAGCGTTAGATATCGTGTAAGAATTTTTACGAATATCTATAAATAATGCACAGTTTGATCCAATCAACAGTGTCTATAAGCAAAAAGAAATTGTTCATCTCAATGCGTTGATAAAGATTTTGATATTTTGTGAGTCAATATTTTCAATTCACCGTCGCGTCGCTCAAGGTACATAATTCATAATATTGGCATCGAATATTTTATCATATCACCTCTATAAATTCAATCAGACTGATCTAATTGCAGATCTAAATACGGATATACATACACTATATATATATATATATATATATATATATATATATATATATATATATATTTCTTATAAGTAATATATCGCCTGAGGTTGTATGCACAAAATATACCCGGACATATACATACGGTGAAAAAGAAAAACACATATGATGGATCTATCACCCCCTTTTAGCAAACACATTCTCTAAGTTAAGTCTCATTGGGGATCTCACAAACTGGAATTATTCATATACATGTACAGGGAAGCGTGTGGTGTAATGGTTAATTTCATGGGAAATGGACTCGTTGCCCCGAGTTCAAATCCTGGACGTGGAAATTGCATTTCACTTAGCGCTAATACCCTTAGGAAAGGCATGAATCCTACTCTCCCTCCAGCTATGGGTAAATAGTAGGGCAGACTGGGCTCTTTAACCTTTGTTAGGCAACCTGTCTAGGAGAAGGAAAACTCTGAATTTAAACCTGTTGAACTCCGCTTAAGAAATTGACCTTGTGTCACATCCTGCTCGTGCGGAGGGGTTGGTAAATATATATATACTCGTATCATCATCATCATCATTATTAAGTAGCGTTGGAAGCATCTTTCTCGCCAACCATCTCTATCGGTCATCGCCGCAGTCAGGTCTTCCGTGAGGCATTCAGAATCCGCACAGAGCTGATTGATATATTGATGCAGGTTTTTGCTTGTCAGCCTTTATTGGTGTGTGCATATGTAGCTGTTCATAGGATAACGTCACTTATTAGTTCGTCCTTGCTTCTCTAACAGTTTCGAGCATGTCTTGTTCATCTCAGTTGGTCGGTTTTTGTGATAAGAAGCAGGTGGCCATACAGCTGCTTTTTTTGTGAGGTACTTCTTACAATATTTGTTCAAGATTTGCGCACACCAAAGTATATACTTGTACAAACAGGACCTGTGGATATACCACAGTATGATACTTTACTTATTACAACGTCGGATTTGTTTAATTAAGAGCTTTTGCCAAATAGTTCAATATGTAAAACGTATAATAATCTTGACTTATTATCCTTCTCTCTTTTTTCCTTTCTTTTCATCTTTTATTATTTTCATTATTTTCGATTTAAACCGATAGCGTTATCGATTCCGCGTGCTCATTCCTCTCTCAATCTTTCCTCTGTTCTCTTTCTCCCTTTCTTATTATATTTTTGCCGTGTATGTGATTTGATTTATAACTTCAGACAGGGGGCATTTCCTAGTTTTACTTCATCTTATTATTGTTCCTTTTTATCACAACACTCTGGGTCAATACATTACTCATTTTTTCTATGCAATTTTCTTCCCTTTCTTTCTTTATGATAAAAATGGAATGGTCCATTATTTAGATGAGGTACCGACACTCATAAGAAATAAGAATTCGGCGGATAAGCAGCACCAGATAATCAGGATTTAGATTTTTGGACGGTTTCATTTTTAACCAGGGGGTGTTTCAGAATGATAACGGCCGGAAGATTTAGGAACACTCGTATTAATATATAGACAATAACTCCTGCATTTTTAAACAGAGCGTATTGCAAGAGGCTAACGGTTGTACAAATAAGGAATACGAGTATTAATATATAGATTGAACTCTGAAATGTTGGCACCTTGTCAAAGAATCATAGAATACCCTGACTGTATGAGCCCGCCCCCCCCCTCCGGAAAAAGTAAACAAAAGTATTGAGTAAGACACTAAAATGCATCTGATAAAGACGCTCCAGTTCTGGACATCTGGGCAGTTAGGGTTACATCTATGTTTTAATTAAATCTATTAATAATGGAGATTCGCTTCCGCTTTTTGTCTGTAACAAAAACTACGTCACTGCTTACGTCACATTACCCAAATCGTCATAACATAGAATAAATACACTCAAAATTTGAACATGCAACATTAGACAGTCCTCATTGTTTTTTTAAAACAAGTTTTAATAAATACATGACTGGTATTATATATCTATATATAGTTTGTTTTATTTTGATATATATTTAAAGTTTACATTTCAAATTGTTTTATTTTTTAATCCTTTAATGAATTTGATGATTTTACTTACTTAGGGTACAAACTCTCTGACATTGAATTTTTTACTCCCACCCCTCAGGCAATATGTTTCAAAAATTTATTTTTACATCGCCCGGAGGGTGTTTTTTATTTTGCTAGTTTGTTTAAAAATCATTCGTTTTCGATGGGCCCGTCTGCAGAAAAAAATCTAAGAAGCAACAACACAAAAATGTAAATATGAATGTACAATGAACATAATTCCCTAACCTCAAGGCATAAAATAACCCTAGACCAGTTTGTAATATTTAGATTATTCGGACTATTGTTCTCATATTTATCGTTATCTGTACAACGTTTCGGGTGATGTGCCCTCCGGCCTTCTTCAGGTATTTCTTGTCAGACTCGGGAGCATTCACTATCTTGGGAACCTTCTTTTCGAACTCGGGAAACTTTTCGTCGTAATCGGGAGCCATCAGGGAATTTATCCAACCCTTTATTCAATCCACGGGGATATCCTGTTCACATCTGCTAACCATAGCTTGTTACGTTTTTATGGGCCATCCTTTAGGCTTCAAGCAAGAGCGCTTGTCCAGTGGAAATCCTTTGGTAAAGAATCCTTTGGTTGTTCCTCAGTATTACAGGTTCCTCGTCAATGATTGCAAATGACTGTCGGTCAGTATCAGTGCTTAAGTAGTCAATCAACCACGCACTGTGGCTGTTCATTGGCGGAGGAATAAACCACAGGACCTCGCCAGTCTATATATTTAGGTGGTGTAGGACGGCTTATATACCAAAACATTCCAATTATAGCTGGGTACAAGTGTTTAAGTTGTGTTCATCATTATTTTTGTTACTGTTGCCCTTGACCAGGATTGAACCTGCAGTCTAGAGATAACTGTCACTTAGAACTGTCTTTTTAAAAACTTTTAAACTTACATTTTTGGATAGATTAAATAGAGCTTGATTTATGGTGTGAATATTATCACATTATTATATAG
Source organism: Doryteuthis pealeii (assembly GCA_023376005.1). NCBI lineage: Eukaryota > Metazoa > Mollusca > Cephalopoda > Myopsida > Loliginidae > Doryteuthis > Doryteuthis pealeii. The sequence continues at coordinate 67,389,506 of CM042151.1, read as the reverse complement.
AAAAATATTGTATTTAAAACTACAAAAAATAAATAAATAAAAATAACATGTTACATAATTTTTTTTATCCGCCACGCTATGTGTCCAATTGGACGGTTGACATGCCGATAAAATCACTCATTCTCTCAATCAATATTTCTTGTGTAAACTGTCTTTTAAATCATTAGGCCACTAACTCCCTAGAAGCCAGGCGTAATGGTTAAAATTCGGATTTGTTATATAGCATTCGGGACACCCACGCAACTCTCTCGCAGTCACGTCTCTTTCGGCAAAACGCCTACACAACTTCTCGTGGTCGTACCTCATCCGCTATGACGCACACGCATATTCGCGATGTCAACGTAATAACTCCTTTCTTTCCGATCGGCCACCCACGTCGTTCCACTTAGCCCGTGCCTTTTGTTTACTTATGTTGACCCCACACCATTTTCCGCCCCGCACGGACGCAGCGGAAACGAAGACAAAAATCTCCTTGCAAGCGATATCCAACATTTCCAAGACGCTGTGAAAGTGTATTATACACATTTCCAATACATCAATTAGCATGCCAGCCCAGTTTTAGAGCTTTAAAATACACCGACTCATCTCTAGAGTGGGATAAGACCACCGCCCAATGGAGCCATCTGTTAGACGTGTGTGGTGACCCGTGATGCTTAAGGATGAAGCCCTGGTGACTGAGCGGTTCATGACATGCAAGACTCCCTTTTGGCCCTTACTTAGGCTAGATGGAGAGTCGGATAAAATGCAAAAATGTAAATCCTGATTATCCAGTGTTGCAAACCCGCTGAATTCTTATTTCTTCTAGGTGTCGTCACTTCGATTAATTCTAGACCACCCCGTTTTTGTTATAAAGAAAGAAAGGGAAGAAAAATGGCATGCTATAATGAAAAAATATAAAAAGGAAGAACGAAAGAGAGTAGGGAAAAGATAGAGAGAGGGGTGATCACGGGGAAGCAATAATGCTAATCTGTTTCAATCGAACACAATAAAAGAAGAAAAGAAGAAAATAATAGTGAGAGAGAGAGAGAGAGATATATATATATATATATATATATATATATATATATATATATATATATATGGGGAGTTGTCCGTGTGCACCTTTTTTTTATTATTTAAAGCACACACGGACTTTGTGACCACCCTGTATATATATATATATATATATATATATATATATATATATATATATGTGTGTGTGTGTGTGTGTGTGTGTGTGTGTGTGTGTGTGTGAAGAGAAATAGAAGCGAATCCGACGGTATGTAGTATAGTGAGAAATTTGAAAAAAACACAGGTTTAAATAAATGAGTGGTAAGTTTATTAGCCAACGCTGCAGTGTTTCGATCTGTTAAGTAAAGCCCTGAAGAAGATCTACTTAACAGATCGAAACACAGTGTGTGCGTCTTATATATATATATATATATATATATATACATATATATATATATATATATATATATATATATATATATATCAAGAATCGCCTTGAGCTTTATTCGTTCAAGCAAACATTTTGTTAAGCGTTGTTATTGAAACCGCCGCTGAAAACAAAACATATTTTTTCACACCCGGAAACCATGTCTGGACGGCTGAAGTGAATTTGCTTCCGGCGAAAGAAAGACAAAAAATAATAACATAATAATAGTACTAATAATATCATTAAAAGAGATTATTTCTTTCTTTTCGAAAATGTTGCACAGAAGCCAAGTTCTACCCCCGTTACATATTGTTACAGTGCATCCTTTTGGCATGGTGTCGGAATTGACATGCTACTTCAAATAACATCGTCTATTTCGGAGAATTTTTGTCAAAAAAAAAACCGAATCTCAACATGGCATATGTAGATGAAAACAAAAACCGATGCCCGGAAGGTTTCTACTAGCTTGTCCTTTTTTGAAAAAGTAATTTTAATTAACTCTATTAAATCAAGTGACAAAGAAAATATAAAGCGAAAAGTAGTAGAACGCCGAAAGCCAGACTCGAGGCACAGACTAAAATTGTCTTCTATGGGTGTGTGTGTGTGTGTGTGCGTTATATATAATATATAATTATATATATATATATATATGTGTGTTGTGTGTGTGTGTGTGTGTGTGTGTGTGTGTGTGTGTGTGTTATATATATATATATGTGTTATATGAATATATATATATATATATGTGTGTGTGTGTGTGTGTGTGTGGTCTGTGTTTTATATTTACTGTGTGTGTGTTATATATATATGTGTGTGTGTGATTTATGTATATATGTGTGTTTGTCAGTGTTTTATATATATATATATATATATATATATATATATATATATATTGTGTGTGTGTGTGTGTGTGTGTGTATGTGTGTTTATATATATATATGTGTTATATATATATATGTGTGTGTGTTTTATATATATGTATGTGTGTGTTTTTATGTATATATGTGTGTTTGTCTGTGTTTATATATATATATGTGTGTGTGTGTGTTTATATATATGTATATGTGTGTGTGTATATATATGTATGTGTATGTATATATGTGTGTGTATATATATATATGTGTAGTGTGTGTGTATGTTTATATATATATATGTGTGTGTGTGTTTTATATATATATATGTGCGTATGTGTGTGTATATATATATATATGTGTGTGTGTTTTTATATATATATGTGTGTGTATGTGTGTGTGCGTTTTATATATATATATGTGTGTGTATATGTTTTATATATAAATATATGTGTGTGTGTGTCTTATGTATATATATTATGTATATATATGTTTGTGTGTGTGTGTGTCTGTGTGTGTGTGTGTACTTTCAATAAGAAAGAAAAACTTAACAAACCGTCATTTGGCTTTTATAAATTCAGCATGAGCATATTCTCATCAGATAGCCTACTATGTAATGACTGAGAAAACAAACTAGAATAGAGAGAATAATTTTTTCTAATTGAAAGTATAAATACTGCTCTGTATATAATTAATCTATTAGTTCTAATGGATTGAGCTCTCTTAGGGATTTCTAGAAATCCTTGAATAAATATATAAGTTTGCATCAACATGGATATACACTGTGGATGTACGGAAGATATTGATGATTCCAAATAGAATTATCCCTACATCCCAGTCAGTTGATACTTCTCTCCCCTCCCCCTCTCTCTCTCTCTCTCTCTCTCTCTCTCTCTCTCTCTCTCTCTCTCTCTCTCTGTTAGAATATTTTGGACATATAAGGTGTGCTACTATACACTACCTAAACTTAGAGACTAGGCGAGGTTAGGTGGTTTATTCCTCAGCCAATCAACGGCCATAATGCGTGGCTCGTTGACTACTTAAGCACTGATACTGAGAAATGTCCATTAGCAATCATTGACGATGGACTTACAATATTGAGGAGCACCAGGGAACAACAAATGGATTCTTTACCAACGATTTCCACTGAACAAGCGCTCTTGCTTGAAGCCTAAAGGATGGCCCATAAAATCGTAACACACACACACACACACACACACTGTGTGTGTGTGTGTGTGTGTGGAAAAATAGAATAACACAAAGTATTCGAAAAGATGAGTTTATTCTTGATGGTAAGATCGAGACAATAAAGTTTCGATTTTTGCAACCTTCATTAGGACACGTGATGACATCTTGTGTGAACGATGGTGGGTGACTTGCGGAATATGAGAAGTGCTAGTTGTGTTTGAAAACCTGGGGTAATCTGTATTAGTCGGCATGGATTTCATGACGGATGGAAGACCGTGAAGCTTCGGTGGGGGGACGGGTGAGGAGCTAAGTTTATAGGGTGGGTAAAACTGAAAGGTGGTAGGAGAACGTAGGTCAACTGTTGACTTCGTAATTCATGAAGATATTTTCGTAGTATTTCTATTTTTATTTTTTCACATACTGTGGGATTTATTTCTTTACCTTACTCTCATTAGCGTATTCGGCTAGAAACTACAAGGTTCCTAGTTAGAAACCGACCCTCGCCAACTCAGCGTATGAGTAGTAGATCTGTGCGGTAAAGTAAGGAGCTGGTGGTAGGTGTTGTTCTCCACCTCAGACGCAAAACCATCTTTTTGGTCTAGGGTTAGTGAAAAAGGAATAGGCTCCCTCGCTAATAGGCTGATACCGACTTTAGACCAGCCCGATGATTTTTTTACTACCATATACATATATATAATTTTCACATTCATTCTCCATTATATTATATTGCATATTAATATATATATATATATATAGTATGATGTTGTAAGATGATGATGAATCCACGTATGCTTCTTTATATATATATATATATATATATATATATATATATATATATATATATATATATATATACACCATTCATATTTTTACATTAAAACATTTTTGGTTTTTTTTTGGGTTTTGAAAAATATTTCTTTTCTGAGAAAAAAAAATCCGTTGCAGACTGACCATGAACGGGTTAAAACTCTTCCTGTTTGAAAAAGAGAATTTGTCTATTTTTGTATTTGAAATATGTCTTCTTCTTTCAAAAACTGTTACACTAAAGATATACAATTATGTCGTTAGCTTAGAAACGCGTAGCTAATGACGAAACGATCGCATGACTTGCACAATTTTTTGAACATCAATGCTTTTCGTTTTGAATTAAATTATTTTCTGCTTCTCTCTCGATGAGTCCCGATTAAAAACGCGAGAACAAATAGTAATGTAAGAGTCCAATTTTCCGTTTCAAATTTTTCTTAATTCCGTTTCCACTTTTGTTAAAATCTGTGTTTCCATTTTTATAGTATTTGGTGAGAAAATTGCAATAAAATATGTTATGATTATTATAAAAACTGAAAAAAACATAATTCAAAGTTTTATTACATTTAAAGAAACAGCAAATACCTACAATATTTTTTGAAATGTTAAAATCCAAGTTCAGAAATGAATTATATATAAAAATAAAAATGTAAAACTTTATCAAAGTTGTAATTGTCTTCTTTTTCAGTTGAGATGACTTTTTTGTCAAATGAGTTCTTGATTTGACCTTTGGTTTTGTCAATCCTAAAAATGTCATCACTATGGAGACAGAATTTGCAAAATAAAATGTTAACAAGATCGGTTAAGTTTTAAAGAATTAGAATTTTTTTTTGAATTGAAAAAAAATCAATTGATTAATTTCTTATTTCTCATTGAAAATTACATTTAAAATCCCACTCTAAAATTCAACTCTATTCACATTAAATCATTAAGTATTTGGAAGACATATATTTCTTGCAACTGTAATGTGTCACTGGTGCAGTGATGATGCATATATTTTTTCTTCTTCTATGAAGGTGATGCAAACAACAAGTTCAAATCCACATCAGATGTTGCAGTTGGTCCAAATTTCATATATTTTGCCAACAAAACTACAAAAACCTTTCACAGATTTAAACACCAAGGCAATCTTGTGGATATCCCCCTTACAGCACATGAGGTTAATTATGAACCGAACAAGATTATGTAAACAGGAAAGGTGAACTAGCAATGTTCCACAAAGGGAAACAGAATTACAAAATTCAAATCTTTTCAAGTTAAATCATTGGATATTTGAAGACATATCTGTCTTTAAAATGTTATGTGTCATTGGAGATACATATATTTTTCTTCTTTAGCGATCTATTTGTAACTGATAACTTTATATATTAATATATCTAAATATACTAATAAAGACTAATAAAATCATCAATGGATTCTTGCTTAATACAGAAGTTATCTTATATAAAGTCATTGGTAACTTTGAAATATCTGGAACATATGTGTCACCCAGTGATGATCGGAGACTTATAGGCTGGAATTTGAATTTTGTTATTATTCTACAGATAAACATACAAAAAATGCCAGAATTGCCTAGTCACTACAATCCGTGGCAGAAAAACTTTCTTCTTGACCCCCCGCCCCTAGTGATGGCGATAAGTCTTTCGGGAAATTATCTTTTTGTGTCGAAACCTCTTCTAGGATTTGTCCTCCAGCCGTTTCCACTTTTCCATAGCTCTTTAACATTCTAAAAATATTCTATCATCCGTAGTTATCTAATTTTACTGTGCTTGTCGCTCTCAATGCGTTACTATGCACGCCATTGAAGTTAAGCCCGGTACAAGTGGCAGGTGTTTAACGTTATTCAATAATGCAACACGTCGGTGGGACTAATTTGAGTCACTTGTCTATTTCTGAATAAAGTGCGTTGCCACACGCACTAAGATCTAAAGATGCAATTTTAGAATAGTGTTTGAAGAAAACTCACTTCTTTATCCCGAGGTGCAATGGAGGTCTGCCACACCTGCCCGGTGCGAGAATAGGTCGGCTTGATGGCCTAGTCATCCTGAAATCCAGTCCATATTTGGATGAACAAAACAAAATGCCTATTAAGTGTGTCCTATTCAGAGCATTGGAAGAAATAGCAATACTAAATACAGTTTATCTATCTATATCTACGTACCTATATATATATACAAGGTGTGTAAAAAAAAGAATCGAGGTTTCGGTTCTTTTTGACACACTTTATATTCTGAAAAAAATGAACGTTCCATTCAGTGTTCATTTCTATCACCTTACAGCTTTAAAATCTGTACTTTTCGACACACCTTTATTCTGAAAGAATCAACGTTACATTTATTGTTCATTCCTATCTTGGTAAATACAGCTTCAATCACGATACTTTTATGACACCTTATATATATATATTTATATATATATATATATATATATATATATATCAATAAAAGCCGTCAAATGTCAAAAGCAGAGACTCGCTTACTTTTGTTCACTAATAATTTATTTTTCTTTAAACAAACGAAGACCCTGACGAAGGTTAGTTAAACAAACCGTTACAGTTAACCGTCGGCTTATTAAACCTCACTCGTCAATGAAACGTGTTTTTTCATCTTTTATAAAATCACACACACACACACACACACACACACATATATATATATATATATATATATATATATATATATATATATATATTCCAAAGTCCAGAGAAAAATCTTCCTTACGACACAAGAGTTTTTTTAAAAACCTGTCGCAGTTTGAGAGCTCAATGTGTGCTCTTAATGTTAGAGTCACAGAGCAAATTTATAAGTAAAGAAATAATAAAAGACTTAGAGATTTAGCATAATGCTAATCTCTAAGTCTTTTGTATTTCTTTACTTATATATATATATATATATATATATATATATATATATATATATATAAAAATTTCAGCGAAACACATTTGTTTAAAACGGTTGGAAAAAATGTTATGAATTGAATTACCTTATTTGATGGCGTACGAAAAAAAGTAATTTTATTAAAAAATGAATTTAAAAAATTCAATATCCATCAAGAATGAATAAAACAAAACGTCTTTGGCATAAAATGCCCCAACAAGTTTTGGCATGCCGTAAAATCCAAACTACGAAACAAACAAACAACCAATGCGAACTTTTCCTCTATGGAATACTATAATGATCGATACAAAGGTTATGAACGGGTGTTAACCAAAGATTTCCAATGGTTTTAATCAGGGATTATCAAACTTTTTTCCTGGTGGATCGGAAAATTGAAAAAATAACGAGCGCGGGCCACATTATTATTGTGTTCAATACTTGCTAGCCAGGACGAAAGCTCTGAGAAAAAGATGTACAACAAAATGTATCTTTCCATATTATATCAATGAATGAGTGGCGTAAGATGCACACAAACAAATGTAACCAACATATTTATTTTCAAAACATTATCAAAGATATTTAATTTTAAATGTTATTAGAACGTCTCGCATTCCGTACGTTTTAATAAACAAATTTAAGTACCGTCGACAGGCCTGATAAAATGCCGTCGCGGACCAGATCCGGCCCGCAGGCTGTAGTTTGGTGAACCCTGGTTTTAATTAAGAAATGAATTGGAAAGCATTTTTTCTATATTTGTTTCTATCAGCTGTGATATTTTAAATGCGATTTATTAAACTAATACATTAAAACTCTTAAGATTCCATAAATTAAATAAATGACGTGAATAGTGACGTGACAAATATGAAATGCATATCCACAGGAAGGAATGCAGATGTCACATTTCCCATCGGATATTTAAGTGTGGAAACAGAACACGACAAATATTGTGCTACTAACACAAGTTGATTATCCAAATCTCACATATTTTAATTTTGTAAAAGAAAAAACAAAAAACTGTTTTAAAAACGTTTCTTTAACTTTGTCAACCAAATTTCACCAACGGTTGTACCAGATTTTCTTGTTATTCTTTTACCTGTATTATGGGATATTTCAAAATTCACAGTCTATTCACCTCAGAACTTATTCTATTCAAATAAGAACCTATTATTATTGTAAACAAGTTACACGTGCGATAGGCTTACGTTAAGATCTCAGTAGTGGGAGAGCCGCTGTGACCGGTTTAAAGCAGGCAAAGAGTCGATTGCAATGTAAGCGGTTCGGTGTATTTTGAAGAAAATTCCTTTTGGAAAGAGATTGATATAAATGCAAATTTTCTTGATATTCGTTTTCCTGCAAGATGGGATTTTTCAAAATTCAGTCTATTCACCTCAGAACCCATTCTATTCAAATTATCATTATTGGCATTTCAGTCTCGGAAGACTATATAATATAGTTTTTGTACCTCTGAAGTTACAGCGCCTCAAATAAAGTCCTGTTATTATTGAAGTCTATGTGCTTGTCTTATTATAATGAACTAACCATCAGTTTTGTACTTTGCTTACGTGTGGTTATATATGGTTTCAAGTAAGTAAAGTAAAGTCGTCGGGGCGGCTTAATGTCGGTATCAGCCAGACAGCGAGGGAATCTATACCCTTTTCACTAGCGATAGACCAAGGAAATTATTTTAGCGTCTGAGGTGGAGCGCCACACCTACTATCAGCTCCTCACTTTACCGCACAGATCCCTATGCTACTCACACGCTGAGTTGGCAAAGGCAAGTATCGAATCAGGAACCTTGTGATTCCTTGCCCAACGTCTACCAACTGAGCTAAACCAGCCCTATTCCTATCTAATTTTAATATTGCATAGATAATTGTATGGTTTCCTATGAATATTTCTATTTAAAAATTATTAATTTGTTCGCAAGCCGTTGTATGGTTTCAATTAAGTAATAATATTGGAATTCAGTCTCGGAAGACTATAATAAAGTTTTTTTGTGCCCCTGAAGTTACAGCGCCTCCTGCGACTGTGAGTCCAATGTTTGAAAAACTTTCTCGACCACAGATTTCGCATTTGAAGGCTGTCCCTGATGATGTTGATGTGCCGGTGCTTTGTTGCCGCTGCTTTCTTCTAAACCTCTTAGCTTCATGGTGTTGTGTCAGGGTGACTTCTGACATGAACAGTCCTCTACGGAGATTCTGGTGGTCCTGAGCCAGATTTTCCCAGCTGGAAGGGGCAATGCCAAAGTGTTTAACCAATAGATAGACCGCCCTGTCGGCTGGGACGTAAGAATGCACCGACTGTTACTCTGCAGAGGGGTAAGACTCCCCAATGGGGACACCTGTTGGCCGTGGATGGCGACCCGTGATGCTCAAGGATAGAACCCAGGTGAATGAGCAGTTCCTGACTTGCAATACGCCACTTTGGCCCTATCTTGGGCTAGACGGGCGGTCGGAGAGGCCCCCTCCGATCAATCAGCTGGTAATGTCAAGCCCTAGCACCTATATGATTTTCCCAACCTATTGCCCTTATGGCAAGCCCAACCCCTTTTCATCATATGGTGCTGGAAGGGGGTTACTGAGGGTCTACATGTCTGGGAATGACGTTAAACTCTATCTGATGGTAAGGTTCCAGTTTTGGAGGTTTGGGGAATGTGGAGCACCCCTTCATCACCATTGTTCCCTGGTCCACTCTGACCCGAAGTGGTAGTACCTGTTAGGGTCCCATCTATGGGTTAAATAGAAAAATGTATTTATAAAAAAATTGTATTATCCATTAAGAATTGATTTATTTCAAAACTATATCGGCATTAAATGACCCACTGAGGTTGATATGCCATAAAACAAAACAAACCAAACCAATAGATACGTGCTCTGTAAAGTTATTTTCTAGGAAGGGGGTTTTTGTTCAAAGAAAGGAGTTGGGCGTTACACAAAGATCGATGTTTGAACTTTTTTCTGTTATCATCGATCATCGATCTATTGTTGCTTTATCTTACAGCTTAATTAGGTAAAAAGGTCCAGAAATGGAACATCATCACTACATGTAGTTTAATGTCGTATACAGAAAACTAAGATCCGCAGCCCGCATATTCTAGCACATATATCACAAAAAGGGTTAAAGGTTGCCATAAGAGCACTACGCTCGGGACAATCATATAGGTGCTAGTAATTCATGGAAAATGGACTCGTCGCCCCGAGTTCAAATCCTGGATGTGGTAATTGCATTTCACTTAGCGCTAATACCCTTGAGAAATGTATGAATCCTACTCTCCCTCCAGCTATGGATAAATAGTAGGGCAGACTGGGCTCTTTAACCTTGGTTAGGCAACCGGTCTAGGAGAAGAAAAACTCTGAATTTAAACCTGTTGAACTCCGCTTAAGAAATTCACCTTGTGTCACATCCTGCTCATGCGGAGGGGTTGGTAAATATGTATATCTGAACTAAGTTATTCATTTATTTATATTTATTCATATATCTTTACACGGCAATCTTCAGCCAGGAAAAGCTTTTCCTGCCTGAGGATTTTTTTCTGTAGAGATGTGCATTAAATTGACCTTGTGTTACATCCTGCTCGTGCGGAGGGGTTGGTAAATATATATAGGTGCTAGTGTTTGACATGACCAGCCGATTGATTGGAAGGGGCCTCTCCAGCTACCAGTACAGCCAATGTAATTAAAGAGGGTGGTCAACTCACACTTAGCGCTCTTAGAAAGATTAAAGCATATATGGAGTGTTTAGTTAAGATATATATAGCGAGGGTTAAATTGACATTAGATAGTATTTACTACCAAACTCTACAGTATTATCTCCGTAACCAAAAATATGAATATATAACAGTCCACAAACAACTGCATCCTGTTTTTATATATATTTATGTATTGTTTATTACAGAGGTGTTTGTTTTACAAGCGAAATAAATTATCTATATGAATATCGAATTCTTTTTCTATATATGGGCTATTTAGATATTATAAGTGGATTCCTGGTAAAATTCTGACCCATAACCATGTGACCATTGACAATCGATCGATGCACAAATTAATTATGCATGATTTTAATGATGCATTATTGAAATGCAGTTCAGTTGCATTTAATGGCGAACAGTAAATGCAACGTCACGTAATGCAACAACAAAAAAGATAACGACAAAAAAGACAATAAAAAAGACAAGAACAAAAAATACAAAAAAAAAGCATATTTTTTTTTTTTAGTTTATTTTCTGTTGTTTTTTTTTTTGTTTTTTGTTATGTTTGTTTTTTGTTTTTTTTTTTTTTTTTGTTTTTTGGTTTTTGTCTCTTTTTCTGTGATAAAAAGAACGACATTGCAAACACTCGTTTTTTTTTTCAAATGAAAATCCTGACCGTAAATGCATTTTACTCGTAAAGGGAACTTTTAATTTCACGGCATGAAAGAAAAACCGAACATGATATTATTATCTCTACCGCAGATATTAAAGAAACACTATTCAAATGTCCAAATGCATTATGCTAATCGTTTTCAAACAAAAAAAGATAAACAAAATATAAAAAAATAAAAAAACAAAAAAAATAAAGTGTCCTCCCATCAGATGAAACAGAGAGATTATAAAGTGAAAATTGAAACACTCACAAAACCTTTCTGAGGCCTGCTTCATTGACTGCTGCATTGGTTGTTAACTATGTTCTATACTGGATCATAGTATTCAGTACACATTCAAACTACATGTGCGCCATATATATATATATATATATATATATATATATTATATATAATATATATATATATAATATATATATATATATATATATATATATATATATATATATATATAATATATTAATAAAATAAATATATAGGTTTTACATATCTATTTATTGGGTGACAATATATATATATACCGTAATTCCATAATAAACATATTTCGAGCAAAATTGGGGCCTTTATAAATCTAAGTTGATTTAATATAGCTCCCCAAAATTTCGTCTCATCAGATGGTAGATCAAGATAATTTGAATTGCATAACTGAAAAATTTACTTCACAAAAAAAATTAAATTAAAAAATTAAGAATCATAGAATCATCCCTTACTACCAGTTTTGGATACCGCTCATCTATATATATATATATATATATATATATATATATATATATTATATATATATAGTTAAGAATTAATGTAAAAAATGAATGAATGAATTTTATCCATTCAACATTTTCTTTCCTTTATTTTTCATTTCAACACACACACATACATACACACACACACGCACATATATATATATATATATATATATATATATATATATATATAATATATATATAATATAAAGAAGTAGATAGAATATATTTCAATATTTACAAGAGCTTAAATGGAAAGTGGCACAGAAATAAATCTTTACATTTTGGAAAGAAAATCTATGATGGATACCCCGTTATGAAACACTTCTATACTAGACAACCAAACAATTCACAGTATGCACCAGTTACCTCTTCATCAAAGAGTCTTCTAACAGTGGTTCCTGGAAATACCGATTACCATTTTGATGCGTTGTTGCCTTTGTGGAATAAAGAACCGTATCTTCCCGCTGATTTTCGATACTGGAATGTAAGACCATTCCACAGAGCAAAGGGCTCCAACGGAAAAGAGATTCTCCTCCAAAAGTCAGATGAGCCGAATTCCTCTTTCGAAGAACCGGAATGAACGGCACGCAATTCTTGTAGAAAACGGTGTCTGTAACTTCCTAAAAACTATTTGCAAAATTGGCTTGCCGCACACAGGATTCCTGGTTTGTCGTGTGAACTATTCTTAAAAGCTGTTCATTTTATTAACGGAACATTAACAACGAGCAACAACGAACAGCATGGAATGGCGTAGGTAGAACGCTGAACAGTTTATGAATTAAGAAAGATCCGTTCCTTCCTTCTTTTCTTACGGAACCGGCCAACGCTCTTTCCACGGTTTCATGGGGTTGATTCCAATTCATGCCAAACAAAGTTTACACTAAACTTTGACGGTGGGAACTAGAAAATACGAAAAATCACCGCGATTTATTTAACTAGCAAGATGGTGTAATGGTCAGAGTCGTAGGAAATGGACTCGTCAACCCGAGTTCAAATCCACATATATGGGGCATCCAGTGAGACCCAAACTCACTAGTATTCGTTTTCTAATCTAGCTTGTTAACCATTACACACGAGGTGCCTTTGATGGTTAGGAGTAAAATCAAAATCGACGACCTTTAATAGCCCGGCCCTTTAGTGGGATATATATATATATATATATATAATATATATATATATATATATATATGTAGCAGAGGGATCTGTGCGGTAAAGTAAGGAGCTGACGGTATGTGTGGCGCTCCACCTCAGACGCTAAAAATAATCTCCTTGGTCCAGCGCAAGTGAAAAGGGGATAGACTCCCTCGCTGATTGGCTGATACCGACTTTAGACCGCCCCGACGACTTTACTTTATATATATATATATGTTTTGGAGTCCATGTATGCTTCTTCGTCGGTAGATGTGTCTGGAAAATTTCGGTTCTCTTAGAAGCATGGAAAAGAAATAAAGATCAGAATCAAAATCAAGAATAAAGAACAGTCTGTCCTACTATTTATCAATAACATGTTGTCACTGCGTTTAAAATCTTGCAATGTTTCTTATACATCACTAAGAAATACAGGCTTACATAGATAAAGGGCTACATAATATATGGTGGGGTTAATTTGCACAATGGTTTTGACAAAACCGGGTTTAATAAATAATTACTTTGTGTTATTGATCTCTTATCTTGTTTTTATTCTCAATTCTATGAATGGTTTCATATAGACATCAATTAAAATATAATGAAAATAAGTGTAATCTTTTTATATGCGTTCTTGTTAATTTCGTTAGTCTTTCTTATTTATGTTTTATGTTTGTTTTGTTTTACGGCATATCAACCTCAGTGGGTCATTTAATGCCGATAAAGTTTTGAAATAAATCAATTCTTAATGGATAATACAATTTTTTTTATAAATACATTTCTCTATTTAACCCATAGATGGGACCCTAACAGGTACTACCACTCCGTGTCAGAGTGGACCAGGGAGCAATGGTGATGAAGGGGTACTCCACATTCCCCAAACTTCCAAAACTGGAACCTCACCACCAGATAGAGTTTAACGTCATTCCCAGGACATGTAGCCCCGCAGCCACCACCTTCTAGCACCCATATGATAAAAAGGGGTTGGGGCTTGCCATAAGGGCAATAGGGTTGGGAAAATCATATAGGTGCTAGGGCTTGACGTGATCAGCCGATTGATCGGAGGGGGCCTCTCCGACCGTCCGTCTAGCCCAAGATAGGGCCAAAGTGGAGTATTGCATGTCATGAACTGCTCATCCACCTCTTTCTTATTTAACATATTTCATTACATTAAATCTTAAATACTTAAACCCAACGGAGGGTGCATATTCTTGCGAGTACTAATAATAACAAGGATAAAAGAGCTATGTAACATTAAATATTCTTCTCTTCTTTCTGTATGATATTTAATATAACATTAAAATGTATTTGAGAGTGCTATTGAATATCAATATAAGCATCTCAATATAAGTATCCTAAATGACTGCAGTCGTCTTTTGATAAAAGAAATCTATAACAAAAAAAACAACCTAATATCTCAATGAAGATACCTACTTTTCGTGTAAAATTATAAGTTTCAATAACTTTCTTAAAATCGGATATGTATTACACTTCGTCTAAATGTCTTGCTAGATTCTATCTGTTTTGAATGTTAAGTCAATATTACTTCGCCAAATATTGGTGCCTCTGGCAAAAGACTATTGTAAATGGAAATTGGTAAGAAACAAGGAATTAGTCTTCGAGGCGAAGTTTCTAAGGTGTACACTTCGACGATCTGCATAGTAATTTGTCAAAATGAAAATCAAGTCTGGCATAAGGCAATAAAAGAGGGGTGATTTAGGAATATCGATAGATATCATTAGAGCATCAAGTCAGAATGACAAACCCTAATAAGGAAGTATGTACCAAATTCAACTCGATTGTATTTTTTACTTGTGTGAATGTGTGTGTAAATATGAGAGGAAAATCTCACATGATCAAAAGCCCACAAGTGTAGAACGAGAGATATATAACAGTCTCCCAATAATATGATGGCCACCTGATTATACTGGTGACCTTAATCACACGAAATTTGTTCTAAATTATTCCTTAGTTTTAGGATTACTAAATGTTTGAAAAAAATCCACTTTAATTGGTTCTAATTAGTCGTAATTTGCAGTTAAGTCAAATCTTGACCCGTCTCTGTCTTTACATTATACATAACTCTCTTTTTTACTCGCTATATAAGTGAAGGGGTGAAATTGACCACAACATGTAATAGCAGCCCCCCTTACAAGACCCTCTCGGTAGAGACGCCCCTTCATTTGTCTTACATTATACATAACTCGCTTTTCCTTTCTATATGAGACTGAAGGGGGAATGAGCAATAAAATGCTAATGTCTATTTCAATTTAAAACTAGGTCAATTCGTTTTTTTAATACAATTCTGACCCCCACGTTTGAAAAATATGTACCAAAACACAGGGAAATATTCGATTTTAATTAAAATTTCAGTGTTGATTTAGCAATGAATTAATTTTTATTTTATCTTAAAACTTTCTGATTTTTTCAAGTCACTTAACTTTGACTTCCCTGTTTTTCGGGTACAAAATATCGGTGTGTATATATGTGATTGATACTATTTTCGGCAAAAATTAAAAGACCAAAGACAGAAGGTGTGAATAGAAGAAAAAACATTTTTCGTACTCTTCGCGAAGAACCGTCCCGGCCCCATGCCTCAAAAAATGCTTGCTGGTGGCTGCTGAAAAAGAAAAAAAACACCAGCTACGATTGAAGTCCGTAGCCGAAGCGGTGTTACTTGAATAAAAAAAACTCGTGTTAGGGTTTGGGTTTGAGGTTAGGGTTGGTGTTTAGGGTTAGATTAATGGAAAATAAATAATTTGGGCTCTGTTTTTTCTAACCCAGTAAAAATAGAACCCAATGGGTTTGAGGTTGAGGTTGGGGTTTAGGGCTAGTTTAATGGAAAATAAATAATTTGGGTGACCCAGGAAAAACAGAACCACACATTTTGTAATAAAACTTAATTTTAACTAGGGGTGTCGGGGTTGGGTTTTCGGGAAAAACGTCCTAAGTTGTTTTGTTTTTTTGTTTGTTGGTTTTTTGTTTTTGTTTTTCAAGTGATACGCTTCGGCTACGGACTTCAATCGTAGCTGGTGTTGTTTTTTCAGCAGTCTGCGGCTAGCAGTTTTTGAGACAGGAGGCCAGGATGGAACTCTGCAAAGATTACAGTTATTTGTATTATTCAGACTATTGTTCTCATCTTCATTGTTTTCTGTACGACGTTTCGGCCGATGTGCCCCCCGGCCTTCTTCAGGTATTTCTTGTCGGACACAGGAACCTTCTTGTAATAGGGAGCCACCACGGAACTTTGAACCTAACCCTTTATTCAGCCCACGGGGGTATCCTGTTCTCATTCCACTCACCATAGCTGGGGTACAGGTGTTAAGCTATGTTAATTATTATTCTATGTTACAGCTGCCCCTGAACAGTATTGAACCTGTAGTCTAGAGATAACTGTCATTTAGAACTGTCTTAACCTAATACCGTTGTTGATTCGTTCGTCCGTGTCGAATACGAGTAACTGAACGGCTTTCAAGATCGGCAATTATATAGTTAACTAACCACAGATTCGATTTAATTCATGCGGCCACGACGAGTCTATAAATTTAAATTGTGGCCTACAGCACACCTTATATCCCGAAATAAGCCAACATAATAAGAATCATTAGTAAGTAAAATATGCTTTGTTGTAAAATACTTAGGAATCTCGATTAGTTATTTTATTAATTTGTAATTTATATTTTAGGGTTTAGCTTCGAAACAAACAAAAAAATTGTAAGAGAAATATTTTTGTAATGAAAACAATCCAAGAGTCAATGTGTTGTTAATAATTGAAAGTTACTTAAATGCAAGCATCTAAATAATGGAATGGTAGTTTACACGCTACTTAAGTCAGTAATCAGCTGATATTTTAAGTCCTATGTTGACGTGGAATGAGCCGCTTAGTGAAAATTATTAGTTAATTAACAATATCAAGGTTATTTAAAAGCCATGTTCGGAGAGAAGAATGGGGGCTGGTATCGAACTCAGAACCTTGTGATTCCAAGGTAATTGCTCAACCGACTGAGCTAAACCGTTTGTATATTAAGGAAGTTGTGCACGTATTGTCATGTGTAATAATTTATTACTCTATCCAGCCATATTATTGGTGCGTTTAATCTTCACTAAATTGAACCAGATAATTCGGCTGTTGTGCTATTAATTTCCTGCAGTGTATTTGATTATTTTTCGTTTCTGTTGGGAATTCAAAATCGAGACGGAGAGAAAAGTTTCCGAATATTAAGCGTATTGGCTGAAGACGTGAAAGCAACAAAAATAGCAGTTTCTTAATGAATATCGCCAAGAGAAACGTTTAACTTAAGTTTGTTGGTTGGTTATTTCCTAGTTGAGTAACATGATAATATAGGGTGACCTAGAAAAAAACAGAACCCAAATTATTTATTTTCCAAAATTATTTATTTTCCCAAATTATTTATTTTCCCTTTAAACTAACCCTAAACCCCCAACCTTAACCCTAACCCTAAACCTAACTCTAACCCCCCTAGTTGAGTAACATAATATTACAGGGTGACCCAGAAAAAACAGAACCCACAAATTTTGTAATAAAACGGTTAATTTTAATTTTTTTTAAGTTTAAGTTCAACAAGGGTTAGGGTTAGGGTTGGGGTTTAGGGTTAGTTTAATGGGAAAATAAATAAATAAATTGGGGTCTGTTTTTTCTGGGTCACTCTGTAATATCATGTTACTCAACTAAGAAATAACCGGTTGGTCTTTACGGTATGTCAACCCTTGTTGGGTTATATTAAGATTATGAGAGAAGATTCCGAATATCAAGCATATTGGCTGAAGACGTAAAATCAAGAAAACTAGCAGTTCTTTTTAAGAATATCATCAGGAGAAAAGTATAACTTTGGTTGGTTGGTTGATTTTTACGGTATGTCAACCCTTGTTGGGTTATATTAAGATTATGAGAGAAGATTCCAAATATTGGCTGAAAACGTGGAAGCAACAAAACTATCGCCTTTTAAATAAATATCACGTGAGAAAAACGAATGTTTGGTTGGTAGTGAACTTTGAAATACTATAAAACAATCTCAGGCAAATAATTTTCAAATCTTTTTGACCCATAAATGGGACCCTAACAGGTACTACCACGCCGAGTCAAAGTAGACTGGGGAGTAATGACAAGAGAGGGGCACTCCACACTCCACATATCTCCTGAACCATAGCCTCGCGGTCAGGTGCAGTTAACTTTCATACCTATGAACAACCCCTTTTAACCCTCTGTGGAGGTGTGATGTGTAATGGTCATCGCTGGAGGAAATGAACGCAGCGTGACGAGTTCAAATGCCAGACGAGGCTGTTTGGATTTCTATTGATAATAGGACTTTATTTAAATAGAATGAGTTCTGAGGTGAATAGATAGTAAGTCGTCGGGGTGGCCTAAAGTCGGTATCAGCCAGTGAGGGAGTCTATCACCTTTTCACTAGCGATAAATATAGGAGATTGTTCTGGCTTCTGATGTGGAGCCACCACACCTACCACCAGCTCCTCACTTTACAGCACAGATCCCTGTGCTACTCATACGCTGAGTTGGCGAGGGCCGGTATCGAACCAGGAACCTTGTGGTTACTTTGAAATAGCCAATCATACCGGTTAAAAATACAAAGAAACTTTTAGTACAGAAAATTTTGGTTGGCAATGAGTCAAATAAGAAAGTAAACTAAAGTCATCGGGGTGGTCTAAAGTCGGTATCAGCTAGACAAGGAGTGAGTCTATCCCCTTTTCACTAGCGATAGACATAGGATATTATTTTGGTTTCTGAGATGGAGCTCCACACCTACCTCCAGCTCATCACTTTACCGCACAGATCCCTGTGTTACTCATACGCTGAGTTGGCGAGGGCCGGTATCGAACCAGGAACCTTGTGGTTACTTTGAAATATCCAATCTTACCGGTTACCAAGAAATTTTTAGTTCGGCCGTGGGGGAAATTTTGGTTGGCAATGAGTTAAATAACATAGACTAAAAGAATCGATTTCGGTGTCTGTATTTTGATCGAGTATTGTAGACAATAAAAATTCAGTTCTTTAAAACTAGTTGTTGATTTCAAGATGAATAGTGATAAGGGTTATATGTTCTTGGCGATAATTTTGAGTGGTACAGGTTATAGCCAAGAAGCTCTAGGCTTAGGGATAGGACCATGCAAGACAATGCCCGTCCACATTCTGCCATGCCAACAAGTATACGCATTGCCAAAAAAACTTTTAAAGACACCTACCTAGAACCGGTTTAGGAAATATAGCGATTATTCTGCCTTCTATTCTAGGCAGCTGCTTGTGGACCCATTGGTAAGAGACTTGACGAGCGAAAGTTCGTTCGGGTCTCGAACCCGACCAGAGGTAGCTGCTGAAAAATAAGTCATAGCTGCACTGATGGGGGGTAAACCCCGAAACGCGCGTCTGTAGATTGCTTTATGTATATATATATATATATATATATATATATATGAATTATAAAGAAGATGACTTGCCGGGGAATAAAATACCGAGTTAATCGCAATATTGGCGGTCGATACAAATATTAACCTAATAAGTCAGTGTTATAACGGATATAAAGAGCTCAATACGTTTATAGAGCAGATTTGGTATTAAGGTGAATATAGAAATAACCTACTTGGGTTTCACCATAAGGATCTTCAGGGTTAATTTCAATGAATTAATGAATATCTTGATTAATTACAGGTAATTGCAACAAATTAACCAATATATTGATTGATTACAGGCAATTGCCTGTAATCAAACAATATCTTGATTAATTCATGGCAGTTAACCTTGAAGATTCTTGATGGTGAAACTTGAGTAGATTATTTCATATACATCCTAATACTATAATATATATATATATATATATATATACGATGAGTCTAATTTTCAGTGTATATATTATCTCTCGGTTTCTATATATATATATATATATTGTGTGTGTGTGTGTGTATGTGTGTGTTTGAGTGTTATATGTCTATAATATACTGTTTTAATGCGAAGCATGAAGGAGACGTGTAAAATAAATGAAAAACTGAGTTGGATATTATTTACTGAGGCCCACTAGAACTTAGTACATAATATCCAATACAGTTTTCCATTTATTTTACAAATCTCTCTCATGCTTCCCATTAAAACCAAAAATACATATCATAGATACACACACATCTTATTATAATGGAGATTGTGGGGTTGTCTGTCTGTAACCGAAACTATATTACTATACAAGTCACAATTCCCTTTTTTATTTACATCACATTCTCCATGATTTTATTTTTATTGAAACCTCAATTATTAATAAAATTGTTTTATATCATTAATACTGTTGACCATATCTACATACTAATAACATGTAATTGTATTTATATATACAACAAAATAGTGGTTTACAGTGTGAATGGGAAGGCTAATTTGCATATTGATCTTAAAAATTTGATTTTAATAAATATATGCTTAGTATTATTGATTTTTAATTGTTTGGTTTTATCTTAATGAATATGAGCAAAAATCTCTGGGATAAATCTTAAAAGAAATCCATTAACAAGAAGAAATAACTGTAATATTATTCTTTACTTCCTATTTTAACTAAATAGTCAAATTAGGAAAGTTTAGCAATGAAAGACGGGAGTAATGGAAAATGATGGAAGAGTTAGTTTCAAAGTTGTTCTATTTTTTTATTATACCCCCCTCTGTTCCAAATCTTTTTATCTGCATTCTTATTCAGTTTCATTAGCCTTTCTAATTTAATATGATATTTCATTATATTAAAACTTAAATACTTGCACCCGGAGGGTGCATATATTTGCTAGTATATATATATATATATATATATATACAGATATATACACATTGAAAATTAGACTCATCAAATATACCAATATGCGTTTCGTTATTCTTTCTAATTTAATATAATGTTTTATTTATCAAAACTTAAAAACATGTGCCTGAAGGTCACATAATTTTGCAAGTTCATCTACAATGAATTTTTTAATTTCTCTTCTTTTTACTTTTTATGTTACTCTTCATTTTAAATTACACTTCATTTTAAATTACTCTTCATTTTAAATTACACATCTTTTTAAATTACTCTTCATTTTTACATTATTCTTCTTTATTTTGAATTACTCTTCTTTACACATATTTCACAAAAAGAAATACTCTACAGTTTATTTTTTAAAGTGTCAGAATAACTGGGTCCACCTAAAGGCATTGAAATAATAGTCAGTGATAAAATGGCTAAAATACGAAAGAAATGTACCCAATTTTGGGTTAGATAAAACGGGATTATTTTCATTAATTCATTTTTATTTGTTAATAATCTTTGCTTATTTTTCTGGGTTATTGTAATAATTCCGTCTTTTATTTCAACAGTCAAACCGGAAGTAAGTTACGGAAGCCAAACAAAATTTGACCTTGACCTTTTCTTCTTAATTCAGAAGAAGCAAAAAGTAATTCTAAACCTTTTTTAATAAATATTTTAATCCATCAATTATTATTTGAACCCGAATATTTACTTCTCATTGACTTTCTGTTCTTATAATTAAAGATCAAAACTTGTAATATTTTGTAAACTTCTTGTCGTAATCAGGTGCCATCACGGATCTTTATTTCAACCCATTATTAGGTATCCTTTCTCATTCCGTAAACCATTGCTGGGTTTAAGCTGTTTTAATTATTATTCTGTTTACTGTAATACTTTATTTGAGGCTAAATGCATCTATCTAATATTTGCGCCGATAGCTCAAAGGTTTCAAGACTTGTAATGCCATATTATTATTTTCAATGCTATTATGTTTTACTATAGGCATCTGCTGCAAACACGAAACATTTCGTTTATTTTCAGTTTTTTTTTTAAATGTCTATATAAAGTGATTTAGAAATAACTTCATTTAAGTTTATTCAAACAGAAAGTAAAAATATTTTTAGATTAAATCTTATTAAAGTTTTTGCCGTCGATGTTTATTTTTACTCCTAACCATCAAAGGCACCTCGCAATGGTTAACAAGCTAGACAAGCAAACCAATACTAGTGATTTCGGGTCTCACTGGGTGCCCCATACATGCAGATGTGTACCACAACTAAGCCAATAAAACCATCAATTGTCTTCCACACATCTATCTATAAAAATAAGCCATTTTTCAAAAATCGAGTTATCGCTTCCTGGCCCATGGCTAAGATTAAAGTGTAGTATCTGTTCTTATCAGCTTAGTATCTGATACGTTCCCCGATATGGGGACGACGATATTAAACTGATTTTTGGAACATGGCGAAGAGTTAGGGGCTTGCTCCGCCTTTGCCACGGGTTGGCCTGGTATTGCAGTACCTCCAGTTATCAGCCCAGTCTCCCACCAGGGGGACCAAAATTAAAACCAAAATCAGACCTCACTTCTTAATTTGCAAATAATTCAACCTTTTAGATGTTGCATAGTTCTTTTATCTTACTTTCATAATTTTGTAATTAGGGAAACCCGAAAGTTTCCTGGAAATGGAATTGTTTGTTTCTTTGTGCTGCACTCAAGTGTGAATCACAGCTGTTGGCTTAGGATCATTTTCATTTACTATTAGAATTAACAATGCTCGTGTTCCCTAATTGTACGACCGTTATCATTTTGCAACACCCTCTGATTAAAGATGAGACCGTCCAAATCGTCCAAGATGAAATGCAAAAATGTAAATCCTGATTATCTGTTGTTGTTTATCTGCCGAATTCTTATTTCTTTAAGAGTGTCGTCACTTCTGCTAAATAATGGATCATTGCATTTTTATTAAACAGAAAGAAAGGGAAGAAAAAGGAAATTCCAATTCATGCTCTTTTCCTTTGAACCGGTCTAGAAGAAAAGATACCCTAGAATTCAAAACTGTTGCAGGTTACACACAACTATTGTAACGATTGTAAAGCTAAAATTATGCAAATAGGTCACCTTAGCTAATTAAATATTCTAAATGGTATTGAGATATCTGACTAAAAAGCAGGGTTTTTTATTATTAATCTATCGCTTCTTCTAAAACTTTAAGCTACTTCACTAATTCTCAGTCTCAGGTCGCATTCTGCACTTTGCGTGATTTTATTTCTTTTCAGATTTCTCATTTCTTGTTATATTCAGTAGCACCTGCAGACGAATTAAATGTTTCCATTTATCTTATGGAAGAATATTGTTTCTCGCATAAAGATATAAGTTTTCTCTGTTTTAATAATATATATTGTGCAATTTATGTCAATTCACCTATGTAATACAATAAGATAGAAAAAAAAGGAAATCCCCCTTGTAAAACGCACCATTACAGATGCGTGAGAATTAGTTCCAGATTTTAACCACACTTTCGAAGAGCGTGGACGTTGTTGTCAGCTCTCGGGGCCGCTCTCCCACCGCGGTGGAATCATGGGCTGAGTGGAGAAATAAAGCTTTATCAGAAAATAACCAAGTATTGTTAATTGATTATTAAAATCAAGAAATGATCAGTACAAGAAACAAGAACCAACCCTTAACAGACAGCACTGAAGATAAATTAGCCTGAAAACGATGGTGGCCGAGTTATATGAAGTAAGCAGAAGTTAACAAGTAATAACTATCATCCTATCTCTCTCGTCTGTCTGTCTGTCTGTCTGTCTCTGTCTCCCCCCCCCCCGTTAATATACCCGATGTTGAACGAGTATATAACAATTGTATTTTACAGTAATTCCCATACCCACTTATTATCATTTGTGTATTTGTCTGGTAAGAGACAGATTGTTATATACCCCTTATAAGGACACCTCTCGTAGGGTAATGGTTAGCAAGGTACACTGGCAAACCATGACTAGTGAGTTCGAGCCTCACTAGGTGCCCCACACCTTCGGCCTTGTGTCACATCTAAGAGAAGCTTAGTAAATAACTAGGGCACCTAATGTGGTGTAATGGTTAGCAAGCAAGATTCGCAGACCATTGTTAGTGAGTTCGATTCTCATTGGGCGCTCCTAAATCTGGCCTTGTGCGACAACTAAGCTAAGCTCAGTAAATAACTATATACCCCTTATAACACATCGGGTATATAAATGGGAGAGAGACAGACAGACAGAGATGGGATGAGATGAGATGAGATTAAGGCTCTTACTTGTTACTCTTCATCTAACTCGGCCGGCCGCCATGTTTTCCAGTCTTATTTCTCAGGCTGATCATTTAGGATATTTCTCGGGTTGGTTCTTTTTTTTTCCGGTCTGTCATCTCTTATTTTAATTAACTTAATAAACAAGACTTGTTTTCTTCAAAAGCTTTATTTTAACAAACCAGCCCATCTTTTAACTATCGCGGGAGAAGACCGACCCTCAGAGCGAACGATTTCGAGTCCCCTCGCTCTGAAATCTCTGCTCCATCTGCCAAATGCTCACACATCTAATCGTACGTTCTTCAAGGGATCAAATAAAAAGGGTATTACTCCTCAATAAACGGCGAGGTAACTTCCCACTGGACCCCGTTCTGAATCTAACGAACCCTGATTCAAACATTCTTGGTCGTCCCCAGCGACGATATAAGGATTTCTGCAAGAATGATCTCAGGTGCTTTGGCATTACCCCTTCCAGATGGGAAAATTTGGCTCATGACCGCCCTCGGTGGTGACAGCCTCTCCATTGTGGATTATTCATTTCTCAAATCACCCTGGCACAACACCATGAAGCCAAGAGGTCCAGAAGAAAGTGATAGCAACAGGCATCGGCACATCAACATCTTTAGGGACAGCCGTCACATGTGACATCTGTGGTCGGTGGTGTTTTTCGACTTCACAATCACTGAAGGAATTGTAATTTCAAGTGCACATATAGTCTTCCGAGATTGCAATGCCAATGGATTCATTTTGATCTTAAAAAATGTAAGGAACTTGTTTATCAATATAACTTGATTTGACATTTGATATCTTTACTTAAGAGCTATTGCAATTAGTTCAATATGTAAAAAGTATAATGATCTTGATTTAACTCTCTCCCCCCTCTCTCTCTCTCTCTCTCTCTCTCTCTCTCTCTCTCTCTCTCTCACACACACACACACACACACTTACACACATTCTTTCTTTCTTTCTTTCTTTCCTTCTTTTCATCATCGATTGAAACAGATTAACGTTATTGTTTTCACGTTCTTACCCCTCCCTCTATTTTTCTCCTATTCTCTTTCTTTCTTTCTTTTTTTTCTTTCTTATTATACTTTTTCAGTGTAGCGTGTCCTTTCTTTCTTTCTTTCTACTAAAAACGGAATGGTCCATTATTCAGCTGAGGTGACGACATTCAAAAGAAATAAGAATTCGACTGATAAGCGACATCAGATAATCAGGATCTACATCTGCACTCCATCTTGGATGATTTGGACGATCTCATTTTTAACTAGATGGTGTTGCAAGATGATAACGGTCATATCTATACGTGTGTATGTGTATGTCAAGTCCTTTTTCCGTGTGTATACGTTTGTCAAGTCCTTTATATGTATGTATGCATACGTGTGTCAAGCCCTTCATATGTGCTTAACACTCTATATACATATGTATACGTGCGTCACGTGAGAATGATTTTAACAGGATTCCTGTTCTTATTCATTTTTTACATTCTATTATTCCGCGATTCGTTTGTTTTCTTATTCTATTCATTGATGTGTTCTTTTCATTTAACCATATATTTACGTATTCATCTTGGTCTATTCGATTATTCAAAGCTTTTATTCACCTGTCCTTTTATTAATTCTATTAATCGATTAATCTTTTGTCTTCTTCAATAGTTTTATATATTTATTCTCTTATTCGTTGTTTTTTCTTCTTCAGATTAAAAGAGATAAACACACACACACACACACACACACACATACACACACACACACACACACACACACACACATATATATATATATATATATATATATATATAATATATATATAGAGAGAGAGAGAGAGAGAGAGAGAGAGAGAGAGCAAATAAAAAATCTTAAATATCATTCTTATTAGCACTTATAAATTTATTTCCACCAACACACACTAGCTTAATAATAATAATAATAATAATAATAATAATTTTGACCATTTTAACTTCAAATATCAAACATTTTGCCCAGAAGAGGGCCGTTTTCTTTGTATACTTAAATATTTTATATTATTATTATATTATTATTATTATTATTATTATTATTATTTACTCCTTTTGAGTTTTCACATCAGCATTAGCTGATGGTCTTTCACTGGAGTCTGAGTGACAGCAAGTCTCCTCCAGGACTTTCTGAGTATTCTGGCAGATTGCAGCAGTGCAGTGTTCTGAATGGTTTCAACTCTTCCTCTGATTTCCAAACATTCCAGACCCTTTTCCAATTCTTTTGGGACTGTTCCAAGTGCACCAACTACAATTGGTATCACATTCACTTTCATATTCCATAACTTTTTTAGTTCTCTGGCAAGGTCCAGATGTTTATCTATTTTTTCATTTTCCTTCAGCTTCACCCTGTGATCTGCTAGCACTGCAAAATCCACCAGTTGACAAGTTCTTTCTTTTTTGTTTATCAACACTAGATCTGGTCTTCTTGCTGGGATAAGGTGATCCGTTTTTATTTCAAAGTCCCAGAGAATTTTATGCGTTTCGTTCTCAAGAACAGATTCTAGTTTATGCATATACCATTTTTTTTTTTTTTGCATGGTCAAAATTTAATTTTTTGCATAATTCCCAGTGGATCACCTTCCCAACCCAGTCGTGTCTAGTTTTGTATTCTTGTTGTGCTAGTTTGCTACATTCGCAGAGTATATGGTTTACAGTCTCATCTCTATTACCGCATAGTCTACATTTACTATTTTGTTGGGTCTTATCAATTTTCGCTTTGGTGTAGTTTGTCCTTATGGCATTATTTTGTGCAGCAATTATAAGTGATTCCGTTTCTCTTTTGAGGCTTCCTTTTCTTAACCATGTCCAAGACTTTTCATGGGCAACCTCTTCTATTTGTCGTTTGAAGCGTCCATATAATTGTTTTGTTTCCCATTTTTGTTTTCTAGTCTTTGTTGTTTTTCTGTTTGTCCATCTGTCGCCTCTACTACTGTTGGCCGCCATAAGTAGTTTGTCTTTGCTCTTTCTTGTATAATCTTCAAGTTGTTGGATTGTGGTTTCTACGCATTCCTCTATGTTGGTAAGACCTCTTCCCCCTTCCTTTCTTGACACATATAATATATCTCTATCATCTCTAGGGTGGAGAGCCTTGTGCATTGTCATTAATTTTCTCGTCCTTTGGTCAATCTGTCTGAGTTCTTCTTTTGTCCATTTTAAGAATGGTCCTGAGTATCTTATAATGGGGACAGCCCAGGTATTGATTCCTTTGATCAGATTTATGCTGTTAAGTTTGGTTTCTAGAAGTTTTCTAGTTTTCTTGAGATATTCTTTTTTAACTTTTCCTTTCATTTCTGCCTGCATGATATTGTCTGCTTCTAAAATTCCTAAGTATTTGTAGCTTCCTTTTTCATCAAGTGATTTTATAGTTTCCTGATTTGGCAGTTGTATTCCATCTATTAGTTTTCTTTCACCCCGTTTTATTACTGACATAACACATTTTTCAATTCCAAATTCCATCCCTATATTCTGGCTATATATTCTAATAGTTTGTACTAGGCTCTCCAGTTCTTTTTCATTTTTTTGCAAAAACTTTTATGTCATCCATGTACATAAGGTGGTTTATCTTTTCTTGTGAGTTAGTGAATTTGTATCCCCCTGTACAATTTTTAAGTATATGATTAAGCGGCATCACTGCTATAATAAAGAGTAGTGGTGATAATGAGTCTCC
The DNA here is from genome assembly GCA_023376005.1 of Doryteuthis pealeii. NCBI lineage: Eukaryota > Metazoa > Mollusca > Cephalopoda > Myopsida > Loliginidae > Doryteuthis > Doryteuthis pealeii. Next base: position 67,361,395 of record CM042151.1, on the reverse strand, counting down.
TTGGAAGATACCCCTTTGGATTTTTTTTCCAGCTTTTAATTGAACTCGCCAGTTTTCCATAGCTTTTTTAATGAAGTTTATGATGTTGTTGGAAATTTTGTACATTTTTAGACATTCTAAAATCCAAGTATGTGGGACCATGTCATAGGCTTTTCTGTAATCAATCCAGGCCATTGCAATATTTTTCCGTCTATTTTTTACTTCTTTAAGAATGTATTGGTCTATATAAAGTAAATCATGGGTTCCTCTTTTTCCCTTGCGGCATCCTTTCTGTTCTTCTGGGAGAAGTTTCCGCCAACTGAGTGAAAAGTATATTTCTTCTTTTATAACAGCAGTCAAAATTTTCCACATCATGGGTAGACAAGTTATTGGTCTATAATTGTTAGGTTTATTTTCTCAGTACCCCACGCGTACCGAGTCAGGCACGAAGGCCCTATTTATGTGGGACCACCCAAAAGCCGAGACTCGTGGGTGGCGGGTAGAAAAATTGCGTCGATCCCGTCGGCATTCACCCTCAAGGGGGCGCCTCAGGCGCTGGGCAATAAACCCAGCCCTGCCCCTTTAAGTCAAGGGGGCAGGTATTGCCTGGAGGGATGGCCCTCTGGGATCGATGCTATTAATTTACCATCTCACCGGTCCAGTGGCCGAAGCTCACTGGACCCACGCCTGAGCGGGTGAGGCATAAGGTTTATAATTGTTAGGGGCGTTTCCTTTTTGTGGGTCTTTCTGGATTAGTGTAGTTATTCCTTTTATCATCGATTCAGGTACTTCCGTTTCTTGTAGGCATCTGTTCAGTGGCTGGGCCATTTTTTGTGGATAGACGTAAATTTTTTGAACCAGAATCCATGTATGCCATCAAGGTCTGGTGTTTTCCAATTTGCTACTTTCTTGAGTACTGACTTAAGCGTAATTACATGAACACTGGCTACATGTCCTTCCTCAATTTCCATCAGTTCATTCTTAATATCACATATCCATTTTGACTGCTTATTATGTTCTTTCCTCATTCATATATCGCTCCAAAACTTTTCTGCTTCTGTTGCATTTGGGTGTTCACTAATGTTTGTTTTTGCTCCATTAATTTGTTCGTAAAATCTCTTTTCGTTGTTTTGGAAGGTCCTATTTTGTTTGAACTGTTTAGTTCTTTCTCGATACCTTTTGAGTCTTCCTTCTATAGCCGATATCTTTTGTTTTACTTCTTCCACCTTAATTTGCTGGGTTTTTTTTAACTTTTTTTAGTTACATGTGTGTTTGTGTTTTTGTTTAACATATTTGTTTGTTGTCGCAGTTTTTTTATTTGTTCTTCTAATCTGAACTCCCACCCAGATTTTGAGTTTCTGTTTGGTTCTCTGTTTGTGTTAGTGTTTTGAAGGGGTGCATTAATTCTGTCGCAGACTAGTTTTGCTCCTGCATAAATAAGGTTGTTGAGTTCAGTGATATTGTTTGTTGGGATGTTCGCTAATATTTTGTTTATTTTTTCCGTTTCTTTCTTGACTTTTTTCCATTCTATGTTTTTAGGGATGGTAATGTACTCTTGTTGTCATTCATGATTTGTTGTATAAGTTCTATATCCATTCTCTGTTCTGGTGTTAGTTCCTGTGTTGTTAAGGTAGGTTGTATACAGTTTTGGTTGCCAGCGTGTTGTTCACTTTGTTTGGTCGATTCCTGATCGATTTGTATTCCTTGATTTTCCTGTCCACATATTTCTATTATCTCGAGATCAGAGAATATTTTTTTTTTATTCAGGATCATTCTTGCCTAGTCTGCCAGTCTTTGGCTGTTTGTGCTGAAATTACTGTTGTCATTCCAAATTTGAAGCATTCTTTTTCTATAACCTCTCTGTGTTGGGTTGCTCTTAAAATAAGAATAGAGTACTTGTGTATTATTTTCTCTGGTCCACACTTTTCTTTGTCTCTCGGCTGCCACACCACTGGGTCGTCTCTCGGCTGAGCTACCATTTTCCATGTATATCTGGAAGAACAAGAAGAGCAACAGCAGCCTAAATGCATATAAGGTTGATTATCTACCCCTAGTTTTATACAATGGGTGTACTGATCATTTATTCGTTCCGGAGATGATTAATGTGTACTTGGACAAACTCTTTGCCAAAACACGTGTTGGCATTTCATTAAACCATTTTTATCCATTCAACATTTTTCCTTCATTTATTTTATGCCGAAGATGTTTTGTTTTATTCATTTCATGTCAGAGAGGAACTGAGAGTAATGGCGATAACGGAGGACTCACAATCTCCAAAGCTCTAAAATTATATGCAGATTAAAATAATATTATTAGTAGTAGTAATAGTAAAAGTTATTCCATCTACATTTACAAAGTAATGAAACAAGTTCATCGCGATACTGGTATTTCTAGCAAAGCCATGTCCATCATGAACAGCTTTGTGAACGATCGGATTAGTAGTAATTTCCCAAGGTGGTCTCTATAATAAGAGTACTACTTTTCTAAGAAAGGTACACTTATAGAAGTGTTGATATCTTTTTAATCAGCCTCTGTGCGTATATATATATATATATATATATATATATATATATAATTGTGTGTGTGTGTGTGTGTGTGTGTATGCATGTGTTGTGTAGAGAAAGACAGTGGCAAGTAGAAGGTTAAGCAGACAAGGAGATATCATTTTTTAATGGTACGATAAACAGAAGCCACCTCGCACCGCCCTATCCCCACAGCAAAATCTATTAAACATGGAAAATAAATAAACACACCTTCAGTTTACTAAACAAAAATATCGCGACCTCCTTTTTATATACATTTCTATACATTAGGCCCACCAATCTATCTATGAATCAATCAATAAAGTAAGTAAAGTCGTCGGGGTGGCCTAATGTCGGTATTGGCCAGACAGCGAGGGAGCCTATCCCCTTTTCCCAAGCGCTAGACCAAGGAGATTATTTTAGCGTCTGAGATGGAGCGACACACCTACCATCAGCTCCTCACTTAACCGCACAGATCCATGTGCTGCTCATTCGCTGAGTTGGCGAGGGCCGGTATCGAATCAAGAACCTTATGATTCCTGGCCGAACACTCTACCAACTGAGCTAAACCGCCCCTCAATCAATCAATCAATCAATATATATATATATATATATATATATAGATAGATAGATAGATAGATAGATAGATAACTATTATTCAAATGTTACACTTTCACAGCATATATATATATATATATATGTATAGATGAATATGCATATATATATATATATATATATATATATATATATATATATATATATCAATCTATCTGAGTCTGTTCATATCTATCTATCTATCTCAGTCTGTTCATATATATATATATATATATATATATATATACATCTATGTATATATATATATATATATATATATATAAAACACATCTATACTTCTATATATATATATATGTATATATATATATATATGGTTGGAAAGTGTAATAGTTGAATAATAGTTGGATATATATATATATATATATATATATATATATATATATATATATATATGTATATATATATATATTCAACTATTATTCAACTAACAGCATTGTTGAAATCGGCTAGAATATTCTGAAGGGTCCTGAAGACCTGAGAAGACTTGTTGTCACTCAGACTCCAGTGAAAGACCATCGGCTTACTCTGGTGTGAAAGACACACAAGGAGTGAATTAATAATAATAATAATAATAATAATAATAATAATAATAGTTGTATATATATATATATATATTATATATATATATATATATATATATATATATATAACTATTATTCAACTATTACACTTTCCAACCAAAGACCAGAGTGTGGTTTTTGCACAATCCCTAGTATTTCCGAGCAAAATTAGTTGGGTTTTTTTTCTGACCGAGAAACATACATATTCATATCATTCTTAGTCTACCAGTTCTCTCAACGATAAAAAAAAACAATCTATATATTGATGCTCATGTTCCTTAAAGGAACACTTTCAGGGTAAAAATGAGAATGTCCAAATCGTCAAAGATGAAATGGGCAAATGTAAATGCTGATAATCTGGTGTTGCTTATCCGCCGAATTTAAATGTCTTTTCAGAGTTACCTCAGCAAATTAATGGATCATTCTGTTTTTATTATAAAGAATGCAAGAGAAGAAAAAGGACATGCTACACGGAAAAATATAATAAGAAAGAAAAAGAGAGAGAGTAAGGGAAAGATATAGAGAAGTAGTTGGCGCGCGGAGATGATAACGCTAATCTGTTTCAGTTGCACTTAATGAAAAGATGAAAAGAAGAAAAGAAAAGATTACCTTATCCCAGCCAGAAGACCAGAACTAGTATTGATTAACAAGAAAAAGTTAACTTGTTAACTGGTATATTTTGCAGTCCCAGCAGATCACTCGTTGAAGATGAAAGAAAATGAAAAGACAAACAAATACCAGGACATTGCTAGAGAATTGAAAAAGATGTGGAATATGTGGACAAAAGTAATACGAATTGTTGTTGCTGCTCTTAGAACGGTCCCAGAAAGCTTAGAAAGGGGACTAGAGGAACTGGAAATCAGAGGGAGGATTGAAACCATCCAGACAACAGCATTGTTGAAATTGGCTTGAATATTCTGGAGGTTGCTGAAGACCTGAGAAGACTTGCTGTCACTCAGACTCCAGTGAAAGACCATCGGCTTACACTGGTGTGAAAGACTCACAAAAAAAAGAAATGGACAAATATCTGGACCTTGCCAGAGAACTGAAAAAGTTATGGAATATGAAAGTGAAAGTGATACCAATTATAGCTGGTGCACTTGGAACAGTCCCAAAAGGATTAGAAAAGGGCTTGGAAAGTTTGGATATCAGAGGAAGGATTGAAACCATTCAGAACACGGCACTGCTCCAATCTGCCAGAATACTCAGGAGAGTCCTGGAGACCTGAGGAGACTTGCTGTCACTCAGACTCCAGTGAAAGACCATCAGCTAACACTGATGTTAAAACTCAAAAGGAGTAAATAATAATAATAATAATAATAGATAGATAGATAGATAGATATAACGCAGCAAAATAGCAAGTGCACAATGTGTGACGACAGAGACAAAACGGTTAATCATATAATAAGCGAATGCAGCAAACTAGCACAAAGAGGCACGATTCTGCGGGAGAGGTAATCCACTAGGAATTGAGCAAGAAATTTAATTTTTACCATACAACTAAATGGTATATGCATAAGCCTAAACCTGTCCTGCAGAATGAGTCTCATAAAAACACATAAAATTCTCTGGGACTTTGAAATAAAAACGGATCACTTTATCCCAGCAAGAAGACCTGACCTAGTGTTGATAAACAAAAAAGAAAGAACTTGTCAACTGGTGGATTTTGCAGTGCCAGCAGATCACAGGGTGAAGCTAAAGGAAAATGAAAAAAATGGACAAATATCTGGACCTTGCCAGAGAACTGAAAAAGTTATGGAATATGAAAGTCAAAGTGATACCAATTGTAGTTGGTGCACTTGGAACGGTCCCAAAAGTATTGGAAAAGGGTTTGGAAAGTCTGGAAATCAGAGGAAGGATTGATACCATCCAGAACACTGCACCGCTGCAATCTGCTAGAATACTCAGAAGAGTCCTGGAGACCTGAGGAGACTTGTCACTTAGCATCCAGTGAAATACCATCACCTAACACTGATGTGAAATCTCAAAAGGAGTAATAATAATAATAATAATAATAATAATAATAATAATAATAATAAGAAGAAGAAGAAGAAGAAGAAGAAGAAGAAGAAGAAGAAGAAGAAGAAGAAGAAGAATTCAACTACTGCACTAGACAAATATGAAATGTAATATCGCTTTATTTAAAATTTACAACGAGACAATAACAGGTAAGTCATTGTCATTTATGGTTTTCAGTGCGTTGGCTTTATTACATATATTATTGGAAAATTGTGAAGCCAACTTATGTACAGTATCCAAAAATGGTGTTGGATTAAAGTATATTATATAAACGTCTGTAGATATCATAGATTATGAGACTGTATGTCTATTGGAGGTACAGTGGCCAAGAGGTTTGACGAAACAACATAGAAAAATGTTTCAAAACACGGAAGTTTGGGAATACATATTTTTAAAAATATTTCAAATGTAAACAACAACAAAAAAAAACATTTCTTAAAATAAACATTGTACTATATAAATTCTTGATGATTCGTTTAATTTGATAAATCATTTTCCTCTTATTCTCTCTCTAACTTTCATTTTCTCTTTCTCCTTCACTCTCTGGTGTTCCTAAGCTTTTTTTAGTACGTTCATGGACCGAGTGCTAGTGTATATATATATATATATATATATATATATATATATATATATAATTAAATTTCTACCTGAAGGCACTTACAACGCATGCATCGCACAAAATTCGATACTTTTTCTTATAGAAAATGAACTTGACAAGTGTAATCCCAGCAAAGGATGGCTCGATGTGTAGAATACCGTACAGACTGTTTCGACCCTACTAAGTCTCATCAGCGGTACCGCTGATGAGACTTAGTAGGGTCGAAACAGTCTGTACGGTATTCTACACATCGAGCCATCCTTTGCTGGGATTACACTTGTCAAGTTCATTTTCTATAAGAAAAAGTATCGAATTTTGTGCGATGCATGCGTTGTAAGTGCCTTCAGGTAGAAATTTAATATATACTTTATTCAGCAACGTTTCTAAATAAACAAACATCCAAAAATCTTATATATATATATATATATATATATATATATATAAGGAATTTATTACATATAATCATTGTTTCTTGTGAATTTATTACATATAATCATTGATTCTTGTGATGTGTTCTTTGGATATCATTAAACATGGGAAATGAACAAACGACAAAAACAATAACAGAACAAAAGTTTCAATACTCAGCCGTTGTTTTATCCCTCGTTCTCTGTATTTCTTCCAATATTTCGGGTGATATTCACCCTTTATCAAGGTATTATATGACTACTATGACTGTAAAAAAGTGTAATAAAACAAATATATATGCCAACTCCTACGTACGAGCAGGATGTGATACAAGGCCGACTTATACAGTATCCAAAATTCGTGTTGGATTAAAGTATATTATATAAGCGTCTGTAGATATAATAGATTATATATATTTACCAACCCCTCCGTACGAGCGGGATGTGACACAAGGTCAATTTCTTAAGCGGAGTTCAACAGGTTTGAATTCAGAGTTTTCCTTCTTCCTAGACCGGTTGCCTAACCAAGGTAAAAGAGCCCAGTCTGCCCTACTATTTCTCCATAGCTGGAGGGAGAGTAGGATTCATACCTTTTCCAAGGGTATTAGCGCTAAGTGAAATGCGCTATATCATAGATTATAAGACTGTGTGTAGATTGGAGGTGGAGTGACCGAAAGGTTTGACGAGACAACGTAGACTGAAATCGGCGGGAAATGAGAAATAAAAGGGAATTCAATTAAATTATCGACTAAAGTATAATTGCTTTTGACTCTCCCAAAATTTAACTGTTGCCATTTTTTTATTTTAAATGTTTTGTTTTTGTTTATTTTGGTGAGGGTGAAGTGTTGTCTTGGAAAACTTGAAAAAGTAATATTTGAAGTGCCTTCTTTGGGCTGAGTCAGCATATTTAAAATGCAAATTAAATGGGAAGATAATTGCTAAGAAATTCCTTCTTGCCTTTATGTCTCTAATGAACAAGTTGAGACAGACATGTAAACAAATTATACAGTTGAGAATAGAGGAAAGTGTGGATATAACAACACAGACTGTTGAATTCAGTTAATATTTCGCCTAATTCTATAAAGCTTTTTCAAAACTTTATTAACATAAGCGCTGCTACATTTTTCTTTTATAGTGAAAAGGTAAATGGGTGAGGCGGTGAGAGAAAGTCAGGAGGGAGTAGGTGTGTGGGGCATGGTGCTTTTATTTTTGTGGGGTCAATCGGTTGACTTTAGAAGAGAAGTTGATATTTGGAGTGTGGGTTATATGTGTTTTCAGATGTGTATCAGATGACCGGGGATATTTTTTGCTTGAAAATATTTTAGAGAAAAGTCCTTAAAGATTTTGTTGAGATAAATGTATTTGTGTGTTTAGAAGTTAATTGGATAAGGTAAAGACTGGGGGAGAGTAAAAGTGAACGGGTGTGAGTATTTTGGGGTCATGGAAGTGCATTGCCTTTGAAGAAATTTGATAGTCGGGGTAGGTCAGTATAAGGAGAAATAGGTCATTGAATAGTGATTGTAGTTCAGGTCACCGGGATGATGACTGTAGGCAGAGTAGTTTTGGGAGATTCAGGGGCGGACATTCTTTTTTTTAATACTATATATACAGTATATATACACTATACATAGATATACAGTATGTCCATAAAGTCGCTGTGCACTTTAAAGGATTTTAAAATACAAAGAGCACACCGATTCTGTGTACGCCCTGCATAGGTATGAAGAGAGAGGACGGGCGAGAGACAGAGAGAAAGGGGGAAGAGATAGAGAGAATGGTCAACAGATACGTATGAGACACACTGGACTAGATAGATAGATAGGAAATGACTGAAAAGATTACCTAGCAAGTTAGATATGAAGAGAAACGGATGTATATATATATATATATATATATATATACATCCTATATACTCTCTAAACAACCCAAGCCAACTAATAAATAATTTTAACCTTTCGCCTTTTAACCATTATTACGCCCCATAATCTACCTTTCATTAAATAGTAATTGAAAAAATAATCCCCATAAATTAATTCAAATTTTTAATCCAATAAACAAAAACGGTTCACGATGAATCTTTGAAAATAGAAACACGCGTTCGTCTATAAAAGATAAGTCCCATTCCAACGGGCATGT
>CM042151.1:67330059-67350059 GCA_023376005.1 Doryteuthis pealeii | reverse complement strand
CTCTCTCTCTCTCTCTCTCTCTCTCTCTCTGTCTCTGATGTAAGAGCTGTATTCATTATAATATAGAATACATTTAAGGTGCAATTATTACCATTGGTTTCCAAGCAGCATGTAAGCCACTTTTCGTCAAGACAACATGCCTGTTAAGAAATGAAGAGAATGTCAATTAATTTATATATGTCTGTACTTGTGTACCTTACTCGCCTTACGTCATATGGTAGAGACGTATCAGTATCATTGACAGGTTAATTTCGCAAGGATTTTCCCGTGCTGTATCGTGGTCGAAGCAGTATGGTTTCTGACTCTCCTGCTGAAATCCCGGTTTCGATTTCTGTCTGAGGGAAATCGTTAGTATACATCGCTGATGAGACTTAACAAAGTTGAAACAGTCTGTACGATGTTCTACACACAAAATAATTCTTTACCGAAATTCACTTGTCATTATTATCTTCTATAATTATCGAATTTTATGCGATATACGCATTGTAATTGCCTTCAAGCAAAAAATATAAATAAATATATATATATATATATATATATATATATATATATATTCTAATATTTTTTTTTTCAAAAAATCAAATATAAACATTTCGAAAAAATCCTGTTTAGATTTTTAATTACATAAGTAATACTATTGGTTTGTGTAAAGGAAAGCTAAGATTCCGACAATATACGATTAAAATTTTGCTTATATATATATATATATATATATATATTATATATATATATATTTCGCTGACGACCGCCAAGTAAAGCGTAAACTCAACGCTCTCCTATATAAGGGATGGAGCACTCTATGGCGGCCTTTACATACAAAGCGATGTGTGTATTAAAACAGTTAAAATCCCCTTCGCATTCTGCAAGTGATGAGAGCCTGGCGGTTAATGTATCTGACTGACACTGAAACGATCGGATTTCAATCCCGGCTATAGATACCTTGCAAATGTTTAGCCACACTGAAGAGACAAAACACGTGTCTGTGGATGACTATATATATATAGTTGAATGAAGTGACAAATAAAAGTTTTAGCTTTTATTCATTTATTTGGGAACGATATTACTACCAATGGTTTCCTACTAAAAGAATTCATCAGGTAAACGAAATAGTTTTTTTTTAAATTACAGAAATGGTGTAAATGGTCGAATGTGTGCGTTTTTTAACTGTATTCTCGCGTTGCATGTTTGCGTGTCTACGTGATGTCGAATTCTCTTTTTGTTTGTACGTGTGCGTATTTTTGTTTGTGCATATGTGTATGATGTCATGCGCGTGCGCGTGAAAATGCGTGAAGGCTGTGATGATATGATTGTGTCCACGCGCGTCTGTGCGTATTTTTGTATGTGTGTGATGTAATGCACGTGCGCGTGGGAATGCATGAAGGCTGTGATGATATCATTGTCTCCACGCGCGTGTGTGCGTATGAATATGCGTATTTGTGTTTGGTATTCTTGGTTGCGTATGTTTTGTGCAATTAATATAATGTATTTTTAATTATGCTGTTAATAATAATGACTGTGTTATGTATTGCGTTGGTGATGCAATGTGAACGTTATATTTGTATGATATTATTGTACAATGTAGACAGGTAGAGGGAAAGATACTTACAGTTTGGTGGATCTGTTGCAGTATTTACTATTTTTTTAAATAGAATAATTGGGTAGAAAAGGTGTGTGTGGGTTATGTATATGGATCGAAGTGGGATAAGAAAAGAAACAGACTGATATATATATATATATATATATATATATATATCCGCCCTGTCGGCTGGGGCGTTAGAATATACCGACTGCACCTCTGCAGAGGGGTAAGACTCCCCCAATGGGGCCACCTGTTGGCCGTGGGTGGCGACCCGTAATGCTTAAGGATAGAACCCAGCTGGATGAGCAGTTCATGACATGCAATACTCCACTTTGGCCCTATCTTGGGCTAGACGGGCGGTCGGAGAGGCCCCCTCCGATCAATCGGCTGGTCACGTCAAGCCCTAGCACCTATATGATTTTCCCAACCCTATTGCCTTCATGGCAAGCCCCAACCCCTTTTTATCATTTGGGTGCTAGAAGGCAGTGGCTGCGGGTCAACATGTCCTGGGAATGACGTTAAACTCTATCTGATGGTGAGGTTCCAGTTTTGGAGGTTTGGGGAATGTGGAGCACCCCTTCATCACCATTGCTCCCTGGTCCACTCTGACCCGGAGTGGTAGTACCTGTTAGGGTCCCATCTATGGGTTAAATAGAAAAATGTATTTATAAAAAAATTGTATTATCCATTAAGAATTGATTTATTTCAAAACTTTATCGGCATTAAATGACCCACTGAGGTTGATATGCCATAAAACAAAACAAGCAAACAAACAAATATATATATATATATATATATATATATATATATATATATATATCAGTCTGTAATCTTTTTGTTGAAGTGAAGTACACTAATACATCTAATTTTTCTCTTCCCTACTTTGTTCATCAATAGAAAAGACCTGATCGATTTTCGTACTGGCTAAACAACGAATATTTAGACGCCCACCTCGGCATATTAATGATAACTACTACCACCACACCGACAGTCACAACCACCACTACCACCCACACTCCCTAGTCGGCCATGTTTTTAAATCATTAATTTTAAATCTACTATTTTGTCTGTCTCATTTTCATGTTATTTGCTTTTAAACATATTATTTCTGTCAAAACGTACTACCCAACCCACTCTATACTTTAAAAGTTACTTTGCAAGATTTGATTGGAGGTTCCTATTATATAAAATCAAGAAAGACACTTAATATATTTACATACATACACACACACACACACACACACACACACACATATTTATATATGTATATATTTATGGATATATATATATATTATATATGTGTGTGTGTGTGTGTGTGTGTTTATGGCGAGCGGGTGATTAATGGAGAATATAGAATAGCGAGTTAGTCAAAACTTCGACCGTCAATAAAATAATTATCCGAATAAGTCGGGATTACTATGATTATAAGAGTCCTCATTACGTTTGTGGAGTAGATTTAGTAACATTGTATCGTCAGATAGCCTATTCGAGTTTCACCTCGTTCAGATCATCAGGGTTATCTGTGATGAATTAATTAAATCAAATTTGCTTTTAAACATATTATTTCTGTCAAAACTTAATACCCAACCCACTCTATACTTTAGAAGTTACTTTGCAAGATTTGATTGGAGGTTTATATTATATAAAATCAAGAAAGATACTTAATATATTTATGCACACACACACAGACACACACACACACACACACACACACATATATATATATATATATATATATATATATATATATATGGGAAAATAAGTGCTTAATTGAAGTCATACCTAATTGAAAATTAATTAGTTGATGATTAATGAATTAGGCGAGCATATCTGTTCAAATGTAAGGCGTTGAACAGATATGCTCGCCTAATTCATTAATTATCATTTAGGTGTGACTTCAATTAAGCACTTATTCTCCGCAAAATTGTCGGCTATCGCCATCTCAAACAGACAGTTTGTTTACTTTCATATACATATATATATATATGTGTGTGTGTGTGTGTGAGAGAGAGAGAGAGAGAGAGAGAGAGTGTGTGTGTGTGTGTGTGTGTGTGTGTGTGTGTGTGTGTGTTCATGAAGAGTAGATGACTTATAAAATATCGAATTAGTCGCATATTCGATCATCGATATAACAATTAACCGATTAAGTCGGTGTTATAACGAATATGAGAGTGCTCAATACGTTTGTAGAGCATATTCAGTAAATGGTATAGTGCTTGAGTTTCACCTCCTTCGGATCATCAGGGTTATATGCGATCAATTAATTAAGAACAAACGGAAGTAACAGTAGGAACGCTGCGTTTCGTTTTGATTTTTTTTAAATCGCGAAGACATTCGATTTACTTTTTTTATTATCGAGTCAAAATCTACGTTTATGTTAGAATTGGTTTAAAAAAAAAAACCTGCTACAAACTGTTCTTCCGGCCAGTAAATCAATCTTCTAATCGGTTGGCTTCTCAGAGCTGATGCCAACCAGGATCCCGTCCATAAGCATCACGGGCCGCTACCCACGGCTTACAGGTGACCCAGTTGGAAGGAGGTCTTACTCCTCAACAGAGGTGCAGTCGGGATATTATACAGTCCCAGCCGATAGACCTAAATAAATTAGGATACATGTTTAATACCTAGCTCCTTTTAATTATTACTGTTCTAGGAATAAAAAAGAAAAATATATTAAGCGAATTTATTTTATTACTTTAACGCAAAAAACAATTAAGAAAAACAAGCAATTAAAAAGTTTTTGTCAATTGTACAAAAATGTTTTCTTTAAATGTTTCAAAACACGCAAGTTTAGGAATACATTTTTTTAAATATTTTAAATGTAAACAAACAAAAAAATCCTAAAATAAAGCAACCTTGTACTATACAAATTCTCGACGATTCGTTTAATTTGATAAATCATGTTCCTCTTATTCTCTCGCTTACTTCCATTTTCTCTTTCTCATTCACTCTCTGGTATTCGTAAGCTTTTTTTAGTACGTTCATGGACCGGATACTTTGCTAGTATATATATATATATATATATATATATATATATATATATATATATATATATATATATATATATAATGAATGTATTGCGTTTTAACTTCATTCTTGTGAAGGTTTTTTTTATATCCTGAAGCATGGGAAGTGAACAAATGAAAAAAAAAACGAACAACAGAGTTTCAATACTCAGTCGATGTTTTGTCCCTGGTTCGCTTAATTCTTTCCAATATTTGGGGTGATCTTCACCCTTTATCAAGGTATTATATGACAACTATGACTGTAAAAAAGTGAAATAAAACAAATATATATATATATACCAACTCCTACGTACGAGCAGGATGTGACACAAGGTCAATTTATTAAGTGAAGTTTAACTGGTGTGAATTCAGAGTTTTCCTTCTCCTACTATTGTTGCCTAATCAAGGTTAAAGAGCCCTGTCTACCCTTATAGTTACTCATAGCTAAAGGGAGAGTAGTTAGACACCTTTTGATTTTGCATGATGAATGAAAGATTCAGCATGTTTTAGTTGAGTGAAAGATTACATCTACAATATCATTAATTTTTCATTCATCATTCAAAGTCAAAACCGTCAAAACCCATAAACATATACTCCATTCAATACACCACATTCAAACAAAGAACCCCTGTTGGATTATTTTGGCAAATATATATTTACCAACCCCTCCGCACGAGCGGGATGTGACACATGGTCAATTTCTTAAGCGGAGTCTGACAGTTTTGAATTCAGAGTTTTCCTTCTCCTAGACTGGTTACATAGCCATGGTTAAAGAGTCTAGTCTGCCCTGCTATTTACCCCGTAGCTGGAGGAAGAATTGGATTCATACTTTTACCAAGGGTATTAGCGCCATGTGAAATGCCCACAGCTTTGTCCAGGAATGGAACTCGGATTGATGAGTTCTTACGACTCTAACCATTAGTTCACGCGCCTCCATATAAGGTGTGCTAGAATCCACCACTTAAACTTATAGACTCAACGTGGTCACGTGGATTAAACTCAGCCAATCAACAGCTCGAATACGTGGTTAGTTAACTATTTATTCGCCGATATAGATAGCCGTTCTCGTTATTCGACATTGACAACAGGGACCTGCAGCCAATGACTTTGCTCAACGCAAGGATTTTACCCAACACTGAAGAACAGCCAAAGGATCATAACCAACACTAAGGGACACCAAGGAACAAACAAAGAGGTTGTTAAAATCATTTCCCTACAGTCATTAACCGGGTTCTTCTGCTAGCATATATATATATATATATATATATATAAAGCATACACACATATATTTTGAAGATTCCTTCAAGTCCTCTGGAGAGCTCAATGTATGAACATTATATAATTTCATACTTAGTAATATTTACAATCTATCTATCTGTACATATATAAAGGGCAGTTGTGGGAATCTGTTTGTCCGAAGGAAACTTCGAAAATAAAACAATTAACGAAAAAGAAAATATATATACACATTAAATATCACCAGAGTTTGGTTTTTGAGCCAAAATAATAACGATTTGATTTATGTTTGTGAAAAGGATTAAAAAATATAAATGTAAATGATAACAGAATGGAATATTTGTTTGCACTTAATACTTTGAATAGTAAACATTAACGTTTATTTTCAGAGTGTCTAGATCAATGCAAGGTATTTTTTTACATGGGGATTTTAATGGGGCATTCGACGAGGACCCAACCCACGATTGAATAATAATGGATCCGCGGGACTAACTTTACCTCCTCTACCCTGGCGATGCCGGGTGGCCGATTCTAGTTCTATATAAAGGAAAAAAAACTAACAACCAGTCATTTGGCTATTATGAATTAATTTAAATTATAAAATAATTTTTAAATCAAAAGCGTTTCCTGGTTCGAAAAGATATGGGATTTTTTTTTAAAAGAGTTTATGTTTTAGAAATCTGAAAAACCCAAATATTAACCCTATAAAAAAATACGTAACAAGTAACCTGAAGGCACCAGAACTTTCCACATTTAGACATAAAAAAACCGTCACTTGCACATCCTAAACGATGGCTGAAAACACAAGACTGTCCTATTATTTACCGATTTAACATTTGATATTTTCAGGCTTTTGTCCAAATTTCTGAGACGGGGTTCTACTCCAGAGTACAAAATAGACAAAAAAGATTTCTAAAGAATAAAGAAAAAAAATCAAGAACAAAAAATTTGATATTTTCAGGGTTTTTGTCTTGATTTCTGGGGGGAGGGGGTCCACGTCAGAATACAATAGATACTGGATAGAGTAATATATTCAATGGAAGGTAAAAATAATATCAGAAATATGACCTTTGAAATTTACAGCAAACTAATTTTGATCCGCTGAGTGCAACGTTAATAATATAGGAAGTTGGTTGGTTGGTTGGTTGGTTGGTTGGATTTTAAGTTGGTGGTTGATAACATTTATTGTATTGTTTTATGCTTTTTTTTAATGGTTAGAGTCGTGGGAAATAGACTGGTCGGCCCGAGTTCAAATCCTAGACAAGATTGTTTTCATTTCACATAGCACTAATACCCTTGGGAAAGGTATGAATCTATATATTCTCCCTCCAGCTATGGATAAAATAGTAGGGCAGACTGGGCTTTTTAAACTTGGATAAGTAACCAGTCTAGGAGAAGGAAAACTCTGAATTTGAAAAAAACTGAGGTCAATCGTTGATTGGGTGTAGGGCATTCTTTGTGTACCAATTCTTTTCTATCGACTGTGACAAAAAGTGCGGATGGTCCAACACAAACCTTCACCACTATAAACAAACCACTGTGTAGGTTGTTCACTGGATGAACCCTCATGCGTCGAAATCGACGAGAGAATTCATTTTTGTTTTACTTTATGCTGTAGCTCAGTGGATATATATATATATGTCTCTGTGTGTGTGTGTGTGTGTGTGTGTGTACACACACATATATCCTATTATTCATCTCTGTTATATATATATATATATATATATATATATATATATACAATATCAATCCCTGAATGTACATTTCGACCTATCAGGTCTCATCAGCAAGGTTATAGACATGAGATGAGACATAGTTGATGAGACCTGATAGGTCGAAATGTACATTCAGAAATTGACATTTTCTCGATTTGTTTAGCCTTACATTTGAACATATATGCCCACCTAAATTCCTTAATTATTAACTAATTAATTTTCAAAATTAGGTATGACTTCAATTAAGCACATATCCCTCAAAAATATATATATATATATATATGTAGACATATAGATATGAAAAACGATCTTTTTAATTAACTTATATATATGTACGTACACACACACACACACACACACACACACACAAACATATATATATATATATATATATATATATATATATATATATCCACTGACAGTGAAAGTCAACAGCAGAATCGCAGGACAAAGTGCCAAACACAGACGTGCTGGAACGAGCAAACATGAACAGCATGTCCGTCATCATCTGCGAGAGATGCTTGTTCTGGCTTGGTTACGTCAGGAGGAAGGACAAAGGCTGCACCGCCAAAGACCTACTGTATGTCGAATTAGTAGAAGGCACCCGACCGGTAGGGAGACCACACTTGCGCTTTAAATATGTCTGCAAAAAAGACATGAAGACATGTCACATCAGCACCAACACATGGGAGGCTTGTGCAGAAAACCGAGCGGGCTGGCACCTCCTCGTCAAACAAGGGACGAAAAAGAGTGAAAAAAAAGAGAGGAAAGACGCAGCCACAGAAAAAAGAGCCAGAAGGAAGGAGAGACAACAGCAACTCCAGCAAGCATCACTGTTTGATTGTAATCACTGCACCAGGGATTGCCATTAAAAAACTGGTCTGTTCAGCCACTGTAGCGTAATTATTTTAGAATTCTGGAATTGAAAAATAAAACGTTATCGGATTTCTGGAGAAAAAGAAGAAAAAGAAATAAGAACAAAGGTTAAAATTTGAACTCAACTGACCGACCAATGACCCCGGAAATAGATTTAAAAACAAAAACGGAAGTTCCGGGTTTTGACCTGAAACGGATGTGACGCCTGGACTAGAAATGGAAGAGGAGAACAATATTTCCTTTTTCGGCCAGGCTCTAGTGGGATTGAGACGTAGCTCTCGGTTCCCCGTATGGGTTTGGGGATAATAGTACTGAACATGATACTATGTTAGAAAATAATTTGGCCATACCCTCTCGCTCTTTCTCTCTATCCTTCCTTCTCTCTGAAGAAGAACCCATGAACGTAGAAGAAATAAACAGCCCCCGGTGACTATACAACCTGCGCGTGTTGTTTCTGCCCTAACGACGATTACTACTAAAACTTGAGTTGGCCCATGCAACATATATCGTTCTGGAACACCACCCACGCAGATGCAGATAAAAAAAAAGTGGACACTACGCCATCGTCTTTAGTAGACGAAAGGATGTCAACAAGAACAACAATATCGGGTACGTAAATGACGATAGGAGAGAAGAGATGAGAGGATTCTTACTTGTTCTACTTCGTCACTGGCTATTTTCATCTGGGCTGACTTCCTTTCTTTTGCTGGGCTGGGTGTCTCTGCTTATTTCTCAGTTCTAGTGATTAAGCAAGACTTTATTGTTTTTCTTTATTCTTTATTAAAAGCCCCAAACCCAAAAGGGTCCTCAACCGCGCGGTGAGAAGCTGGCATCTTAGGGAATTCGATTTTTTAAAAATCTATTTGCTTTTTGAAATACATTTTCTTAAATACATGTTCATCTATTCAACCAATAGATCGGACCCTAACAGGTACTACCACTCCGGGTCAGAGTGGGCTTGTGAGTAATGGTGACGAAGGGGTATGTATTTTTGTCGTTTTTTGTCGGCAAATTAATGTAGATATTTTACACGCCTCGTACCCAGATTTTTATCGGCAAATCAATGTAGATATTTTACACCCCCCTTAAAATTTGTACAAATTTCAATTGAATTTTTACAAAACTAAAATTCAAATTTCAAAACAATTTGCATACAGTCCGCTCTGTCTGTTTTGATTTTACCTTTTTTTTAAAGAGGGCTAGCGGTGGGTTTGTGTAAAATATCTATATTAATTTGCCGACAAAAGCGACCAAAACCCGATTCGGTAGATATCTAAGATGGGCCAGAAATTCTTCTGACGCCGGTTCATTAAAACAGCGTAAATTAGGGCAGGAGGCCGAGACGATAAAAGATCATAATACCCTACTAGCAAAATAAAAAACACCCTCCGGGCGATGTAAAAATAGATTTTTGAAACATATTACCTGGGTGGTGGGAGTAAAAAATTCAATGTCAGCGATTTGTACCCTAAGTAAGTAAAATCATCAAATTCATTAGAGGATTAAAAAATAAAACAATTTGAAATGTAAACTTTAAATATGTATTAAAATAAAACAAACTATATATAGATATATAATACCAGTCATGTATTTATTAAAACTTGTTTTAAAAAACAATGAGGACTGTCTAATGTTGCATGTTCAAATTTTGAGTGTATTTATTCTATGTTATGACGATTTTGGGTAATGTGACGTAAGCAGTGACGTAGTTTTTGTTACAGACAAAAACTGGAAGCGAATCTCCATTATTCATAGATGACAATGCTATAAGTAAAAATGTTAAAAATCTTCGATTGTGGAGATGAAAAAATACGAAAAAAAAATCCCATGGGCCTTGACTGGAAGAACAGCTTTGCCTATGTCCGACAAAAAAAGACACTCCCTTCCCCAAAAAGAACACCTCGGTTATTCGAACTTAGGCCGCAACGGAGTATTGTCGTTTCCTAGCCAAGGGGAAATTCCCTTCGCTACAGACGACTATACCCTGTTCAATAAAGCCTGAGTCATAAAACTACGTCTTAGCTTTTTCTCTCTCCCTCTCGTTCCTTAAGTTTCATTTCAGCGTACCAGCCCAGAAGAACAAAGAACCATCTTTTATTGGGGATAAGATACTGTTGGAATATTTTTGATATAAGGTGTGCTCTAATTACTCACCTAGATTTTAGACTAACCAAGGTCACGTGAGTTATTCTTGCAACCCATTACTGGCAATACTGCAGGGCTGATAGAATACTTAAGCCCCCCCCCTCCCACATTGGTCATAATTACAACTGCACTCTTTGAGGACGGACATAGGATTGCCGGATCTTTACCAATACTCAGGAAGGACTTATACGATTACCAGAGTAACCAAAAGGTTTCATTATCGAAGGACTCTTTACCAAGAACTCGGAACTCTTTACCAGAGTAACCAAAGGATTCATTATCGAAGGACTCTTTACCAAAAACTGGGATCTCTTTACCAGAGTAACCAAAGGATTCATTATCGAAGGACTCTTTACCAAGAACTGGGAACTCTTTACCAGAGTAACCAAAGGATTCATTATCGAAGGACTCTTTACCAAGAACTGGGAACTCTTTACCAGAGTAACCAAAGGATTCATTATCGAAGGACTCTTTACCAAGAACTCGGAACTCTTTACCAGAGTAACCAAAGGATTCATTATCGAAGGACTCTTTACCAAGAACTCGGAACTCTTTACCAGAGTAACCAAAGGATTCATTATCGAAGGACTCTTTACCAAGAACTCGGAACTCTTTACCAGAGTAACCAAAGGATTCATTATCGAAGGACTCTTTACCAAGAACTCGGAACTCTTTACCAGAGTAACCAAAGGATTCGTTATCGAGGGACTCTTTACCAAGAACTGGGAACTCTTTACCAGAGTAACCAAAGGATTCATTATCGGAGGACTCTTTACCAAGAACTGGGAACTCTTTACCAGAGTAACCAAAGGATTCATTATCGAGGGACTATTTATCAAGGATCCAATTCCACTAGATAAGCACTTCGGCATTAAGGCCAAAGAATGTCCCATAAAACCTTAACAGATACCAGTACAAACAAACATAACTTAATCCCATACGATAATAATAAAGTTCATCCAAGTTGAGAAATGTGTTTACTGAAGTGTCGAAGATATTTCATCTTGAAAAAAAGAAACAGTTAAATGGTCAGTTGAAAAATAAATGTCTTTTAGAAAATACACGTTATCCACCCAGAACAAAATAAAATGAGACCCTTCTTTTGTAAATTGATGATATTGTTATGTCGTTAGATTGTGGATAATAACATATTTTATTCATTTCATCCCCTCCTCCCCCCTCTCTCTCTCTCTCTCTCTCTCTCTCTCTCTCTCTCTCCTCTCTCTCTCTCTCTCTCTCTTCTCTCTTCCATTGTGATTGGCTATCACGTTTATCATTGAGAAAAAAAAGTAGGAGAATAGAAGTTTACATCGGACATTTTGTCCTCGAATAGGGAACAGAGGTAAACAAGACAATTGAAATAGATGAATAAATAAATAAATAAATAAATGAAAGTAAAAATAATTGTTTCCATTTTGTTGACTGTCTTTATTTTGTTGGAGGAATTATGAAACATCCGCATCAACACTTTTATTTGTACAGAGTGAGACATTTAATATCAAATAGCATATATATATATATATATATATATATATATATATATATATATATATATAAATGCATTAGAAATTATCATACAAATGTGAATGGCGATATATATATATATATATATATATATATATATATATATATATATTAACACACAGACACACACACACACACACACACACACATATATATATATATATATATATATATATATAGAGAGAGAGAGAGAGAGAGAGAGAGAGAGAGGGAGAGAGAGAGAGGGGAGAGATACGAGCATACTGAGATAGCAAGCGAGCAAAATTGAGATAGATATGAACAGACATGAGATAAACTGGTATATGAACAGATATGAAGAGACTGATATATATATATATATATATATATATATATATATATATATATATATATATATATATATATATATTCAGATATGTACACACAGATATATATATATATATATATATATATATATATATATATATAGAGAGAGAGAGAGAGAGAGATAGCTAGAGAGAGAGAGAGATGTTAACTAAGATAAACTCATACACATATATACACTTCACACACACACACACACACACACACATATATATATATATATATATATATATATATATATATAGAGAGAGAGAGAGAGAGAGAGAGAGAGAGAAAAGAAAGAAATAGAGAAAGAGGGAACAGATAAACATAGAGATATTGAACATACTGAGATAAAATGAAAGATAGATAGATAGATAGCGATAGACTGAGATAAACTCATACACACACATACACACACACACAGACACACACATATATATATATGTATATATATACATACATACATATATATATATATATATATATATATATATATATATATATATATAAGAGAGAGAGAGAGAGAGAGAGAGCAGATAGATAGATAGATAGATAGACAGATTTTGAACATACTGTGATAAAATGAATAATAGATAGATAGATAGATAGATAGATAGATAGATAGATATCCACCGACTGAGATAGGCTGCAATAAACTTAGATATACACATATATATATTGATAATGAACATACTGAGATAGAGATAAATTGTTTTTTGTTTTTTTGTAATACAATTTATTTTTAACATTCGGTGTTTATGCAATTTATATAAAGATGAGTTGGTTTTGTAAAATGTATATATCAAAACTTCCATTCACTCTAATGACTCCACATGTCGTGACTCAATAAACACTAAAAGCAAGTCAGCAGGTGCTAGAATTTGTACAAATAACTGTGAATAGATACAATGAATAAAATATTAATTCATTTTCTATTATTCAATTCTCTTACACTTTCTACATTTTCGCAAACAATGTTGTTGTCTTTTGTTTTTTTGTTTTTTGTTTTTTGTTTTTTGTTGTTTTTCTTATACTATGATGTAATGGTTAGCGAGAATAGCGACAGAACTATTATGTTTATCATTTATTCCCTGCTATTTTTCTCAGAGTCCCTACAAAGAATTGTGACGAACCGAATCCTGACACTGAGCCACTTTTCAAAGCTTACTGACTTTCTCCAACACGTTCTGTATTTTCACAATGTTGTTTTACGAAGCAATTGTTAGCGAGAGAAAAGCAAGTTCGTGAGATCGAATCCATTTTCTACTATTGACAAGTTATCGAACTTGGTTAGTGGGTGGAGTTTTATGGTATGTCAACCCTTGTCGAGTTATTTTTTTTACCGAAGACATTTTTTTTTTATTCGTAATGGGTACTCATTCTTTCAACACTTTCCATGAATTTACCACAGGAGAATTCGTTGGATGGGGCTGTCTCAACTGACCTAGGTTGAATACAGTCACAGAAACAGAAAAAAAAAGAAAAATAACCACGTGTGATTTAAATTATCCGTTCCAGATGGTTGGTTTGTTGGTTGGATTTTACGGCATGTCAGCCCTTGTTTGGTTATTTTATGCCGAAGATATTTTGTTTTATTCATTCTTTATGGGTATTTAATTTTTCTTTAAATTAATTTATTCTTAAACTCATTTTTATTCATTTTTCTATTTAACCCATCAATGGGTTTCTAGCTGGTACCCCCATTCCAAGTTGGAGTGGACCTGGGAGTAATGGTGATGAAGGAGTAATCCACACTCCCCAGAGCTCCAGAATTGAAACTTCACAATAAGATAGATTTTAACGTCATACTCACGATACTAAGACCCTCAGACACTGCCTTCTAACACATATATATGTGTGTGTTGTTATTGTTGTTGTTGTTGCTGTTGTTGTAGAGGGATCCACGTATGCTTCTTAGTTGATATATATATATATATATATATATATATATTATATATATATATATATATATATGAAATTTTTAATGTTAAGTTTCGTTTTTAATTCAACGAGATAAACGAAACTTAACATTAAAAAACTGAGTTTCTTATATTTCTTACCTAATGCTTCATACTAAATCCTAACAATATATATATATATATGGGTGGGCGTAAAGACTCTTAGCAAATATCATTAGAGGATATCCCTTTTGCATGTGTGTATGCGTAAGTGTTTCAAGGTGACGTAATATACAACTGTATTTAAGAATCTGTTTGATGTTTTCGACGCTGAGGTTTGTGTAGTATGAAGTGAGAAATCGGCAACATTTTAGCGTAGTTGGAGGTGAGAAATAGGAGACGCGATGTCTTGGTAGAGGTGAGCAGTCTGTAGCATGTTGGCGTGGTGGGGGGTGAGAAGTCAGTAGCGTAATGGCGTGGTAGAGGTGAGAGGACGGTAGCGTGATGGCATGGTAAGAAGGGCAAGCAGTTTAGAATTATTGATTCAGACTTGCTCATCTTGTAGTCTGTGGTCCCTTTGCCCTGAATAGAAAAACGTATCTCTTTTCAGAAGCAACCGCTAGGTCAAAGTGGGTCCACCGAAATTAATTTGAATTTGAGCGCGAATATTTTTGAAAATTTTTTGGTAAGAATTGCAAATCGTCGTCAAAATTAAAACGGAAAAATTTGGCTTGAACATGAAATTTATGAATTTAATTATCACTAAGGACACGATTTATGTTATTTGTTACTTAAATTTTAATCGTTAGTTGTGTTTTTAACCGTTTTTTATTGGAAGTTATTTTCCTACAGAGGGCCGCAAGAGAACTAATTTTTAAGAAAGATGAATATTTTCCGAGAATTTATTAACATAAAAACACGGATTATTATACTTTTTGTCATCCATACTTAAGAAAAGCACGCGTCGCCTGTAATATTGAAATAGAAAGTACGTTTTTTGTTTGTACATGTTTATTAATTCTAACTAGTCTTATCATTCTTCTGTTTTAGTTTATCTATTTTTTTTCCTTAAACACAACTAACGGTTAAAATTTAAGTTAAAAATAATATAAATCGTGTCCTTAGTAATAATCAAATTCATTAAAATCTATACCCAAGCCAAATTGTTCGTTTTTATTTTGACGACGATTTGCAATTTTAACTGTTTTTTATTTTATTTTGTGTGTGTTTATTTTGTCGGAAGGCTGTGGGGAAACCTACTTGCATACGGACTATTTTACGACACAATTTTCTCAAACGTCACAGCGTGAACATCTGGTTCTCAGTATTTTTTATTTGATACCTGTACAGACACACCAGTGTTTCTAGTTCGGTATGGCTTGGTTTAATAACATATAAACCATGTGGGTTATTTAATGTCAAATCATTTGTTTTGTTTTTTTGTATATATGATTTATATGTAAATAGTTTTTTAATAAGTAGTTTGTTTTTAAGCAAGTTCTGAGATTGCAAGACAACAGTTGGTAATCAATTTTGCTTAGCGTCAGGTGTATTTTTATAAAACTCATTTTTATCTATTTAAACCATAGATGGGACTCTAACAGTTACTAACACTCCGCTGAGTAACGGTGATGAAGGGGTACTCCCCACTCATTTGAACTTCAAAATTTAAATTTCACCACTAGATGCAGTTTAATATCATACCCAGAACAATAAGACCCTCAGCCACCGCCTTCTGGCACCTATATGATAAAAAAAAAGGTTATGGGTTTGCCAAAAGAACAATATGACAGGGACAATCATATAGGTGCTATGGCTGGACCAGCTGATTGTTCAGAGAGAGCTTCTTCGATCTCCCATCTAACCTAAGTGAGCTCTAAACTAGAGCGTTGCAAGTTATGGACTTCTCAGTAACCAGGATTCCGTACTTAATCATCACGGGTCGCCACAGATTGTCCCATTGATGGGGATTTTACCCCTCTGCAGTGGTTCAGTCGGCGTTTTCTGTAGCTACAGCCGACAGGGCGATCTCACCCCTCTGCAGGGGTTCAGTTGACGTATTCTACAGCCCCAGCCAATAAGGCAGTTTTACTCCTCTGAGTATTCTACAGCCATAGCCAACAGGGCGGTCTCACCCCTCTGCACGGGTGCAGTCGGCGTATTCTACAGCTCTAGCTGACAGGGTGATCTCACCCCTATGTAGTGGTGAAGTCAGAGTACTCTACAGCCCCAGACGATAAGGCAGTTTTACCCCTATGCAGGTGTGCAGTCGGCGTATTCTACAACCTCACCCGACCAGGCGCTCTTACTCCTCTGCGGTGGTGCAGTCGACGTATTCTACAACCCCAGACGACAGGGCGATCCTGTCACTCTGCAGGGGTGCAGTTGACGTATTCTACAGCTCCATCGACAAGACAGTCTTACTCCTCTGCGGGGGTGCAGTCGCCGTATTCTACCGCTCCAGCCAACAGGGCGATACTGCCCCTCTACAGGTGTGCAATCGGCATATTCTACCGCTCCATCCGACAGGGCGACCACATTTCTGGCGTCGTACATAAGTAAACTAAACTTCGTAAATGACAACAGAAAAACGAAACCAAGATTTAAAAATCTATCCAAAAGCAATTTCAATAAAAGGTCCACTAATTATTCATTTATAAATTGATTTGTTCATGAAAACTTTATTTTATAGGAAAATTTGAAAATATTTTCAGTTATTAGTAAAAATAAATAAATAAATAAATAAAACATTCGAGTAGTTTCTGTATTTTAGTTTATGAAAACTAAAATCTCAGTTGTACACAAAAATAATTTACATTTTTATGAGATAAATCCCCGGAGAAATTAATTTGGGGAAACTGAGATGTGAAAAAGAAAAAGATGCGTTGTTATCGGAATTGGAATAGTATTAGTATACTGTTTGGTTTGGAAACTTTGTAATTACTTTTCCTTTATTAAAGTATACTAAGTCAACGAGTAGAAATTCAAGTTTAATTGGTATATATATATATATATATATATATATATATATATATATAGATAGATAGATAGAGAGAGAGAGAGAGAGAGAGAGAGAGAGAGAGAGATATTATATTATTATACTAAAGCTGAGATAAACAACTTTTATTTCCTTAAGGCTATTCAGGTTAATGATACAAAATTTATACTAAAATATTCCTTGGTTTCAAGACTAATAAATGTTTGAAAAAATTCCATTTTAATTGGTTTTAATTAGTCATAATTAGCAATTAAGTCAAAAATTGATCCGTCCCTCACCGTCATTCTGCATGTTACTCTCACCCTCTCTATACTTGATTACCTCCTCCCTCTATGAAGATAGTCTCCCTATGTGTGTGAGAGTGAAAACGGAGAGTTATTGTGTTAGAGATATTTAACTATGTTAAAATTAATTAGGGGTGAGTAGGTACTGGTGTAACTACTGTACACAAGTAGTGGAACCGTCCAATAAAGCCTCCTCTGCAGCAGATATAAAAAAAAGGATATTTTTACTGTGACGTCGGGGAAGGGGGATGTAGATTATAATCCGCTACTTCTGGGTAGCGAAATCTTTCTTATATATATATATTATATATATATATATATATATATATATATATATATATAAGAATCTTATATAAAATTCTTTTAGAAATCAAACAATTATAAATATAAATTAGGGAGAACACGCGGAATTCTTCAAAATGTGTCAATTAATGATCCAATTTTAATAAATGTTCTGTATATGGAGCTGTAGATAACAAGGCTAACTATGTTTAGGTAATTGTGATCCGGAAAAAATAAATACAACCGGAGGATTAAAACAACATTAGTTTCCTCTCTGGGTAGAGAGAGAGAGAGAGAGAGAGAGAGAGAGAGAGAGCGAGAGAGAGTCAGTCGGTCGCATTAATGTTTTAACATCAGCAGTTACAGTCATTATCTGCTGGAAACTTGAATTTCTCTCTCCCTCTCACACTTTACGCGAATAGAGAAAGTAACACATATAATGATTAGGTATTCTAAATATATTGAGAGGAGTAGAAAGAAACAGGCAGGAAATAAAGAGAGAGAATGGTGGATTTTTGACTTAATTGCAAAATAACCACTAATTAGAACCAAATGAAATGGAATTTTTTCAAATATAATTTAATCCTAAATGTAATTAATATTTTGGGATGTGTTTTGTGTCATTAAACTGCATAGGAAAAACCACTTTAGGTGCCAAAAGTTGATTAACTCAGCTTTAGTACAATAATAATAATAATAAAAATAATAATATATATATATATTATATATATATATATATATATATATATATATATTGGTTTGAAAATCGGTCACTTTCTCGCCTATGGGATTTTCTAAATCAGTGCTTTGAAAATCGCATTGCGGAGGCGTGGTTATCGTTGTAGAAAGTGGACCCAGTAAGATGATTTCAAATTCTGTACCAGGCTGGTAGCATTTCAAATAGCGCTAATACCCTTGGTGTGCATCCAACTATTACACCTCCAGTTATGGGTAAATAGTAGGACAGACTGGGCTCTTTAAACTTGGTTAGACAGCCAGTCTAAGAAAAGGAAAACTCTGAATTCAAACCTGTTAAATTCTGCTTAAAAAATTGATCTTGTGTCACATCGTATCCGTGCGGAGGGGTTGGGTAAATATATGGATGATAATTTTTTTTTAAACTTATTTTTTTTTGTTAGTCTTTTTTACCTACCCCAAGAGTATTAATGCTATATTAAATGCAAAAATAACTCGTCCAGGATTTGAACTCCTGTCGCCGAGTTCATTTCCTATACACCGCACGCCTCCACAAATAAAAATAACGATGTAAGGTTTTTTTTTTTCATGCCCAACCATCTACCTCCATTATTACCGTTGCGCTCAGCAGATCACATTTTATTTTGTTGAAAACTTCAAAGTTCATATTTCTAAGGTTATAGTTTTTTTTTTTACTTTCCATTGAATGTATTCGTTTCTGTTCAGTGTCTATTGTACTCTGGAGTAGAACCTCCCCTCTCAGGAATCTGGACAAAAATCTGAAAATATCAAACGTTTTTTTTTTTTTTTGGTTTGTTTTTTTTTTTTTTTTTTGTTGCTTTTTGTATTTTTACTTTTTTTTTTTTGTTGTTTTTTGTTTGTTTTTGTTTTTTTTTTTGCTATTATTTAATTTTTTTGTGTGTGTATTTAAAAAAATCGGATACGAATTTTCATTAAGAAAATATTTTAACGATGTCATTGCTTAATTGTTATTTCGGAGCGCGGGTTTTCTTTCTTTCATTATTAAAATCGCACGCGCTTTTGGTGTCGAAGAACGACACCATGAATTCGTTCGTGATGAAATGGTATTTTCATTTAGTGGATAATCAGTTTGCGTCACGAGTTTTCGGGGCGTCTGCCGATAAAGGTCACGCTTCCGAAAAAAAAAAACGAAAAAAGAAATTCGTAAAAAAAAAATGGTGGTTGTATAAACATCATGGCGGAAACACGAGAACGGGACGAGATTTCCACGTGACAAACAATCACTATTTTATTTTTTCGCTCTTTTAGAATTTTAATTTTTTTATAGAAGTAAACAAATTAAGAATAAATAAATAAAAAATAAATAAACCGATGAAATAAGAGACCTTTTTGTTAAAAAAATCTATTATTTAAACTGATGTGCCAGAAAAATAGAGACACATGTGTTGTATATCTA
>CM042151.1:67297559-67325059 GCA_023376005.1 Doryteuthis pealeii | reverse complement strand
GCTGGAGGGAGAGTAGGATTCATACCTTTCCCAAGGGTATTAGCACATATATGATAAAAAGACGAATAGGGTTGAGACAATCATACCGGTTTTAGGGCTTGGCGTGACCAGCCGATTGATCGGCGGGGGGGGGGGTGCTATCCGACCGACCGTCAAGCCCAAGTAAAGGCCAAAATGGAGTGTTGCATATCATGAACTGGTCACTCACAAGGATTCCGTCCTTAAGGATCACGGATCGCTACCCACGGCTAAAAGGTGGCCCCATTGGGATGGGGGTCTTATCACTCTGCAGATGTGCTTTCGGCGTATTCTAACAGACAGGTTTTCGAGGAATTGTTCCCACTTGTAGCCATGTCAGTACTATTGTATGCTTACACCATTTGGACTTTAACAAAACGCTTGAGGAAAAGGCTTAATGAGAAATACCCAAAGATGCTGCGTGGTGTTTTAAATGAATTCTGGAAGTGAGCTTGCTGTTGTCCCACACTCTTGCTGTGAGCTTCCCAAAAGTTGAGGCAGCTTTTCCGATCCGGCAACTGAGTTCAGTATCAAGTGACAGATTGTCGGTGATGGTGGACCCAAGGTAGGTGAAGATGTTTACGGCTTCCGGGGTGTAGCTGTTGATGGTGATGGGGGGAGGATACTGGAAGTAGCACCCAACAAAATACCAGCTGCACGGCCACTTACCACGCATCTCACAAACCATCCAAGCATAAAAAGGCTTGAGAGTTTGCCAATAGGGTTGAGACAATCATGAGACGTTCCATCCTTAATGTCGTCACCCACGGCCATCAGCTGGCCAACAGGTAATTTTTTTCTTCTTTCATAACATGTGGGGTGAGGGTTAAATTTGACAACTAATATTGGATTGGATATTTGGTAAATTGAATCAATATTGAAATAGATACAGTGAATGATTATTTCGAATGGTTGTTTTGAGTTGTTTGTTATAAATCAATGAGAAGAAAAAGCTTAAAAATTGGGATTCTTTATAATGTGCAGCAACATGATCTTCCAAACATACTCTCATGCGTCAAAGTAATAGAATTGGATTTATGCATATACAGGGTGTCACAGAAGTCGCGCACCATGTATGAAAATACATATAAAAAGTATAAAAAGACATATGAATATCAATTTTATTCATCATAATCATAATAGATACTCAAATTGTTCACCTTCTCCATTGATACATACATCAATTCTCTTTATAAAAATGAAATGTCTGTATCTTAAGAATACGATGTACTGATGATTTGCTAATCGTAAGCTCCTGGCTTATTTTCCTTACTGATTTCACGGGGCTTCTAGCAACATTCGCCAAAACCATAGTTGATGTTGCTTCATCAGTTGCACTCTTTCGTCGACCACATCTCTCGCGGTCAGCAACTGAGCCAGTTTCTTGGAAACGTTTTATCAAACGGCAGACAGTGGTATGGTTTAATGTTTTTTCTCGCTCGGGATGAGTGCGGTTGAATTCTTCAGCTACAGAGCGGTATGTATCCCCATCTTTTCAAAACATAAAAAAGAATTTAACTCTTTCTTGTATTGTTAATTTCTCACCCATATCCAATGAAATCTGAAAAATAAAAAAAAATAAAAAATTATATGGTGCGCGACTTCTGGAACACCCTGTAGAAAAATCATAGAAAAATATATTTTATTCATTAATTACCACAAATTGAATTTCTAATTGTTGAGTTAAAATGCATATATATCTATTATCATACTAAAGCTAAGCGAAACACTTTTTAGTTTCTAAAGGCTTTTTTACGGTTTAGTTTTATCATCATCATCATCATTGAAGAGTTTTTATCTTATTATATATATATATAATTATATAAGGATTGCTTTTAATATATGATAGTATTAGAAATCAGTAATAGCTAATAATTATTTATTAAACCCAGTTTTGTTAAAATCATTATGCAAATTATTCCCATTATACTTTGTAAATCTTTATTTTTTTTACAGATATATAACACATATTTCAGGATTTTAGATGCATTAATAATACTAGTACAAAATAAAAAACACCCTCCGGGCGATATAAAAATAGATTTTTGAAACATATTGCCTGGGGGGTGGGAGTAAAAAAATCAATGTCAGCGAGTTTGTACCCTAAGTAAGTAAAATCATCAAATTCATTAAAGGATTAAAAAATAAAACAATTTGAAATGTAAACTTTAAATATGTATTAAAATAAAACAAACTATATATAGATATATAATACCAGTCATGTATTTATTAAAACTTGTTTTAAAAAACAATGCGGAATGTCTAATTTTGCATGTTTAAATTTTGAGTGTATTTATTCTATGTTATAACGATTTTGGGTAATGTGACGTAAGCAGTGACGTAATTTTTGTTTCAGACAAAAACCGGAAGCGAATCTCCATTATTAATAGATGTGCAGTTTTGCGGCAAATCTATCGCAGCTTTAATAGAGACATTGTTAATAAATAAGAAGATAATTAAAATTAGATAATGACTATTTTATAATCGTTGGGTATATAACTTAAATAACTAAGGAAATCGTGACGTTAGTGGTGACGTAGTTTCAGTTACACACAGTGACATAATCTCCATTATAATAAGATTAACTAATACAATTTACTCATAAAATACAATAAAATGAGGAAAAGTGAAAACTGAAAAAAGTCATTTATCAAAAGTAAAGATCTTTTTGATGAAATTTGGAAATGGAAACATTTTTCCCCAAACATATTTTACGAATTCGGGGGGGGGGGTCTTACCCCTCTGTAGAGGTGCAGTCTGTGTATTTTAAAGCTCCCACCGACAGGGCTTATTTTGGTGGTGAATATTTTCTGTCAATCAACGGTGGATGTAGGCAAGAGTTTAGTAAGTGTAAACACATTGATTTTCGATTACTGATTTTAACTTTTAAAAGTTTTTCTTTTTTTTATTCAACTTTTAAACCATAATTCATTGGATAAATACATTTTGTTTACTTTTCTTGAAGTTATAAATTGGTGGTTGTTCATAAATGAAAGATTTACAATAGAGACTTTGAAAATGGAAAAATTAAAGTAAATGTTTCTCTTCTTAAGACAATTTTTCACTTATATTTTATTAGAAATGTGTTCAGTAAAAATGAAAAAAAAATACATATTCACATTAATCTTTTTAGAGATGGTTTTCATACTGAAAATTCTTTTTTAATTCTTTAGTTCTTTCACTGTCTGTAATAGACTGTGATTTTGTAATTTGAATTTAACAATGTTGAATACATATCTATCACTAAAATGAAAAAATATTTTGTGTAACTATTTTTTATAAATTTGTATGTATTTTATTAGACACTATTTTTGGTATAAGAGTTTGTTTGCATTATAAATCCTTTAAGGAGTAATAACCCTTTTAATTTGCAGGCTGAGAAGACGTGTTTATTGTCTGTTGTAGAAAAGTTGTCTGTGTACATTTTTTATGTTTTTATCAGTTTTTATTTCTGTTTTAAAATAACAACTGATAAAACATAAGAAGGATTGAATAATCTTGATATAGTTTCTATGAATAAAATCTCCAAATAAACACTCCAGAATTAACTAACATTTTTTTGTACTTTTAGGACATTTTATCAACGCCTTTAAATACATGTTTGGGCGTTTTTCATTAGTTAATTCCGCTCCTCCAGTTCGGAAAAGTCGTGGTTGTTAGTATAGCTTATACCCAGAACTCCAGGGCACCTCACGTGGTGTAATGGTTAGCAAACTAGATTTGCAGACCATTGTTAGTGAGTTCGATTCTCATTAGGCGCCCCTTATTTCTGGCTTTGTGCTACATCTAAGCTAAGCTAAGTAAATAACTGGGCACCTCCTGTGGTGTAATGGTTAGCAAGTTAGATTAGCAGACCATTGATAGCGAGTTTGTTTCTCTGGGCGCCCTATACTTCTGGTCTTGTGCCACATCTAAACCAAGCTTAGTAAATAACTGGGCACCTCCTGTGGTGTAATGGTTAGAGTTAGATTAGCAGACCATTGATAGCGAGTTTGTTTCTCTGGGCGCCCTATACTTTCTGGTCTTGTGCCACATCTATAACCAAGCTTAGTAAATAACTGGGCACCTCCTGTGGTGTAATGGTTAGCAAGTTAGATTAGCAGACCATTGATAGCGAGTTTGTTTCTCTGGCGCCCTATACTTCTGGTCTTGTGCCACATCTAAACCAAGCTTAGTAAATAACTGGGCACCTCCTGTGGTGTAATGGTTTAGCAAGTTAGATTAGCAGACCATTGATAGCGAGTTTGTTTCTGGGCGCCCCTATACTTCTGGCTTGTGCCACATCTAAGCCAAGATTAGTAATAACTATACCCAGAACTCCAGGGCATCTCATGTGGTGTAATGGTTAGCAAGCTAGATTAGCAAATCATTCTTAATGAGTTCGATTCTCACTGGGTGCCCCATACTTCTGACCTTGTGCTGCATCTAAGCTACACCTAGGGTGCCTCTCGTGGTGTAATGGTGAGCAAGGTAGACTGGCAAACCAAGACTTGTGAGGTTTGAGCATCACTGGGTGCCCCTTAAATTCGGCCTTGTGTCACATCTGAGCGAAGCTTAATAAATAACTATACACAGAACTACAGGACATGTGGTTAGCAAGCTAGATTAGCAAACCATTGTTAGTGAGTTCGATTCTCACTGGGTGCCTCATACTTCTGGCCTTGTGCCGCACCTAAGCTAAACTTAGTAACTATACCCAGAACTCCAATAATCACCTTTAAGATATTTTGCAAGTATCATAAAAAGAATATTTACTTTTACTCCATGATGCTGACTTTTTATACAATTTCTGAGGAATAATGCACACACACACACGCACACACACACACACACACACACACACACATATATATATATATATATATATATATATATATATATATATATATATATATATATACTAAATCGATGAAAGAAAAAAACCTTAAATTTACTTTATGCAATAATTTATTTCAACAGCAATCATAGCATCTTCAGACAGAGCAAGGGCATAGTTGCTACTTGTTACATGAAGCAAAATTAACGTTTTCTAAATGTATTTACTATATTGCTCTGTCCGTCTACACACCTCGAACAAGGCACATCGAGCTCCCACCACGGATGGCCTGTATCATTATAGTTGAACCTCATTTGGAATGATCCTCATCACCAAGGTGGATTCTTCTATCGTGAACGATAGATGAGAGTCAACAGTGAGGGATTACTTTCCTCTCATGTTATGCATGCTAACAAAAGACACTTTGTGTTTCCTCGAGTGTGATAGCAGCCCAGCCTTGCTGCGAGCTATGAAGCCACATGACAGATGGAATTCCCTAAAGTGAGAGTCAGATGTTTTTGTTTTAAAGTGAGATTGAGCTGATCTCGATGTTTCAGTCTATTTTCTTCAAAGCTCTTTAATCTAGCGAAACATGACTTACGCCATTCTTTCCGATTTGATGCTAGATTTTCCCAAGCACTCAGGTGAAGCGTTTCAAGTTTCAAATATATATATATATATATATATATATATATATATATCTTATTATAATGGAGATTGTGGGTTTGTCTGTCTGTAACCGAAACTATATTACTATACAAGTTAAAATTCCCTTTGTTATTTACATCACATTCTCCATGATTTTATTTTTATTTAAACCTCAATTATTAACAAAATTGTTTTACATCATTAAGACTGTTAACCATATCTACATACTAATAACATGCAATTGCATTTATATATACAACAAAATAGCAGTTTACAGTGTGAATGGGAAAGCTAATTTGCATATTGATCTTAAACATTTGATTTTAATAAATATGTGCTTAATATTCTTGATTTCTAATTGTTTGGTTTTATCTTTTTGAATATGAGCAAAAATATCTTCAATAAATCTTAAAAGAAATCCATTAACAAGAAGAAATAACTGTAATTTTATTCTTTACTTCCTATTTTAACTAAACAGTTTAATTAGGAAAATTTACCAATGAAAGACGGGAGTAACAAAAAATGATGGAAGAGTTAGTTTCAAAGTTGTTCTATTTTTCAATCATACCCCCTCTGTTCCAAATCTTTTTATCTGAATTTTTATTCAGTTTCATTAGCCTTTCTAATTTAATATGATATTTTATTATATTAAAACTTAAATACTTGCACCCGGAGGGTGCATATATTTGCTAGTATATATAAGGGTTTTATAATTTGCTCGAAGCATTGTGTTTATATTGGTTTGGTGGTTGGTTTTGAAGGCTATCATAATGCAAGTGTAAAGAAAAATAAGATAACAATGGTGTTGTTTGTTAAGCTGTGATTTATTCTTAATATTTCGAGATAAAAATCTCTTCTACAGAAGATATCCGGAACTGAAGTTGTTGTCTTGTTATGATACATTTTACATAATTTGTATCATTTTCAAAAACAATTTCGTTTAGCTGAGAAATGCCATAACAAGACAACTTCAGTTCCGGATATCTTCTGTCGAAGAGATTTTTATCTCAAAATATTAAGAATAAATCCCAGGTTAACAAACAACACCATTGTTATCTTATTTTTCTTTACACTTGCATTATGATAGCCTTCAAAACCAAACCACCAAACTTATATATATATATATATATATATATATATATATATATATATACTCAAAAAACTTATGACTTTTTTTTTATTCTTCTGCATTACACAAATCTATCTGTCTGTAAGAAATATATATACACACACACACACACACACACAACACATATATATATATAATATAATATATATATATATATATATATATATAATGTAATCAATGATCGCATAAAAGATGTTATTTACTGATTTAGATACTCAATGCCCAGACAAATCGATTTTTCATGAGATCTGTAGATAAGCGTGCGATTTATATCGACCATGTTTTCCCCAAGTAAATATTTATTTAGTATACAAATTAAGGTGTATCATTAAGTCCGTAGCCTGGCACCCTGAAGTCTGAGTGATAGCAAGTATCCACAGGTATCCAGGACTCTCCTAAGTATTCTAGCTGATCTTAACAGTGCTGTAGTCTGGATGGAATTAATTCTTCCTTTGACCTTCAGTTCCCCCATTATCTTTTCCAGGTCATTGGGACTGTTCCAAGTGCACTATCTACTATTGGTATCACCGTCACCTTCATGATTAACAGATTCTTTAGCTTTATGACAATATCCTAGAGCCCTGTTGGTGGCGCATAGGAATACACCGACTGCATCTCTTCAGAGGGTTACTATCACCTGTAGGGCGTAGGTGGCGACCGGGATGCTTAAGGACGGAATCCTTGTGACTAATCAGTCCATGACATACAACGCTTCACTTTGGCTCTTACTTAGGCTAAACTGGCAGTCGGAGAGGCCCACTTCGATCAATCAGCTAGTCACGTCAAGCCCTAGCACCTATATGATTGTCCCGACTCTATTACCCTTGGGGCAACCCAAATCCTTTTTATTATATATGTGTTAGAAGGCGGTGGCTGAGAATCTTGGTGTCCTGGGTATGACGTTTAAACTTCATCTAGTGGTGAAATTCAAATTCTTGAGCTCTGGGGAGAGTAGAGTGCCATTACTCCCAGGTCCACCCTGACCCGCAGTGGTAGTATCTGTTAGGGTCCTATCTATGAGTTAATAGAAAAAAATGAGTTTAAAAATGTATATTTTTAAATGAGTTTGTAAAAGAATGTTGAATACCTATCAAGAATCAATAAATCAAAACACTTTCGGCATAAAATAACCCAACAAGGGTTGACCTGACGTAAAATTCAACCAACCTGCTAATAATATCCTAGTATTTGTCTTTTCGCTTTTTTTCATTTTCAAGTTGTTTTCATCTGGTTAGTTAATTATAAGACAGGTCTTCTGACCGGGATTGGGTAATCCGTTTTTATCTCAAAGTTACAGAAAATTGTATATGTCTCATTTTTAGAGCAAATTCTGGTTTGTACATATGTCATTTGTCAGTATAACAAAATTTTAATCTCTTGCGCCATTACCAGTGAATCACCATTCCCTCTCAAGTATGCGTAGTGCTGTATTCCTTTTGTGCAAGTTTGCTGCATTCGCTTATGTCACTAACCTTTCCATCCAGTCTACATATTACCCACACTTATTCATCTGTGTATTACGATTTTTGCTTTAATATACTTACTCCTAACGGCATTATTTTCTACTGATAAAATAAACTCAGTGTCACTCTTCAGATTTCCTGTTTGATTATCTTGTTAGTATAATATGGACGCCAAATTGCTACTTATATTTATGAACTTTTCCAAAATCAGCAGCAGGCAGTTTCGGTAAAAATTGGCCAATGAGAAAGGTTTACAGAACGCATTTAAGATCGTTGGTAATTGTCCTGAAATCAAATGCAAATTGAATTGTCTGCGATCAAGACCTACATACGATGATTACAAATACTACATTCTTTTCTACCTAGGATTTCAAGGAATACTACAGACTTTCTGCTACAAGGAGTATCTACTAATACCATACTCTTTTCTACCTAGTATTTCAAGGAATATAACAGACTTTCTACTACAAGGAGTATCTACTGACATCATACTCTTTTCTACGTAGGATTTCAAGAATACAACAGACTTTCTACTACAAGAAATATCTACTGACATCACACTCTTTTGTACCTAGGATTTCAAGGAATACTACAGACTTTCTGCTATAAGGAGTATCTACTGACATCACACTATTTTCTACCTAGGATTTCAAGGAATACTACAGACTTTCTGCTATAAGGAGTATCTACTGATATCACACTCTTTTCTACCTAGGATTTCAAGGGATACTACAGACTTTCTGCTATAAGGAGTATCTACTGATACCATTCGCTTTTCTACTAAGGATTTCACGAAACTGAACAAGGATTAACCGACTGAACCAAAACTTAATACCGACTTTTATTTACCAACAGAAAAAGTAAACGTCTAAAATGGCGACATGAATTTCCACATTTCCCCTTCGTTGCCATTTCCAGATTATAAGTAAAAGTAAGTAAAATCGTCGAGGAGGCCTAAAGTCGGTATTAGCCAGACAGCCAGGGAGTCTATCCCCTTTTCAGTACCGCTAGACCAAGGAGATCGTTTTTTAGCGTCCGAAGTGGAGCGCCACACCTATCATCAGCCCCTTACTTTACCACACAGATCCCTGTGCTACTCATACGCTGGGTTGGCGAGGGCCAGTCTCGTACCAGGAACTTTGTGGTTCCCAGGCGGACGCTCTACTGACTGAGCTAGTCGCATGCAGTTTACTTAGTTTGTCGCTTGAAGTATCCGTACAGTTGTTTTTCGATCCATTTCTGTTTCCTTCAATTTTTTTTTGAGTGTGTTAATAACTTATTTCTGCTGATATTGCAGATTCTGGCCGCTGTGATTAGACTTTCTTTAATCGTTTTTCAAATATCTCTCGAGTCCCTGAATTTGTAGGGCATCGTGAAATCGTAAAAAATAAAAACAAAAAAAATAACGAGCATGCGTAACACAGATTTCGAATGTTCACAGTACAACGTCACGTGACACGCTTACTCGCAACAATTACGGTCCACTTCCTGCTGCGCGTGCGCATGCCTGTCTTGGGTTTAGTCGTTTTTGCATCAGTGAAAATATAGGAACTTGTCGATCCGCCACCCGCCACCCCCATACTCATCCATCGAGTCCCTGAATTTGTAGGGCAGCGGAAAATTGCAAATCAGCACGCATAACACAGATCCGAATTTTTAGAGTACAACATCACGTGACATGCTGTCGCGAAAACGACAACAGTTCACTTCCTGCTGCGTGCGCATGACTGTCCCGGATCTAGTCTTTGAGCAACTGAAAATATAGGAACATGTCAGTCACCCTACACATACTCAGCTGTGCTGGAAGTCCTGACCCTTTACCAGCCATCGGCCGGTATATCAGCTAGAATGATTGCAATAACTCAAATCTGTTTCAATCAAACATAATGAAAAGATAAAAAGAAGGAAAGAAAGAATAAAAAAGAGTAAGAGACAGAGTTAAATCAAGATTATTATACTTTCTACATATTGAACTATTTACAATAGCTCTTAAGTAAACATATAAAACGTTGTAATGATTAAATTATGATACTGTGGTACATCCACAGGTCCTGCTAGTGAAGAGAGTTAAATCAAGATTATTATACTTTTTTCATATTGAACTATTTCAATAGCTCTTAGGTAAACATCCCAAACATTGTAATATCTAAATCATCATACTGTGGTATATCATCAGGTCCCCCAAATTTATGAATAATCAAATTTTGGTATTACATATCCCGTAAGGAGTTGATATCCAGTTAACAAATTATTTAACAAATTAATCAAACCAATCGTATTTATGTCGGGGTGGGGGCAAAGTTTAGGTACCAGAGAAGTATGCCGAAAAGGAAAAATTGTGATATCGTGAAAAGTACCTGGTAACTATTAACCATAACATTTATTATCTAGATGTAGATATAATATAAATAATTCATTTATATATCTAGATAATAGATTAAAATAATTTATTATAAACTATTTTAATTTTTTATATGTATGTCACATGTCATGTTTCTATTAATTTTAACTTAACTAATCAAGTCATTTTAGAATCTAATAAAGATAGCTCATTCAA
Source organism: Doryteuthis pealeii (assembly GCA_023376005.1). Lineage (NCBI taxonomy): Eukaryota > Metazoa > Mollusca > Cephalopoda > Myopsida > Loliginidae > Doryteuthis > Doryteuthis pealeii. The sequence continues at coordinate 67,314,428 of CM042151.1, read as the reverse complement.
CTGTGGCGTAGGGAAATCTAATGAATTGCAATGCAGTTATCAGAATAATAAAGTAAGTTGAGTTGGCGAGGGCCGGTATCGAACCAAGAACATTGTAATTCCTAGCCGGACACTCTACCGACTGAGCTAAACCGGCCTTGTATCAGAATTTTATTGATTAGAGTAATTCTGTTTATTTTGTTATTGTCAAAAATAACTACAAAATTAAATTACAAAAATACTAATGGTGTCATGTACTTGCTTGGTTACCTCATTTTAGGAATTAAGCCGCCTTCTTAAGAGGTACTAGATATTTTTACAATATTACAATTGTTCTTTATGGGGACCCACCTTTTTTGCATACATATCCAGTACCTAAACTTTGAACATCCCCCCTCCGTTTCTGTACGTAATTACATGGGCTAAAGTTCCGAATTTCTAGCAGTTTTTTCATGCGTCAACGATTTTATTCTGGATATGTACGATTCGATAATCTTATTCTGGAGATATACGTTCATTGGAGAGTTTTCGACGCCATTTTTCACCATCACGTGACGATACCGAGTTGTAATAAGTCTTATCATGGTGGTTTCGAACTAGTCAGACAGGAATTGGCCAGAAATTAAATAAATTTGGTTCTCACCAGCCGAGATGATACCCAATCGTCCAGCAGGCAATTGTCTCTATTAAGCTTTAGTCCGAATGTAATCTCTCCGGTGATTTTCTTTTTTGTTTCCTCGCGTCATTATCACATTTTTAAAGATTTATACGAAAAAGTCCTGACAAAGCCTCGTTGTCCTAAAAAGAACGAAGATTTTTTTTTAAATAGACTAGCAAGAATAGGCGCCTTCCACTGGGATTTTTACCAGGTGAGTAAATTTGGGATTATATCACCATAACTGACATTTGAAAAAATTGTTATTTAAATATGAACGATCAATTTTATAAGTACCCTCCTCTGGGCGAAAGTATTTAAGTTTTAATATAATGAAATAGATTAAATAGATTAAAAAAAGACTAACGAAATTAAATAAGAACACGTATAAAAAGATTACACTTATTTCAATTATATTTTAATTGGTTTCTATATAAAAAAAAAGCATTCATAGGATTGATTTTAATATGTTGGAGAATAAAACAATAATATTTCAGACCTCAAGTAATTATTTCAGACCTCAAGTAATTATTTATTAAACTCGGTTTTGTTAAAACCAGCATTCAATTTAACCACAGCACATACTAAGTAAACCTTTATTTCTTAGTGATATATAAGACACATTGCAGGATTTTAAACGCACTAATAATAGATGAATTTTTGAGGCAAATGGAAATCAGATTTTCAGAGCGGCATCGTTGATAAATTAGATTTACTCTATTATAGGTATTAATGATTTTGACTACAAATCAAATACTTATTGATACACATATGTGAGTCCTGAGAGTATTGTGACATAAAGAGTGACGTAGTTTCGGTTATAGACAGACACCGAATCTCCATTATAATAAATAAAATAAAAGACAAAATGAATTTCAACGTGTTTTCTCTTCGTCAGATTGTTACGATTTTATGGGCCATCCTTTAGGATCCAAGCAAGAGGGCTTGTCCAGTGGAAATCCTTGGTAAAGACTCCTTTGGTTGTTCTTGGTGCTCCTCAGTATTGCAAGTCCTTCGTCAAATGGACATCTCACCGTATCAGTTATTAAGTAGTCAACCAGCCACGCATTAAGGCTGTTGATTGGCTGAGGTTTAAACCACATGACCTCGCCTAGTCTATAAATTTAAGTGGTGTATTATAGCACACTATATATAGTATATATATATATATATATATATCAAACTAGCGTTTACTTGGAACTAAGTGACATTAATCTCTTCGATATTCGTTATTATTAACTGTAATTATAAGCGGATTTTGTCCTTAAAAAGAATTCTTTGTTTTCACCTGATTCTCTAGTAGATTAATTAAACATTAGGAATACCTGTGATATCTCTTATGGGTTGGGGGATCTAACCTTTCTCTATGGCAGTGGTTCTCAATCTATGTGCTGCGACACACTGGTGTGTCACGAGCTGTCATTAGGTGTGTCGCGGAAAAGTATTCAATATTTAAGTATAAACGAAAATATTATTTCAACAAAGTTTGGTCTACATATATATTATATATATATTGATGTAGGAGAAACTGCAATATAGTAGGAAAAACTTCACTGTAACGATATAGGGCGATATGAAAAATGCCTCGGTGAGGATTAGAACCGAAGACCATATCTGTACACAGAATTTCTAGGCAGGACGTTGCTCACTGTTCCAGTAGAGCCTATCTTAGTGCATGAAATAGGTCCTAGAGGTTGAATCCACACCATCACAGTAGTGTCTAGTGTTGTAACACTACATTCACTTTTATTAAAACTAGCTAAACTTGGTGAAATCCTATTTAATCAACAAAAATTCCAGCGATGAAATTGTACTTGCGCATTATTTGAAATGAAATTAGCTGTTACTAACAAAAGGTTTTATGTTATTTTCGAGTTAAAACATGCGGTTGCATTGAAAATACCAAACTTGCCAATGTAAACAAATAAATAACTATGAATAATAAATAATTTCGTATTCTTTAATTCTTGATCTATAGAATGTATTCATTTTATGGGTGTGCTGCGAAAATTTTAAACAGCTCATTGGTGTGTCGCCATACAAAAAAGTTGTGGGGACCACTGCCTAGGGGATAGCCAGAATATCAACTTAAAATATGCTATCCACTTCAGTGAGGGAACACACTCCCAAAGAGCTGTCTTCGGTTTTACACTAAACTGCATATGGTAGTGAGTCTCCAGTTGGGAAGCACCCTTTGATTACCATTATTCATAGCTCCACCGCCCTGTCGCCTGGGGCGTTAGAATGCACCGACTGCACCTCTGCAGAGGGGTAACACTCCCCCAATGGGGCCACCTGTTGGCCGTGGATGGCGACCCATGATGCTTAAGGATAGAGCCCAGGTGAATGAGCAGTTCATGACATGCAATACTCCACTTTGGCCCTATCTTTGGCTAGACGGGCGGTCGGAGAGGCCCCCTCCGATCAATCGGCTGGTCCCGTCAAGCTCTAGCACCTATATGATTTGCCCCAACCCTATTGCCCCCCCAACCCCTTTTTATCATATGGGTGCTTGAAGGCGGTGGCTGCGGTCTACATGTCCTGGAATGACGTTAACTCAATCTGATGCTGAGGTTCCAGTTTTTGGCAGGTTTGGGGAATAGATGAGAGACACCCCTTCGTGACTCTGCCCTTGTTCTCAATTGTACTGGATTGGTTAGATACCTTAATTAGCGCGCTTCGACACTCTATTGGTTCAAATAGAAATAAATGTGAGTTCTATCCCCTTCATTTTTTTTTTATTTTTTCTTTCCCTTTTTCAACCATACTTTATTACCCATAAGTAATAATACCTTTAAAATTAATTTCTCTATTCTTTAAATTTTAATTGAAAGTGATTTTTAAAAAATTATAAAAATTAAATTAAAATCCTTCTAAGATCACATGATTTGCATTTACAAAACGTTATCTTACATATAATAGACGTATGAGAGGATCTAGGAAGTGTCCGTAAAACAAAACACACAACTCAAAACAACAAATCATAGCTCCACTTATCTAGAGTGATAGTACCTTGTTAGGGTATCACACAACTATGAATAAAATAAATCTGTGAAAACTTTACTGTATTTGATAGGACCAATTGTCGCAAAAAAAAACCTTAAGTAAACTTCTTAAAAACCTGTAAATATTTGAACATACAATGAGTGAGATTCTCTAACCTCTCATTGCTCCGAACATCTATTCGGTTGGCCACATCAGGATTGGTCATTTAAAAAACAGACAGTTCACCATTCTAGCTCGTGCACGTTCAGAATTTCAACTCCTCGTCTTTGGAAATCAATTAATAACATAACACGCTCCAAACCAGAGTCTCGAAAGGAGAGCGAGTCATTGTGTCCCGGAACTACGCATGTGGTCCACACTATCTCACTCCTTATATGTCAAACAATTAGGAAGCACGTAGTAATGTAATGGTTAAAGTCATGGGAAATGAGACTCGTTGCTCGAGTGTCAAATCCTGGACGGGGTAATTGCATTTCACTAGCGCTCTAATACCGTGTTGGGGAAAGGGTATGGAACTGTCTACTTTCTCGACTCCGCAACATGGACAAATAGGTAGGGCAGACTGGGCTCTTTAACCTTGGTTAGGCAACCGGTCTAGGAGAAAGGAAACTCTGAATTCAAACCTTGTTGAACTCCGCTTAAGATTTGACCTCTGTGGTCACTCATCCTGCTCGTGACGAAGGTTGGTAATTATATAATATAACTCAAACAAGAACAACTCACCGAGCAATGTGGTACATGATCAAACACATTTTGACTGTTAAACACTTAATATTCATGGAATGATTATTTTTTTTTTTTGGTTACATCAGAAACCGTTATTTAATGCAAACAATATGGATAGATTCTATTTTGAAAATGTCAACATAGAGAGTATGTCTTTTTAAATGAAATAAATCTCACTTAAACCAATAGAAATAGAGAGATTATAACAATTTTATGATCTACACCGTATAATCAGATCCCATATGATGCTCGCTAACACATTGTTCTAACTTGACGCCCAATTACTAAAAAGTATAAATACTGAATACACAACATATACTACTTCCAAACTGTTAGGCATGACAGAAACCCCAAGACGGGTTGATATCGTTTAAACCAATAACCTACCAATTTACAACACTACAAACCAGTATCTATCAAAACGAGAAGAAATTCATCTACCATCTACAAACTCAGTAGCGTGGTTCTCTCAGTATAAAGAGGCTACCTCCCCATAGATATTAGTTTTATCTCTATCGTAGTTCTTCTTCCTGTGGTAATTCACGCCCTCTGATGATGACACATCATGGGTTGGGAAAACAAAGAAATCTTGTATAAGGTGAATCCGACTTATTACTAGCAATGTTCAACATTTGTACCCACAAAAACTTATGATTATGATTTACTCTATGCATGATTTCGCTGGTCACGTTCCCTGGAGAACAAGAGACAACAAGTATTCTCTGGGCTCCATGACTCTTCTCAGCTTTACTATCCGATCTCGGGTTTTTCTGGGGTCTGGAACGTCCCAGTCATTTCCTAAATTTTCTGTTTTCTGTCTTTTTCCGAGATTCTATTAAGATAATAATTTCCAGGTGGTACCCATTTATAGAGATTTCCCCCCTGCGAGGTTACGTTGGTGTGTTTGTATTGCCTCTTCAGTACTCACGGTCTAGAATATTTATAAATATCGTTGACTCTATCGCTCGGTTCATAAGCAATTGGCTCCCATACTAACGAATGAGTAAAGTTGTTTTTTATGAGATATAGTTACTTGTACGAAGAATTCAGTGATTAATCTACTTTTGCAGTAGTTTGAATAATAATACAATTATGCTCGTGTCTCCTTAAGACTAGTAAGACGTCATCAACTTGCATACATCACGCTGGTTTAATATAGAGGACCTCCAAATCGATGCACAAGAATGAAGAAGCAATAGAATGTAATCTGATTATCTGGTGTCAACTTACTAATCCACCACAATTCTTATTTCTTATGACCGTCGTCACCTCAGCTAAATAATGGGTCCATTCGTTTTTATTATAAAGAAAGAAAGAGGAAGAAAATGATAATTAGAAAGACAATAGGAAAGAAAGAGAGATAAGGAAAGTTAGAGAAAAGTAGTGCGGGAGGAGCGATAAACGCTAATTAGCAGTTTCAATCGAACACGGGAAAGAGATGAAAAGAAGGAATGAGAAAGAAGAGTGAGAGAAGAGAAGTTAAATCAAGACAATGTAAATTTTAATACTTTATAGTAACACTGACTTAATACTTCGCAATTAGCTCTTAAGACATATGAACAGCAACACTAAGATATGAACTGGGCATACAACCGCAGAAGAAATCAGTAAAAAAATTTATTGTGCGAAAGTTTAAAGAGCAGTTGATCACTGAACAGCAACCACAAATCTTACACTCGGCTTCAAGGACCTCTCACCGATCAGGGAAAATCGCTGGTGACTCATGGAGGCATTCGGGGAAGTATGCCAATGGAGATAAGTATTCTCTTAAGTGATCATGCAGCGGCATCTTATAGCGCATGTGGTTCTCTCATATAGTCTACTTGAGTGTTCGATGTTATGGGCAGCTCAGTCATCAGGATTCGTCGTTCAATGCCCAGGCTTGTTGTGGACACACAACGGTCCAAAAGTGTGGTCCCAATTGGGAGGGTATTTACCACACCCTGCAGAAGGTATACAGTCTGCGTATTGTATCTCTGCATTGCCGCATCCGGAAATCGGCAGCTATAACATGATACGCAGTGATAAAACTAGTTGTCTCACATCGGATAGTGTGCTCCTATACACGCACGAGTAAGTATTGCTTATTATGAGTAGTGTAACTTGTATCGCGCAAGTCGTGATATTCTACTTTGGGCAGGTCGAATTGGACGTATTTATTTATTTTCTTGTAAATCAAACCGATGTATGATAATAAACTGGTGTCATACGAAACAGTACACGCGGAGCGCGATAGAGATTGTATCAGAATCGGAAACACACACATGACCAGGCATGAGGAACGCGGCTCGTGCCAGACAATGTAAGCGATCACGTCAGCACTAGAGGGCGGATGTGATATCGCCAGATATCAGTCTTACCGTGTCTTTCACTGATATTCGTCCATCATGGAAGTAATGGTGAGGGTTAGGTGAGAGTCATTGGGGAGGAGGGTGTCGAAGTCTTATCATTTTGTAGAGGGGCCGCTGTTACGGACGAGAGAGCGAAGATTGGTGGAGAACGATCAGAAGGGGGAAGGATTTTTTTTTTTTAATATTGCGAGGCTGAGGATATTCAAATGGCGACATTGGTTCAGCGATTTGCACGGTTGATGAAAATGTCTAGACGAATTTACAATAGAATCTCTTTTTATCATCTTTTTTCGTTCTGTTATGGTTCGCATGTTTTATTTTGTTTTCTCTTGTTTCACTTTCTATTTTTTTGAATAATAGCAACTCATTAGAGGAATACACAGATAGCTCGAGACAACAGCTAGGTCGTCTCTTCGACCACGTACTTCACTTCTTTTCTTGAGATTTTCTTTTTTTTTTTTTCGGATGTGCGGTCTACGGGGAATGGTCATTGGTGATCATTTCTTTCTTCTTCAAAAGTCGTACGTTTTATTGGGCGAGTGTCCTGAAGACTCTTTTTAATTTAGCTCTCATTAGTTTGCTTATTGATTTAGCGTGCTTGGTTTTATGTCGTGTTGCATTACTGTTGTTCTGTTTTGACGAGTGGTTGGGTGGGTGGTGTGGAAATAGGTTTGATTAGTTTGTTTGAATTTTATCGGCGATGTCCAATCCTTTGGCGTTATTTTATATACCAAAAAAATATTTATTTTCTGTTTTTTGTTCTTTTTTTGTTCTTCTTGATAGGTACTCATTTATTTTATTATTTGAACTCTCGACTTTGGTATATAATGAGTCATGTGTTTATTTTGGACTGTAGGGGGGGTGGTTGGAATAAGCTTGCGTTATCGTGCTTGGATTTTACGGCATGTCAGCCGTTGGGCTTATTCTTATCGCAAAAGAGTTTTCTGGTGAGGTGTGGAGTTTTATATTTTTCTATTTCAAATTAATCCACACGAGACTATTTAATATCTAATCTATCTATATTATATTATATATAATCTAATTTATATTTATTATATCTAATTAATATTACTTTCCCTTTTCTCAAATAAATAATTATTTCTTATTCTTATATAATAAGTATGAACCGTGACCATTTGGGTCACAATTAGCTATGGATAAGTAATTATTTGGGTAGGGAAATCGCTTGTGACTTTGTCATTAAGCGAATTAAATTAAAAATAAATAGATACGACCGGTAGAATTTAAAAAAAAACATTAAAAATAATTTTTGTAGGATTTCTACAAACGGGGAAACTTACATAATTTAAATCTATATACGTGCCTGACTCTTGAAATTTTTTAATATTAAGAGCCAAAGATGTTTAATAATGCTAGGACCTGTGTGGCTTGTCTATATATATAATATTTATATATATCTCTAATCTTATATATATTATATATGATAGAATTTAAACAGTTTTCTTTTTTAACAAATGATGTTAATAGTTTGCGAAACAGATTTCTGTCAAAATCTGTTTCGACCGTTTAATAGAGCCTGGTCTCTCTCATCAAGAGCAATCATTTATGAATGCAAGACGGAATGAAAATACCTTACTGATTAGTGAGAAATAAGGTAGAAACGAACGCTAGTCGTTCGATGCTGGAATTTTTTTTAAATCCATAATAAAACTCTCTACAAAGAGTTTTGGTGTGTAAAAATTATATACAAAATTGTTATAATAAGTTATTAAAAAATCTTTAAATTCATCCTGTTTCGGATTACTTCCTCCAATTACTTTCATACTGTCCTTTGAAAAAAACAAAATATCTGGATTTTCACATCGCCGGACGCATATATATCTTTTCTACAACACTACCGGACAAATTGTATCACAACAAATAAAAATTATTTTTGAATAACTCTTACACCTTTCTTCAATCTCTTGTGCCTCTGTAGGACTGTTTAACTATATATCTACTTTATTTTGTAGCTGGAATATATCATGAACATTCTTTTTATCACTTATTATACACTGTTAAAAATTATTTTTCTTTTACATCAAATTCTTTTGAGTTTAACTTATGGGATTATAATGCTTCTGATTTTTAAAAATAAATTTATTTTATTTTAACACAGAATACGCATTTTTTTTTTAATTCCAGTATCGAACACTAGCGTTCGATCTACCTCCTATTCTACGGTTATCATCTTTCCGTCTTTCATTCACTATGTTGCTCGTGATGAAGACCGGTCTATTTCAACAGTCGAAACAGTTATGTTCTCAGCATCAAAACTATTTTTAACATCATTTGTCTTTTTTTTTCAAAAAAAAATTTTAAATCTCTATTATCTTGTCGGAGATAAACCTATTAATTACTTTATCATATATTTATTCTTTATATTATATATTTTTATATATACTATATTATATATTTTCTATATATAACCTATGATCTATTAGACCTATGGCGTTTGCAAATAATATTTAGTGTTCATCTGTTATATAAACGCCCGGAATGTTCTCACTAGTAAAATTATCATGGACACTGTTCTAAATAAAGTTCTAATAAGTTTTTCTTTCCAAAGCTTTCTGGCCTATAATTGGTTGAAAATAGAGTGAAAATGCGGATCAACAATACAACAATGCAAATGATATTTCACCTCGGTCTTGCAATAGCTTTGAAATTTATTCACAATAAGGACGAATACGATTATGAATTTATAGTTTGTTTTGTCTTGTTTTATCCGCATTTTTTTTTCCTCAATTTTCAACACATCTTGGCGGATTTACTCAACCTCTTTATCTTATATATATATATATTATATCTATAATTATATTATATTATATCTCTTCAAACATTTCTTAAAAACGATTTCTTTTCTTCGTTCACTTTAAAAAAATTTCGTATTTTTTTAAAAGTGATTTAACACAAAAACAATTTACTCTGACGAAGTATCATTTCTATTTTTGTATTTACTTAAATGATTTTTTGTAGTTTTCTAATTATTATTATTATTATTATTATTATATTATTATTCATTTTGTATTTAAAATAATAATAGATAGAGAGCATGTGTGCATAGATAAACACCTGGCCGAAACACGTGTCAGTAAAATAAAATATTTTTTATCCATTCAGCATTTTCTTTCCTTTTTTTATTTTGTAACACTTAAGTAAACACATCAAGCTTTGTCATAATTAGATGATCATACTGTGGTATATCCACAGATCCTCCTAGTATAGTACTGTCATATAGTAGATCTATCACAGATATTGAACACACTACTAATATCATTGCAACCATAAACTACTATGTATATACAAGGTGTGCCAAAAAAGTATTGAGATATTTTTGTTCTTTTTGACATACATTCTAAAAAATGAACATTCCATTCATTGTTAATTTCTGTCTTGGTAAATACAGCTTCAAACTGGGCACTTTTATGACACATTTATATATATATATAATGTTAAATGGGGGATTTTCTTCTTTTGTCTTACATGATAGAATGTATGAAAATAGGATGTGTCGTGGCTACAGGCATCAGGGAAACATATTTTTACAGGCGAGCACCTCACCTGAATAATTGGATCTCAACAGACTTTTTCCTCCATTATTTTTCAATGTAGCGGTCTCAAATGAGGTATATCTCTCCACCACCTTTTACACATACGCACACCAACACACACAAGCACACTTTTTTCTTTTCCAGGTGGAAAATGGTACAAATCTAATTGAAAACAGCTTTTCTGTCTCAACTGACTTTTGTTGTTTTTGCCAATTTAAAGCATTGCGAGCACATACCTGATCCTCCACACATGAAAATATATATATATATATATATATATATATATTATATATATATATATAGTTATTTCCTAGTTGAGTAAAATGATATTACAGGGTGACCCAGAAAAAACGGGGCCCACATTTCTTTTCCCATTAAACTAACCTTAAACTCCAACCCTAACCCTAACTCTAACCCTAACCAAACACCCCCCCCTAGTTGAGTAACATAATATTACAGGGCGACCCAGAAAAAAATAGAACCTACAAATTTTGTAATAAAACTGTTAATTTTAATTTCAATTTTTTTTTAAGTTTAAGTCCAGCAAGGGTTAGGGTTACAGGCATCAGGTTATGGTTAGGGTTAGGGTTTAGGGTTAGTTTAATGGAAAAATAAATAAATAATTTGGGTTTTATTTTTTCTGGGTCACTCTGTAATATCATGTTACTTAACTAGGAAATAACCATCTCTCCCCCTCTCTCTCTCTCTCTCTCTATATATATATATATATATATATATTTCTTAGTTGAGTAACATGATATTACAGAGTGACAGGTTTTTTAAATAAAACTCTTGTATATATATATATATATATATATATATATATGTGTGTGTGTGTGTGTGTGTGTGTGTGTGTGTGTGTAAGATAATCGAAATGACTAGTAAGTAAGGAACGATTCTATTTGGGATCATCGAAATATCCCTGTACACCCATACTGTATGCTCTTGTAGTTGCAAACATATATACTGATACAAGGATTTTTACAAATCCCTAAAAAGATCTCAATGTATAATAATCAATGAATTTAATTATATACAGCGCAATATTTAACTTTCAATATTTTCGAGAGAATTATAAACACTGGCAGGAGAATGTCGGATTATTTTGTCTAAAAATTCCAGTGTGGCAATTTGACAATATAAAATGGAATTAAAATATGACGTAAGAAAGTAATCAGCAGGTTATCGGTAGGTAATACAATAATCAGCTGATTATCGGTAAATTATAAAAGATGGGGTGAATAGTCGAAAGGAGAGAACTAACTGAGAACTAGACGAGAGCAAACTACAGACTATGAAGGATCTATTAAGGCAGACACCACGACGCAGGCCAGAATTAGCATATCTTTAGCCTGTCTTTTTACTCTCTCAGCCAACAGCTGACAGGCGAATGACAAGCTTAGCGTATCTAATTTAAGCGACTCTGTTTTTGTAACCTCCTTTCTATCTCTCTCACACAGACGACTGCTAGAATTTGTCACAGCCAAAAACTATCATTTGTTGACAAAAAGCGTTGTTAGTAATCGACGTGGGTTGCCACGGATGTGTTGAAGGGATGTTTTGCACAGAAAAAAAACAAGCCCACTCATAAGAAGACAAAAGACCCTAACGTAACACAAAGCAAGACAAGTGACCCTATAAAATAAACGAAATAAAATGAATACGGAATGATACAAATTAATGGGACTTATCCCACCCACCCCAAAATGGGTTAAGACAATGGCCCGACCACAACAAATAGGAGATAGAAAGCACACACACTTGCATGGTAATGACCAACACACACACACACACACACACAAATACACACCAAACACACACACACACACACACAAAAACACACACATGTGAGGAATTTAAAATTATACTAAAACATTATTAAATAAACATACATACACACGATAATTATTTTTAGGGTCACTTGGTGCTCTAAAGCTGTTTTCTTTTATTTTTTGTTGGTTTTTTATTTTGGGGTGATACAGTCAGACTGCCAGGCAATGTTGATGCTTTGAACTGGTTGATTCTAAAAACACAGCTCTATTTATGCAGGAATATTTGCATAGGCTAATAACCAGTTGCTGATAAATAGGGAATTTCTTAAGAGAATTGCAGTTGAACTGGTCCCATGATAGAATCGGGCTGCTGGTCACGCCTTTCATCATCGATGGTGAGTGTGGGTTTTGTGTGGGTATTGATATGAGTGCATCACCGCTTGACTGCATCAATTTTTTTCATAAAAGACACAGAATTTCTGAAACCAATCAGTTCTTCAAAACAACCAAAATTAAATATGATAGTATGAATTCTTGGTGTGTCACTTGCATCAGATGAGCCAGAGAAATTTCTTGGATTGACATTGCAATTATAAACTCACTAGAAACGGTTTACCCGGAGAGGGATATTCAAAACAACTCTAGTCTATTGATTTATTTACTTTCGAGATTTAAAAATGCAGGAGATTTCTAAGTAGAATTCCAATGCTATTTCTATGTATATTTAAATTTTTAAATATCTTCGAATATAAATCAAATATTCATAATCTTTGCACAAAAAACAAGAACCGATGAAAGAATAAGTTAAACTAACAAACATATACAATTACAAACTACAAAAAAATAGTTTGATTCAAGCAGCTATCTCTAGAATTATATATATATATATATATATATATATATATATATATATATATATTATATAGGAGAGAGAGAGAGAGAGAGAGAGAGAGAAATTTAAAAAATAACATACTTTAATTGATCAGCAATTTAACAGAGCGAAAGAGAAAAGAAAAAAAAGAAGAAACTTAAGGGCCCTTTCGACTGGTGCTTTTTCAAAAGTAACGACATGATCAATAAAAGTAACTTATTTTTAAAAATTTTATATAAATTCAGCTGTACTAAAAATTTGTTTATATATATATAATATATATATATATATATTATATATATATAAATATATATATATATATAAATAAGTAATCCACAAACAATTGTGGCTATACCTTAACAGCTACCCCTGGCTGGGTTTGAGACCCGAATGAACCTTTCGTTCGCCGAGACTTTATACCCGTGCGGCCAGAGGCAGCTGTCAAATAGGATAATATTTAATTGCTACATTTCTAAGCGGAAATGAATTCACTAGAGTCCTCAAACATTTGTATTTGTATTTAGAGAACTCAAACAAAGCGGGAGTAATATATAATAAATAAGTAATCCACAGACACATGTTTCGAGGTTTCACCTCTCATCAGTGTGGCTATACCTTAACAGCCACCTCTGACCGGGTTTGAGACCCGAATGAACTTTGGTTCGCCAAGCCGTAGATGGTTTACCAGGTAAGTTGGTATTAGGATAATTCTAAGCTGGCCCTTTCTTCCAATGGCTGAATGTTAGAGTAGTTCAAGTCCAAGTAGAGAGATCGATGTTCAATTTAAATGAACTGAGCAATATAATTGGTAAAGAAAAAGCCTTAAAAATCGGCCATTTTGCGGTTATAAATCTATTTCTGTCCACAGATATCTGAATATACCTATGAGTTTCATCAGACCGCCAACTTTATTGAAAAGGGTACACAGATAATTCATGGGCTTTTTATATCTTCACAGGGCCACCAGAAATAATATACAAAGCCTCATGAATAATCTGTGTACATTTTCAATAAAGTTAGCCCTCTGATGAAACTCATAGTTATATTCAAATACCTGTGGACAGAAATAGATTTATAACCGCAAAATGGCCGATTTTTAAGCCTTTTTCTTTACCAAGTATATATATGTATATAATATAATATAATATAATGGAGAATGAATGTGAAAAGTATGAGCTTGTGAAGGTGCTCAATGCTAAAATAGCAGAACAGTTTTAAAATCAAAGATTAAATACTATGGATTTAATATCCAGTTATTACAGTTTCAACTGTGGACTTTGCATCGAAGAAAAATTGTGTTTTCTACAAAAACCGAATGCAAATTATTGAACAAGAGAAGTGAACTCGTTTCCAAATGTAGACATTTAAACAAATTTTTATTATGTCATTTACCACCCGACCCAAATTAATCCTTCATTATTCGCCCTCTATTTATCTAAAAAATCATATGGACATCGCGTGCATTAAGACCTAAGCATGCTTTATTTTAGTTATAAGTTTAGTGTTATAGCATTCCATCACGTGATCACGCTTCACGTGATATAAACGCTAAAAAAAACACCTTTTTGAAAAATCTTAAACAGTTTTTTTTTAAATCTTAACATTTGGACTGTCTGATGATTGCAAGTACGCATGAAACTGTAGTTACAGGATATTAAATCCATAATATTTAATCTTCGATTATATATATATATATATATATATATATATATATATATACTTTCGTAGGTAGGATACCAGATAATTTGGTATTAGGATGATTCTAAGCTGGTCCTTTCTTCCCATGGTAAATGTGAGAGAGTTCAGGTTCGATTTGAGAGCTCAATGTTTAATTTTTATAAACAGAGCAATATAATTAGTAAAGACAAAAGCTTAAAAACCGGATATTATGCGGTTATGCTACCATTTCCACCCATGGGTATCTGAATATCACCATGAACTTTGTCGGACCGCATTCTTGAAGCTCATGGCTATATTCAGATACCTATGGATGGAAATGGTACCATAATCGAATATTACCCGATTTTAAGCTCTTGTCTTTATTATATATATATATATATATATATATAATATATATATATATATATATATATATATAATATATATATATATATAATCCAAAAGTCCAGAGAAGAAATCTTCCTTACGACACAAGAGTTTTATTTAAAAAAAACAAGTCGCAGTTTGAGAGCTCAATGTGTGCTCTTAATGTTAGAGTCACAGAGCAAATATATGAGTAAAGAAATAACAAAAGACTTAGAGATTTAGCGTTATAGTCTATTTCGGGGAGCTTAGACAAATAGTCTAACTCTCCCGACTCAATTCGCATCTGATGAGTCGGGAGAGTTAGACTATTTGTCTAAGCTCCCTGAAATAGACTATAATGCTAAATCTCTAAGTCTTTTGTTATTTCTTTACTTATATATATATATATATATATAATATATATATTACATATATATATATATATATATAGTCATGTTAGAGGAATTGTGCTACTAGTACCGTGTAACCTTTAACTTTTGTTAAATTGTCCATTTAGTAGAAGTTCACTTGTAATGTAGAACCTGTCGCATGAATACTAGTCAATAAAGTAGGTTGACTATTTTTGGATACAATTTATTGAAGCTTAGTACGTAGCACTAATTGAGTACACCGTCTTTGCTCACCACAAAACAAAAACCTTCAGGCAAAGGTATTGTTTGATAACATGGAACCGATTCACAATGATATCATACAATGGTCACACTCAAATTCAAGATGGCGGACCCTGCAGCAATTCTAAAAGGTATAAACATGGTGGTCACGTTGAGGTGCGATAATCAAAAAGTATATGTCACGAATAAAACTTCACAACTGTTTAACTTTGATGTGGTTAATAGTAGACTAGCAGAGCTACCCAGCGTTGCCCAGGACTTTAAAAAAGTTAAAATTTAGATCCTTTATCAAAATTTAAACATGTTGTTAGACTTGATAGAATTATCCCCCTTTTTATATTGAAGGAGGGTGTTTCCCACGTCACGTGTCCTTTTTTTCACTTTTTTTTATGAACACAACTTTGAAAGTGTCAGAGTTCTTACTTATATATATATATATAATATATATATATATATATATATATATATATATATTATGGACTCTCTCGTCGATTTTCGACGCATGAGGGTTCATACATACAATGAACACCCACACAGTGATTTGTTTATAGTGGTGAAGGCTTGTGTTAGACCATCCACCCTTTTTGGCACAATCGATAGGAAAGAATTGCTGCATCAAGGGTTGCCACAAACCCAATCAACGACCGACCTCAGGAATTTTGAATTCAGAGTTATCCCTCTCCTAGACTGGTTACTTACCCAAGGCTGAAGGGCCCAGTCTGCCCTACTATTTAACCCATAGCTATAGGGAGAATGTAAGGATTCATACCTTTCCCATGGGTATTAGCGCTATGTGAAATTCCAAAAGTATATATATATATATATATATATATATATGTATATATACTTTCAACGCTGTGTTCATAAAAAAGAGACCAAAAAAATAACGAAGGAAAACGTGAGGTGGGAAACCCCCTTCTTCAATATGAAAAGGGTGCTCTGTATGGACACTTGATATCGATTTGATGACATACCAAGAACAATAGCTAATAGGGATGTATATAGAGAAATAGTCAATGGAATAGGTGCTGTCAGCGTGGCTTGATGATGATGATGATATATATATATATATATATATATATATATATTATATATATACAAGGTGTGTCAAAAAGGTATCGGGGTTTTGTACTTTTTGAGACACCTTGTATTCTGGAAAAAAACGTTCCATTCATGGTTCACTTCTATCTTGGTAAATACAGCTTTAAACTTGGTACTTTTTTGACACACCTCGTATTCTGAAAAAAAACTTAATGAATGGAACGTTATATTTTTCAGAATACAAGGTGTGTCAAATA
>CM042151.1:67282559-67292559 GCA_023376005.1 Doryteuthis pealeii | reverse complement strand
TTCAAGTCTCTGACACCTGGTCTTCCAGCTTGTCTTGTTCGGTAGGGAAAATTGCGATTGATTTAGGAGAAATTTATGAGTGGCCGTGAAGAAAATAGGGCAGCCTTCTTGGGCCAAGCTTGCAAGATGGCCAAAAGAAATAAAGTAATAAAATATACTCGGGATGTGACGCTATGTAGTTGGCTATATTAATTTGTCAGTATCTATCAACATTTCTCATTATATCTATCTATCTATCTATCTATCTATCTACTTAGCTAGCGCCTTGGTCTATTCGTATCTATCAATCCGTATAGCTATTCATACATCTCTTTGTCCATACATATATCTCAGCCTGTCTACATCTATTTTCTTATATATATATATATATATATATAGGTATATGTAAAAACAAAATTTCTTTTGCGATGAAACAAAGAAAATACAGTGCTCAATCACAGTTTGTAAGAGCTAATATTTATTTATTTTACAATGTTTTCATAGATCAATGTTCATTATCAACGACCGCGGTTTCATGCTAAAAGCAATCATCAGGTTGAGGAGCAAGATCCAATGGTGTTTGTTGTGGTTCTTTACTCAAAGTCACATTTAGGATTGTAAATAACGTCGGTTAATTTTTTCGAACGCTGTTATTATTTTTAAAAATTTGAATTTTTTTGAAGTAATGCCAACGAAGTTGCCTCCCTTTATTCGTTAAAAAAATTAACCGACGTTATTTACAATCCTAAATGTGACTTTGAGTAAAGAACCACAACAAACACCATTGGATCTTGCTCCTCAACCTGATGATTGCTTTTAGCATGAAACCACGGTCGTTGATAATGAACATTGATCTATGAAAACAAATAATAAATATATTATATATATATATATATATATATATATATATATATATATATATATATATATATATATATATATATATATATGTTTATACCTCTCAAACAATCTATTTATGTGTCTCGTTTTTTCTCAAACTTTCTACAAGTATATTAAGAGATAAATTGATATGGACAGACCGACATAGATAAATGGTTAGATAAGAACAGATTGAAATAGATATATTTATAGGATCACTGTTATATATATATATATATATATATATATATATATGTGTGTGTGTGTGTGTGTGTGTGTGTGTGTGTGTGTGTGTGTGTTTGATCGTTGTTTTGTGTGTGTATATATACATATTTATATATAACGGTATAGTGTGTACAGAAATTACCTACTCGAGTTTCACCATAAGGATCTTCAGATGTAAATCCACTGAATTAATCAAGATATTGATTAATTACAGTTAACTGCAGGAGTTCATGTTGTAATTATATGTAATTGTACATATTATTACAACCTTCATTCTTCATTTCTATCTTGGTAAATATAGCTTTAAACTTGATACCTTTTTGACACACATTGTATTCTGAAAAAAAATAACCAATGGAACTTTTTTAGAATACAAGGTGTGTCAAAAAGTACAAAAAATCTTGTTACTTTTTTGACACACCTTAGATATATACATGTGTGTGTATGTATGTATGTATGTATGTAGAGAGAGCGGGGAGAGAGGGAGAAGAACTGTATAAAGTTATCTATCTATACATATATAAAGGGCAGTTGTGTGAATCTGTATGTCCGGAGGAAACTTCGAAAATAAAAGAATTAACGACAAAGTAAATATATATATACACATTAAATATTACCAGGGCTTGGTCATTTAGCAAAAATGATATGAGATTGATTTATATTTGTGAATATGATTAAAAAAATAAAATTTAAATGATAACAGCATGGATTTTTATTCATTTGATATTTTAGATAGTAGGCATTAACATTTCTTTTCAGAGTAGCTGGATCAATGCAAAGTATATTTTTTTACATAGAGATTTAAATGGGGCATCCCACGAGGATTCAACTCATGATTCAGTAATAATGGATCTGCAGGACTAACTTTAAAAAATCTCCTTCTACCTAGGCGACGCCGGGTAACCGCTGCTATTACATATATAAAGGGCAGTTGAATATATCTGCATGTTCGGAGAAAACTTCGAAAATAAAACAATTAACGACAAAGTAAATTTATATATATATATATATATATATATATATATATATATATATATTCACTATCACTAGGTATTTAAAAATTAAAATTTGTATATTAACAGAAGGTAATTGAAATCTGATGTTGATTGATTGAATTAATCGCCTCATTTATATTGCATTTTTTTAATTGTAAATTATTGAATGAAAATGTCTTACTATATTGTTATATATTTACGTGGGGATTTTATGGGGCATCCAGTGATGATCTAACTTGTGATAAGTAATAATGGATCTGCGAGACAAACTTTTTAAAAATCTACCCTCTACCCAGGCGATGCCGGGTAGCCGCCTTTAGTTCATAATAAAAGAAACTGAATTTCTTATCATTGCAAACCAGATATAAAAAAAAGTCAAAACAGAAAACTCACCAACGTGAAGGAAAACAGGGAAGAAAAAAAATAAGACAGAAAAAAAAACACTTGAGGAATGAATACAGAAAAGTGAGGCCAAAAGAAAAAGTATTCATCCAAAAAACAGAAGCGGAACCTGAGCTACAACGGGAATCCTGTAGCAAAGAATACGCATACGCAGTGGAAAGAAATGATATCAGCATAAAACAGAAGAGAAAAAATTCGGCAATACGTTTAAGGCAAAAATAATTAAAAAAACAATAGAAAAAAAAGGTGGCGAATCTAAAATAAAACTGGATAAAGCTTTGGATGAGCTTTGGGATTCATTCAGCGAGAAGAACGAAGAAAAAAATGAAAGAAATCTTGAAAAATTGTACACGTTTCTTGAGAGAGAGAGAGAAAAAAACAACAACAAAAAGAAAATGGAGAAATACGAGTAATAAATAGTAATAAGGAAAGTACATTGTAAAATTTAACGAAAATGTCACGATTCATCGTTTATTTATAAGACATCCCCAGTGTGTATATATATATATATATATCTCAAGAAATATATATATATCAAGAAATGAAAACACAGGTTTAAATGGGTTAAGTGGTGAGTTTATTGGCCGACGCTGCAGTGTTTCGATCTATTAAATAGATCATCTTCAGGGCATAAGATAGGAAATTATATATCACAGAATGATGAGAAAAGTGAGTGGTAATCCTTGTTATTCAGTCTGTTTAAAAATTTCTGAAGTTTGAAAAAAGGAGACGGTTTTGACATATGACATCAAATATTCTATTTTAAGGTGTGACTATGTAGCGCTGTTAGTGTGTGTATTGAAGGAAACATTGTGCATTTTTTAGGTATGTGGTAGTGTGTGTGTGTGTATAAATTTTTTCTGTAGCGATAAACGACAGCGGAAGTGAAAACTCAAGGTTGTGTGTGTGTGTGTGTGTGTGTGTGTATTGGTAAGAGGTAGGGGAGAGGTGTGTGTATATATATATATATATATATATATATATATATATATATTAGGATATGTGCTTAATTGAAGTCGTACCTAATTTTGAAAATTAATTAATTAATAATTAATGAATTTTAGGCGGGCATATATGTTCAAATGTAAGGCTAAACGAATCTCCCATGTCTATAACCTTGCTGATGAGACCTTATAGGTCGAAATGTACATTCAGGTATTGACATTTTCTCGATTCGTTTAGCGTTACATTTGAACATAAATGCCCGCCGAAAATTCATTAATTATTAACTAATTAATTTTCAAAATTAGGTACGACTTCAATTAAGCACATATCCTCCCAAAAAATTGTCGGCTTAAAGCCATATAAAAATAAACACATTTGTTTGTTTACTTAACCTCATATATATATATATATATATATATATATATATATATATATATATTACAGCTTTAAAAAGACCCTTATTGATCAGAATTCTGGCCAATAAGCTTGCTCTTTGTAAACAAAGAGAGGGCTTACTCGGTTTGAATATTATCAATTTATAAAATCTTATTTCCCTTCCCCTTTTAGAATAAAAGAAAAGAAATTGTTCTTTTCTTTTATTTTTATTTTCTTACTCGTCCCATTTACCTGTTTTAATCGATTATTCTCGATATATTTAGCTCTGTTGAGAAAGGATCGAAACTGGTTAGCTAGCTACTCGTTTTTATTTTTCCGCTTTTGCCCCCCCCCCTTCTACTGTAAAATACATACATTTTTTTAATAATGAATCTTTTAGTGGGTCTTTTTAAAGCTCTAATAAAATTCTGTACACCCCAAAAATTTACAGATATATATATATATATATATATATATATATATATATATATATATATATATATATATATATATGTCGTGAAACGCCGAAACACGTGTCTGTGGATGACTTATTAATATATGCTCCCAAAACTTGGTAGAACTCTCTAAGGAGGGATTTAAATTAATTTTCACTGCCAGCATATATAAAGCAATAATCGTTGCTCGCAGACTAGATTTCTCTGGTGATCGTAAAATATTTAAACAAAACTATGTATTTAATAGTTTAAACACCACCCGGTTACGGCAGCTGAGATTAAGAAATCAGACTGGCAAAAAGTCAGTCGGAGTTCGCTCCTGGCCAGAGGTAGTTGTTGTTTCTAGCCACACTGAAGAGTCGTGAAACGCCGAAACACATGTCTGTGGATGACTATATATATATATATATATATATATATATATATATATAGTCTGAAATCCAGCAATGATCTACTCCAAATCCTACATACTTTAAAACCAGATAACAAAATCATAGTTTCACTTGATGTTGAAAATCTTTTCACCAACGTTCCGGTAAAAGAAACTATATACATCATAATTGAAAATATTTACAAAAATCCTTCATATCCACCTTTTAAAATTAATCCCAACATCCTTAAAACAATTCTCCTCTACTGCACAACTGAGGTCCCATTTTATGACCATATCGGTAATTTATATGTACAACAAGACGGTATCTCGATGGGTTCTGTTTTGTGTCCGACTTTTAGTAATTTCTATATGGCCCACCTTGAAAATAAAATATTTAATATCATAAAACAGCCCTCTATCTATGTTCGCTATGTTGATGATATTCTTGTCCTTGTCAACAACACAAATGAACTAATTGAACTCCAACAAGCATTCCAAAAAGACTCTGTCCTCAATTTCACATATGAACTAAGCAATAAAAATCAACTCCCGTTCCTTGATGTATTGATCGACACTAACAATAACACTTTTACAACATATCCATATAAAAAAAACCTGTAACTGTTAAAGCAAATACTCTGAATGTTAATAGTGAGTTCCCTGAAAGGTACAAAAAAGCTATAATATAAAAAAACCTAATATATCGCGCAAAATTCATTTCTTCCTCAAAGCCGATATTTTACTCCGAACTCAAAAATATCAAACAGACGCTGGTTAATAACGGATTTCTTAATCACGTCATTGACGAACAAATCAAACAGATCGTCCAAAAAATAGACGCTAGCCACAAAGAAAAACATACTACAGCAAATACTTCTTCAAATAACATTTACTATCGCAACCAGATGCACAGGAATTACAAACTTGATGAAATAGCTCTAAAAAAATAATACGGAATAATGTTACTGCAACCACGCCTGATAATAAGGTAAAATTGATTATTTATTATACAAAATTCAAAACAACTAATCTCGTTGTTCGCAACAATGTCTCTCCCCAGACAAGTCGGCCTAATGAGACCAATGTAGTATACAGATTTAAATGTCTCCTAGGAGATTGCAGTCTCCCAGATAATGAAAATACATACATTGGATTCACCTCAACCACATTGTCACGTCGTCTAACACTCCATTTAATAGCTCTATTTCACAACACCTAAAATCACATTCACTCTAATTACCGAAATATTCTAACCGAAAATATACACATTCTACACAAAGAAAAAAATAAACAAAAACTCCAAATACTAGAAGCTCTATATATAAAACAATACAAACCATCCTTAAACAAAATTAATTTCCAATGCAGTACACACATTTTAAAATGCCTATAACACCTTTCTCATCAATTCTTCTCCTTCCAGCCTCCACATTAATATAATTTTTAAAAAACTGGAACACATCACCCCTGATGATGGCAATTCGAAGTGCCCAAAGTACTCGGGACCTGAATTTTGGTGGTCTTATCCACGAATTCCACCCAAATATTAAAAAGTTGGCCTGAAAACTCGAAAAGATCAAAAATAAAATTGTTAAACAGGAGATGTGTCTTTTGTTTAATTCTACATGTATATATATACATATATATAATTATATGTGTGTGTTTGGTTATTTAATGACATCCCACCATGTCAGTTGAACACAATGATTGATTAAAATGGAAACCACGCACAAACTGAAGCTCGTGCGTGGCCAGTGCTAAAAAATGGGGGTTCTTCTTTTCAGGCACTGTGCAATAAACCCGACCCTGTCTCGTTAGATTGAGGGGAGCTGGTGTTTCCTGGACGAAAGGCCCCTGGAATCATGCTGATATTGATATCTAACTAGTCTAATGGTCTTTCTTTCTTTATAATAAAAATGGAATGGTTCATTATTGAGCAAAGGTGACGACACTATTAAGAAATAAGAATTCGGCGGATAAGCAACCCTAGATAATCAGGATTTACATTTTTGCATTTGAGAGATTTGAATTGACTCATCTTTAACCAGAGTTTGGTACAAGATGGTAACGGTCGTAAAATTAAGGAACACGATTATCAATATATAGATAATCATGATACTTATTTGTTTCGTTAAAAAACAAAAACGTACTTCTACCTCCTGGCATCTACCTCTAAAATCTGCTTCTTTACGTCGACAGTATGATCGGCATAATAAACTCGGAGGGGGAGGGGTGAAAGGGGAGTGGTGAAAGGAGGGGGAGATTTAGGGGAGGGGGAAAGGGAGAGAAAGAGAAGTCCTTGCCTGCTATCACACACACAAAAAAAAGCGATTGGCACGGATTTAATGGCTGTTAATCCGGGCGGGGCGTTGCCGTCGCCTTTCCCGCCGGACAAATATCCTTGTAGATTAAAAATGTCTGACACTAAGAGTTGATGCCGCGCAGAGAAAGACGGGGAAAGAACAAAACAAAAACAAAACAAAAAAAAAAGAAATTGCCTTCTTCCGCCCTCTCCCCCCCCCCCCCCGAAATCTGAAGACGATTTTCTGGTTATTTTCGCGACATTTCTGATGGAAATCTTTAAAACCAAAAAAAAAAAGGGCCCAAAAAAAAAGAAAGTAAAAAGAAAGAATTTTTTCAAACTGACAAGACTCAAAGAGACAGAAGCGTAACAAGGATTAGCTTAGTCCGGATATGGGATAAAACATAGACTCATAAATTTGGTGATCAGACAGTTGTTTTCATAGATAGATAGATAGATAGATAGATCGTAAAAAGAGATAGATACATACATACATATATATAAACAGAGTGAAATACATCGATATATAGATAGATAGATAGATAGATAGATAGATATATACATACATACGTACACAGGAATAGAATGAAATTCCTAGATAAATAGTTAGATAGATAGATAGATAGATAGATAGATAGGAAAAGAGATAGATAGATACATACATACGTACACAGGGACAGAGTGAAATCCCTAGATAGATAGATAGATAGATAGATAGATGGATGGATAGATAAATACATACATACATACATACATACATGCATACGTACACAGGAACAGAGTGAAATTCATAGATAGATAGATAGATAGATAGATAAATAGATAGATAAATAGATAGTTAGATAGATAGATTGATACATACATACATACATACGTACACAGGGACAGACTGAAATTCCTAGATAGATAGATAGATAGATAGATAGATTGATACATACATACATACATACATACATACATACATACGTACACAGGGACAGAGTGAAAATCCTAGATAGATAGATAGATAGATAGATAGATAAATAGATAGTTAGATAGATAGATTGATACATACATACATACATACGTACACAGGGACAGAGTGAAATTCCTAGATAGATAGATAGATAGATAGATACATACATACATACATACATACATACGTACACAGGGACAGAGTGAAATTCCTAGATAGATAGATAGATAGATAGGAAAAGAGACAGATAGATAGATAGATAGATACATACATACATACATACATACATAAATGCATACACAGGAACATAGTGAAATTCCTAGATAGATAGATAGATAGATAGATCGATAGATAGGAAAAGAGATAGATAGATAGATATATACATACATACATACATACATACATACACAGGACAGTGAAATTCCTAGATATATAGATAGATAGATAGGAAAAGAGATATATAGATAGGAAAAGAGATAGATAGATAGATAGATAGATACATACATACATACATACATACATACATACGTACATACATACATACATACATAAATGCGTACACAGGAACAGAGTGAAATAGATAGATAGATAAGGAAAGGAAACAGTTATGTAGAAGCTGAGACAGGTTATCGACAGATTTGAACGGATATGGAGATAGATAGATAGATAGATTAGCTGGAAAAGAGACAGATACATACATACATGGATGAAAAACAGAGTGAAATACATAAATAGATAGATAGATAGATAGATAGATAGATAGATACATTCATTTGTACACAGGAACACAGTGAAATTCCTAGATAGATAGATAGATGGATAGATAGATAGATAGATAGATAGATAGATAGATTGGAAAAGAGATAGATAGATAGATAGATAGATTGGAAAAGAGATAGATAGATAGATAGATAGACCGGAAAAGAGATACATACATACATACATACATACATACATAGAAACAGAGTAAAATACATGGATTGATAGATAGATATATAGAAAAGAAAAAAGAAAAAGAAAAGAATAACTTTTTATTCTTTTTTTTTCTTTTTTTTCTTTTTTATTTGCTTTTCGATCTCTACTTTCGATAGGCTCAACCTTACGATCATCAACACAGTAGTTGAACTGTCAACCGAAATCGAACCCACTGCCTATAGAATGGTAGAACGAAACCATCTTGCTAACCCTTAGACTACGGCTAGTGCACACAGGTTTGTACCTCACAGGTTTCGTTAGGCTGCCAACCAGGCTCGAACTCACTACTCACGGAATTGGCCGAGCGAGATATGTGTTGCTAATAATAAGGTTTGGTTTAGTTTGTTTTGTTTTACGGCATATCAACCTTAGTGAGTCATTTAATGCCGACAAAGTTTTGAAATAAATTCATTGTCAATGGATACTCAATTTTTTTTATAAACACATTTTTCTATTTAACCCATAGATGGGACCCTAACTGGTACTACCACTACGGGTAAGAGAGGACCAGGGAGCAATGGTGATGAAGGAGTGTTCCACATTCCCAGACCTTCAGATCTGGAACATCACCATCAGATAGAGTTTAATGTCATTCACAGGACATGAAGACCCTCAGCCACAGCCTTCTAGCATATATATGATAAAATGGATTGGGGCTTGCCATAAGAGTAATAGGGTTGGAACAATCATATAGATGCTAGGGCTTGATATGGCCATCGGATTGATCGGGGGGGTGCTCGTCGACCGCCCATCTAGCCTAAGTAATGGTCTGTTTGTTGCATCTCATGGGCTGCTCATCCACCAGGATTCCATCCTTAAGCATCACTGATGGATACTCACGGCCAACAGTAACAATAAGGTTTGGTTTAGTTTGTTTTGTTTTACGGCATATCAACCTCAGTGGGTCATTTAATGCTGATAAAGTTTTGAAATAAATTCATTCTTAATGGATACTCATTTTTTATAAACACATTTTTCTATTTACCCCATAGATGGGACCCTAACAGGTACTACCACTACGGTGCTAGGGCTTGATATGGCCATCGGATTGATCGGAGGGGCCCTCGCCCACCGCCCATCTAGCCTAAGTAAGGGTCTGTTTGTTGCATGTCATGGACTGCACATCCACCAGGATTCCGT
>CM042151.1:67274548-67277549 GCA_023376005.1 Doryteuthis pealeii | reverse complement strand
AAGAGAGATTAACACTGAGCCACTTTCAAAGCTACTGACTTCTCCAACACGTTCTGTATTTTCACAATGTTGTTTTATGATGCAACTGTTAGCGAGAGAAAAGCAAAAAGTTCGTGAGAATCGAATCCATTTTCTACTATTGACAAGTTATCCGAACTTGGTTAGTGGTGGAGTTTTATGGTATGTCAACCCTTGTCGAGTTATTTTTTTTTACTGAAGACATTTTTTTTTTATTCGTAATGGTACTCATTCTTTTCACACTTTCCATGAATTTACCCAGGAGATATTCGTTGGATGGAGCTGGCTCAACTGACCTAGGTTGAAATACAGTCACAGAAAACAGAAAAAAAAAGAAAAATATAACACGTGTGATTTAATTATCTGTTCCAGATGGTTGGTTTGTTGGTTGGATTTTACGGCATGTCAACCCTTGTTTGGTTATTTATGCCGAATATATTTTGTTTTATTCATTATTTATGGGTATTTTAATTTTTTCTTTAAATTAATTTATTTTTTAAAACTCTTTTTATTCATTTTTCTATTTAACCCATCAATGAGTTTCTAGCTGGTATTCCATTCCGAGTCGGAGTGGACCTGGGAGTAAATGGTGATGAAAGGAGTAATTCCACCACTCCCAGAACTCCAGAATTGAAACTTCACAATAGATAGATTTTACGTCATACTCAGGATACTAAGACCCTCAGACACTGCCTTCTAGCACATATAATATAATAATATATATATGGTGTGTTTAAGTTGTTGTTGTTGTTGTTGTTGTAGAGGGATCCATTGTATGCTTTAGTTGATATATATATATATATAATATATATATATATTATATATATATATATATATGAGTTTTTATTGTTAAGTTTCGTTTTTTAATTCAACGAAATAAACGAAACTTAACATATATATATATATATATGGGTGGTGTTCCAGAACGATATTATGTTGCATGGGCCAACTCAAGTTTTAGTAGTAATCGTCGTTAGTTCAGAACAACACGCGCAGTTTTGTATAGTCATCGGGGGCTGTTTATTCTTCTACGTTCGTGGGTTCTTCTTCAAGAGAAGAAGGAAGAGAGAGAGAGAGAGAGAGAGAGAGAGGAGAGAGAGAGAGAGAGAGAGAGAGAGAGAGAGAGAGAGAGAGGAGAGAGAGAGAGAGAGAGAGAGAGAGAGGGTATGGTCAAATTATTCTATTTCTAACAGTATCATGTGCAGTACTATTATCCAAACCCATACGGGGAACCGAGAGCTACGTCTCAATCCCACCAAGCCGCGGCCGAAAAAGGAAATACTCTTAGCAAATAATCATTAGAGGATATCCCTTTTGCATGTGTGTATGCGTAAGGGTTCAAGGTAACGTAATATACAACTGTATTTAGAATCTGTTTGATATTTTCGACGCTGAGGTTTGTGTAGATGAAGTGAGAAATCGGCAACGTTTTGGCGTAGTTGGAGGTGAGAATAGGAGATGCGATGTCTTGGTAGAGGTGAGCAGTCTGTAGCATGTTGGCGTGGTGAGAGGTGAGAAGTCGGTAGCG
This sequence comes from Doryteuthis pealeii, assembly GCA_023376005.1. Taxonomy (NCBI): domain Eukaryota; kingdom Metazoa; phylum Mollusca; class Cephalopoda; order Myopsida; family Loliginidae; genus Doryteuthis; species Doryteuthis pealeii. Next base: position 67,276,003 of record CM042151.1, on the reverse strand, counting down.
TAATGGCGTGGTAGAGGGTGAGAGGACGTAGCGTGATGCATGGTAAGAAGGCAAGCAGTTTAGAATTATTGATTTCAGACTTGCTCATTCTTGTGTCTGGGGTCCCTTTGCCCTGAATAGAAAACCGTATCTCTTTTCAGAAGCAATCGCTAGGTCAAAGTGATCCACCGAAATTAATTTGAATTTGAGCGCGAATATTTTGAAAGTTTTTTTTGGTTAGAAATTGCAAAATCGTCGTCAAAATTAAAACGGAAAAATTTGGCTGAGCATGGAATTTATGAATTTAATTATCACTAGGACACGATTTATGTATTTGTTACTTAAATTTTAATCGTTAGTTTGTGTTTTTAACCGTTTTCATTGGAAGTTTTTTCCTACAGAGAACTAATTTTTAAGAAAGATGAATATTTTCCGAGAATTTATTAACATAAAAACACGGATTATTATACTTTTGGTCATCCATACTTAAGAAAAGCACGCGTCGCCTGTAACATTGAAATAGAAAGTACGTTTTTTGTTTTTACATGTTTATTAATTCTGACTAGTCTTATCCTTCTTCTGTTTTATTTTATCTATTTTTTCCTTAAAAACAACTAACGGTTAAAATTTAAGTTAAAATAACATAAATCGTCTCCTTAGTAATGATTAAATTCATTAAAATCTATACCCAAGCCAAATTTTTCGTTTTAATTTTGACGACGATTTGCAATTTTAACTGTTTTTTATTTTATTTTGTGTGTGTTTATTTTGTCGGAAGGCTGTGGGGAAACCTACTTGCATACGGACCATTTTACGACACAGTTTTCTCAAACGTCACAGCGTGAACACCCGGTTCTCAGTATTTTTTATTTGGTACCAGTACAGACACACCAGTGTTTCTAGTTTGGTATGGCTTGGTTTAATGGCATATAAACCATGTGGGTTATTTAATGTCAAATCATTTTTTTGTATATCTCTTATTATAATGGAGATTGTTTGTTTTTCTGTCTGTAACCGAAACTATATCACTACTCAAGTCACAATTCCCTTTGTTATTTACGTCACATTCTTCATGATTTCATTTTTATTTAAACCTCAATTTCTAATAAAATTGTTTTACATTATTAATACTGTTAATCATATCTACAAATGAATAATATGCAATTGTATTTATATATACACTAAAATAGCAGTTTACAGTGTAACAGGAAGGCTTATTTGCATATTGATATTAAAAATGTGATTTTAATAAATATGTGCTTAGTATTATTGATTTTAATCGTATGGTTTTATCTTAATGAATATGATCAAAAAATCTCTTCAATAAATCTTAAAAGAAATCGATTAACGAGAAGAAATAATTCTGATTTTATTCTTTACTTCCTATTTTAACTAAGTTATTAAATTAGGAAAATTTAGTAATGAAAGACGAGAGTGATAGAAGTGTAAGTTTCAGTTGTTCTATTTTTCGATTAT
>CM042151.1:67267048-67269548 GCA_023376005.1 Doryteuthis pealeii | reverse complement strand
ATTAATGATCCAATTTTAATAAATTTTCTGTATATGGAGTTATAGATAAAAAGGCTAACTATGTTTAGGGAATTGTGATCCGGAAAAAAAGTCAGTTTGTAAAGCGAATAAATTTTAAAAAATAAATACAACCGGAGGATTAAAACAACATTAGTCTTCTCTCTGGGTAGAGAGAGAGAGAGAGAGAGAGAGAGAGAGAGAGAGAGAGAGTCAGTCGGTCGCATTAATGTTTTATATCAGCAGTCACAGTCAATGTTTGCTGGAAACTTGAATTTCTCTCTCCCTCTCACACTTGACGCGAATAGAGAAAGTAACACATATACTGAGTAGGTATTCTAAATATATTGAGAGGGGTAGAAAGAAACAGACAGGAAGTAAAGAGAGAGAATGGCGGATTTTTGACTTAATTGCAAATTACCACTAATTAGAACCAAATGAAATGGAATTTTTTTCAAATATAATTTAATCCTAAATGTAATTAATATTTTGGGATGTGTTTTGTATCATTATACTGCATAGGAAAAAACACTTTAGGTGTCAAAAGTTGATTAACTCAGCTTAGTACAATAATAATAATAATAATAATAATGAATAATATATATATATATATATATTATATATATATTATATATATATATATATTGGTTTGAAAATCGGTCACTTTCTCGCCTATGGGATTTTCTAGATCAGTGCTTTGAAAATCGCATTGCGGAGGCGTGGTTATCGCTGTAGAAAGTGGACTCGGTAACATGATTTCAAATTCTGGACGAGGCTGGTAGCATTTCAAATAGCGCTAATACCCTTGGTGTGCATCCAACTATTACACCTCCAGTTATGGGTAAATAGTAGGACAGACTGGGCTCTTTAAACTTGGTTAGACAACCAGTCCAAGAAAAGGAAAACTCTGAATTCAAACCTGTTAAATTCTGCTTAAAAAAATGATCTTGTGTCACATCGTATCCGTGCGGAGCTGTTCTGTAAATATATGGATGATAATTTTTTTTTTTAACTTATTTTTTTGTAAGTCTTTTTTACCTACCCCAAGAGTATTAATGCTACATTAAATGCAAAAAACCCTCGTCCAGGATTTGAACTCCTGTCGCCGAGTCCATTTCCTATACACCGCACGCCTCCACAAATAAAAATAACGATGTAAGGTTTTTTTTTTTTTTCATGCCCAACCATCTACCTCCATTATTACCGTTGCGCTCAGCAGATCACATTTATTTTGTTGAAAACTTCAAAGTTCATATTTCTAAGGTTATAGTTTGTTTTTTTTACTTTCCATTGAATGTATTCGTTTCTGTTCAGTGTCTATTGTACTCTGGAGTAGAACCCTCCCCTCTCAGGAATCTGGACAAAAATCTGAAAATATCAAACGTTTTTGTTTTTTTTGTTTGTTTTTTTTTCTTTTTCTTTTTTGTTGCTTTTTGTGTTTTTTACTTTGTTTTTTTATTTGTTTTGTTTTTGTTTTTTTGCTATTATTTAAATTTTTTGTGTGTGTATTTAAAAAATCGGATACGAATTTTCATTAAGAAAATATTTTAACGATGTCATTGCTTAATTGTTATTTAGGAGCGCGGGTTTTCTTTCTTTCATTATTAAAATCGCACGCGCTTTTGGTGTCGAAGAACGACACCATGAATTCGTTCGTGATGAAATGGTATTTTCATTTAGTGGATAATCAGTTTGCGTCACGAGTTTTCGGGGCGTCTGCCGATAAAGGTCACGCTTCCGAAAAAAAAAAAAAAAACGAAAAAAGAAATTCGTAAAAAATAAAATGGTGGTTGTATAAACATCATGGCGGAAACACGAGAACGGGACGAGATTTCCACGTGACAAACAATCACTATTTTATTTTTTCGCTCTTTTAGAATTTTAATTTTTTTTATAGAAGTAAACAAATTAAGAATAAATAAATAAAAAATAAAAACCGATGAAATAAGAGACCTTTTTGTTAAAAAAATCTATTATTTAAACTGATGTGCCAGAAAAATAGAGACACATGTGTTGTATATATACAAAAAGAAGAAAAAAAGAAAAAAATTATTGCAGAAAAAGGAACATTTAAGGCGGGAAACCTTAAAAAACATTTCACAGGTGTTAGTTTTGGGGTAATTCCATCTCAAATCATCCAGGCCATGTCAGCGACCCTCTTCAATTTTTCTGATATGTTGTCAACTTGAGGACTATGCTAAAGTTAGACAATCCCCAAATTTTGAGCTTCCAATTACAAAAATTAGTGGAGTTATGTCGATTTTTAGCTCTCCAAATTCATTTTTTTGGAGAGGTCGCAAAAATGGTGACTTTTTGTAATCTCTCTTTGTCTTTAGAATGAGTTCTAAAGCTACCATACTATTGAAAATTGGTTTATAAAATCATTTTGACCAAGGAATCCAAAAATGCTGTCAAAAAAGTCTTAAAATTAACCAAATTTAAGTTGTTAAGGATTTCTGATTTGCAAAATTTTAACTGATGTTGTAGCTTCGGTTCTGATTAA
>CM042151.1:67244548-67262048 GCA_023376005.1 Doryteuthis pealeii | reverse complement strand
TTGATGGTGATGGGGGGAGGATACTGGAAGTAGCACCCAACAAAATACCAGCTGCACGGCCACTTACCACGCATCTCACAAACCATCCAAGCATAAAAAGGCTTGAGTGTTTGCCAATAGGGTTGAGACAATCATGAGACGTTCCATCCTTTATGTCGTCAACCACGGCCATCAGCTGGCCAAAAGGTAATTTTTTTCTTCTTTCATAACATGTGGGGTGAGGGTTAAATTTGACAACAAATATTGGATTGGATATTTGGTAAATTGAATCAATATTGAAATAGATACAGTGAATGATTATTTCGAATGGTTGTTTTAAGTCGTTTGTTATAAATCAATGAGAAGAAAAAGCTTAAAAATTGGGATTCTTTATAATGTGCAGCAACATGATCTTCCAAACATACTCTCATGCGTCAAAGTAATAGAATTGGATTTATGCATATACAGGGTGTCACAGAAGTCGCGCACCATGTATGAAAATACATATAAAAAGTATAAAAAGACATATGAATATCAATTTTATTCATCATAATCATAATAGATACTCAAATTTTTCACCTTCTCCATTGATACATACATCAATTCTCTTTATAAAAATGAAATGTCTGTATCTTAAGAATACGGTGTACTGATGATTTGCTAATCGTAAGCTCCTGGCTTATTTTCCTTACTGATTTTACGGGGCTTCTAGCAACATTCGCCAAAACCATAGTTGATGTTACTTCATCAATTGCACTCTTTCGTCGACCACATCTCTCGCGGTCAGCAACTGAGCCAGTTTCTTGGAAACGTTTGATCAAACGGCAGACAGTGGTATGGTTCAATGTTTTTTCTCGCTAGGGATGAGTGCGGTTGAATTCTTCAGCTACAGAGCGGTATGTATCCCAATCTCTTCCAAACATAAAAAAGAATTTAACTCTTTCTTGTATTGTTAATTTCTCACCCATATCCAATAAAATCTGAAAAATTTAAAAAAATTTAAAAAATCATATGGTGCGCGACTTCTGGAACAACCTGTAGAAAAATCATAGAAAAATATATTTTATTCATTAATTACCACAAATTGAATTTCTAATTGTTGAGTTAAAATGCATATATATCTATTATCATACTAAAGCTAAGCGAAACACTTTTTGGTTTCTAAAGGCTTTTTTTACGGTCTAGTTTTATTATTATCATCATCATCATCATTGAAGAGTTTTTATCTTATTATATATATATATAATTATATATAGGATTGCTTTTAATATATGATAGTATTAGAAATCAGTAATAGCTAATAATTATTTATTAAACCCAGTTTTGTTAAAATCATTATGCAAATTATTCCCATTATACTTTGTAAATCTTTATTTTTTACAGATATATAACACATTTTTCAGGATTTTAAATGCATTAATAATACTAGTACAAAATTAAAAAAAACACCCCCGGGCGATGTAAAAATAGATTTTTGAAACATATTGCCTGAGGGGTGGGAGTAAAAAATTCAATGTCAGCGCGTTTGTACCCTAAGTAAGTAAAATCATCAAATTCATTAAAGGATTAAAAAATAAAACAATTTGAAATGTAAACTTTAAATATGTATTAAAATAAAACAAACTATGTATAGATATATAATACCAGTCATGTATTTATTAAAACTTGTTTTAAAAAAACAATGAGGACTGTCTAATGTTGCATGTTCAAATTTTGAGTGTATTTATTCTATGTTATGACGATTTTGGGTAATGTGACGTAAACAGTGACGTAATTTTTGTTACAGACAAAAACCGAAAGCGAATCTCCATTATTAATAGATGTACAGATTTGCGGCAAATCTATCGCAGCTTTAATAGAGACATTGTTAATAAATAAGAAGTTAATTAAGATTAGATAATGACTATTTCATAATCGTTGGGAATATAACTTAAATAACTAAGGAAATCGTGACGTTAGTGGTGACGTAGTTTCAGTTACAGACAGTGACATCATCTCCATTATAATAAGATTAACTAATGCAATTTGCTCATGAAATACAATAAAATGAGGAAAAGTGAAAACTGAAAAAAGTCATTTATCAAAAGTAAAGATCTTTTTGAGGAAATTTGGAAATGGAAACATTTTTCCCCAAACATATTTTACGAATTCGGGGTCTTACCCCTCTGTAGAGGTGCAGTCTGTGTATTTTAAAGCTCCCACCGACAGGGCTTATTTGGTGGTGAATATTTTCTGTCAATCAACGGTGGATGTAGGCAAGAGTTTAGTAAGTGTAAACACATTGATTTTCGATTACTGATTTTAACTTTTAAAAGTTTTTCTTTTTTTTATTCAACTTTTAAACCATAATTCATTGGATAAATACATTTTGTTTACTTTTCTTGAAGTTATAAATTGGTGGTTGTTCATAAATGAAAGATTTACAATAGAGACTTTGAAAATGGAAAAATTAAAGTAAATGTTTCTCTTCTTAAGACAATTTTTCACTTATATTTTTATTAGAAATGTGTTCAGTAAAAATGAAAAAAAAAAAATACATATTCACATTAATCTTTTTAGAGATGGTTTCCATACTGACAATTCTTTTTTAATTCTTTAGTTCTTTCACTGTCTGTAATAGACTGTGATTTTGTAATTTGAATTTAACAATGTTGAATACATATCTATCACTAAAATGAAAAAATATTTTGTGTTACTATTTTTTATAAATTTGTATGTATTTTATTAGACACTTGGTATAAGAGTTTGTTTGCATTATAAATCCTTTAAGGAGTAATAACCCTTTTAATTTGCAGGCTGAGAAGACGTGTTTATTGTCTGTTGTAGAAAAGTTGTCTGTGTACATTTTTTATGTTTTTATCAGTTTTTATTTCTGTTTTAAAATAACAACTGATAAAACATAAGAAGGATTGAATAATCTTGATATAGTTTCTATGAATAAAATCTCCAAATAAACACTCCAGAATTAACTAACATTTTTTTGTACTTTTAGGACATTTTATCAACGCCTTTAAATACATGTTTGGGCGTTTTTCATTAGTTAATTCAGCTCCTCCAGTTCGGAAAAGTCGTGGTTGTTAGTATAGCTTATACCCAGAACTCCAGGGCACCTCACGTGGTGTAATGATTAGCAAACTAGATTTGCAGACCATTGTTAGTGAGTTCGATTCTCATTGGGCGCCCCTTATTTCTGGCTTTGTGCTACATCTAAGCTAAGCTAAGTAAATAACTGGGCACCTCCTGTGGTGTAATGGTTAGCAAGTTAGATTAGCAGACCATTGATAGCGAGTTTGTTTCTCTGGGCGCCCTATACTTCTGGCCTTGTGCCACATCTAAGCCAAGATTAGTAAATAACTATACCCAGAACTCCCGGGCATCTCATGTGGTGTAATGGTTAGCAAGCTAGATTAGCAAATCATTCTTAATGAGTTCGATTCTCACTGGGTGCCCCATACTTCTGACCTTGTGCTGCATCTAAGCTACACCTAGGGTGCCTCTCGTGGTGTAAGGGTGAGCAAGGTAGACTGGCAAACCAAGACTTGTGAGTTTGAGCATCACTGGGTGCCCCTTAAATTCGGCCTTGTGTCACATCTGAGCGAAGCTTAATAAATAACTATACACAGAACTACAGGACATGTGGTTAGTAAGCTAGATTAGCAAACCATTGTTAGTGAGTTCGATTCTCACAGGGTGCCTCATACTTCTGGCCTTGTGTCGCATCTAAGCTAAGCTTAGTAAATAACTATACACAGAACTCCACAATCACCTTTAAGATATTTTGCAAGTATCATAAAAAGAATATTTACTTTTACTACCATGATGCTGACTTTTTATACAACTTCTGAGGAGTAACACACACACACACACACACACACACACACACACACATATATATATATATATATATATATATATATGTACTAAATCGATGAAAAGAAAAAAACCTTAAATTTACTTTATGCAATAATTTTATTTCAACAGTAATCACATCACAGCATCTTAAGACAGAACAAGGGCATAGTTGCTACTTGTTACATAAAGCAAAATTAACGTTTTCTAAATTTATTTACTATATTGCTCTGTCCGTCTACACTCCTGGAACAAGGCACATCAAGCTCTCAGAACGGATGACCTGTATCGTTACAGTTGAACCTCATTTGGAATGATCCTCATCACCAAGGTGGATTCTTCTATCGTGAACGATAGATGAGAGTCAACAGTGAGGGATTACTTTCCTCTCATGTTGTGCATGCTAACAAAAGACATTTTGTGTTTCCTCGACTGTGATAGCAGCCCATCCTTGCTGCAAGCTATGAAGCCACATTGACAGATGGAATTTCCTAAAGTGAGAGTCAGATGTTTTGTTTTAAAGTCAGACCGAGCTGATCTCGATGTTTCAGTCTATTTTCTTCAAAGCACTTTAATCTAGCGAAACATGTCTTACGCGATTCTTTTCGATTTGTCGCTAGATTTCCCCAAGCACTCAGGTGAGGCATTTTCAAATTGTTATATATATATATATATATATATATATATATATATATATATATATATATATATATATATATATAAGTAAAGAAATAACAAAAGACTTATTGATTGAGCATTATAGTCTATTTCATGGAGCTTAGACGAAGTGTCTAACTCTCCCAACTCATCAGATGCTAATGATGAAATCTTTATTACTTTAAAGGCATTTGAAAACAGATTTTTACTTTTTATTTCATTTTTTTTTAAATTTTTAAAAGTATGAATTACAACTGAAAACATTGATGTTGCATAGAAAAAACTTTTCTTAAAATCACTTCCGTCAAAATAAATAGGTCAGTGAAACATGTAACTAATAAAGTATCCAATATAATTTGACATCAAGAAAACCAGACAGACAGATCAAGCAAAATTCACCTATTCAACCAATACGAAAGAGCAACTGGAATAATGAAGGATTTTAATATATATATATATATTATTAATTATTATATCTAAAGTAAGATAGTTAAATATCAAAATCTATATATATATATATTATTTGTTATATATAAAGTGAGATAGCTAAGAAAGAAAGTAAAGCTAATAAATATTAAATTTAAGTTAAAAGAGAAATAAAAATAATTTATATAATATTAAAAATTTAAAATAGAGATATACATACACATACACATATAAACACACATACATACATATAAATACATACACATATATACGCATACATAAATAAATACATATAAACACATACATACGAAAAAAAAATCAACTACATAACAAATTAAGTCAAAAACAAATATACCCATATAAACATACCAATATACCATATATATATATATATATATATATATATATATATATATATATATACAAACACACATACATATAAATATCCCATAAATAAATCAAAGTAAAAACACAAATATATAAATAATACATACACATACATACATATTCATAATATAATAAATATATATATATATATATATATATATAATATATATATATAAACATACATACATATATTCAATAATACATATATAACTTAAAACACACACACACATATATATATATATAAATAAACTTACACACACATAAACACAAACTACATATATATATATATATATACATATACACACACAATATACATACACAAAACCATATATATACACACATACCAATATAGATATATATATGTATACATCCATACATCAAACCATCCAAACACACACATATCCATACACATGCACGTAACCACACACATATAAATATAAAATTTAATCTACATATAAATTTAACTAAGTCAAAAACAAACAATATATACACATATATACCCATACATACATGCATATACAAAAAAAACTACACACACAAATATACACAAAAAATATACAAATATATATATACATACATATATATATATATACACACACACATATATATACATACACATATACACATACAAATACATATATACACCTATATATCCATACATACATAAGTCCATACACTTGCAAGTATCCACACAACTATCCACATACACAAAATCAAAACTAACACCAAGAAATAAAACAACAATTCCCAAACAACAATAATAACAAACACATAAATATACAGTCACATACATACAACAAAAAATATATAAGCGCACATACACAAAATAAAATAAATCAATCTATTTATCCAAAACCACGCATACATAAAAAAATATATAATTACATACAAATAAAATAATATATATTGTTCAAAGACAAAAGGTAAAGACAATAAGGAAGATAAAACCATACACACACATATAAACACAAGCACACAAAATATACATATATATACATATATATATATACATAAATATACATATAACCATTAAAAAAAATTCCAAAATAAACAACAATAAGATAAAAAATATATGCTAGGGGTTATTCGAGGCTATGGGGAATAAATACCATTATATTTGGAATTTTCCTTTGTGCCTGCATTTGGCTATAATTTCATTACGTTTGTTCAAAAGTTTTCTAGAATCCTTAAAAAGTATTATCTCTATTTTTTTCTGATATACAGAGTGGGCATTTATTTTTGAAGTTAGTGGCTGAGTTTGAGGTTCGGACTATTTTCCATTTAACTATAGGTTCGTTGTTTGAGTTCTTGATTGCCCAGTAGTATTTGGATAATTCAGTTTAGTTAGATAGAGCGGGATTATTAAAAGAATGTCTGTGGGTGTAGTACCTTTGTTTGAATGGTCCTGCAGTAATTCCTAGGTAGTGCTTGGTGTTTCCCGGGTCGTTTTTAGTTGCCACCTGGGAGAGTTAGACACTTTGTCTAAGCTCCCTGAAATAGACTATAATGCTCAATCTCTAAGTCTTTTGTTATTTCTTTACTTATATATTTGCTCTGTGACTCTAACATTAAGAGCACACATTGAGCTCTCAAACTGCGACAGTTTTTTAAATAAAACTATTGTGTCGCAAGGAAGATTTCTTCTCTGGACTTTTTGGATTATATATATATATATATATATATAATATATATATATATATATATATATATATGTATAAGGGTTTTATAATTTGCTTGAAAGCATGTGTTTATATTGGTTTGGTGGTTGGTTTTGAAGGCTATCACAATGCAAGTGGGAAGAAAAATAAGTACAATGGTGTTGTTTGTTAATCTGTGATTTATTCCTTAATATTTCGAGATAAAAAATCTTTTCAACAGAAGATCTCCGGAGTTGTTGTCTTGTTATGATACATTTTACATAATTTGTATCATTTTCAAAAACAATTTCGTTTACCTGAGAAATGGCATAACAAGACAACTTCAGTTCCGGATATCTTCTGTCGAAAGAGATTTTTATCTCAAAATATTAAGAATAAATCCCAGGTTAACAAACAACACCATTGTTATCTTATTTTTCTTTACACTTGCATTATGATAGCCTTCAAAACCAACCACCAAACTTATATATATATATATATATATTATATATATATATAATATATATATATATATATATATAATAATACTCAAAACTTATAACTTTTTTTTTATTTCTCTGCATTACACAAATCTATCTGTCTGTAAGTAAAGAATATATATACACACACACACACACACACACACACATATATATATATATATATATATATATATATATATATATGTATATATATAGTAATCAATGATCGCATAAAAGATGTTATTTACTGATTTAGATACTCAATGCCCAGACAAATCGATTTTTCATGAGATCTGTAGATAAGCGTGCGATTTATATCGACCATGTTTTCCCCAAGTAAATATTTATTTAGTATACATATTAAGGTTGATCATTAAGTCCGTAGCCTGGCACCCTGAAGTCTGAGTGATAGCAAGTATCCACAGGTATCCAGGACTCTCCTAAGTATTCTAGCTGATCTTAACAGTGCTGTAGTCTGGATGGAATTAATTCTTCCTTTGACCTTCAGTTCCCCCATTATCTTTTCCAGGTCATTGGGACTGTTCCAAGTGCACTATCTACTATTGGTATCACCGTCACCTTCATGATTAACAGATTCTTTAGCTTTATGACAATATCCTAGAGCCCTGTTGGTGGCGCTTAGGAATACACCGACTGCATCTCTTCAGAGGGTTATTATCACGCTGTTGGGCGTAGGGGCGACCGGGATGCTTAAGGACGGAATCCTGATGACTAAGCAGTCCATGACATACAACGCTTCACTTTGGCTCTTACTATAGGCGTAGACTGGCAGTCTGAGAAGGGCCCGCTCGTCATAGGATTCCGTCCTTAAGCATCCCGGCGCCACTAGCGCCAACAGGTGATAATAACCCTCTGAAGAGATTGCAGTCGGTGTATTCCCTAAGCGCCACGCAACAGGGCTCTAGGATATTTGTCATAAGCTAAAGAATCTGTTAATCATGAATGGTGACGTGATTACAATAGTAGATAGTGCACTTGGAACAGTCAATGACCTGGAAAAAGATAATGGGGAAATGAAGGTCAAAGGAAGAATATTTCCATCCGACTAGCAGACTGTTTAAGATCAGCTAGAATACTTAGGAGAAGTCCTGGATACCGTGGAACTTGCGGATCACTCAGACTTCAGGGTGCCAGGCTACGGACTTAATGATCACCTAATATGTAATCTAATAAATATTTACTTGGAAAATGGTCGATAAAATCGCGCTTATCTACAGATCTCATGAAAAAATCGATTTGTCTGGGCATTGAGTATCTAAATCAGTAAATAACTCTTTATGCGATGCATTGATTACATTATATATATATACAATATATAAATATATATATATATTATATATAATATATAGTATATGTGTGTGTGTGTTGTGATGTGTAGTGTATATATATCTACTTACAGACAGATAGATTTGTGTAATGCAGAAGATACAAAAAATAAGTATAAGTTTGTGTTTGAGTAATAATATATATATATATATTATAATATATATTAATATATATATATATATATAATAGAGTTTGGTGGATTGGTTTGAGGCTATCATAAATGGCAAGTGTAAAGAAAAAATTTAAGATAACATGTGTTGTTTGTTAACCTGGGATGTCATTCTTAAATATTTTTTGAGATAACAATCCTCTTCGACAGAAAGATATCCGGAAACTGAAGTTGTCTTGTTATGCCATTCTCATGGGGGTTGGTAAAGCGAATTGTTTTTGAAAATGATACAAATTAGTACATAATGTATCATAACAGAGACAACAACTCGGAGATCTTCTGTTGAAAAGATTTTTCATCTCGAAAATTAGAATAAAATCACAGATTTATATCTATATATCATATATGCCATTGTTACTTATTTTTCTTCCCACTTGCATTGTGAATAAGCCTTCAAACCAACCACAAAACCAAATAAACACAATGCTTCAAGCAAATTAATAAAAACGCCTTATACAATATAATAATATATATATATATATATATATATATATAATATATAATATAATATAATCAAAAGTCCAGAGAAAGAAATCTTCCTTGCGACACATAGTATTTATTAAAAACTGTCGCGTTTGAATGAAGCTCAATGTTGTGCTCTTAATTGTTTAGAAGTCAAACAGAGCAAATATTATAAGTAAGAAATAACAAAGACTTTAAGAAGAAATTGAGATATAGTCATTTCAGGAGCTTAGACAAAGTGTCTACTCTCCAGGTGGCAACTAAACGACCCGGGAAACACCAAAGCACTACCTAGGAAATACTGCAGGACCAACACAAAAGGTACTTACCACCCACAGACATTCTTTAATAATCCCGCTCTATCTAACTAAACTGAATTTATCCAAATACTACTGGCAATCAAGAACTCAAACCCCAACGAACCTATAGTTAATGGAAAATAAGTCCGAACCTCAAAACTCAGCCCAACTAACTTCAAAACCAAATGCCCACTCTTGTATATCAGAAAAAATGGATATACTTTCGTTAAGGATCTAAGAAAACTTTTGACAAACGTAATGAAAATAAAGCCAAATGGCAAGCACAAAGCGAAAAATTCCAAATATAAAGGTATTTATTCCATAGCTCGAATAACCCCTAGCATATATTTTTTTTATATCTTTTGTTGTTATTTTGGAATTTTTTAATGGTTATATGTATATTTATGTATATATATATGTAATATATGTATATTGTGTGCTGTGTTATTATGTGTGTGTATATGTTTATCTTCCTTAATTGTCTTTATCCTTTTGTCTTGAAACAAATATATTATTTATATTTGTATGTAATTATATATTTTGTATGTAATGACGTGAATTTTGGATAAATAGATTGATTTATTTTATTTGAGCGCGAGAGAGTTGTATGTATGTGACTGTATATTATGTGTTGTTAATTATTTTGTTTGGGAATTGTGTTTTAATTTCTTGGTGTTAGTTTTGATTGTGTATGGGATGAGTTGTGTGGATACTTGCAAGTGTATGGACTTATGTATGTATGGATATATAGGTGTATAATATGTATTTGTATGTGTATATGTGTATGTATATATAGTTGTGTGATAATATTATATATGTTGTATATATATATTTGTATATTTTTTGTGTATATTGTGTGTGTAGTTTTTTGTATATTGCATGTATGTATGGTATATATGTGTATATATTGTTTGTTTTTGACTTAGTTAAATTTATATGTAGATTAAATTTTATATTTATATTGTGTGGTTACGTGCAGTTGTATGGATATGTGTTGTTTGGATGGTTTGTGTATGGATGATACTATATATATCTATATGGTATGTGTGTATAATATGTTTTGGTATGTATAAGTTGTGTGTGTATATGTATATATATATATTATATGTAGTTTGATGTTTATGGTTGTAAGTTTTATATATATATAATATATGTGTGTGTGTTTTTAAGTTAATATGTATATATGAATATATTGTATGTATGTTTATATATATATATATATATATATATATATATATTTAAATATAATATATATATGAATATATGTGATGTATGTGTATGTATTATTTAATATATTTGTGTTTTTTACTTTGATTATTATATGGAATTTATGATGTTATGTGTGTTTGTATATATTATATATATATTAGTATATATATATAATATATATGGGTATATTGGTGATGTTTATATGGTATATTTGTTTTGACTTAATTTGTATGTAGTTGATTTGTTTTTTCGTAAATGTTGTTGTTTATATGTATTTATTATGTTGCCGTATATATGTGTATGTATTTATATGTATGTATGTGTGTTTTAATATGTGTATGTGATGTATATCTCTATTTAAATTTTTAATATTATATAAATTACTTTTATTTCTCTTAACTAAATTAATATTATTAGGCTTTAACTTTCTTCTTAGCTATCTCACTTTAATAATATAACAAATAATAATATATATATATAGATTTTGATGATGTGTACTATCTACTTTATATAATAATTAATATATATATATATATATATTAAAAATCCTTCATTATTCCAGTTGCTCTTCGTATTGGTTTGAATAGGTTAATTTTGCTTTGATCTGATCTGCTGGTTTTTTGATGTCCAAATTATATGATACTTTATAGTTACATGTTTCAACTGACTATTTAGTTTTGACGGAAGTGATTTTAAGAAAGTTTTTCTATGGCAACATCAATGTTTCAGTTTAATTCATACTTTTTAAAATTTAAAAAAAATGAAATAAAAGTAAAATCTGTTTTCTGCCTTAAGTAATAAAGATTTCATCATTAGTCTGATGAGTTGGGAGAGTTTAGACATCGTCTAAGCTCCATGAAATAGAACTATAATGCTCATCCAATAAGTTTTTGTTATTTCTTACTTAATATATATATATATATATAATATATATATATCATATATATAGTATAGATATATATATATATAACAATTTGAATGCTCCCTGAGTGCTTGGGGAAATCTAGCGACAAATCGAAAAGAATTCGCGTAAGACATGTTTCGCTAGATTAATAGTGCTATTGAAGAAATAGAACTGAACTCGAGATCAGCTCGGTCTGACTTTAAAAACAAAACATCTGATCTCACTTTAAGGAAATTTCCCCTCTGTCATGTGCTTAATAGCTTGAAGCACGGGGGGGGGGGAGATGGGCTGCTATCACAGTCGAGGAACACAAAATGTCTTTTGTTAGGCATGCACATACATGAGGGAAGTAATCCGCTCACTGTTGACGTCTCATCTATCGTTTCACGATAGAAGAATCCACCTTGGTGAATGGGATCATCCAAATGAGGTTCAACTGTAACGATAACAGGTCATCCGTTCTGAGAGCTTGATGTGCCTTGTTCCAGGAGTGTAAGACGGACAAGAGCAATATTATAATAAATTTAGAAAACGGTAATTTTGCTTTAATGTAACAAGTAGCAACTATGCCTTGTTCTGTCTTAAGATGCTGTGATGTGATTACCTGTTGAAATAATTATTGCATAAAGTAAATTTAAGGTTTTTTTTCTTTCATCGCCAGTTTAGTACATATATATATATAATATATATATATATATGTGTGTGTGTGTGTGTGTTGTGTGTGTGTGTGTGTTACTCCAAGAAGTTGTATCAAAAGTCAGCATCATGGTAGAAAAGTAAATATTCCTTTTTTGATACTTGCAAAATAATTTAAAGGTGATTGTGGAGTTCTGTGTATAGTTATTTACTAGCTTAGCTTTAGATCGACACAAGGCCAGAATATGAGGCACCCGCTGTGAGAATCGAAACTCACTAACAATGGTTTTGCTAAATCTACTTACTAACACATGTCCGTAGTTCTGTGTATAGTTTATTTATTAAGCTCGCCAGATGTGACACAAAGGCCGAATTAAGGGGCAACCCAGTGAGCTCAAACTCACAAGTCTTGGTTTGCCAGTCTACCTTGCTCACCCTTTACACACGAGAGGCACCCTACGTGTAGCTTAGATGCACACAGGTCAGAAGTATGGGCACCCATGAGAATCGAACTCATTAAAGAATGATTGCTAATCTACTTGCTAAAACCATTACACCACATGAGATCCCGGGAGTTCTGGGTATAGTTATTTAAACTAATCTTGGCTTTAGAGTGGCACAAGGCACGAAGTATAGGTCGCCCAGAGCAAACAAACTCGCTACAATGGTCTGCAATCTAACTTGCTACCATTACACCACCAGGAGTGCCAGTTATTTACTTAGCTTAGCTTAGATGTAGCAAAGCCAGAAATAAGGGGCGCCTATGAGAATCGAACTCACTAAAATGGTCTGCAAACATCTAGTTTGCTATCATTACACACGTGAGGTGCCTGGAGTTCTGGGTATAAGCTATATAACAACCACGACTTTTTTCCGAACTGGAGAGCTGAATTAACTAATGAAAAACGCCCAAACATGTATTTTAAAGGCGTTGATAAATGTCCTAAAGGTACAAAAAATGTAGTTAATTTCTGGAGTGTTTATTTGGAGATTTTATTCATAGAAAATATCAAAGATTATTCAATCCTTCTTATGTTTTATCAGTTGTTTATTTAAAACAAGAAATAAAACACTGATAAAAACATAAAAATGTACACAGAACTTTTTCTACAACAGACAATAACACGTCTTCTCAGCCTGCAAATTAAAGGTTATTACTCCCTTAAAGGATTTATAAATGCAAACAACTCTATACCAAGTGTCTAATAAAATTCATACAAATTTATAAAAAATAGTAACACAAAATATTTTTTCATTTTTAGTGATAGATATGTATTCAACATTGTTAAATTCAAATTACAAAATCACAGTCTATTACAGACAGTGAAAGAACTAAAAGAATTAAAAAAGAATTGTCAGATGGAAACCATCTCTAAAAAGATTATGTGAATATTATTTTTTTTTTCATTTTTACTGAACACATTTCTTAAAATAATAAGTGAAAAATTGTCCTTAAGAAGAGAAACATTTACTTTAATTTTTCCATTTTCAAAGTCTGATTGTAATCTTTCATTTATGAACAACACAATTTATAACTTCAAGAAGTAAACAAAATGTATTTATCCATGAAATTATGGTTTAAAAGATGAATAAAAAAAACTTTTAAATTAAATCAGTAATCGAAAATCAAATGTGTTTACACTTCTAAATCTTGCCTACATCCACCGTTGATTGACAGAAATATTCACCACCAAAAAGCCCTGTCGGTGGGAGCTTTAAAATACACAGACTGCACCTCTACGAGGGGTAAGACCGAATTCGTAAAAATATGTTTGGGGAAAATGTTCCATTTCCAAATTTCCTCAAAAAGATCTTTACTTTTGATAAATGATTTTTCAGTTTTCACTTTTCCTCATTTTATTGTATTTCATGAGCAAATTGCATTAGTTAATCTTATTATAATGGAGATGATGTCACTGTCTGTAACTGAAACTACGTCACACAACGTCACGATTTCCTTAGTTATTTAAGTTATATCCAACGATATGAAATAGTCATATCTAATCTTAATTACTTTATTTATTACTTGTTTATGTCCTATAAAGCTGCGATAGATTTGCCGGCAAATCTGTACATCTATTAATAATGGAGATTCGCGTTTCGGTTTTTGTCTTAACAAAAATTACGTCACTGTTTACGTCACATTACCCAAAATCGTCATAACATGAATAAACACTCAAAATTTGAACATGCAACATTGACAGTCCTCATTGTTTTTTTTAAACAAGTTTTAATAAATCATGACTGGTATTATATATCTATACATAGTTTTGTTTTATTTAATACATATTTAAAGTTTACATTTCAAATTGTTTCATTTTTAATCCTTTAATGAATTTGATGATTTTACTTCTTAAGGGTACAAACGCGCTGACATTGAATTTTTTACTCCCACCCCTCAGGCATATGTTTCAAAAATCTATTTTTACATCGCCCGGGGGTGTTTTTTTAATTTGTACGTATTATTAATGCATAAAATCCTGAAAATGTGTTATATATCGTAAAATAAAGATTTACAAAGTATATGGGAATAATTTGCATAATGATTTTTAAACAAAACTGGGTTTAATAAATAAATTATTAGCTATTACTGATTTCTAATCTATCAATATATTAAAAGCAATCCTATATATATAATATATATAATAGATAAAAACTCTTCAATGATGATGATGATGATAATAATAAAACTAGACCGTAAAAAAACCTTAGAAACCAAAAAGTGTTTCGCTTAGCTTAGTATGATAATAGATATATAGCATTTAACTCAACAATTAGAATTCAATTGTGGTAATTAAATGAATAAAATATATTTTTCTATGATTTTTTCTACAGGTTTTCCAGAAGTCGCGCACCATATGATTTTTTAAATTTTTTTAAATTTTCAGATTTATTGGATATGGGTGAGAATTAACAATAGCAAGAAAAGTTAAATTCTTTTTATGTTTGGAGAGATTGGATACATACCGCTCTGTAGCTGAAGAATTTCACCGCACTCATCCTGCGAGAAAAAACATTGAACCATACCACTGTCTGCCGTGTTGACAAACGTTTCAAGAAACTGGCTCAGTTGCTGACCGCGGAGATGTGGTCGACGAAAGAGTGCAATTGATAAGTAACATGCAGCTATGGTTTTGGCGAAATGTTGCTAGAAGCCCCGTAAAATCAGTAAGGGAAAATAAGCCCAGGAGCTTTACGATTAGCAAATCATCAGTACACGATATTCTTAAGATACAGACATGTTCAGTTTTTTATAAAGAGAATGATTATGTATCAATGGAGAAGGTGAAAAATTTGAGTATCTATTATGATTATGAGAATAAAATTGATATTCAATGTCGTTTTTAATACTTTTTAAATATGTATTTTCATACATGGTGGCGACTTCTGGACACCTGTATATGCATAAATCCAATTCTATACTTTGGACGATGAGAGTATGTTTGGAAGATCATGTTGCTGCAGCATTATAAAGATCCGCAATTTTAAGCTTTTCTTCTCATTGTTTATAAAACAACGACTTAAACAACCATTCGAAATAATCATTCACTTTATCTATTCAATATTGATTCATTTACCAAATAATCCATCCATATTTGTTGTCAATTTTACCCTCACCCCACAAATGCCTTATGAAGAGAAAAAAATACCTTTTGGCCAGCTGATGGCCGTGTTGACGACATAAAGGATGGAACGTCTCAATGATTGTCTCAACCCTATTTGGCCAAACACTCAAGCTGTTTATGCTTGATGGTTGGTGAGATGCGTGGTAAGTGGCCGTGCACTGGTATTTGTTGGTGCACTTCCATATCCTCCCCCCATCACCAATCTAACATACACCCCGGAAGCCGTAAACATTTCACCTACATTGGGTCCACCATCACCGACAATCTGTCACTTGATACTGAACTCAGTGCCGGATCGGAAAAGCTGCCTCAACTTTTGGAGCTCACAGCAAGAGTGTGGACAAAGCAAGCCCTTCCAGAATTCATTTAACAACCACGCAGCATCTTTGGGTATTTTCATTAAGCCTTTTCCTCAAGCGTTTTGTTTAAAGTCCAAAATGGTGTAAGCATACAATAGTACTGACAGTGGCTACAAGTGGGAAAAATTCATCGAAAACCTGTCTGTAGATACGCCGAAAGCACATCTGCAGAGGGATAAAGACCCCATCCAATGGGGCCACCTTTTGGCCGTGGTAGCGATCCGTGATCCTTAAGGACGGAATCCTTGTGAGTGAACCAGTCTAATGAATGCAACACACCTTCTTTGGCCTTTACTTGGGCT
Source organism: Doryteuthis pealeii (assembly GCA_023376005.1). Taxonomy (NCBI): domain Eukaryota; kingdom Metazoa; phylum Mollusca; class Cephalopoda; order Myopsida; family Loliginidae; genus Doryteuthis; species Doryteuthis pealeii. Next base: position 67,245,318 of record CM042151.1, on the reverse strand, counting down.
TGACGGTCGGTCGATAGGCCCCCGCACGATTAATCGGCTGGTCACGCCAAGCCTAAAACCGGTATGATTGTCTCAACCCTATTGGTTTTTATATATATGTGCTAAACCTTGAAGGTATGTAAATCTCCTCCCTCAGCTATGGAAAAATAGTAGGGCAGACTGAGCTCGTTAACCCTTGGTTTGGCAAACCGATCTAGGAAGGAAACTCTGAATTAAACTGTTTGAACTCCGATTAAGAATTGACCTTGTGTCACATCCTGCTCGTGCGGAGGGCTGGTAAATATATATATGTGCTAGAAGGTGGGGCTGAGGGTCTAGGTGCCTGGGTATGAATAATACTCTATCTGTATGATGAATACCAGTTCTGAGCTCTGGGGAATGAAGGAGTACCACTTGATCATCATTAAATCCCAGGTCGCACCTGACCCCGGAATGGTTATACCTGTTAGAACTCCCAATCTAATGCATTAATAGAAAAAAATGATAAAAAAAATGAGTTGAAAAAATGTTTAATATGCATCAAATAATAAACATGACACTTCGGCATAAGAATAACCCAACAAGGTTTTGACATGCGTAAAATCCAACCAACTAAACCTACTGAATAATTTCGTTAATTGTTGATAAAAGAACTAAGAAACATTTATAAGTTCCTGGGTTGTAGGGCACCATCCCTACTGTATAAATCAGGGGTATGCGGTATGCGTGTATTACTTGAATACTTTACAATGTATGAGGCGTGTAGTGTAATGGTTTGTGGATTTAAATTG
>CM042151.1:67241166-67244448 GCA_023376005.1 Doryteuthis pealeii | reverse complement strand
CCACTGTAAAGTCCTATCATCTAAAATGGCTACAAAATCGTAACAAGTCAGTTGCTGGCTTCTGCTTTAGAAAGTGTTATTTCAATATGAGCTACTTTACTCAGCCACCAGGATTCCGCCCTTAGGCACCATGGGTCGCCACTTATGGCCAACAAGTTTCCCCATTAGGGATCGGAGGTGCGGTCAGCGTATTCATAAATCCCTGCCGACATGGCCGGTAGTATGAGCAGTTCGGCTCGTTTTTTTTGTTTTTTTAATTTTTTTTTTCGGCATATCAACTTCAAGGCTGACAAAAAATTTTGAAATAGATTCATTCTTAATGGATATTCAATTTTTTTATGAACAAATTTTTCTACTTAACCCATAGATGGGACCCTAACAGGTACTACCACTTTGGACCAGAGTGGACCAGGGATCAATAGTGATGAAGGGGTGTTCCACATTCCCCAAACCTCCAGAACTGAAACCTCACCCTCAGATAGAGTTTAACTTCATTCCCATGACATGAAGACCCTCAGCTACTGCCTTCTAGCGCTCATATGATAAAAAGAGTTGGGGCTTGCCATAAGCGAAATAGGGCTGGGGCAATCATATAGGTGCTAGGGCTTGACATAACCAGCCGATTGATCGGCGTGGGCCTCTCCGACCGACCGTCTAGCCTAACTAAGGGTTTAAGAGGAGTGTTGCATATCATGGACTGCTCATCCACCAAGATTCCATCCTTAAGCATCATGGGTCGCCACCCACGGCCAACAGGTGGCCCAACTGCAGGGGTCTTATCCCTCTGCAGAGGTCCAGTTGGTGTATTTTAAAGCCGAAGTCATGGAGACAGCACCCCACAAGGAAGCAGCTGTATGGCCACCTGCCCTCTATCTCACAAACCATCTGAGTGAGACGGACAAGACATGCTGGACACTGCTGGAGAAGCAATGACAAACTTATAAGCGATGTTCTCCTGTGGAAGCCAATATATGGACATGCTAATGAGGGCTGCCCAGCAAGGACATACATTGACTAGCTCTGCACAGATACTGGATGCCGTGCTGAAGACCTCTCTGGGACAATAAATGATAGAGAAGGTTGGCGAGAGATTGTCATGGATATCCGGGCTAATTGCATGACATGATGATGATTTGTTCTCCAGTTCTTCTCTCTTGGGCTAAATGGATCTCAGGCTTTCCGGTTCATGCCGTGGGTCCAGCGAGCTTATGAGAGTTTAATAATAGCGTCAATCCCAGGGAGCTATCCCCCAGGCAACACCTGCCCCCTTGACTTAAAGGGGCAGGGGTGGGTTTATTGCCCAGTACCTGAGGTGGTCCCCTTGTGGGGGAATGCCAAAGGGATAGACTCAATTTTTGTTCTTTCCCACCCATGAGCTTTGGCTTGTAAGTGGGCCCACATTAAAGAAAGAAATAGACACACAGTAAAGTAAGAGATTGGTCAGTTTTTGACTTAATTGCAAATTACGACTAATTTGAACCAATTAAAACAGAATTTTTTTCAAACATAATTCAATCCTAAAACTAAGGAATAATTTAGTATAATTTTCATGACATTAAACTAAACAGTAAAAAAGCTTTTAGGAAGCAAAAGTTGATTAACTCAGCTTTAGTATAATAATGGATGTTTGTAGCCTGACAAAGTTATTGTTACATATAAGACTTTGGTTTGTTTGGCACAGAGGTCTTAGTTTGCTTACAGTACCTGCTGTCACTACATACTGAGCAAACTGATTGCTGCTTTTCATTGATCTGGCAAAAACCTGTACTTTTAGTATGATTTGACAGTAAGTCAATACATAGTCATTTATTAAACTTTGAACTAATACTTTGCCTGTATAATCTTTCTTAGTGCATAGCATGTGTGTATATATTTACCCAACCCCTCTGCCATGGGCAGAATGTGACACAAGGTCAATTTTTAAGCAGAGTAGATCTGGTTTGAATTCAGAGTTTTCTTTATCTTAGACTGGTTGCCATAACAAGTCTAAAGAACCCAATCTACCCTACTTAAAAATTGACCTTGTGTCACATTCTGCCCATGGCAGAGGGGTTGGGTAAATATATACACACATGCTATGCACTAAGAAAGATTATACAGGCAAAGTATTAGTTCAAAGTTTAATAAATGACTATGTATTGACTTACTGTCAAATCATACTAAAAGTACAGGTTTTTGCCAGATCAATGAAAAGCAGCAATCAGTTTGCTCAGTATGTAGTGACAGCAGGTACTGTAAGCAAACTAAGACCTCTGTGCCAAACAAACCAAAGTCTTATATGTAACAATAACTTTGTCAGGCTACAAACATCCATTATTATACTAAAGCTGAGTTAATCAACTTTTGCTTCCTAAAAGCTTTTTTACTGTTTAGTTTAATGTCATGAAAATTATACTAAATTATTCCTTAGTTTTAGGATTGAATTATGTTTGAAAAAAATTCTGTTTTAATTGGTTCAAATTAGTCGTAATTTGCAATTAAGTCAAAAACTGACCAATCTCTTACTTTACTGTGTGTCTATTTCTTTCTTTAATGTGGGCCCACTTACAAGCCAAAGCTCATGGGTGGGAAAGAACAAAATTGAGTCTATCCCTTTGGCATTCCCCACAAGGGGACCACCTCAGGTACTGGGCAATAAACCCACCCCTGCCCCTTTAAGTCAAGGGGGCAGGTGTTGCCTGGGGGGATAGCTCCCTGGGATTGACGCTATTATTAAACTCTCATAAGCTCGCTGGACCCACGGCATGAACCGGAAAGCCTGAGATCCATTTAGCCCAAGAGAGAAGAACTGGAGAACAAATCATCATCATGTCATGCAATTAGCCCGGATATCCATGACAATCTCTCGCCAACCTTCTCTATCATTTATTGTCCCAGAGAGGTCTTCAGCACGGCATCCAGTATCTGTGCAGAGCTAGTCAATGTATGTCCTTGCTGGGCAGCCCTCATTAGCATGTCCATATATTGGCTTCCACAGGAGAACATCGCTTATAAGTTTGTCATTGCTTCTCCAGCAGTGTCCAGCATGTCTTGTCCGTCTCACTCAGATGGTTTGTGAGATAGAGGGCAGGTGGCCATACAGCTGCTTCCTTGTGGGGTGCTGTCTCCATAACTTCGGCTTTAAAAATACACCAACTGGACCTCTGCAGAGGGATAAGACCCCTGCAGTTGGGCCACCTGTTGGCCGTGGGTGGCGACCCATGATGCTTAAGGATGGAATCTTGGTGGATGAGCAGTCCATGATATGCAACACTCCTCTTAAACCCTTAGTTAGGCTAGACG
>CM042151.1:67233666-67236166 GCA_023376005.1 Doryteuthis pealeii | reverse complement strand
TGGCTGGATCAGCACAAGGTCTTTTTTACATGGGGATTTTAATGGGACATCCTGTGGGAAACCAACTCCCGATTCAGTAATAATGGATCCATGAGATTAAATTTTTTTTTAATTCCCTCTACCCAGGCAATGTTGGGTAGCCACTTCTAGTACATATATAAAGGGCAGTTGTGTGCATGTATGTATGTCCGGAGGAAACTACGAAAATAAAACAATCAACGACAAAGTAAATATATATACACATTCACTATCACCAGAACTTACGTTTTGTTAAAAATTAATTAAGATTTTATTTTTATCTGGGAATATATTTAGAAAATAAAATTTGAATATTAAGGAAAGGGAAAGTCATTGGTGGTTAAAACATAAACAAATCAATTAAGAAAGACCAAAACAATCAATGGATCTGCGAGACAGCTTTTTTATTATCCCCCACCTCCTCTAACCAGGCAACGCCAGGTAGCCCCTTCTAGTACATATATAAAGGGCAGTTGTGTGTATGTATGTATATATGTATGTCCGAGGGAAACTACGAAAATAAAAGACTTAACGACAAAGTAAATATATTATACATAATCACTATCAACAGATCTTGCTTTTTGAGCAAAAATAAGGAAGATTTCATTTATATTTGTGAAGATAATTCAAAAGACATTTAATAGCATGTTTTTGTTTCTTTTTTTTTCTCTCTCTTTTTTTTTTGGGGGGGGGGGTTTACTTTTAATTTTTTAAATAGGAGACATTATTTTTCTTTTCGGAATGTCTGTGCACTTTTTTTTCTGATTCCCATTAGGTGGAATCAACACAATAACCTTTTTACGTAGGAATCTTAATGGAGCATCCTGCGAGGATCCAACTCGGTATTTATTAATAATGGATCTGCGAGACTAACTTTTCCCCACTCCTCTTCCTGAGAAGACTCTCAACCTTCTGTGAAAAACACCAGTTACTACTGGTATGTAGAACTTGTAAAAAAGAAAATAACACTCGAACACAAACGCACACACACACACACACACACACACACACACACACACACACACACAAATATTATATATATATATATATATAATATATATTATATATATATATATATATATATATATATATAAAGAGAGAGATTGATAGATAGATATGAACAGAATTATATATATATGCATATATATGTGTATATATATCTATATACATATATATAGAGAGAGAGAGAGAAAATAGAGTGAGAGAGAGAGGTGGAGAAACAGAGAGAGAGGGGGAGAAACAGAGAGAGAAGAGAGAGAAACAGAGAGAGAGAGAGAGAGAGAGAGAGAGAGAAACAGACAGTTTTGAAAAAGAAAAAGAAATAGAATCCTAGTACAAACCATTAGAATATACAGCCAAGGTATAGGAATGAAATTCGGAATTGGAAAATGTGCCATGCTAGTGATGAAAAAGAGTAAAAGTAAACTACTGGACGGAATACAACTATTAAATCAGGACACTATAAAAACAATTGGAGAGAAAGAAAGTTACAAATACTTAGGAATTTTTGAAGCGGAAGCCATCAAGCAAATAGAAATTGAAGGAAATGTAAAAATAAAAAAAGAAGAATACCTCAAGAGAACAAGAAAACTTCTCAAAACCAAGCTCAGCAAAAGAACACTCATCAAAGGAATAACTACCTGGGTTCCCCCCACTTCTGTGGAGTGAAATCTTAGGAGGGGCTATTATAGGTTATATGACCTATGGACAATAATGTAATGCGCCGACGGCTACTATAAGTAACAGGAACAAATATGGCTTGATGGAAGCAAATGCGAGTCAGCTCGTAACTATATTGGTCGGACTCAATCTCCACTTTATTTGCTGTAAAGTTGTACTCTTTTGTTAGATACATTTGTCTACATTGTTACCCGTCGTGTTTGTCTTATTTTGACCCCTTAAAACGCCACAACTTGCTACCGAGGATTCGGAGAAACTCACGCAGGTTTATCGTTTACAACAACACCAGTGAAACAGGGTTCAAAAGACTTCACTCACAACTATCGTTTTTTAACGACACAAAACTTTGTTACCCGTCGTGTTTGTTTTATTTTGACCCTTAAAACCCCACAACAGATACTCTGGACCATTCTTAAAATGGAAAAGAGAGAAACTCCGAAAGATGGACCAACAGACAAGAAAATTGATGACAATGCATTGTAAGTATTAAACCCGAGCGATGATATAAGCAAATGACATAAACAAATTATATTTATCAAGAAAAGAAGGTTGAAGAGGTCTTTCCAATATTGAAAAATGTGTAGATGCAACAATACTTCTCTTTTCTTTTTCTTTTCGAAGTCCGTCGCAGACGGCAGGGTTTGGGTTTGGTTAGGCTTTTTCCTGCAGTTGTCTAGTAACAAAAACCATATCTACTGTGCATCTTCCGTTTCTAAAACCACTCTGAGATTCTGGCAGGACATTTTCAGCAATATGATCAAGAAGTCTGGAGAGTAGAATCCTGGCGAGGCTGCCACATACA
>CM042151.1:67198666-67228666 GCA_023376005.1 Doryteuthis pealeii | reverse complement strand
TAGTGAAAAATGGTTAGACTACCTCGCTGATTGGTTGATACCGACTATAAGCCACCCCTACGACTTTACTTTTAATTACTTTTTACAAACGACCAACAAACCAGCATCTAAAGTAGAGAGTTAAGCTATCGAGGAAGGAATTTAACAGAAGGAAATAAATTCTGAAAGAATAATATTTTTTCAAGAAAAATGAAATATTTAAAAAAAAACAAATTTACCAAAAAACCCGCAAAAGAACATTATGATCCGTTAGGTGAAACCTGGGTAGGTAAGCTTGGTCTTATATATATATATATATAACATTAAGATATATATACAACCTTGCCCCAACTGTGAGTGCTATGTTTGTGCAATCTTCAGACGGGCAGATGTTAAAAGTCCAGATTGCCTGCTTTTCAAAAGCGCTCAAATTACACACACACACACATATATATATATATATATATATATATATATATATATATATATATATATATATATATATATATATATTTAGTATAACGTAATATTATAGTCAGCAGCGCTTGGTAACAGTTAGTTTCTAGCCTATGCAAATCATATCGGTGACAAACTGACAGTTACTTTGTCAAGAATGTATGTAAGACCAATCAATCAATGGATCTGTGAAACTAACTTTTTGTTATACCCCTTTACCCGAACAACGCCGAGTAGCTGCTTCTAGTTTTATAAATAAAGAAGAATGTAGGTTTAGAATTTAAATTTAAATTACACTGATCAGTGATCAGATAAACATAGTTACTGGTATTCTTTGTAGATTTCTTTAAAAAATCATATATTATGACTAAGTATTTTAGAAGCATATGCGAGATCCTACCATACTGGAATTTAACTGGAATTAACCTATATGATTTATTGAATCTCAACGCTAAAGAAAAACTGTTAGGATAATTCCCAACACTCACCATAACCTGATTAGTTTAAAGAGAATTTTAACGAATACGAAACACGGATTTCGACTATTGAAATATGTAAAAAATCAAAAAATCAAACCACTTTCCATTTTTTTAAATCGTAAGGTATTTATCATTCTATATTCGGAGAACCTACTATAAAAACAATTTTTAAGATATATATCTATTTTTAAAATACAGATTTTTTTTAAACTCCTGTTAAAATAATTACTGGTATTATTTTTTTTAAATCCTATTATAATGGAGATTGTGTGTTTTTCTGTCTGTAACCGAAACTAAATCACTACTCAAGTCACAATTCCCTTAGTTATTGACGTCACATTCACCATGAATTTATCCTTATTTTAACCTCAATTATTAATAAAATTGTTTTACATTATTAATACTGTTAACCATATCTACATACTAACAACATACAATTATGTTTATATATACAACAAAATAGCGGTTTACAGTGTGAACGGGAAGGCTAATTTACATATTAATATAAAAAAATCGAATTTAATAAATATGTGCTTAGTATTATTGATTCTAACTCTTATTTTAATGAATATAAGCAAAAATCTCTTCAATGAATCTTAAATGAAATCCATTAACAAGATAAAATAACTGTCATTTTATTCTTTACTTCCTCTTATAACTAAATACTTAAATTAGAAAAAATAACAATGAAAGACGAGAGTGATGGAAGAGTAAGTTTCAGTTGTTCCATTTTTTATTGTACTCCCTCTGTTTCAAATCTTTTATTATACTCCCTCTGTTTCAAATCTGTTTATCTGTATTCTTATTTAGTTTCATTAGCCTTTCTAATCTAATGCAATATTTTATTACATTAAAACTTAAATACTTGCACCCGGAGGGTGCATATATTTGCTAGTATTTTTAATATCATAATAAAATTAAAAATAAAAATTAATTACTATTATTATAATGTAGTAAAATGTTTTTGCTAATATCATTCATTATCATCATCAACACCACACCCTTAATCAACACCGTTACCCTTAATTGTAAATTATAATTACATTTACCATTATTATCATTATTATTAGTAAAATCTATCTATCAATACATATATATATATATAGTATGAACAAAAAGTAATAAGACAAACAGGAATATTTCATATGCTATTTATTCTCAAATAGTTTCGAACTCCGGTCGGTTGGGTGTCAGTCCGGCACCTTAACCATTAGGCTGTCTTCACTTACAGAATGGGAAGGGGATTTTAACTGTTTTAATACAGACATCGCTTTGTGTGTAAAGGCCTTCACCGAGTGCTCTATTCAGAGAAGAGCGTTGCTATATATATATATATATATATATATATATATATATATATATATATATATATATATATATATATATATATCAATGTGTATGTTTGGCACTATCACACTTGAAGAGGCAGTAGTGAGCCAAAGTACAATATTATTAAGAGAGTGCTCAATATCTGTGATAGAGCGTTAATAAATAAAGAAAAATTTTAGTATATATTAATTAGTGTGGAACAAGTCTGCTATCATTGGTTTCATGCTATTTAAACTTTATTGTTTAAGCGGGGCAATCGTCGGGCAGCGAAAGATTTTTTTTAAATGATAAAAATAGGGTCAAATTTATAGTGTATTTGTTTAAGGGTATTCACGTACCCTTATAAAATATATATATATATATATATATATATATATATAGAGAGAGAGAGAGAGAGAGAGAGAGAGAGAGATAGTTATCCGCTGAGAGTCCTGTTTAAAAGTAACAGTACATAACAGACATACCAGCTACCTCCAGCCAGGATTGAAAGCCGACCGAGAAATTGGGACTTTCTTAGGACTTTTTTTCTTCAACAGTGGGACATATTTACATATTCAGTTTCCTAACATCAATATCCCTGTGCGGACTGACGTGGCAGACAGATAATATAATTCAGACACAAATTCCATTTATATATAATATATATATAAATACATTCATCTATGTATATATATACGTATATATATTTATATATACACACACACATATATATATATATATTTAGTCATAATATATATATATATACATATATATATATATATATATATATATATATAGCATAATCTTTATGAACCCTTCCTTGCATGATCAAATGACTCATCAAACCTGCTGCATCTACATTTGACGCAGATATGACATTGAAAAGACTAATGAGATGATTCAGATGAATCAGATGAGTCAGATGATAAAATTTGATGCTTATGCACCACCATATGTCTCTTAAGACCAGAAGCGACTTACAGACCTTGCCACATATAGCACAAGACACATTATTTACTCCTGGAATCTGCATGGATTGACCCAGGTGAGATATGATTGACATATAAAGCAAAACTCGACCACATGTCAGACACTTCCATCCATGTTCTCTCCAATATGACATTTCGAAGTTGACACATGCACGATTCTTTCACTCTCATAACTGGTACAGCCATCATCCACATGAACTAGTCAGTTATATGCAAATATATATTTATACATACATATATATACATATATATATATATATATATATATATATATATATACATATATATATATTATACATACATATATATATTTATATTTATATAATATATATACATATAATTTATACACACATATATATATATATATATGGACACATACATATTTACACATATATATATTTACATATATATATATATTCATATGCATACACGTATATCTATTTATACATATATATATACATGTATATACATATATATGTATGTATATATATATATAATTATACATACATATATATAAACATATACATATATACACATATATATATTTATGCATATATATATATGCATATATATACGTAACCATATATATATATTTATACATATGTATATGCATATAATTTATACACACACACACACACACACACACACACACACATATATATATATATATATATATATATATATATATATATATGCATTGTTCTTCTTGTTTTAGTCTTGTTCTAATCTGAGGCCAACCTTCTGAAAATTATCTCTTAATTCTCTAAATCAGCTAAACTTCATAAATACGTGAACATTAAAATCTTTGTATCTCTGTTTTTGTTTTTTCTTATCAAAGAAATCACAGATATTGAATATTGTCTTTGATATATTTGTTTTTCGCCTTTTTCTTTACGATTATATCTTATCTAACGCAATCACAGTGAAGATTCTAATGCCCAGGGAAATTTCCTGTTAGAGTTAAACAATCTGATTTTTTTTTGTTTGTTTTCCTTTTCTTCTAAGATAACAAGATGATGTTGTCAGTATTGAATGAGTTTATTTTTGGCTCCATCTTCCTCCTCTTCTTTTTCTTCTTCTTTTTATTATTATTATTATTATTATTATTATTATTATTATATATTATTATTATTTTTATTTAGTTTGGCGTCTTAAAAATTTGATAACTGTTTATAAGTTTGGGGAATAACTATGTCTACCTTATTGTTTTTGTTTGAAACTTTTAGATCAATTGAGAAGGTCAGTCCCCCTTGGCGTAGTGGTTAGCGTGCTGAACTGCAATATCGTAGTAAGCAAGTTCAAACTCTAGTCGTGCTATTACATTCATTTTCTGATGAATACCCTTGCGAAAGGTATAAACCCATCACCCACCCACCCAGCTAAGGATTAAATAGAACTGTACCGATTGTTCGCCACTGTTGGGATAGACATGAGCCTAATAAACTTATTTTTCCTTGCTGGGGTTTTTGCCCATAGGTGGCGACTGTGACACAATGGTCATGACGTGTAACCATGATGGTGGTTTGTGTCATTAGTTAGGAAAAATTTGAGTGTGACGTGATCTGCAACGGAAAAATTTGAGTGATGATTCAGTAAAGACGCGTGGATAGTCTTGATTGGACAAGGAATGATGACGTGGCGAATGGGGAGAAAGGAAGAGTGAGGTGATAGTTTGTGAGATTTAGCCTAGCCGCCGTCGGGTTCAGACAGGCTGAGGCTTGGTCTGCCCCGTGCGGTGATCATGGGTTAGATAAAATAAAAATAACTTGATCAAGTAACAAAAGGATGTCTTTGGAATTCATTTAATTTAAACAAGTACAGCCCTTAGTCAGAAGAAGTTAGTTAGAAGTCAATCCAACTAAACAACAAGATGTCAGCCGTAGGAGATGGTTGCAAGAAGGATCAGCTAGAAATAAATAAGATCTCCTCACCAAGTAAGGCTAATCTCTCTCAAATATCTCTTTAATATCTCTCTATCCTTGAAGAACTTATTTATCAAAGAACTCTCACTCTCACACACCCCTATAAGACGACATTTGGTACCGTACCCGGAGCATAGTACCTTAATTGATACCGTACCTTCCTGGTACCTAATAGTACCACATTTGGTCCCGTGACTAGCATAGGACTACTACATTAAATTGTATTTAAAGAGCAGGCTGGGGAAAATCTCTCTCTTTCTCTCGGTCCAGCAACTAATACACATGGGTTAGGTGCTTGGTGCCTCTGTCCCTTAATTATGGGGCTAACAAACCACCAGTAAGTGACTTATTTCTACATGTAACTGTGTGTCACTTCTAGAGGACTTAATCAACATCCTATGTGTAAATTTATGTATCCGTTCTCTATATCTTACTGTACCTTGTCATGAGTATATGCATACCTGCCCTATATGTATTTTCTCCACGTTCTCACAAAAGAAAGCCTATGTTTTTTATTATATATAACTTCTTTGTCAGATTAATTCATGTACACATATGTACCCACGTTGAAGGTTACTTTAAGCCTTCCAACATATTATAAGAATATTTCCCATCTTATAGTACCATTACTGTTTTTTTACAATGATGGCTTTTGGCATTGAATAACCCATGAAGATTGATATTCCATTAAATAAAGAAACCAAATCAGATGAGACAGTTGTAGAGTAGCAATGAGTTTGGTTCTTTTCGATTATCCTTATCTTTGTTGTGTTTTTTTAATTGCAACACATATACTCCTTAAAATGAGTTAGAAATATTCTTTTTATATTCTCACTTTTATTACTACTGGTTTAATAGAAATTAACAGGGCCTGTGAATATACCACAGTATGCTAATTTAATTATTACTTTTTCTTTCTTTCTTTCTTATATTTTTCTGTGTAGCATGTCGTTTTTCTTCCCTTTCTTTATGATAAAAAACGGAATGGTCCATTATTTAGCGGAGATGACGACACTCATAAGAAATAAGAATTCGACAAGTGGCACGAGATAATCAGGATTTACATTTTTGCATTTCATCTTGGACGATTTGAATGATCTCGTTTTTAACCAGGAGGTGTTGCAAAATGATAACGGTCAGAAGATTAAGGAACAAGAGTATTATTTATATAGATAGAGTATCTATGGATTGAAATTAAACTGAAACAGAAGTATCAACAGAATGCCTAAGCAAATTTTAATTTTTTTTTATTTTTATTTTATTTTATCGTATATTATATTGTTACAATTTATGGGTGTCATAAATTGTAAGCAGACCCTGTAAGCTAGAAATTAAAAACAGGTCTCTCGTATTTAGAATCAAGAGAGCCAGTGGAAGTTTACCGCAGACTGTTAATAACCCTTGACCCTAGAGGCGCGAATCTCACGCGCCATTAGAAACGCGTGATTTAGTTTAGAGATTAAATTCGACGAACCACCATTTTATTTTATTTTATATCATATTATATCTAAACTATTTTTGGAATCACCGTGGCGTAGTGGTTAATGTTCTGGTCTGCGTTATAGGAGTAAAGTAGTTCGAACTCCAGTCGCTCGATTACGTTTACATTTAGACTAATACCCTTGGGAAATGTATGAACCCCTTCACCCCCTAGCTATGTTTAAATAATACTATTACTGTTCTTAGACAAGGATGGCTTTGGTATTAAATAAACCGTGAAGGTTTATATGCCATTTTTCATTTGTTTTTTTAATTCTCTCTATTCGGTAATTTCATGTCAAATCATCCAGAAAAAAGTAAAATTGTCACCCACCCCCTTCAATTTTTCTGAAATTTTGTACATATGTGGACTATGTTAAAGTTATACAATCCCCCAAATTTGAGCTTCCAATTCTAATTAGTTTAATTAATTTCAGTTAGTTTAATGGGAAAATAAATAAATAAGTTAGGTTATGTTTTTTCTGGGTCACCCTGTAATATTATGTTACTCAACTAGGGGGTAGGGGTAGGGTTTAGGGTTAGGGTTAGGTTTGGGGTTTAGGGTTAGTTTAATGGGAAAATAAATACATAATTTGGGTTCTATTTTTTTCTGAGTCACCCTGTTATATCATGTTACTCAACTAGGAAATAACCATTTCAAGAGTCTTCCATTACTACAATAAAATTTCGAAGTCATTTACATGTCGCTTACGGCCTTGAGTAAGAGTCACGAAATAATAATAAAAATAAAAAGAAGCAGAATTTTTTTTCCCTTGAATAATTCCTTTTGCGGTGACGATGGCAAAGATGGCGGGTGGCCATATTTTTGTTTGAGACTGACGATCCGACATTTACCTGAAGAGAATTAAAAATGGTTATAAACAAAATAAAATTCAACCATTTCTCGAATTTCTTCCATCCACCCTAACGAAGCGATGGCTCCGACATTCTCCAACTCCAGAGGCAGATTTGTAAAATAAAATAAGAAATAAAAGGTTGTGACATGTTGGAAAGTCTGTAAGGTATTTTAACACTGAAGAAGAAGGAAATAAACACTGAAAACTGACAGTCCAAATAGAGTGCACTTAAGGGGCTTGTCTTTTTTTTAGGGGGGGGCGAGTTTTATGTTGTAGGAGGGAATTGAAGATAGAAATAGATTAGAGTGGGAAAATGCAGATAGAAGAAGAAGAAGAAGAAGAAGAAGAAGAAGAAGAAGAAGAAGAAGAAGAAGAAGAAGAAGAGAAGAAGAAGAAGAAGAAAGAAGAAAGAAAGAAAAAGAAGAAAGAAAGAAAAAAGAAAGGAAGAAGGAAGAAAAAAGGGAGTAGGAAAGGAAATAAGAAAGAAAAGAAGGGGGAGAGAAACAACAAAAAAGAAAGGAAGAAAGAAAATAAGAAGAAAGGAAGAAGGAAATTAAATGAGAAGAAAAAGAAATGTCGTATGCTGAAGGAAGAAGAAGAAGAAGAAGAAGAAGAAGAAGAAGAAGAAGAAGAAGAAGAAGAAGAAGAAGAAGAAGAAGAAGAAGAAGGGAGAAGGAAGGAAATAAGAAAGAAAGAAAGGGGGAAGAAAAAGAAAAAGAAAGGGAGAAAATAAGAGAGAAAGGAAGAAAGAAGAAAGGAAGAAAGAAAGGGAGAAGGAAAGGAAAAAGAGAAAGAAAGAAAGAAAGAAAGAAAGGGGGGAGAAAACAAGAAAAAGAAAAGGAAGATAGAAAATAAGAAAGAAAGGAAGAAGGAAATTAAATGAGAAGAAAAAAGAAATGTCGTATGCAGAAGAAGAAGAAGAAGAAGAAGAAGAAGAAGAAGAAGAAGAAGAAGAAGAAGAAGAAGACAGAAAGAAAGAAAGAAAGAAAGAAGAAAAGAAAGACTGTATACTGAAGGAAAAAGAACAATGAAATGAAGACAGAGATGAGTTTAAAATGAGAATGTTACAGCAAAGATGGAAAAAGAAGAAAAAAAAAAAAATAGAAATGATTATATGGAAAAGGATTTGTAAAGAAA
Source organism: Doryteuthis pealeii (assembly GCA_023376005.1). Classification (NCBI taxonomy): domain Eukaryota; kingdom Metazoa; phylum Mollusca; class Cephalopoda; order Myopsida; family Loliginidae; genus Doryteuthis; species Doryteuthis pealeii. Next base: position 67,220,060 of record CM042151.1, on the reverse strand, counting down.
GAAAGATAGATACAAACAAACAAACAAATATGGGAAAAAAAGAATGAAAGAAAGAAACAATTTACCGTTAAGTATTCTTGGAATATCATATAAAAGAAAGAAAGAAATACAGATAGAAACATGTTATGTTGAAAAAAGAAAATAATATAACGAAGAAGAAGAAGAAGAAGAAGAAGAAGAAGAAGAAGAAGAAGAAGAAGAAGAAGAAGAAGAAGAAGAAGAAGAAGAAGAAGAAGAAGAAGAAGAAGAAATGATAAAGATATATATATATATAGAGACAGGGGGAAGAAAAATAGTCAAAAGAGAAAGAAAGAAAGAAAAAGAAAGAAAGAAAGAAAGAAAGAAGAAAAGAAGTATCAATTAGAAAAGAAAAAATATAAGAAAAGGAGTCCAAAAAGGAAATTGGATATTGAAAATAAAGACGACAAATAAAATTTAAAAACATAAAAAAAAAATAATCTAAAAGAAGCTTTAGCGTTAAAAGTCCATCAACACTGAAAACATAAGAAAAAGAACTTAGAAAAATGATGCGAAAAAAAAAACATTGAAAAAAAAAAACAGCTAAAATATTCGAACGAGTGATATAAAAGTGCCAGAAAAACAACAGAAGTTATCAAGACGACATTTTTGAAACGAAGCGTGTAAACAAATATTTTTCGTTTGTCTTACAAAAAAAATCAAGTTAATGTAAAATCTATTTAAAAAAAACCCGACCGAAACAACAGAAATACTCACAGGTTACGTTTGCAGCCGATAACGCCGCCATTTTAAATGGGTCAGGTGTATCCCCATTAGGAAAAAAATACACACCGGTGTCAGTTTGATATGTTTTCGTTTTAACACAGGCAGCCATTTGCGAAATTGAAGGGAAGAGTTGGGGATTGGATCGATGTTATAATCACAGATTTGGCGAAGCTGTTTCGAAAGAAGTTTTTTGCACAAACCGTTTGCCTACTCTACAGATATGAAATGTTTGGGATTAAAAATGGCAGCACTTTAGAACATTGACCAGAAAATATAAGGGGTGTTCAAAAATGTATTTCTTTACCCGAAACTTGCTGAAATTTGTCCATGCAGACTAAAAAACAAATGTGAAAAACCATTTCATCTTGTGAATAATTTTGATATTTCGGACTGTTGTCCTCATCTTTATTGTGGTATGTATAAACACAATGTTCAGTCCACTGTAACCTCAGGCCTTGTTTAGGTGTTTCTTATTTACCTTGAAATAGTCATCATCAGACGATAACCATGAGTTCAAGCATGGTTTTAGAGTTTAAATATCATTATCACTAGTTCAAGATGCTCCAACCTATTTACATTGGATTTTTTTAACGGTTAGGGTTCATAGAATATTCTTAATAGGAAGTTATAAGATACAATTCCTACATTTTGGGACTTTCTCATTTCAAATTCCAAATCAGATGAAAATGGTTAAGTAAGTACCAGCATTCATTATGACATATTTTGAAATTTCTATTTTAGAATATCTAATTTTTCTTCAATTTTATTTTTCTATATCATTTAATAGAATTTGCTATAAATTTAGATCTAACCAATATATTAATCACATTTCTTTCAATAAGCCTGATGGCATTTTATGATGCTTGGAGCACCTTGAACTAGTGGTAAATTAAAGATTGAAACCATGCTTGAATTTAGGGTTATTGTCTGATGATGACTTAAGTCCTTGACATCTTATAAAACTTGGCTGTTCTTCCAGACGGTGTGTTAATAAAAAAAATTTAAAAAACAGGTGACTCTCTCTCCAGTCAATATCTATCCATTATCCACTTAGACACACGTATTTTAATTTATTTTATATTTTAGAATATATTTATTGATAAATGGAAAGACCATGTCTGTTCTTTATACGACATTAAACGACTTTGATAGAGAGAGCTGCAAAATTTGGTATGGATTCTTATTATATACAAGTTTAGCTCAGTCGGTAGAACATCCTCCTTGGAACGACAAGGTTCCGGGATCGATACCAATGCTTGCAAACACAGCGCATGAGTAGCACATCTTGGATCTGTGGAGAGTTATAGTAGGTGTGGTGTTCCACATCAGACACAAAAAAATCTCCCTGATCTAGTGTTAGTGAAAAGGGGATAGACTCCTTCGCTGTACGGATAATACCGATAATTGGTCACTCTGTTAATTTTACTTACCGTGAGATCTCGTTGTGTCTCTCTTCAAAGGTTTCGTCAGAAAAAACAGACGATTCCATTCTCATTATTTAGAGCATCCGCCTAGGAACCACAAGGTTCCGGGTTCGATACCGGCTCTAAATGATTCGCCACATGAGCAGTACAGCTTGGATCTGTGTGGTAAAGTGGGGAGATGATGGTAGGTGTGGTGCTGCATCTCACACGCAAAAACAATCTTCCTATGTATTGAAAGAGGGATTTACTCCCTTGTTGTTTAGCTGATACCGACATTAGGTCACTCCGCCTAATTTATGACAATTCTCAAGCTAGAAACACAATTTGCAATATTATTTTTACTAGTTTTAAGGGCTTTTACAAGAGTGCATATGTTTTGTTGTTTAGTAGCATCTAATAAATGTTAAACGACTCATTTTCAACCCACTTTTCATCTTTTTCAACATAAACTATTTTTTACTAATTATTGATAAATGGAAGTGAAGTTAGTTGAATGACCCAGGGTCTGGCAAGAATGCAATATAAGAAGTCCGATTTGGGGAGGTCAAAGTTCAGAGTCGGTTACTCACTTTAGGCTAGCAGTGTGATGAGGTAGTCTCGTTATGGCTTACTGCTTAGTCGGGTAGATGGGCTCTCAGTCTCTACTCTTCCTGTCCCCAGAAGTTTGTGGGTCGAAATGTATCAGGGGTAAATAAAAATTTATACGGATAAAGTTCTGTCTCCGTGTTGTTAATGTAAGCGAAAGTGAAATGAAGCAGCACAGGACACTCCGGGTTGTGGTGATGGTTCGACCCAGGGGACAAGCAGTGACAGCGAGTGAATGCCAAGCTCAAAGAGATGATGGTACCACATATACGGAGGAAACACCCGAGAAGAAGAAGAAGAAGAAGAAGAGAAGAAGAAGAAGAAGAAGAAGAAGAAGAAGAAGAAGAATAGTTTTGCTCTTTAAAATGCGTTAAGTATGACAACAAGCACCTTACAATTAAAATATGTATGAAGGTACCACATATATGAATGAATGGTCCGAAAAGAAGAAGAAGAAGAAGAAGAAGAAGAACAACAACAACAACAACAACAACAACTACAACAACAACAACAACTACAACAACAACAACAGCAACAACAACAACAACAAGGATAGATAAATATATAAAAACTAAGATAGATAGAAAATTTTCAAAATTTCCGAAAGCCGTGACACAAGTCGGATTTTGCTGGAAATGCGTTAAAACTATCGGAAAATGAAAATAAGCACTGTAAACCTCGCGTAAATAACTCGCGAAACAATATTACAAAAACACATTTTAGTTAAGATTAAAGTAAAATCATTTTTAAAGATGGAAAACACAATAAAATTATATAATCTACCTTGTGATTTGCTCTTTAAAATGCGTTAAGTATGACAACAAGCACCTTACAATTAAAATGTGTATGACGGTACCACATATACGAATGAATGGTCCGAAAAGAAGAAGAAGAAGAAGAAGAAGAAGAAGAAGAAGAACAACAACAACAACAACAACAACAACAACAACAAGAGAGATGGGAGCGTGGGATGAAACAGTACACATATAATTATTTTAGAATAGAACAAGATGCTCTGGTTGCTGTTAGCAATTCGTATGTTTTCAAATGACATAGATAATTTCTGATTCACATGTACTCGAAAGAAGATAGGATGGTTTTGAAAAAATATCACTACTCCTCCGCAAAAAAAGGATGCTCCATTTTATGGATATCTACGGAACGGACCACACACACACACACACACACACACACACATATATATATATATACATATATATACCCTCCGGACTCATGTATCTAAGTTCTAATATGATTAAATATTTTATAAAAATTCAGATAATATATCTCCGCTAGACATTAGCAGAGACATTGTTAATAAATAAGATGCTAATATAGTAATTAAGATTGAATAATGATTATTTAATAACCATGGTACAACTAGATAGATACATAATCGCCAATATAATAATAATGATTTTATATATATATATATATATATATATATATATTAGTGTTTGTTCAAAAGCGTAAACCTTTTGAATCACTTTATTATATAAGTTTCTTTGCTGTGCATACGCCTTTTTCATTTTAATTTAACTTTCCTATTGATATTATATATATATATATATATATATATATATATATATATATATATATATATATAGTTGAATGAAGTGGCAAATAAAAGTTTTAGCTTTTATTCATTTATTTGGGAACGATATTACTACCAATGGTTTCCTGCTAAAAGCATTCATCAGGTAAACGAATTTTTTTTTTAAATAACAGAAATGGTGTAAATGGTCGAATGTGTGCGTTTTTTAGAACTGTATTCTCGTGTTGCGTGTTTGCGTGTTTACGTGATGTGGAATGTTCTTTTTGTTTGTAAGTGTGCGTATTTTTGTTTGTGCGTATGTGTATGATGTCATGCGCGTGCGCGTGGAAATGCGTGAAGGCTGTGATGATATGATTATGTCCACGCGCGTGTGTACGTATATATATATATATATATATATATATATATATATATATATATATATATATAGTTGATGATGATCAACTTATCGATTTGGTCGAAACAGTTCTGTCAGAAATTACATAACAAACATCATATGTTTTTTCAAAATGTTAAATTTCATACTGTCGGATTAATTTCCATCTATTTTTCATATATATATATATATATATATATATATATATATATATATATATATATATATAAAGTGCTCTTATAGGTGCAACGGGAGAAAATTAGATATTCTATAAAAGAGAAGGTTCGCAAAAAGGATTATGTTTTTTTTAAATCTTATTATTATCTTACATATGCGACACGAGTTTCAGATCTTATAATATCTTCTTTAGGCATTAATTAACCATATTTGGGCAGAATATGAATATGCAGATGTATAATATCTGATATTTGATAGGTTGTGTTATATATATATAGGTAAAAGTATGGGGATGGCTCTATTTGGGATCATCTATATCCTCCATATATCCACAATGCATGATCATGCATATGCACACCTATGTATTTATGCAAATTATGTAATGGCTGTCTGACGAAACTTGACAGTGATATATATATATATATATATATATATATATATATATATATATATATTGAGTTAAGTTAACGTCGACATGGAATCAGTTGAAGATCGCATAAGCCAGAAACTGTCAGTAACCAGGTGTCTACTCTACCTTAACTCAAATATAAACATTCTATTTATAATATTAAGCACTATCTGCTTAGAAATATAGCACCCATATTATGCACAATATATATATATATATATATATATATATATATATATATATATATATATTTGAAGGCAATTACAATGCCTGTTTATCATTGACATGTTAATTTGACGTATTTCGAGTGCGACGTGCCGGTGTCCCAGGGATAGAGTCTCTGACTCTGCGTGCTGGGTTCTCCGGTTCGATCTCTGTCGGAGGGAGATTGTAGATATACACTGCTGATGAGACCTAATAAGGTTGAAACAGCTGTACGGTGTTCCACATGTCGCAAGCGTTATTCGATGAGTTTGCCTGTCACGATTATTTTCAATAATTATCTAATTTTATACGATTTACGCCTTCACAAAAATATATATATAAATAATAATATACTTATATATCTTATTATAATGGAGATTGTGGGTTTGTCTGTCTGTAACCGAAACTATATTACTATACAAGTCACAATTCCCTTTGTTATTTACATAACATTCTCCATGATTTTATTTTTATCTAAACCTCAATTATTAATAAAATTGTCTGACATTATTAATACTGTTAACTATGTCTCCATACTGACAACATGCAATTATATTTATATATACAACAAAATATTGGTTTACAGTGTGAACGGGAAGGCTAATTTGCATATTAATATTAAAAAATCGAATTTAATAAATATATGCTTAGTATTATTGATTTCTAACTGTTTGGTTTTATTTTAATGAATATAAGCAAAAATGTCTTCAATGAATCTTAAATGAAATCCATTATCAAGATAAAATAACTGTCATTTTATTCTTTACTTCCTCTTTTAACTAAATACATAAATTAGAAAAAATAACAATGAAAGACAAGAGTGATGGAAGAGTAAGTTTCAGTTGTTCCATTTTTTATTATACTCCCTCTGTTTCAAATCTTTTATTATACTCCCTCTGTTTCAAATCTTTTTATCTGTATTCTTATTTAGTTTCATTAGCCTTTCTAATTTAATACAATATTTTATTACAATAAAACTTAAATACTTGCACCCGGAGGGTGTATATATTTGCTAGTATAAATAATAATAATAATTGCCTTCACAAATATATATATATAGATAATAATATACTTATATATATAAATAATAATAATAATTGCCTTCACAAAAATATATATATAAATAATAATATACTTATATATATAAATAATAATAATTGCCTTCACAAAAATATATATATATAAATAATAATATACTTTACTTAACAATGCTTCAAAAGCAAATTATCAAATGCTATTATATATATATATATATATATATATATATATATATATATATATATATATATATATACATATATTGTGCATTATATGGGTGCAACAAATCTTATTTCTACTTGTTTTAAGGGTTTTTACAAAAGTGTATATGTTTTTTCTTGTTTTTTTTTAAGTAGCGTCTAATAAGTGTTAAACGTTTCGATTACGACCGGCTTTCTTTCTTTATCAACTTAAACTATCTTTACAATTTATTGATATATGGAAGGTCATCTGTACTATAATCTGTTTTCGAAAAGCTAAAAACAGAAAAACAAAAACAAACAAAAAGAATATCAAGTGTCCATTTTAAAGTGCAAAGTTAAGAAGAATTATCTGGTCTGATTTTGATTCATCGATCTGTCTATGAATACGAAGAATTCCGGATATGTATTCCACACCAAAGATCAAATAGGAAATCGTTTTTTATTCTATTTTAAATATGAAAAGATATATTAGTTTAGATGAGAGATCAAATATGATTTATTGATACCTAACGATATATATATATATATATATATATATATATATATATATATATATATATATATATATATAAGGGCGACAAGTGCACTTTCACCGTCTAATAAAATATTCCTTTTTGAATATTTATTCTCTAGGGATGGGGGAAAATCTTTCATATCGATTAGTCTATCAACATTATGAACCATAAATTATTATACCCCTTAACGGAGGTGTGTGGTGTAATGGTTACAGTCGTAGGAAATGGACTCGTCGACCCGAGTTCAAATTCTGGACGAGGCTGTTTGCATTTCACATAGCGCTAATATCCTTTGGAAAGGTATGAATCCATATATTCTCCCTCCACCTATGGGTAAATACTATGACAGACTAGGCTCTTTAACCTTGGATAGGTAATCGGTCTAGGAGTTCAAAACCTATTAAACTCCTCTTAAGAAATTGGCCTTGTGTCACATCCTGCTCGTGCGGATGGGTTGGTAAATATACTATTTTTCTTCTAGACCAAAGATAAGTAAGCTGTTGTTGGCAGAGTGGCTAGACCAGGGATAGTCTTTTTTTGCTGTGGTTGAGCGCCACACTTACCGTAAATTCCCCACTTTACCGCTCATATCAGATTACTCAATCTGTGCTACTCATGCCCTGAGTTGGCGGGGACCGGTATAGAGCCTCGAACATTGCGATTCTGAGGCGGATGCTCTACCAACTGAACTAAACCAGTCAGAAGACACGAGGGATAAGATGCTTAAAGGGTGTATAAATATCTATCTATCTATCTCATCTCAGTTTATTCGTGTATATATATATATATATATATATATATATATATATAATTTAATATACCAAGTGTGTTGGTAAATCCTTGCGGTGAGAAAAAAACCAACAAATAGTTTGATTGTAAAAATATACTACCAAACATCAACCGGGGAGAAAAAATTTTTTTGAAAAAAGAAAAGACCAAGATAGTCGTACCAACAAAAAGTAATCTATTGGTACAGTATCTGGCCAAAAGAAAATAAACATCTAAATGTATATATATGTATATAAGATATATATATATATTCATACAACCGCTAGGAGAATAAGCTAATAAGTAAAGAGTGCTCAATACCTAAGTAGAGCAAATAATAAAGATAAATCTAATGAGTCAGACGAACCTACTATTAGTTTCGCTTAATGCTCTTCAGGGCTAAGATATATATATATATATATATAGCTGTCTCTTCACATCTATTTATCTCTCTTTCTATGTCAATATATTTTAAAATATCAACTAAGTAAAAAAGTCGTTGGGGTGGCCTAAAGTCGGTATCAGCCAATCAGCGAGGGAGTCTATCCCCTTTTCAATAGTGCTAGACCAAGGAGATTATTTTAGCTTCTGAGGAAAGCGCCACACCTACCATTAGCTCCTCACTTTACCGCACAGATCCCTGTGCTACTCATATGCTGAGTTGGTGAGGACTGGTATTGAACTAGGAACCTTGTGGTTTGCTAGCCGAATTCTCTACCAACTGAGCTAGATAAATAGTGATAGACGCCTTCCTTATTTTGTTTGTATTTTCTTTCATTTCTAAAAGAAAAGGTTCGATTAAGGGGCAATTAAAGTAGATAACATAGAAATGAATAAATAAACTGTCATAGAAATTAAATTGCATTCTATATCGTACACTTCATTCTGTGCGACATGAAGTCATACCTAATTTTTGAAAATTAATTAGTTAATAATTAATGAATTTAGGCGGGCATATATGTTCAAATGTAAGGCTAAACAGATCAAGAAAATGTCAATATGCCCGCCTCAAATTCATTAATTATTAACTAATTAATTTTCAAAAATTAGGTATGACTTCAATTAAGCACATATCCTCCATATATATATATATATATATATATATATATATATATATATGACAACTGTCAACTAAGCATAAAAGCAACGCTCTCCTATAAAAAGGATGGAGCACTATGGCGGCTTTATATACATACAGATGTGTGTATTTATCAGTCCTCTTCGCATTCTGTAGGTGACAATGGCCGAGTGGTTAAGCTAAATGTCTGATGATGAATTGATTGCATTTCCATCCTGCATGGAGGTAGTCTGAAAATGTCTACCGACATTTTTTTTTTTTTTTTTCGTAGACACGCGTCGTCACTTTTTGGGCCCAGAAAATTACAGGGCGGAAAACACTCATCTGACTCGCCGAAATAATAAATATGCACTCAAACACACACACACACACACACACACACACACACACACACACGCACGCACACACACACACACACACACACATACACGTAGATACATATGTAGACGCCATTTTTAAGAGTGAATTAGTTTTTTCCCGCCAAGAAATGACATCCGGGAATTAGTTTTGTTAATAGAGCGCTGGCCAAGTTAATTTTTAAATATAACGCCAAAGAATTAATTTTCTGAAAACTAACTGAATATTGATGCCAACTCAAGTCTAACTAGTAAATAAATTAACTTGGTTCATCATAGAAACCGGAATAAATAATTAAAGGCCAAATTGAAGAACTCAAAGATCCACATTCTGTTTGATTATCTCGATCGTTGTCAGTTTATGTCTCAGACTATTTTGCTCTCTTCATATCTATATATCTGTCTTTCTATCTATCTATCTCAGTCTGTTCATATCTATCTATCTATCTACCCCAGCCTGTTCTTATCTATCTATCTATCTATCTATCTCAGTCTGTTCATATCTATCTATCAATCTATCTATCTGTCTGTTCCTATATATATATATATATATATATATATATATATATATATATATATATATATATGATGCTGGCTGCATAGAGGAAGAACTCCCTGGTGCGATGAATGATAGGAAAGGTTGGCGAGAGATTTTCAATGATATCCGTTCTGCCAGCGCGACATGATGATGATGATATATATATCAATCTATCTGAGTCTGTTCATATCTATCTATCAATCTATCTATCTATCAGTCTGTTCATATCTATCTTTCAATCTATCAATCTATCAATCTATCTATCAGTCTGTTCATACCTATCTATCTATTTATCTCAGTCTGTTCATATCTATCTATCTATCAATTTATCTATCTATCTATCTATCAGTCTGTTGATATCTATCTATCAATCAATCTATCTATCTATCTATCTATCTATCTATCAGTCTGTTCACACCTATCTATCTATCTATCTATCTGTATGTTTCTCTACCTAGGCGACGCCGGGTAGCTGCTTCTAGTATTCTAGTTTTAAGGATTCCGTCCTTAAGCATCACGGGTCGCAACTGTGAGTATACCTGTTCTGCACTCTGCGCTTTCGATGTATTTTGTCTAGTTCACCAAGCGTTGTGAATTATGTGCTGGCCAAATTTAAGGCACGAGTCAGAAAAACAGGCTCACAAGGATTAAAAACAAAACAACAACTACAAGTGTAAACAAGACACGGATGGAAGAAGGGTGTGTTTGATACTTCGCTGGCTGCTACTGTTTATCCCTACCGGCGATCTTAACACCCCAACGGCCGAGTTGTAACTGCTTAGTGCTCGAGTTTAGTTGTATTTATGTCAGATTCCCCTTCCCCCAACCATCTTCTCCGGACCACACAGATGGCCAGTACTTAAAATAAATCGCAGACTTCTAGTCGTCATTAACCCTTAAAATTAAAGTACTTAAATATTTTTTCAGACAATACGTCTTCAATACGTTGATCATTAATTTTTTTCAAAAGAGAATTTCTCCTAAAAACCCCTTTTGCTTTTAATACCTGGGTGCCTAAGATATTGTTGTACCGGCCGTTCCTACAGTGGAGAACATGCACCGGTTCTCACTATAAATAGTGAGACACCGAGTGGAAAGGAGGACTGTTCCCGTTAACGACAAGCTAGTCGTACATGTACCAGTAATTGTAAATGCACTTGTCTTATTTTACCCCATCTCGACTTGACTTCTTTTTACTGTTGGGACTAACATCACAACAGATATTATCATCAAATGGTCCCATTTCATAGTCGCCGTACAGGTCTCTTTAAACTTTACGACCTAATCTTTGGATTCGTAAAAGGGTCAGCCACCCACCCCTTTTACTTATGCCTGGCTTTAACCTATTCTCTTTCTTATTCATTTATTTATTTGTTCTGACCATGTTCGTCTTCAACCATAGTATCACACAACCATGGCCATCATTTGACCCAAATCGGGGCCTGTTTTACTCATCTGCAGAGGTGTAGTCGGTGAATTCTAAAGCCCTAGTCAATAGGGCTTGTGTGTGTGTGTGTGTGTGTGTGTGTGTGTGTGTGTGTGTGTGTGTGTGTGTGTGTGTGTGTGTGTGTGTGTGTGTGTGTGTGAATAAATTACTTCCCAAGGCAGTATTTATCTATTTATTTATCTGTCTATTCATCCATATATCTGCCTGCATGAGTGTCTCTATAAATTAATAATATCTCAAGGCAATTTTTATCTATCTATCTATCTATCTATCTATCTATCTATCTCAGTTTATTGATATCTATCTATCTATTTGTCTATCCATCTCAGTCTATTCATATCTGTCTATCTATCTATCTATCGATTTCAGTTTATTGATATGTATATATATATATATCTTTCTATCTATCTATCTATCTATCTCTGTTCATATCTGTCTATCTATCTATTTCAGTTTATCGATATCTATCTATCTATATATCTATCAATCTATCTATCCCAGTCTGTTCATATCTGTCTATCTATCTATCTATCTATCTACTATCTCAGTCTATTGATATCTATCTATCTATCTATCCATCTATCCATCCCTATCGTTTAGAATTGATTTATGTTACAATTACCAGAACATTATATTCTAGAGAAGAAAGCCTGGTCCAGTCTTGAAATTATTTTGTCGATCGAATGGTGGACACGTATGTATCAACCCAACAAAATGAATAATGCACAAAGCAATAAAATCGCAAATACAATTCAAAAAGTTAACGTGACGCAGACGTTAGATAAGATTAAAGAGACAAATAACATCTCATTTGCAATTACCTCTTTTACAATGATCAAAATGCCATAAATATTGTCCAATACCGTATACCAAACTTTTCAGAATCTTACGAGACAAAATTTGAACAGCAACTGTCACATGTCAACTTATAATTCAATTATATCAGTGAAAGTTACTTCTCTCTTCTGGATCTATAAACTATATATATATATATATATATATATATATATATATATATGTGTGTGTGTGTGTGTGTGTGTGTGTGTGTGTGTGTGCGTGTGTGTAGATGCGTAGTGTAATGGTTAGAGTCGTAGGAAATGGACTTCAAATACTGGACGGGGTTGTTTGCATTTCACATAGCGCTAATATCATTGGGAAAGGTGTTACGATTTTATGGGCCATCCGTTAGGCTGCAAGCAAGAGCGCTTGTCCAGCAGAGATTCTTGGTAAAGAATCTTTTGGTTGTTCCTTAATGCTCCTCACTATTGCATGTCCTTCGTCAATGATTGCAAATGGACGTCTCTCAGTATCGGTGATTAATTAGTCAACCAGCCATGCATTCGGGCTGTTGATTGCCTGAGGTTTAAACCACGTGATCTCACTTAGTCTTTAAATTTAAGTGGTGTATTGTAGCACGTCTTATATGCCACAAATAATCAAACACTCTCCCTCCAGCTATGGGTAAATAATAAGGCCATTAAAAAAAGTTTACCAACACACCCGTACTTTCTAAAAATGATCATCAGTATCGTAATGTAGATGTTACATAATCTATGCGGTTGCATAAGATTATTGTCAATCCCCTGTATTTCTAAAGGGATGGCCCTTTTCATATCACGCGCGGGACTTTCCATGGAATAGTACAGAAAGCCCGCGAAATACGTGAAATCACGTGGGACCTGGTTGGGTCCTCAGTTTCAGTTGGACGTCGGGCAGAGAGGATGTCCTGCCTTAAACTGGAACTCACACTGCATACGCGCGCTATGTTAGTCAGATGTTAGTTACATGAAATGTTTAGTTAAGGAAATAAAAGTTTAAGAAAATTAACACGGTCTTGTGATTAATGAATGTCTTGGCAACAAGACTGATCTAGAAGAAGAAATGAGTCAAGTACGACCGACCACCAAGACGAAGTCACCAAGACGAAGTCAAGATGTAGAAGAGACGACCGAAGAATAGAAGTAAGTAAAGAAGTAATGAAAAGGGTATACAAAATAGGGACCAAAAAAAAATACAGAATGAGTTTTCTAAGTTCATTATCATTGGCAATTCAGTCTCGAAAGACTATGATAAACGTTTTTGTGTGCCCCTGAAGTTGCAGCGCCTCCTGTGACTATGAAGTCCTATGTTTGAGAAACATTCTCGACAACAGATTTTGCATTTGTAAGTTGTCCCTGTAGATGATGATGTTCCGATGATTTGTTGCCGTTGCTTTCTTATGGACCTCTTAGCTTCATGATGTTGTATCAGGGTGACTTCTGACATGTACAGTCCTCTATGGAGATTCTGCCGCCACCGAGGGCGGTCTTGAGCCAAATTTTCCCAGCTGGAAGGGACAACGCCAAAGCACCTGAGATCATTTTTGCAGACATCCTTGAATCGCAGTAGGGGGCGACCAATCTGTCTTTTACCAGATGTTAGCTCTCCATACAGGATGTCTTTCGGGATTCGTCCATCATCCATCCGACGTACATGACCCAACCATCGGATACGACGTTGTTTCAGTAGAGAGTACAGGCTGGGGAGTTGAGCTCTCTCTGGGACTGCTGTGTTAGTGATCCTGTCCCTCCAGGTGATGCCCAGTACACGTATGTAAAAAGTGATCAATACGCTAAGTAGAGCAAAATTATAAGGACCTGAAGGAGTCAGAAACTACTAACCTAGGTTACCCAACCGTTTCACGGTCGTCTAGTAATATCTAATCATACATCAACGTTGATATTTCGGTTATATGACATTAATTATTGATTTGTATTCCTTTGATCTTAATGTCAGTGGTTTTATCTCGCAACCACCAGATCACAAAGGGAGTACAGGGAAAGGTGAACTCATGCCTTCCCTAAGAGTACTAGTGTTAAGTAAACATGAATCACCACAGTTGGAATTTCAACTTCGTTCAACGATTCAATGCTCTTTAGGTCATTCACTCTTTTATAAGTTTGTTTAAATACTTTATAAAAGAAAGCACCTCTTCGTATACACACACACACACACGCACATACGCATATATATATATATATATATATATATATATATATATATATATATATATATATATATATATATATGGTTTTTTTTCTGAACTCAACCGGTGTGGACAAAAAAGCGACAGATAACTTAGTTGTCAAAATAAAATAAAAAATTCAAACTGATATCTGGGAAAAATCTTTTTTAAAAGAAGAAAAGACCAACACTCCCGTACTTTCATAAAATAATCAGTATCGTATGTAGTGGCTAAAAGAAAAAATGCAGAATGAGTTTTTTAAGTTATATATGTAAAAAGTGCTCAATACGTTAAGTAGAGCAAAATTATGCGGATCAGAAGTGAGATTAGATTTGATAAGTTAAAGCGACAATTCATCCAAGTCGTAATTGTATCAGTGCTACTATATGGCTGCATCACTTGGACCACAAGGAAGCGCTTAGATAATAAGCGAGATGGGAGCTACACAAGTATGCACCCACAAGAAAGCAGCAGTACGGCTACTTACCACCTATTACACAAACCCTCCGAGTGAGACGAAAAAGACATGCTTGGCACTGCTGGAGATGCAATGACGAATTCATAAGTGACGTTCTCTCATGGAAACCAACATATGGGCACGCCAGTGCAAACCGTCCAGCAAAAAAAACTACATTGACCAGACCTGCGCAGATGCTGCGTAGAGGACCTCCCGAGAGCAATGAATGACAGCGACGATTGGCGAGAGATTTTCGTGGATATCCGAGCTGCTGGGGCGAATGATGATGATGATGATGATGATGATGATGATGATGATGAAAAATGAGTGTTACAAATGTATTTCAAAAAATCAGTTTAAGAGAAAAGATTTGAATACCAACAATAATGAATAAAACAAAACGTCTTCGGCATAAAATAACCCAACAAGGGTTGGTATGTGTTGTGATCTTTGTGTCCATTTTTAGGCTTCAAGTGAGAGCACTTTACAATGGAGATCCCTTGTGCTAACCAGAGGTTGATCCTCAAAGAAGAATCCTTTGGTTGTTCCTCGGTGACCCTTAGCGTTGGGTAGAATCCCTTGGTTCTTCCTTGGTGTCCCTTAGTGTTGGGTCGAATCCTTTGGTTCTTCCTCTGCGTCCCTTAGTGTTGGGTAGAATCCTTTGGTTGTTCCTCGGTGTCTGTTAGTGTTGGGTATAATCCTTTGGTTGTTCTCCGGTGCCTGTTAGTGTTGGGTATGATCCTTTGGTTGTTCCTTGGTGTTCCTTAATGTTGGGTATGATCCTTTGGTTATTCCTCGGTGTCTGTTAGTGTTGGGTATGATCCCTTGATTCTTCCTCGGTGTCTGTTAGTGTTGGGTAAAATCCTTTGGTTCTTTCTCGGTGTCCTTTAGCGTTGATTAGAATCCTTTGGTTATTCCTCGGTGTCTGTTAATGTTGGGTATGATCCTTCGGTTGTTCCTCGGTGTCCCTTAGTGTTGGCTAAAATCCTTTGGTTCTTTCTCGGTGTCCTTTAGCGTTGATTAGAATCCTTTGGTTATTCCTCGGTGTCTGTTAGTGTTGGGTATGATCCTTCGGTTGTTCCTCGGTGTCCCTTAGTGTTGGCTAAAATCCTTTGGTTCTTTCTCGGTGTCCTTTAGTGTTGGGCAAAATCCTTTGGTTGTTCCTCGATGTCCCTTAGTGTTGGGTAGAATCTTTTGGTTCTTTCTCGGTGTCCTTTAGTGTTGATTAGAATCCTTTGGTTGTTCCTCTGTGTCCCTTAGTGTTGGGTAAAATATTTTGGTTTTTCCCGGTGTCGCTTAGTGTTGATTAGAATCCTTCGGTTGAACAAAGTCCTTGGTTGCAGGTTCGTTCGGCAATGGCGAATAACGTTCAAATAAACGGATTTCAATATCGGCGATTAAATAGTTAACTAACCACGTATTCGAGCTGGTGTTTGGCTGATTTTAATCCACGCGCCCACGCAGTGTCTATAAGTTTAAGTGGTGGATTTCAGCACTCCTTATATATTTTATATACAAAAATTCCAACAGTGAATGCAGAAAATAGCACAAAACAGACACAAAACAGACATAATTGGGAAGGAATGGTAATCCACTAAAAACTATGAAAGATACTAAAATTTGACCATATAAGTTTAAGTGGTGGATTTCAGCACTCCTTATATATTTTATATACAAAATATTCCAACAGTGAATGCAGAAAACTAGCACAAAAGAGACACAAAACAGACATAATTGGGAAGGAATAATCCACTAAAAACTATGAAAGATACTAAAATTTGACCATACTAATAAATGGCATATGTATAAACCAGAATCTGTCCTGGAAAATGAGAAGCAAAAAATGTCCTGTGACTTTGAGGTACAAGAACTCCCAATCCTGACCAACAAAGCGCCGTAAAATATAACCAACCAGCATTTTCACTTACCAATTGAGCAGAGGTATGGAGCATCCAGTGAGAATCGAACTCACAAACAACGGTCTGAAAGCCGATAGTGCTATCTATTATAACCAACCACCCAACA
This sequence comes from Doryteuthis pealeii, assembly GCA_023376005.1. Taxonomy (NCBI): domain Eukaryota; kingdom Metazoa; phylum Mollusca; class Cephalopoda; order Myopsida; family Loliginidae; genus Doryteuthis; species Doryteuthis pealeii. The sequence continues at coordinate 67,203,157 of CM042151.1, read as the reverse complement.
TTTTCAATTACCACTTTTATAATGATCGAAATGTCATAATGATTTACTATGACCAGAAGAGCTTCCTGTGAGAATCGAACACAGTAACAACGATATGCAAGCCGATATTTGTTATCCATTATGACAAACGAGTCGGCCAAAGTGCAAAATGGTAATTTGATAACTTTTCAAATCCGATTACCTCGACGGTTCTTAACAGAAGAGGAACGAGGATAGTGTTTGGATTCGGTTTTGTTTATTTGTTTAACGATAAATCAACTCCTTATGGGTTATTTAATCATGAAATTTGATAGAAATAATTCATACCCTATTATATGGTTTCAAATAACTAGTCCTATTTAATAAGAATCATTTGTTTGAAAACTGTTGTTCCGGCGGATCAGAAATGGAAAATAAAACGAATAAAAAAGACAAATTCTTGGACCTTGCCAGAAAAGTTCTGGAGTACAGAGGAGATTTGTTGTAACTCAGATTCCAGTGAAAAATCCGCAAGGAATAACAATAACAATAACAACAACAACAACCGTAACAACAACAACACCATTGGTTTGCACACAGTTATATGGTTTCAAGTGGAAGTGCGTGGTGTAATGGTAAAAATCATGGGAAATGGACTCGTCGCCCCGGGTTCAAATCCTGTACGTGCTAATTGCATTTCACTTAGCGCTAACACCCTTGGGGAAGGTATGAATCCTACTCTCCCTCCAGTTATGGATAAATAGTAGAGCAGACTGGTCTAGGAGAAGGAAAACTCTGAATTCAGACGTGTTTAACTCCGCTTAAGAAATTGACCTTGTGTCACATCCTGCTCGTGCGGAGAGGTTGGTAAATATATATATCTGGTTTCAAGTGTTCTTATCAAATCTTATTATAATGGAGATTCGGTGTCTGTCTGTAACCGAAATAAGTCACGGCTTACGTCATAATATCCCCAGGAATGGTATAAGTTCATTAACAAGTATTTAATTGAAATCACTATACGGCCACCTGCCCCCAATCACACAAACCATCCGAGTAAGACGGACAAGACATGATGGATACTGCTGGAGAAGTAAAGATGAACTCGTAAGTACTGTCCTCCTGTGGAAACCAACACATGGACATGTTAGTACGGGTCATCCAGCAAGGACATACATAGACCAGCTATGTGCAGATACTGGATGCTGCGCGGAGGACCTGACAGGGACAATGAATGACAGGGACGGTTGGCGAGAGGTTATCACGGATATCTGTGTCGCCAGCACGACATGATGATGAGGATGATGAGGAGGATGATGATGATGATGATGATGATGAGGATGATGTCTCCTTGATTATCTGAGTTAGATTTGCCCCAAAACAGCCCTTGTTATTAATGCTTTTATTATTTTATTCTCCAACGTATTAACATCAATCCAATGAATGATCATATATAGAAACTAATTAAAATATAATGAAAATATGTGTAATCCTAATATATGCGTTCTTATTTAATTCCATTAGTCTTTTGTATTTAATGTATATCATTACATTAAAACGTAAATAAAGTAAAGTCGTCGGTGCGACCTAATGTCGGTATCAGCCAGACAGCGAGAGAGTCTATCTCCTTTTCACTAGTGCTAGACTAAGGAAATTATTTTAGCATATGAGGTGGAGCGCCACATCGACAGTCAGCTCCTCACTTTACCGCACAGAACCCTGGGCTACTCATACACTGAGTTTACAAGGGTTGGTATCGAACCAGGAACTTTGTGATTACTAGACGAACGCTCTACCGACTGAGCTAAACCGACCGGATAATACGTAAATAAATATATTATAATTATCCGAAATATATCTGAGCTTATTTAAGGAATTACATCGACTTATTTAAGCGTAGCGTAGGGTCCTGATGAAATCATTTTGATTGAAACCATGGTAGACCCTTAATTTTTCCTATACTAATATTATTCTTACCATATATATATATATATATATATATATATATATATATATATATATATATATATATATATAGGTGGAAGATTTTGTAACACTCCTGGAAAAAAATTTAAAACTTATATAGCTCGTATTTTTTTTGTATTTTTTGTTGTTGTTTTTGGGTTTTTTTAAACAGGTATACATGTACGTATCAACGGTCGGTCATCGAGTGAAGAATTCACCGATGTCCCTACCATGTCACACCTCAAGCGAATCTAATGCGAGAGATTTATTTTGTAGCTAAATGATGTATTTATTTACGACAGTTCAAAGGAGACGCTCTCAAGGGAAGCGTCTTGTCGTCGGATTTCAGACAAAATATCTGCGTGTTGGCAAAGGCCAATAAAGAATGGGATGGAAATGACCCATTGGGGGGGGGAGAAAGGAAAGGAAAAGAAAAGAAAGGAAAAGAAAGGAAGAAAGAAAGAGAGAAAAAGAACGAAAGAAAGAAAAGGGCAGCTCGCTAATGAAGCCGCTTTTATTTTGACCTCTGCCAGGTGTAGATTATCTCCTTTAGCACCTCCCCCTCTCTCTCTCTATCTCCCTCCCTCACCCCCTCTCTCTCCCTCTCTCTCTCTCTATATATATATATATATATATATATATTGCAGTTTTTTTTCTCAAAGCAGCCAAATTACGACAACAACTCAAAGAGTCGGTTCAAAACCAAAAGTGCGGCATCGGAGTCAGAATGTCAGGACAAGTTTCTTTACTTATGTGTTATCAATATTTCCTTTCATTCATATATATATATATGTGTGTGTGTGTGTGTGTGTGTATATGTGTGTGTGTGTGTGCGCGCGCGTGTGTGCATGTGTGTATGTATGTATGTGTGTGTATATAATGGAGAATATGTGTTTGTCTTCTGTAACCGAAACTATATTACTATTAAAGTCACAATTCCCTTGGTTATTTACGTCACATTCTCCATAATTTTATTTTCATTTAAACCTTAATTATTGATAAAACTTTTTCATATTGTTGATACAGTTGACCATATCTACATACAAATAACATGCAATTGTATTTATATATACAACAAAATAGCGGTTTCCGGTGTGAATGGGAAGGCTAATTTGCATATTGCTATTAATATTTTGATTTTAATGAATATGTGCTTAGTATTATTGATTTCTACTTGTTTGGTTTTATCTTAATGAATATGAGCAAAAATGTCGGGAATACATTTAAAAATAATTCCACAAACAAGAATAACAGCAATTTTATTCTATTTTAACTAAATTAGAAAAATATAGCAATGAAAGACGGGGGTGATGGGAGAGTAAGTTTCAGTTGGTATATTCTTCGATTATATCCCCGTCTTATTCAAATCTTTTTATCTGAATTCTTATTCAGTTTAATTACTAATTTAATATAATATTATATTACATTAAAATTGAAATACTTGCATGCGGAGGGTGCATGTATTTGCAAGTTTTTAATAACAAAAATATGAAATGTTCTAATATGAGGAAGATTTCATCTATATACTTATGTAAACCCGTTTTTACAACTAATATATATATATATATATATATATATATATATATAGAGAGAGAGAGAGAGAGAGAGAGAGGGGGGGAGATGATAAAGTAAACCTAATGAGTCAGAGAATATCTACCTAGGCTTCTTCTAACGGATCAGCGGTGTCAGAATTATCCTGATGATCCATTAGGAGAAACCTAGGTAGATATTCTCTGACTCATTATTGGCTCTACTTTTCGTATTGGTCTACTTTTCGTATTGAGCACTTAAGTATATATAATTTAGGCAACTATTGTACTATTTTCTTTTCTTTTGGCCATTTTAATCGTATCATCTGATTATTTTCAGGAGGTGAATATAGTTTGGTCTTTTCTTTTTTTCATGTTTTTTTTTCTCCAGGTGAAAGTTTGCATTGTTTAATTACAGACTATTTTTATACTGTCGGAGTTTATAGATAAAAATAATATTGTGTGTGTGTGTGTGCATGTGTAGAAGTAAGATATGTAGAAATAGATAAAAATACAAGTCCTGCCCATCTTAAACTAAGACCACTGCCCCCAATTGATAGATTTAAAAGAGATGTTACTTTAGGAAATTCTCAGTTAGAGTAATTTTCTTGTGATTGCCTGAAGATGCTGCAGTAATGCGGTTAAAATAAATTATTGTAATGAAGCAAGTTTAAAGTTTTTTCCTTCATTTATTGAGTATATATATATATATATATATATAATATATATATATATATATATATATATATATATATATATGGTGGCCTATACAATCAACGACGTTTTAAAGCTAGGTCAAAAATTTCCTTGCAGTTAGTACGTGATCTTCTCTTTGCAGACAATGCCGCTCTATTAGCACACAGCCTAAAAGACATCCAGACCATCATTGATAAATTCTCCGAGACATCAAAAGCATTTGGACTTACAATCAGTATTAAAAAAACTGAACTGCTGTACCAGCCCGCAGCATGCAATCCACGTCTTGTAAATCCATCTGTCTTGATGGAAAAGCATTCAAGATTGTTGACACATTTAAATA
>CM042151.1:67161166-67191166 GCA_023376005.1 Doryteuthis pealeii | reverse complement strand
ATATATGCATATGAATATATATATATTCACACACACACACACACACATATATATATATATATATATATAATATATATATATATATATGCGTGGTGTGTGTGTTAGTGTGTATATGTCTGTATATTATAGTGTGTGCGTAATAGTATGTGTTGAAATCATGAAACCTAATGATATAAAGTTTATAAACTTATCTAACTGTTTATTTTAAAAGTATACATGTCTAGATTCATTTGTTGTAATTTTTGAAAGTTATAAGTACTAGCAAATATATGAACCCTCCGTAGGGTGCAAGTATTTAAGTTTTAATGTAAATAAAATATTATATTAAATTAGAAATACTGATGAAATGAAATAAGAATGCAGATAAAACGATTTGAAACATAGAACCACAGAAACTTACTCTTCCGTCATTTATTGCGAAATTTTCCTAATTTAACTATTTAGTTAGATTAAGAAGTAAAGAATAAAATTACAGTTATTTCTTCTTGCTAATGGATTTCTTTTAAGATTTATGGAAATATTGTTTTTTTTCTGATGTAGAGCGCCACACTTAGCGTCAGCACTCCAACTTACCGCACAGATCAGATTACCTAATCTGTGCTACTCGCGCTGAGTTGGCGGGGCCACTATCGAACCACGAACCTTGTGATTCCTAGACGGTTGCTATACTGACTGAGCTAAACCTACCCCTTATACACACACACACACACACACACAGCGTTCGGCTAGAAACCACAAGGTTCCTAGTTCGATACCGGTCCTCGCCAACTCAGCGTATGAGTAGCACAGGGTACTGTGCGGTAAAGTAAGGAGCTGATGGTAGGTGTGGCGCCCACCTCAGACGTCAAAAACCATCTCCTTGGTCTAGCCCTATTGAAAAGGGGATATACTACCTCGCTGACTGGTTGATACCGACTTTAGGCCGCCCTGATGACTATATATATATATATATATATATATATATATATATCTCTAAACAGGCAGGGAATTCGAAGTCAAAAATCTTAAGCAGATACCATATACATGCGAAATGTACCACAATTTATCAACATTCTACTCATGTGATTGCGCGATATCACCGACATTTAATACCGGTTAATACAAGCGCCTAATGTCTTCAACTGGCGAAACTAAACGTGTTGTTATGAAAATCGCAAAATAAATTCAGCTGACATGAATGGACTTTATTTACTTATTCATCTATTTATCTTATTTTATTTTATTTTTATCTTATTTTTTAATACCCTGTCCGGTGACCAAAAGGCTGATTGGCGGCACTAGTCGTGGCAGTCCCGCATTTAGCCGCCGAAATTGTGTTATCACACCTAGTTAGCGACTGATGAGGGCAGGGTATTGCACGTGGTATTCATTACAGGTTGATGGTGAAAAATTAGAATATATAATATATATATAAAGGAATGACTTACCGGTGAAAATATTGGGTTGGTCTCAATATTTGTTTGGTACAAGTTTTACTCGGATAAGTCAGCGTTATAACAAATATAAAGTGCTCAATACGTAAGTAGAGCGGATTTATTATTATAGTGTGTACAGAAATAACCTACTCGAGTTTCACCATAAGGATCTCAGGGTAAATCCACTGAATTAATCAAGATAAATCCACTGAATTAATCAAGATATTGATTAATTATAGTTAACAGCAGGAGTTCATGTTGTATTAAGTACAACATGAACATACAATATACAATAAATAAGTAATCCACATACACGTGTTTCGAGGTTTCACCTCTCATCAGTATGGTTATACCTTAACAGCTACCCCTGGCCAGGTTTGAGACCTGAATGAATTTTCCTCTCTTACCCATGCGGCTAGTAGTGACTGTCAAATATAGGAGACTATTTAATTGATACATTTCTAAGCAGAAATGAATTCATGAATATATATATATATATATATATATATATATATATATATATATATAATGCGTGTGTGTGTGTGAAAAAATCACTTTCTTCTTTATTTACGATATCTGATAGTCTTAATCGTTGCATCAATAAGCTGGCAACAAATTGTTTATATTTATCTTCTAATAAAGCTGCGACGAATTAATCGATGGTGGAAAATCACTTGATATCTTTCGTTTTGTTTGAAGTATTATCGATCTAGTTGTTAGAATTCACACTCAAATCAAGACTCAAAAGACAGTACCAGATATCTTCACATCTTAATCTCATTTGAAAAAGAAAGAAGTACAAAGATTCTAATAAATCACTCTTTCACGTGAACACGTCGCAACAAATACTGCAAATCTGTAGTTAGCAAACCAGTCTCAAAATTCAGTACTCATAGTTAGAGGGCGTGGTATAATGGTTAGAGTCGTAGGAATTGGACACGTTGACCCGAGTTCAAATCCTGAACGAAGCTACAGTTCATATGCTATTAATATCATGGGGAATAGTATGAATCCAACTACTCTCCCTTCAGCTATGAGTAAATAGTAGGGTAGACTGGGTTCTCTAATATTGGTTTGGTAACCAGGCTAGAAGGAAAACTCTGAATTCAAACTTGTTGAACTCCGCTTAAGAAATTGACCTTCATCACATCCTGCTCGTGCGGAGGGGTTGGTAAATATATATATGAGAGGATACCACCCCCACCCACCCCCAAAACTGGAATTCCCATGTTAGTGATCTATTTCACTAATCTAATTTATTTTTACTAATTTTAATTTACTAAATGAAATTTTCTAAAATGTATTATTTGTGCTGATTGGCGTTTACGGCATGTCAACCCTTGTTGAGTTATTTTATGCCGAATACGTTTTTGTTTTTTCCAATCTTGATGGATACTTAATTCATTTTTTAAATCAATTTTTTTAAAAACACTTTTTTTAACTGATGTTTTTCAATTCAACCTATAGATTGGATCCTAATAGGTACTACCACTCCGGGTCAGAGTGAATCTGGAAGGAATGGTGATGAATTGGTACTCAACACTCCCCTGAACGACGGAATAGGAACTTCAACATCAGATAGATTTTAATGTCATACCCAGGACACAAAGACCCTCGGCCACTGCCTTCTAGCACATATAGGATAAAAAGGGTTGAGCCAATAGGGTCGGGAAAATCATGTAGGTGCTAGGGTTTGACGAGACCAGCCGATTGAAACCCTCCAGCCCCGAAAACTTTTTATCATGTACAGAAGGCGGTGGCTGAGGGTCTTAGTATCCTGGGTATGATGTTAAACTTCATATGAAGATCCAATTCTGGAACTCTAGGGATGTGAAGTATTTATTGCCATTACTCCTAGGTCCACTCTGACTCAGAGTACCTGTCAGGGTTCCATCTATTGGTTAAACAGATTAAAAAATGTTTTTAAAAAATGTGTTTCAAAAATTGAATACTCAACAAGAATGAATAAGACAAAATGTCTTCGGCATAAAATAACCCAACAAGGCTTGACATGCCGTAAAACAATACATGCTGAACACACCACTTTAGACCGACCAGCAAAAAACTATTAGCTCTGTATGGATACTCGATGCCATGCAGACGACCTACCGGGTGTGCTGACCGATAGAGTCGGGTGGCAAGATTGCGAGAGAGTCATGGAAGTCCATGCTATCAACGCTGATGACGATATATATATATATATATATATATATATATATATATATATATATATATATATATATATATATATATAAAATGTGTTGTTCTGGTTCCAACGGGAGAAAATTCAATATTTTATAAAAAAGGAAGGTCCGCAAAATGTATTTTGTTCTCAGAAAAATATATATATATATATATATATATATATTATATATATATATATATATATTGGAAGACCCAGACAGAACAAGTTGAGCAACTGCTAGCACCACTTCAGTTCGAGTATTCTTCTGATGACGGGATTTTTCATCCCGAAATATTAAGAATAAAGTGACAGGTTAACAAACAACATCATAGTTACCTTCTTTTTCTTTACACTTGCATTGTGACAGCCTTCAAAACCAACCAACAAACCAATATATATATATATATATATATATATATATATATATATATATACATATGAGTATAGATAAAAGGATATGAAAACAACACAATATGCTGTTAAAGTGAAAACATTTTATAACATATTCAGAGCTAATATTGAACAATATTTCGATTTTATAAAATCATCATCATAGCTTGTTTATACTCCGTACTAAAAATATTTGCTATGAATATGTTATAAAATGTTTTCACTTTAACAGCATATTGTGTTGTTTTCATGTCCTTTTATCTATACTCATACCGTCGGATTAATTTCCTTTCTTTTAACATATATATATATATATATATATATATATATTGTGTGTGTGTGTGTGTGTGTGTGTGTGTGTGTGTGTGTGTGTGATTAAAAGTTGAGGAATAAAAATGGATAGAACACAAACAACTTCATTTAATTAATATTTCACCTCTGCGTATCAAAGAAGCTTCATCGGAATTTTTTATTTTGAGACAGAAACTGCTATATATATATTGAAAAGAGGGAGGAAGGAAGGGGCGAGGGTGAATGCATCGGAAGGTGTGAGGCAGAGGCAGAGGCAAGGGAAAAAAGAGAGGAGGAGGGGAAGGTGTCACCAACGATACGGTAGATCACAAGTTCAAAGCGACGTGGCCGGCGTAATTGAAGGACTTTGGGTAAGGGGAGGCGCCAGGTATCGGCTATGTCTGTTGGGCTAAGAAACCGGTGCCTGGCACCTACCCGCGCCTTTCCTTCAATTACCCCGTCCGCATCGCTTTGAACTTGCGATCCAGCGTTCGTTGATGACACACACCCCTTCCTCTTCTCTCTTATTTTCCTGCCACTACCACTGCCTCACACTTTGGATATCCCCGCCTTTCGACAGGTTTTGTTTTTCGTCCTGCTGGGTGTCTAGCCACCCTCCTCAACTGACAAACTTGGTGGGGTACCAGTTTAGTCACTGATGACTGGACTATGAAACAGGTACTGCAGTTTTACATGGTAACCGTAGCGCTTTGAGTGACCTGAAATTATATATATATATATATATATATATATATATATATATACTGGATAGAAGTAACCTACTCGAGTTTCATCGATTGATTCTTCAGGGTTATATCCGTTGAATTAATTGAGTTTTCGATTAATCTCAGTTGGTACAATACATGCCCGTTGGAATGGGACTTATCTTTTATAGACGAACGCTTATTTATATTTAAATACTGTGCGCTTCCAATGATCGTACTCATACCCACCGGTAAGCTACTACTCATACATTAAAACATATATATATATATATATATATATCTGCAGCATTTTTTCTTTTATGCATGTTTTGTTGAACTCAACGGACAATTCTTGTCTAACGAGTTTTTTTCATTCTTTTCTAATTCTATATATATGTATGTTTAGCTCAGTCGGCTCCTGGTTCAATACCCACACTCGCCAACTCAGCATATGAATAGCACAGGGATCTGTGCGGTAAAGTGGGGAGCTGATGGTACATGTCGCACTCCACCTAAGAAATACTCCTTGGTCTAGCGCTATTGAAAAGGGGATAGATTCCTTCGCCGTATGGCTGATACCGATATTAGGCCCCTACCGACTTACTATATATATATATATATATATATATATATATATATATATATATATATATATATATATATAATTCAGTTACTGTCTCTCTGTCTATCAGAAAGTATGTATGTATTTTTGTCTTGTCTTTCTGTTCATTTTCATCCGTATTTAATCTTTTTCTACTTTCCTCAAAAAGCAATCTTTTCCCCATCGATCTAATTTGAAAGCTTTCAAATAATTTCCATATTTTTATTTTCAATCAATATTTTTCTTGGGAAAAATGAACATCATTGAAAATCTTGACTTCACCTTTGCTTCGCCCAAAATACCGATTGGGAGAAAGCAGAAATCTATCAAGTAAACAAATGAACAATGTATGCAGCACCTCACCTGAGAGCTACGACAAGGCAATATTTATTTCTTCTGGTTATTAAAACATGACGTCAAGGGAAAAATACGAATCACTCAGTTCAGTTAAATGAATACATATTGAAATTGTGGTTTAATGGTTAGCAAGCTAGTCTCTCAGATCTATTACGAGGGTGAGTGAAAAAGCACTCGCTATTCAGTAGAACGTGGGTGTGTCAAAAAGTAATGCCATTTTGTTTAGGACATGTATAATTACCAACAGTGTATCATACATCAAAATGAAGCTGGTCCTCTGCAGATCATATCCCTACTTCTCTACATAGGTGAGTCAATAAATAATGCCATTTTGTTTAGGACATGTATAATTACCAACAGAGGAACATGTATCATACATCAAAATGAAGCTGGTCCTCTGTAGATCACATCCCTACTTCTTCACATAGTCAGCGTTTCCCTCAATAGCAATGGTCCACCTTTAAATGAGGGCATGTATCCCTGCCCTGTAAAATTCTGTTGACTGTTCTTTGAGCCACTTCTTCACTACAAATTTCCTTTCCTCGTCACTGGAATAATGATTGTCTCTCAAACCCCCTTTCATGGGGCCGAAAGAAGTGAAATCTGTCGTGAAGAATTGAGGAAGCAAAATCCTAATTAAACGAGTAAACAAAATGGCATTACTTTTTACTCACCCTCGTACGACTGAATAGCGAATACATTCGTCGCTAGATAACCCATACTTTTGACCTTGTGTCATATTCTGCATCTGGTCAACAGTTTGGCTAAATAACTATATATTATGATAGATAGATAGATAGATAGATAGATAGATAGATATCCTGCGCGTGGTGAACAGCTAGGGTAAATACATATATATTGAGATTAACTATTGTTGCAAGATGGGTATATTATTGACTTTTGTGAGCTAGGACTACTAATGGAAGGGGGAGGAAGAAATATATAAATAAGAGATAATAAAGGTTTCAAAAAAATAGTGATGACCCAAAACAGGATGAACGATGATTTGACCGTAGCATGACCCCGAACTGAGAATTGAGTGGCAACCGGAAGTCGGGTGTTGACCGGAAGTCACGTGGTGACGTGGAACAATGAAGAAAGGGATCGGTCTCTTTTTGCCTGCCGCCGTCGTAGAGTACGGATGGGGCCTCTAGTGGCTAGCATGGGATCACAGTAGTAACAGTTTCTCTCTCTCTTTCTCTCTGCCTTTCCTCCTCTCCGATACAACCCTGGTAAAGGCTGGCAGTTGTGACGACATGTTCTCGTGTTATAATTTCTATTAACACCATTTTCACTCTGAATTTGGAGGCACGTGGACGAGACTCGCTATACAATATATACGCCGCCGCCACCTGACAGATATCGTAGTAGCGCTCGGAAAAAAAGGGACAACGCGACATATATCATTTTGGTACCGTGAAAATATACCACTACGGTACACTATATATGTATTTGTTTATCAGTTAAGATCCTCGTTCCAAGCAGTAGGTGTGCTGATGCTTGAGTGGTTAACAAGTTTGACTGATGATAAATCGATTGGGTTTCTATCTGGAGGTAGCCTGCTAATGTAGCCCCACTGAAGAGACGTGATACTTCGAAACGCGATGTCTGTAGATGATTATATATGCTCCCCACCCCTGTTGGTTTGAACAATTTGGAGGTGATTTTACTGACGACCGCCGACTACGCTTAAAGGCAACTATAAAACGGATGGAGCACTCTCTGGTGGTCGTTACATATATACAAATGTATATATTTATCAAAGACTGTGGGTGTACTGATGGCCGAGTAGTTAAGATGCCTGACTGGTGATAAATCGGTCAAAATGTGGTGTCTTGTGGTGACTAAATTGAAATAGATAGATAGATAGACAGATAGATAATCTTATGCATTTTCTGAGGGTATTGTGATGTATGCAATGACGTAGTTTCCCTTACAGATAAACAAACACCGAATCTCCATTATAATAATTTACTTGAAACTATCATTGTTTACCCAAGATTATTATCATTATAGGGGCAGAGTTAGCTCAGTCGGTAGAGAGTTCGGCTAGAAACCAGAAGGTTCCTAGTTCGATACTGGTCATCGCCAACTCAGCGTATGAGTAGCACAGGGATCTGTGCGGTACAGTAAGGAGCTGATGGTAGATGTGGCGCTCCACCTCAGATGCGAAAACAATCTCTTTGGTCTAGCGCTAGTGAAAAGGGGATAGACTCCCTCGCTGTCTGGCTGATACCGACTTTAGACCACCCCGACGACTTTACTTTTTACTTACATTATCATTATTAGTTAACTGAAACCATACAACTACATGCAAACAAATGATTATATAAAATATATTATATTATAATATATCATAATATATTATTATCATTATTATTATAAATTATTAATATTACATAAGAATATTTGATACTCTATATAATTATGTATAGATTATGAGTAGTAAATAGGAATACTTGAAATAATTGTTAATCTAGGCATTAAATAACCCATAAAGGGTTGATATGCACTTTAAAATACAATACATTAAGCAAATGTTTATCTTATTTATTTTCATTGTTATTTTTTATATTTTTAAGAGATTTTATAACTTGATCACATGTTAATTAATTCAGACATAGAACACACACACACAACTACACAGACATACGGACACACACACACACACACACACACACACACACACACACACACATACATACATATGTGTGTGTGTGTGTGTGCGTCCTATTAATAATCAATGTTTTATTAAGTATGACAGAGAAGTATTTACAGATGAGTTTTTATCAACCTTTTCGTGCAAGATTTCGCAAATGAGGATGGACGCGTTATTATAATATATATATATATATATATATATATATAATATATATATATATAAGAGATTTATCCAAAACTTGGTAGTAAGGGATGATTCTATATGTGATTTCTAAGATCCACTGTACTAATATTGATGATCCAGTATGTATAAATACAGTGAATCATTAAATCACTAAAGAGAGCTCAATGTAAAATAACCTTTTAGATTATATACAGAGCAATATTTATCAATAAAGGAAGAACTCAATACAGTAATCCCATAATAAATTTATTTCGACGAAAATTGGGGCCCATATAAATCTAAGTTGATTTAAACCGGCTCCCCAAATTTTCGCCTCATCAGATGGGTCTCAATTCACTTATGGACAAGCATATCACAAAAAAACCCCAAAGAGCTGAATATATATAAATTCAAACAAAAACAAAAAAATAATTAAAAAAAAAAAATTATATATATTTTTTAACAGTGTGGGAGTGTAACCATAGAAACAGGAAGTGAATGGAAAAAAAAAGAGATACATCTCAAAGTTGATTTCTAGGGTGTCCAGACAGACAAAAAGGTGACATGACAGAAAAAACAGAATAGTATATTAAAATATAAATAGACAAGTAAAATAAAAAGATTTTAAATTTAAACATTAGAGTATAATGATGTATAAAAGAAAATACTAGTTAAGATATAAATAATAAAATAAATTAATAGAAGATAATAAAATTTAAAAAAATAATAAATAATAGAAAATAAAAATCAATTAAAAATAATAATACTAATAAAAAAATAATACTCAGAAGATTCCTGGAGACCTGAGGAGACTTGTGTCACTCGGACACCAGTGAAAGACATATATATATATATATATATATATATATATATATATATATATATACCAGGTTCAATCAATGAATAAGGTGGGGTTTTTTTGCATAAAACAAGCAAAGAAATCAGAATTATTTTCCAACTCTGCATTGTTTGGAATAGGTTTAAAGAAAAAATATTTTAATCTCGCAAAGATATTTCTTTTGGGGTTATTAAAAAATACGCCAAATGAGTGCTTCCAATTTGAACAGCGATCTGTCATAGAATAATGGTATTTATGAAGTGCAAACCGTTTGAAATTTACAGAAGAATGTGTTATGTGTACTGAGAAAAATGTTTTAGCCAAAAAATTTTTTTTTTAAACATCAACTTTCTGGTAAAGAAAAAAGTTCTGGGCACAGCAGTCAGTGGAGATGGTCATGCTCTGAGGCATAATTACCGACATCAAAACACGACAAAACAGTCAAATGAAAGTTGGTTGGTTGGTTGGTTGGTTGGTTGGACTTTACGGCATGTCAACCCTTGTTGGGTCATTTTATACCAAATAATTTTTGTTTTATTCATTCTTGATGGTACTAAATTTTTTTATTTCTAAACTCAATTTTTAAGCACATCTTTAAACTCATTTTTTCGATTTAACCTATAGACGGAACACTAAAAGGTACTACCACTCCGGGTCATAGTGGACATGTGAGTAATAATGAGGAAGGAGTATTTCACATTCCCCAGAGCTCCAGATTTGGAAAGAGTTTAACGTCATTTAACGCACTCAGACGCCAGCGAAAGACCATCAGCTAACACTGGTGTGAAAAACTCAGTGGAGTGAACATAATAATAATATAATAATAATAATAATAATAATAATATAATAATAATACTCAGAAGAATCCTGAAGACCTGAGGAGAATTACTGTCACTCAGTCTTCAGTGAAGCACCGGCTACAAGTGTGAAAACCTCTATATGATAATAATTATTTTCTGGACCTTGCCAGAGAATTGAAATATCTGTGGAATATGAGGGTGAAAGTGATACCAATTGTAGTTGGTGCACTTGGAACGGTCCCAAAAAGCTTGGAAAAGGACTGGGGGAACTGGAAATCAGAGGAAGAATTGAGACCATCCAGACATTAGACAAATGCATTGCTATAATTGGTTAGAATACTCCGAAGAGTCCTGGAGACATGAGGAGACTTGTTGGCCCTCAGTCTCCAGTGAAAGACCGTCAGCTAACGCTGATGTGAAAAACTCACAGGAGTGAACATAATAATAATAATAATAATAATAATAATAATAATAATAATAATAATAAAGACCAGACCTAGTGTTGATAAACAAAAAAGAAAGAACTTGTCAACTGGTGGATTTTGCAGTGCCAGCAGATCACAGGGTGAAGCTGAAGGAAAATGAAAAAATGGACAAATATCTGGACCTTGACAGAGAACTGAAAAAGTTATGGAATATGAAAGTCAAAGTGATACCAATTGTAGTTGGTGCGCTTGGAATGGTCCCAAAAGGATTGGAAAAGGGTCTGGAAAGTTTGGGAATCAGAGGAAGGATTGAAACCATTCAGAACACTGCACTGCTGCAATCTGCCATAATACTCAGAAGAGTCCTGGAGACCTGAGGAGACTTGCTGTCACTCAGATTCCAGTGAAAGACCATCAGCTAACACTGATGTGAAAACTCAAAAGGAGTAAATAATAATAATAATAATAATAATAATAATAATAATAATAATAATAATGCAGCTAGAAAAATATTATTATTAACGCCACAATAAATAGCAACTCTATATCTAAGATCACATTTATTAAACGATTTGCTTGTTGTTTATTGTCATTTTATTTAATATTTTTTGCCTGTCTGACGCCATCTTGGAAGGGAATCGAAAAAATGTTTGTATTTTTTTCTTTGTTTTTGTACGCCATTACAATTTTAAGAAAATGGTTTGCTTATTGTAGGACAATGTTTGAACAAACAAATTATTAATACAGAACAAAGAAATCGATTGCATGAATAAAAATATATTGATTCGATCTGTTTAAAAACTATAAGTTGTATTTGTTGTTTGGTGTTTTAACAGGAAGTTAGTGTTCACCTATGCCGCCATTTTCTGGTTTTCCACACCTCAGCTAAAAGAATGCTTTCCTTCTTTTTTTTTTTTTTTTTTTTTCATTTTTTTTTTTTTTTTATTAATTTTTATATTTCATATTCATAACGAAGTTTAGCAGATGAAGACGACATTAGCTTTTAAGTTTTGCCCAGAAATTTTAACGTCTTTGTTTATTGATTTACCAATCTTATTTATTTTGTTCTAGAGTTCTCTTTTCTTTTTTTAAATTTCTTTTTTTTTGTTTTTTGTTTTTGGCACTAAACAAGAAGAATCGTCTATCGCACTGTAGAAATCAAAGACAAATTCCTCAACATATCCTCAACCCTTTTTCTCGGGTTTTTCTGTAATCAGAACTTTTTCTCTCACCCTGTTTGTTTGTTTATTTGTTTGTTTGTTTTAAGAAAAGTCTCTCTCTCTCTCTCTCTCTCTCTCTCCTCTCTCTCTCTCTCTCTCTCTCTCACACACACACACGCACACAGACACACTCTTATCATTTGACTGACTCTCCAATATTCAACTATTCCCATTTCTCCCTCTCTCTTTCTCTCTATCTCTCTCTCTCTTTTTTTCTCTCCATTTCTCTCTTGTCTTTGAAAAGATGTGACTCACTCTCCAACATTAAACTATTCACATCTCTCTCTTTCTTTCTCTCTCTCTCTCTCTCTTTCTTTCTCTCTCTCTATCAACCAATCAATTCTCTTCTCTCTCTCTCTCTCTCTCTCTCTCTCTCTCTCTCTATCTAACACAACACTCAGCAGATCGATTTGTTCATTTGCTTCAACCACCCGCTCCCCCCCCCTTTTATCGTTTTTTGATTCTTTTTAAAAACATTTCTCTCTTCTTTAAATCGCTCTTCAAACAATGGTCGGCTTTGTGAACTTTGCAATTCCAGACGGCAATACGTGTGTGTATACGTTTTTGTCTGTTTTCTTGTTTGTTTGTTTGCTTTTATTTTATTTTTTTTGTTGTTGTTGTTTTATTTTTTGGGGTTTGATTTTTTTTTTTCTTGTTTTGTTGTTGTTTTTTTCAATTTGCGAAAGTTATTTTGCCTGACGGCTAAAAAAGAATCAAGAAGTACATAAAAAAAAAGAATTATTATGTGTTACAAGCGTTTATTGGTCGCGTTCTTGTAACGTTTGTCAGTTGCCAAAACCATGGAATTTTTTAGAGTCTTCTCCAAACCAAAACACTTGAAGATTTTTTCTTATCTAAAATTTTTAAAAAAAAGAAAAGAAACGGAAAAATGAA
This sequence comes from Doryteuthis pealeii, assembly GCA_023376005.1. Taxonomy (NCBI): domain Eukaryota; kingdom Metazoa; phylum Mollusca; class Cephalopoda; order Myopsida; family Loliginidae; genus Doryteuthis; species Doryteuthis pealeii. Next base: position 67,178,222 of record CM042151.1, on the reverse strand, counting down.
TTATATTTAAAAAACCGTGGTGTGGATTATTGGTGCTGAAAACGAAACCGGCATGGTGGGTTCAAATTCCAGACAAAGCCATTTACGGCCAGTTCACATCAGTGCCATGGCTGATGGAATGATAGGTTGGTTGGTTTTTATGACATGTCAACCCCTGTTGGGTTATTTCATGCCGAAGACATTGTTTGATTTCTCTGAATGTTTGAGATGAGGCTTGAAGATTAGTATTTTCTGCGTTATTCGGACTATTGTCCCCAAGGTTCCCGAGTCCAAGAAGGTTCCCGAGTCCGACAAGAAATACCTGAAGAAGGCCGGAGGGTATATCGGCCGAAACGTTGTACAAATAACAATGAAGATGGGGACAATAGTCCGAATAACGCAGAAAATATTGTTTGATTTGTTCTTGCTGGGTGTTCAATTCACATTTTTAAACTCATTTTTTATCTATTTAACCCATAGATGGGACCCTAACAGGTACTACCATTCGGGGTCGGAGTGGACCTGAGACTAATGATGATGAAGGGATATTCCACATTCCCCAGGGCTCGAGAATTGGAACGTTACTATCAGATAGAGTTTGACATCATACCAAGAACATTAAGACCCTCAGCCACTGCCTTCAAGCAAATATATGATAAAAACGTTTGGGGCTTGCCATAAAGACAATAGGATCGAGACAATCATATAGGTACTACTGTCTGATGTGACCAGCCGATTGACCAGAGGGGAGCTCACCGTCGGCGAGTCTATTTCCTTAGACGGTAACCATTACACATTAACATATATCCTGTAAGTCTGTATCAATTAATTGTTCGCTCCTAACTGACAGTCTCTGAGAGCCGAAAGTGTAAGGAGCTTGGCAGACAAAAATTCTGTTTCGGTCCCGGCTAGAGGTAGCTGTTAAAAAGGTCGAGCTGTACTGATGAGACGTAAACGTCTAAACACCTGTCTGTGGATAACTGACGTATATATATATATATATATATATATTTGTATATGTATAAGTATTAACTTACCGGTGGGTATAAGAGCGATCGTTAGAAGCGCACAATATCCAGAGGTTAAGGTTGAGAAAAAACAAATACAAAGTGCTCAATACAATGTAGAGCATAAATTTATTTAAGAATGGAAATGAGTAACCTACTCGAGTTTCATCGATAGATTCTTCAGGGTTACTTTTAAATTAATCGAGTTTACGATTAATCTTTGGTGTTATAAACATGCCCGTTGGAATGGGACTTAAATTCAGTAGAGCTACTGAATTTAAAGTCCCATTCCAACGGGCATGTTTATAACACCAAAGATTAATCGTAAACTCGATTAATTTAAAAGTAACCCTGAAGAATCTATCGATGAAACTCGAGTAGGTTACTCATTTCCATTCTTAAATAAATATATATATATATATATATATATATATATGCATTCGATGAGTTTGTCTTGAAGATAGGCGCATAGACATTTTGCCTTGATACCTATGGTAACGAATGCGTATTTATTTGTATTCTATTTGTACTCTCTCTCTCTCTCTCTCTCTCTCTCTCTCTCTCTCTCTCTCTCTCTCTGTATATATATATATATATATATATATATATATATATATATATATATATATTGTTACGTTCGTCTACTCAATCGTGTTATATGCCGGATCCTAATTCTTCTGAGAAAACCAACAATAATTGAGAGAAAACATATATATGAATTTGGACAGAAAGAATAATGTGAAATCAAAAATATATTTTATAATTTATAATTTAATTTATTCATTCATAGATAATCTTTTCTTTTTTTTTTTTTTGTTCAGTCAAAAAAAATAGGAAGAAGAAGCGGGAGAATCAAAAATGTCCAATATATGTGGATGGCGAGAAATAGAGATTTTTCTTAGAAAAACAGTTCAATTTTTTTTACTCATCTGTTTTCAGTTTCCTTTGGTTTGTTTGTTTATTTTCAATTCTTCATATAATGTTTCTTTTGTTTCTTTTACTTATTTCGGAATATTGTGTTCCATTCCTCTTCATTAATTTTGAAGATGCGAGATTCGCGTAGACGGTCCTCACCCGGCAATTTTTCTTTTCCAACTGTTGAAACGATGGTCCGTTAAATTTGGGACGCTAATTTTTTTTAAACGTTCAAAATTCTATTAACTCCTTTTTAGTGAGTTATCTCCCTTTCATCGCCGAATGTAAATAAAGGGTTAATTCCTTTATTTATGTGTATTTTTTTTCTTATCATTAATTTGGCAAATAACGTGACAATATATCTTATTATAATGGAGATTGTGGGTTTGTCTATCTGTAACCGAAACTATATTACTATACAAGTTACAATTCCTTTAGTTATTTACATCATATTCTCCATGATTTTATTTTTATTTAAACCTCAATTATTAATAAAATTGTTTTACATTACTTACACTGTTGACCATATCTACATAGTATTTACCGCGTACCCCACTTGTATGGGTCAGGCACAAAGTCCCTATTAACGTGGGACCACCCACAAGCGAAGCTCATGGAGTGGCAGGTGAAAAATTGCGTTGATCCCGTCGGCATTCCCCCTCAAGGGGGCGCCTCAGGCACTGGGCAATAAACCCAGCCCTGCCCCTTTAAATCGAGGGGGCAGGTGTTGCCTGGGGGGATGGCCCTGGGATCGACGCCGTTAATTATAGCAATGGTCCAAGCCGAAGCCACTGTTGACCATTCTAATACTAATAACAATGCAATTGTATTTATATATACAACAAAATAGAGGTTTACAGTATGAATGTGCTAATTTGCATATTGATCTTAAAAATTGATTTTAATAAATATATGCTTAGTATTTTGATTTTTAATTGTTTGGTTTTATCTTAATGAATATAACCAAAAATCTCTTCAATAAATCTTAAAAGAAATCCATTAACAAGAAGAAATAACTAATATTATTCTTTACTTCCTATTTTAACTAACAGTTTAAAATTAGGAAAATTTACCAAATGAAAGACGGGAGTAACGGAAAATGATGGAAGTGTTAGTTTCAAAGTTGTTCTATTTTTCAATCATACCCCCTCTGTTCAAAATCTTTTTATCTACATTCTTATTCAGTTTCATTAGCCTTTCTAATTTAATATGATATTTTATTATAAAATTTAACTAAAATACTTGCACCCGGAGGGTGCATATATTTGCTAGTATAAATAAAGAAATAACAAAAGACTTAGAGATTTAGCATTATAGTCTATTTCAAGGAGCTTAGACAAATAGTCTAAATCTCCCGACTCATGAGTTGGGAGATTTAGACTACACACACACACACACACACATCACACAACATACACACACACACACACACACACTTACACACACAATAAGACAAGAATACTTGATATCATATTTCAAACCGTCTACCTTTCCAGCGTTTCTTCAAATTTCAAATTTGAACGATTGATAAACAAGGACTATCAAGTCTCCTCATTTATTCTGTGATAAAATTTTGTTACTCTTCCTTATATCACAAAAGCCCTGAAGAAGATCTATTTAACAAATCAAAACACTGCAGCGTCGACTAATAAACTTACGCACTCATTTTATTTAACCTGTGTTTTTTCAATTACTCACTATACTACACCACACGCAACAACACACTCACACACACACACACCACACACACACATATATATATATAAATATATATATTATATCATATATATATATAATGGATACTAATTCTAAAAAGAACAGAAGGATGAACATGATAAATACATAGGGCCGGATTAGCTCAGTCGGTAGAGCGACAGCCTACGAATCGCAAGGTTCAGGGTTCGATACCGACCCTTGCCAACTTAGCGTATGAGTAGCACATGGATCTGTGCGGTAAAAAGTGAAATGATGGTAGGTGTGGAGCTCCATTGCAGATACTAAAACAATCTCCTTGGTCTATTGTTTGGTGAAAAGAGGATAGATTACCTCGCTGTCGGGCTGATACCGACATTAGGCCGCCCCGCCGACTACATATATACAAAAACATTTAGCCTTTTATATACATCATATACATTCCAATGGCATTAAAAAGAAAGAATACACAAACGTGTCCTAACAACTAGAAATATAGATATATTTCCCAGGTACAAGCAGTATGTGGTAAGCGTACAAAAATGGTAAAAAGCATTACTTGAAGCGGGAAACTAAAATAGCTATCTGGCAGGGTCTGAGACACGTCTCTCCTGTTGTTTTTTAATTGTTTTTTATTAGGTTTTATTCTTTATCAATTGGTTTTATTTTTTAATCATTTTTTTAATTAATTAATGTGGCTTTACTGTTCCCTGTAGTAGTTTGAGACTAATCTGACCTGTTCAAAGAACAGAGGCAAAGAGAGAGAGGAAGAGAGAGAGGAAGAGAGAGAGAGAGAGAGAAGAGAGAGAAATGAATAGACTTTCAGTTGCTTTATCTCCAGTTCACTGAAATTCGGCTACGAGAAAGCCTCCCAGTTCCAGTCCCCCCCCCCTTTATGTAGAACAACCTCGCCTGCTCTTATTCACCTTTCGGTAAAACTCAAGAGATCCAATATTTTCCTATCCACATCTGATTTTTCCCTAAGGCTATTTTAATGGTAATACGATCAGATCGTCTAGGGGAGGAGAAAGTTTCATACTTCTTTAAATCACAGTCTTCCACAGCATCATTCTCAATAAGAACAAAAAAGAGGTAAGGCTGTTGTAAAGGAATGAGATGAGTGAGATATGATGATGAGAAGAAGAAGAAGAAGAAGAAGAAGAAAGAAGAAGAAGAAGAAGAGAAGAAGAAGAAGAAGAAGAAGAAGAAGGAGAGGGAAAAAAAGGAGGAGGTATAGGAGGAGAAAGAGGACAATAATGGGTGGTTAGAACTGAAAGGAATAATGAATTATTAAGCGAAGAATTAAAGAAAGGGGGAAAGAAAAGAAAGAAAGAAAGAAAGAAAGAAAGAAAGAAGAAGTACGACAAAGTAACCCAATAATGAAGTGAGAAAAAAAAGGTAATTGATTCATGCTGAATGACTGGGACAAAAGTGCAAGAAAGAAAGAAAGAAAAAAGAAAGAAGAAAGAAAGAAGAAAGAAAGAGAAAGACAGAAATAAATAAATAATAATAAAAATAAATAAATAAGAGAAAGAAACAAACAATAAAAATAGAAAGAAAGAAAGATAGAAAGAATGAAATAATGAATGAGATAGGTAAGAGAAAAAAAGAAAGAAAGAAAGAAGAAAATAACAAGGTAATCATAGTGAAGTGATAGAAAAGGAAAGTGATTCGTGATGTATGAATGAAACAAAAGCACAAGAAAGAAAGAAAGAATTAATGAATGAATGAATGAAAAGTAGACAGAAAAAATACACGAAAAGGAAAAAGAAAGAAAGAAAGAACTAAAAGTGGAAGGGAAGAATGAACGAAAAGGAAACAGAAGGAAAGAAAGAAAGACAGAAAAAAAGAGAGGAAAAAAGAGCATTGGCAGTGTAAAAAAAGAAGGAATTTGTTTGTCCTGAAAGAAAGAACGAAAGTGAAGGGAAGAGGATGGACAAATTAAGCATAGTTAATTGAGTCCAAAAAGAAAAGGAATTCATTCGTATTGAATGAAGAAAGAAAAAAGAATGAAAGAAAGAATAGAAAGAGAAAAATAGAGAAAGCATCAAAAAGAGAAAGAAAGAAATAATGAACGAATGAATTAACGAAAAAAGAAGAAATATTAAAGAAAGACAGTGAGAGAATTGAAAGGACGAACAAAAAGAAGAAAGTAATATAGAAGGAACGAAAGGAAAAAGTAAGAAAAAAGAAAGAAAGAGAAAAAGAAGACCAGTGTAGACCGATTCAGAAAGGAAACGAAGAATGAACGCAAGAAGAAGAAAGAAGAAGAAGAAGAAGAAGAGAAGAAGAAGAGAAGAAGAGAAGAAAAGAAGAAGAAGAAGAAGAAAGAAGAAGAAAGAGAGAAGAAGAAGAGAAGAAGAAGAAGAAGAAGAAGAAGAAGAAAGAGAAGAAGAAGAAGAAGAAGAAGAAGAAGAAGAAGAGAAGAAGAGAGAAGAAGAAGAAGAAGAGAAGAAGAAGAAGAAGAAGAAGAAGAAGAAGAAAAGAGAGAGAGAGAAGAAGAAGAAGAAGAAGAAGAAGAAGAGAGAGAAGAAGAAGAAGAAGAAGAAGAAGAAGAAGAAGAAGAAGAAGAAGAAGAAGAAGATAATCCTAATGAAAATATTGGAAAGAAGAATGAAATCAATATCATTCACTGATTGGTTAATGTGTTGTAAATCGCTAAAGGGTTTCGTTCCTAAAGAAGACTAACAATATTTGTGCCGATCGTATCACAAGAATAGAAAAAGAACACCTGAGTCAATAGGTAAGAATTCTAAGGAAAGACGATGGAATAGAAAAGAAAAAGAAAATAATATCCTTCTGCGAGATTATCCGGATTAATCCAAAGGTGTTTTCTTTGATTATCATGTTAGTTTTTCATCTTCTTTCTCTCTTCTTCCTTTATCTTTTTAAACCAAATACATACGCCTGCTATTATATATATATATATACCAACCCTCGGCACGACCAGAATGTGACACAAGCTCAGTTTCTTAAGCGGAGTTTAACAGGTTTGAATTCAGAGTTTTCCTTCTCCTAGACTGGTTACCCAGCCATGTTTAAATAGCCCAGTCTGCCCTGTTATTTGCCGATAGCTAGCGGGAGAATTGGATTCATACATTTCCCAAGGGTATTATATATACAAGGTGTAGCAAAAAAAAATCGAGATTTTTTGTAATTTTGACACACTTTGTATTCTGAAAAAAAAAAAATATAACGTTCCATTCATTCTTCATCTCTATCTTGGTAAATACAGCTTTAGGTTTGATACTTTTTTGACACACCGTGTATTTTGAAAGAAATTAATGGAACGTTGCTTTTCCGAATACAAGGTGTATCAGAAAGTATAAAAAGTTACGATACTTTTTGGCACACCTTGTATATATATATAATATATATATATATATATATATATATATATAATATATATATATATATAAGTTGAAAATGGAAATGAATCGGACGATATGTTGAAAGGATAAATAAATAAAGGAAAGAAAATGTTGAATGGATAAAATTGATGTGAAGCGTCTCTCAAATAATTTTTTTTTAATTCTTTTTTCGAACACTTCAAAATTCTCTGTATTTTGACCATTTTAACTTCAAATATCAAACATTTTACTCTGATAAAGACAGTTATTCTTTGTATGCTTAAATATTTTAATATTTCTTTTTTTTAAATTAATTATTTTATTTTATATTTAAAATAATAATAAATAGAATACATGCGTACATGAACAGACTCTTCGGCCGAAACACGTGTTCATCATCATCATCATGTCGCGCAAGCAGCACAGATATCCATGATAATCTCTCGCCAACCTTCCCTATCACTCATTGCCCCTGGGAGGTACTCTGCGCAGCATCCAGAATACTCGCATAGTTGGTCAATGTAGGTCCTTAGTGGGTGTCCTACGTTAGCATGTCCATGTGTTGGCTTCCACAGGAGAACGTCGCTTATGAGCTCGTCCCCGCTTCTCCAGCAGTGTCCTGCATGACTAGTCCGTCTCCTCCGGATGGTTTGTGAGATGGGAGGCAGGTGACCATATAGTTGCTTCCTTGTAGGATGCTGCTTCCAGGACTTGTTCAGGACTGCACGCAACATTCTTGTGCAGGTTCCATCTAGCTTATTTTCAAGGTGCTTTGTTAGGGTCCAGGTGGTGCAGCCATACAGCAGTACTGATATAACCACAGCCTGGAAGAATTGTCACTTTAGCTTGTCAGTAAGATCATATTACTGATAATTTGTTTGTGGCTGCCCATACTTTCCTATATATAAATATTATATATATATATATATATATATATATATATATATATATATATATATCCTCCATAGATGTTATTTTAATCGATTTTCTATCAGTTTTGGTTGGATAATAAATTTCCCCTTTTCTGGTTGTTGTCACCGAGAGGAAAATTGGGTTGATTCAAACTGAACAGGTCACAACACAAATAAAAACACAGAATTGACATAGGTGCAACGCCCCGTAATGTTTATTAGCGCGTAAAATGAAATCTGCGATCCGAGTTCAAATTACAACCCTGACTGATTTTATATCACACTTATATTTTTACGACTAAATCCACTTTTCTCACTCAGCTAAAATAAAATTGCAAATCTAATTTGAACTCATGTGTCATGATTATGGGTAACCAGTCTAGGAGAAGGACACTTCTGAATTCAAACAGCATTTAGACGCCACTCTCAGCCGGCAGAGCGTCCGACTAGGAACCACAAGTTTCTGGGTTTGATACCGGCACTCGCCAGCTCAGCGGTTTGAGTAGCAAAGGGATCTGTGCAGTAAAGTGAGGAGCTGGTGGTAGGTGTGGCGCCTCGTCTCAGACGCCAAAACAATATTCTTGGTCTAACGCTAGTGAAAAATCACTCTCTAGCTGATACCGTCTTTAGGACACCCCGATAACTTTACTTCCTTTTTACTTATTTTTTCCTAGAACAGTCGTTGCGATGCCGTGTCGAAGTATTTTTCACCTGTCCGCTCGCCACGGGTAGAATGGGACACTATGTCGCAAGGTCAAGCAAAGATCAAAAACCCGCGGTTCAACAGTAACGGATTTGCGAGACTAGATTACTAACCCTTACACCACGATGGGACGCCCATGTGATGCCAAGTTGGAGTATCTGATGAAAGGAAGTTGTGGAGAGCCATGACCGCCCAAGGTTTGAAGTTTGAATTGCATATTCGTAGTCAGTTATATACTTTATTTTGCATTCATGTGTAACGGTTATCGTTGCAGGAAATGGACACGGCGGGACGAGTTCAAATCCTTGGCGAAGCTGTATGCATTTCACATGGCGTTAATATCCTTGGGAAAGGAAACGGTATGAGCCCAACTATTCTCCCTCCAGCTATGGATGAATAGTTGGGCAGACTGGGCTTTTTATTCTTGGTTTGGCAACCTGTCTATGAGAAGGAGACACCTGAATTCAAACGGGTTAAACCCCGCTTTAGAAATTGAACTTGTGACACGTCCTACGCTAGTGGAGGAATTGGGTAAAATATGTATTTAACTTGTTTTATAAACGCAATTATATATTCAGAGTGCGACATATAATTGAGAAAAATAATATTAAATGGAAATATATATACATATATATATATATATATATATTATATATATATATATATGTGTGTGTGTGTGTGTGTGTGTGTGTGTATAAAGGATATAAAATATTTTCATTTTAACAACAAAGTGTGTCTTTCATACCTATTATTATCTTATAATATGTATATATATATATATATATATATATATATATATATATATGCATATATATATATGTGTGTGTGTTTGTATATTATATGTATATATATATATATATATATATATATATATATGTGTTATATATATATATATATATATTATATATATATATATATATATATATATATATATTGAATCACAGTCACCAGTAGTGGAGCATGGATTTTGAACGCCTTAAGCTGTTAATAAATTTCTCGTTTCCAAAAGTTTTGTGCGTATTTTGTCAATCTAATTACACATGCATTAAATTTATTTATGTATTTACTTATCTATTTACCTATAGAATAAAATTGCCTGTTTGCCACCATCAAAATGTATATCAAAATTATAATAGAATTTGATCTGGTTATAGATAAAATATTGTGGTAACAGCAATTTCGTGTCGTACTCAGGACACACCTTAGGGGTGTTATTTTGTCAGATACGCAAGAAGAAGAGAAGAAGAAGAAGAAGAGAAGAAGAAGAAGAAGAAGAAGAAGAAGGGAAATATTTTGAGAGAAGAAAAAGAGAGGAAACAGTTTGAGAGAAGAAGAAGAAGTTTGAAAGAAGAAGAAGAAGAAAAGAAGAAGAAGAAGAAGAAGAGAAGAAGAAGAAGAAGAAGAGAAGAAGAAGAAGAAGAGAGGATATTTTGAGAGAAGAAGAAGAAGAAGAAGAAGAAGAAGAAGAAGAAGAAGAAGAAGAAGAAGAAGAAGAATATTTTGAGAGAAGAAAAAGAGAGGAAACAGTTTGAGAAGAAGAAGAAGAAGTTTGAAAGAAGAAGAAGAAGAAGAAGAAGAAGAAGAAGAAGAAGAAGAAGAGAAGAAGAAGAAGAAGAGAAGAAGAAGAAGAGAGAATATTTTGAGAGAAGAAGAAGAAGAAGAAGAAGAAGAAGAAGAAGAAGAAGAAGAAGAAGAAGAAGAAAATGATGGATGACGAGATAAAACACAGTGAAGTGAGAGAAGAAAAAAGGAAGTAATTCATGTTGAATGACTAGATCAAAATTGCAAGAGAGAAAGGAAAAAAGAAAGAAAGAAAGAATGAATGAATGAATGAATGAAAGGAGAAGAAAAAATGAATTAAAAGAGAAGAAAGAACGAAAGTAATAAAATGGAAAGGATGAAAGAGCGAAAAGGTAAAAGAAAGAAAAAGAAGAAGAGCAGAAAGAGAACCGAAATCAGAAAGAAGAAGAAGAAGAAGAAGAAGAAGAAGAAGAAGAAGAAGAAGAAGAAGAAGAAGAAGAAGAAGTGAGAAAGAGAGAAAGAAACACGAAATGTGTAGGATAAACGATTAAATGATAAATAAATAAAATGATGAAAGGGAGAGAGAAAAAGAAAACGAATGAATGTGCGAGTGTGCAAGATAGAGTGAGAGAGAGAGAGGGGGACAGAGAGATGAAGAAAGAAGGATTTTTTAGAATGAGTTATGAAAGAGGAATTAAATGACAGTGGTGAAAAGACAGAGAGAAAGAGAAAATGAGTGAGTGACAGAGTTAGTAAATGCTAGAGAGAGAGAGAGAGAGAGAGAGAGAGAGAGAGAGGAGAGGAGAGGGAGAGAAAGAACAGGGAGGGACAAAAACGCTAATCCATCATATCGTCTGTTTCAAATGAAGGGAAAAAGAAAACGAAAAGACATGAATGCATGTGTTTGAATGCTACGCCCTGTTGTCACCTTAGATAAATAATGATCCCTTCTGCTTTGATTGTGAAGAAAGAAAGGGAAGAAAAGAACCTGCTACACACCAGAAAGAAAAATAATTTAGTATAACTTTATGTAAATTGTAATTGACATTGTTTTTGTTGCATAATCTATGTAGTAGCATAGATTATTGACAACACCGTGTAGTGAGAATACAAAGAGCCCAAATGGAAAATTACAGACCGTTGGGAAACTTGACCTCAGAGGTGGGAATACCGCAAGTCACGTGAGAACTAGTTAAGTAATCAGTTGGCAGCCAGACGCCAAGCAGAGAAGGTCACTCTGCTTGGGGCTGTTGACTCCCGCGCGTGTTAGAAAATGGTCTAAAATAAAAGCTTTGATCAAAGTAATATAAGTCTTGCTAGTTATTACATGACTTAAAATGTCCTTGAAAAGAAGCCCTTAGTTAGAAATGAAGCAGCAACAAATTGGAAGACCGGCCAATAGAAGTAAAGATCAAACATGGCGACTCAACGAAGAAGTAAAGCAAGAACCTAGTCGAAGTGAAGAAGGAAGAAGATAGAGAAGAACACGACTATATGTCTATCTATCAGTCTCTCTCTAATGTCTATACTCTCTCTATCACTAGAACGCTAATATTTTATATGCCCGCAATATGGCATTGTAACATTTTATTCAAGCCTTATGTAAATGAAAATGTGCAAATTTCCCCATTTTTACATTTTGACGATAGATTAATTTCTAAATGTCATTATCAAAGGCACTAAAGCAAAAAGTCTCTAGAGAATAATAAGATGAACTGCTCGAAATTCATAGCAGTCCATGTTATATAACTTTTATCATCTACACATATATAAAAAACAGTTTATATGTATGTATGTCCGGAGGAAATTATGAAAATACAACAATTAATGACACAGTAAATATATATAACATTCACTGTCACCAGATCTTGCTTTTTGAACAAAAATAAGGAAGATTTGGTTTATATTCCTGAAGATAATTAAAAATTAAAATTGAAATAATAACAGCATGGAATTCTTTTTTGCATTTGATATTTTAAATAGGAGACATTCTTTTTTCTTTTCAGAGTGGCTGGATCAATGCAAGGTCTGTTTTACGAGGGAATTTTATTGGGGCTTCCTGTTGGAATCCAACTCGTGATTCAACAATAATGCATCTGTGAGACTACCTTTTTCACCCCCTCTACTCAGGTGATGCCGGGTAGCCGCTTCTAGTATTATTTTATAGGCTAAATACGAAAACCTTCCAGAAAAGCCAATAATTTTTTTAACCAATAAGTGTAAGCAATTTGAAGTAACCGTAAACTGTGAGGAAATTTGTGAGTAATTTAATCAGTGTGAAACGGATTTTAACAGATCTGAAGACAAAGTTTCTCTTATCTTAGACTGGTTGCCATACCAAGATTAAAGAGCCCAGTCTGCCCTACTATTTATCCATAGCTGGAGGGGGTAGTTAGATTCATCCCTTACCCAAGTGTATTAGCTCAAGGTGAAACGCAGCCTCGTCCAGGATTTTAACCCGGCTTACCGAGTTTATTTTCTCGACTAAATTATATAACCTACCTCCACTCCATAATACCCAAAGAAGAACCAAAAACGATAAGATTAACACTTCAAAACTAATAGTTAAAAAACAAAAGGGTTTTTAATGAAAATAATGTTTGATCGTTTTTTTTTATCTTTTACTACCCCCTCCCAACATAAGTAAGGTGTGACTCAAGGTCAATTTCTTAAACGGACTTTAACATTTTAAGTTAAGAGTTTTCATTCTACCAGGCTGGTTTCCATACCAAGGTTAAAGAGCTCAGCTGGTTTCCATACCAAGGTTAAAGAGCTCAGCTGTTTGCATTCTCCCCCAGCCATGTATAAATACACATGGCTGGGGGGAGAATGCAAACAGCTTCGTTCACGATTTTAACCTGGCTAACCGACTTATTTTCTACGACTATAATTATTTTACCGACCTTCACTCCATAATACCAAAAAGAAGAAGCGAAAAACGATAAAATTCACAAATAGAAATGAATAGTTAAAAACACAAGAGGTTGTTTAATGAAAATAATTTTGTTTGATTGTTTTTCTTTTTAAAAGGAGTAAATCCAACCAAATTTTTGTTCAAGAAGAAAAAAAAAATCGATTTAATTTTTTTTCTTTGAATTGTTAACCCTTGTCTCTGGTGATTTTCTTTTTCTATCGTTTTCAATAGACTTTTATTTCAGAATGGAAAAAAAAACGTCAAAATTCGCGAAGACAGCTCCAAAATTGACCGTCTTTGATTCTTGGATTCATTATTATCATTCCAAGAATTATTCGAACTATAAAAAACCAAAAGAATCAGTTCAAGAGTTTAAAGAACTATTGGAGTTTTCAAGTTGATTTTATAAAAAAATCCTTTTAATTCAAAAAGAATTGGGATTTATTTGGATTTTTTTCTTGAAATTTCGTTGAATTTTTTAACCGTCTCTGTTTTCTATTTCGTTTTTTATTCGTCTTTTTTTCTCTCTCTCTTTTCTTTCTCTCTCTCTCTCTCTCTCTCTCTCTCTCTCTCTCTCTCTCTCTCTCTCTCTCTCTCTCTCTCTCTCTCTCTCTCTCTCTCTGTTCTTTCTCTCTTTTCTTTCTCTCCCACTTTTCTTCTTATCTTTTAATTCATATTTTCTTTCTTTACTTTCTTTTACTCTCTTCTCTTCTTCTCTCTCTCTCTTCTCTCTCTCTCTCTCTCTCTCTCTCTCTCTCCTCCTCTCTCTATTTATTTATTCTTTCACTTTTGTTTTTTTTCTTTTCTTTCTCCTTTCTCTCCTCTTTCTCTCCTCTTCCTTTACTTTCCACTTCATATTTATTACCAAAGCCATTCTTTTATACCCCCCACGTTTAATTCAATTTAACTAAAATAAGATTTGGTCTTCAGACAGGGATTTGATAATCTGCATGGTTCTTAAAATCCCATAAAATTATGGAAATCATGTTCTCCAGAACAGATTCTGATTTGTGCATATACCATTTGGAGGCGCTTGTTGTGTAATGATTATCATCATAGGAAATGGACACGGTGACCCGAATTCACTTCATATTTTCTTTCTTTACTCTCTTTTGTTCTTTCTTTCTCTCTTTTTTCCTTCTCTCTTCCTCTCTCTATTTATTTATTCTTTCTCTTTTGTTTTTTCTCTTTTTCTTTTTCTTTTCTTTCTCTTTTTCTTGTGTCCTTTTTTCTCTGCCTCTTTTGTCCCTAGCCTTTTACTTTCTCTACTCACTTTTTTCCTTCTCGTTTGCGTTACATTTTCTTCCTTCACTTTCTTTTGTTCTTTCTTTCTTTCTGTCTTTCTTTCTTTCTTTTTCCCTTTCTCTCCTCCTCTCTCTATTTATTTATTCTTCCTCTTTTGTTTTTTTCTATTCTTCTTTCTTTCTTCTTTCTATTCCCTCTGTTGCATAATTTATGTGGTAGCATAAATTATTGACAAACAACTGTAGAATAAGGGGCCATAAGTGATTATTTAGATACCTAAGTTTTCTTCGACATTGGTTTGACGTAAAATCCAACCAACCAGCCAACCAACGATGATAACCGTTACACGACGCGTTTAGACTGTATATGATTAACTAGTATTGCACACAAGAGGGTACATAGTTATACAAGATCTAAGTCTGCCATACTATTTAACCATAGCTGGTGGGAGAATAGTTGGATTCATACCTTTCTCAAGGGTATTAGCACTATGTGAAATGCAAACCCTCGTCCAGGATTTGAGTCAGTTATCCCGAGTAGTAGTACCTATTAGTGTCCTATCTGTGGATTAAATAGACAAAATGAGTTTAAAAAATGTGTTTAAAAAATTAAGCTTGAAAAAGAATTTTCAATACCCACCAAGAATGAATAAAATAAAATGCCTTCGCCATAAAACATTCGGTGCATATCGAGTAAATGCGTCCTGGTCTCCTGCTCTAAAAAAAACGCTAAGCGGTGTCTGCCCAGAATCCGACCCGAGCTACTTATGTAGCGGTTTGAGGGCGTTCTTTTTCGGCAAATTCCTTATTAATAGTGGTTTGAAGGAGTTAAAAGTAAGCCACCCAGGTTTTTTTATCGACAAATACATGTAAATATTTAACTCCTCCCCATTTTAGATAATTTTAAAAAATGTCACGTTATTCTTAATTTTAAAAAAATTGGGCGTATTTTAATTTTATTTTAATTAAAAAAGTTTCGAAAATAAAACAATCAATACATTATAAAACAAATACAAATAAAAAATCAAAATTTTGATTCAAAACAAATTTCACAAAATCAATCAAGACATGAAACAAACTAGTAGCACGGGTTGGATTTTGAGCAGGCACCGCTTAGCGTTTTTAGGGCAGGAGGCCAGGATGTATTTATGCGATAATACCCAAATAATCCAACGAGGTTTTCTTAAGTACCTTGGGTCCACCATTTCCAATTCAGTCTCCACTGACAGTGAAGTCAACAGCAGAATCGCGAGAGCGGCGGTAGTCATGGCCAAACTGAGCCGGAGAGTCTGGGACAATGCAGCCTTACTAAGAGAACCAAACTGCGCGTCTACAAAAGCGTGTGTTCTCAGTACTCCCCTATACAGTAGCTAAGCCTGGATCACATACTCATGTCACGTCAGGAAACTGGACAATTTCCACCTCAGATGCTTACGCAGCATTCTACACATATGCTGACAGGACAAAGTGCCCAATACAGACGTGCTGGAACGAGCAAACATCAACAGCATGCCCACTATCATATGCGAGAGACATCTGCACTGGCTTGGCCACGTAAGGAGGATGGACAAAGGCCGCATCTCCAAAGACCTACTGTATGGTGAATTAGTGGAGGGCACCCGATCGGTAGGGAGACCACGCCTGCGCTTTAAAGATGTCTGCAAGAGGGACATGAAGACATGCCACATCAACATCAACACATGGGAGGCTTGTGCAGAAGACCGTACGACCTGACGCCTCCTCGTCAAACAAGGAACGAAAAGGAGTGAAAAAGAGAGGAAAGAAGCCGCCGCAGAAAAGAGAGCCACAAGGAAGGAGAGACAACAGCATCTCCAGCAAGCATCACCGTCTGTTTGCAATCACTGCACCAGAAATTGGTCTCGCGCAGTTGCAGATTTTTTAAAAAGTGGCCATCGTCTTTAGTAGACGGAAGAATGCCAACAACCCAACAAGGATTGACATGCTGTAAAATCGAACCAACCAACCAGGATTTGAACTCGTCTCGCTGTGTCCATTTCTTGCGACGAAAACCATGACAGCACTCGTTTAGACGGTTAAAAGATTTTTCTAGCATTATAGGAAAGGCTTGGTCGGCCATAAACAGATTATCAATCATATAGAAATCTCACTGACAATTATTCCAGGATGTGGTTATATCAGTACTGCTGTATGGCTGCACCACTTGACTCTTACGAGGCGTCTTGAGAATAAGCTAGATGGGACCTGCACAAGAATGATGCGTGCAGTCTTGAACAAGTAGTGGAAACAGCATGCCACAAGGAAGCAGCTGTACGGCCACCTGCCACCTATCTCACAAACCATCCGAGTGAGATGGACAAAACTGATGGACATTGCTGGAGGAGCAAGGACGAACTCATAAGCAACGTCCTCCCATGGAAGCCAATGCATGGACATGGCTAATGTGGGCCGCATACCAAGGATCTACATTGACAAACACTGCGAGGATGCTGGATGCTGCGCAGAGGACCTCCCTGGAACAATGAATGATAGAAAATGTTGGCGAGAGATTGTCATTTATATCCGTGCTGATTGCGTGACATGATGATGATGATGATGAAGATGATGATGATGATGATGATGATGACCCACAAAAGGGTAGATTTGACGTCTATCTGAAATTAATCGATATTTTGACACCAAATCAGACAAAATAAAAGTCTTAGTTACAACTTTAAAATGTGCCGTTTCACATTTGCTTATTCTTTTTTTCTGTCATTTCAAGGGTAAAATGTATGTGAGAGTCTTTGAAGATGCTATCACAGGAAACCGAGTGACGATAGGAAACGGTGTTGCCGTTTT
>CM042151.1:67136166-67156166 GCA_023376005.1 Doryteuthis pealeii | reverse complement strand
TGCACGTCCTTCTATGTTGTGTGTGTGTGTGTGTGCCCACGTGTATGCATGTTTGACTGACACTATACCCTACGTACGTATTCACATGCACACTTGTAACAATTAGCCAGCCCCGACCTTCTCTAACCCCCCACCCCGACCATAGTATACAACGTTTGTAATCTTAAAGTTAAAATTATTCAACCCCCCTCAATTGAATCGCCCGACAGTATCCATTCCTTTCACCCCACCACACCAACAACCCAATACACGTCGCTTTCTGACATCCGGCCATGCCAAAAAATACACACGCCCGCGCACACAAATGCAAGTGAATACAAACGCTCACACGTCCGCATTGATCAAACGTTACACATTCATAGAACAATGTATTATGTGTGTGACCAGTTACCCCGCATACATAACCTTTATGCTGCCCATAAACACTCACATACATTCAAAATACCGCCACATACATACACACATCACTTTATCCAATCATACACATCCTATGTCTATTGAATTATCTTAAAATTCTTTGCAATTTTTTCGATTTTCCTTGCATTTGTAACATCTTCACCTGACGATTGCCTCGCATGAAACCCATATGGTCGTGAATATTCCTTTGTCACCAAATAAATAGATATGCAAAACCCTTATATATTTATTTTATTATATTATATATATATATACACACACATATATATATATATATATATATATTATATATATAGAGAGAGAGAGAGAGAGAGAGAGAGAGAGAGAGATGGGGGTGGGAGAGTGAGAAAGAAAGAAAGAAAGAAGGAAAGAAAGATATGAACAGACTGAGATGGATAAACAGAGTTTAAGAAAGAAAGAAGAAAGAAAGAAAGAAAGAAAGAAAGAAAGAAAGAAAGAAAGAAATCCACTATATCTAGATATATAGATAAATAAATAAATAAATAAGAACAGTTTGTGAGAGAAAGAAAGAAAAAAGTATGGAAGGAAGGAAGGAAGGAAGGAATACTATTATATTGAAATAGATAATACCCCTAATTTCCAAGATTTGCTACTAATTCCGCTACTATTGACGCCACACTGTAGGGAGAGCTTACTTACCAACCGACCCGTTGTATTATTAAAATTTGCCTTGTCAACTTTCTTTTTATTTGCACAGACATTAAAGCCATCATTCTCTTTATGTGAGATAACCTTTGTCGGGTAAAGGCAATCATGTTTCAGAAGAGAAAACTTTCTAGCCCGAGGCGCGATATCTGTGAGGGCACCTTGAATTTAAAAGGTCACCAAGTTTGCATCTTAAAGACTCTGCGATTCCACAGAAGACAGAAATGGACAGAATCAAACCAAGAGACGCATTTCCTTGAAAACATTTACAGCAGACATGGTTAACAATGCATAATGGGTTGGGTTTCTCTCTTTCTTTTTTGGTTTTTGTTTTCTTTTTAGTATTGAAGAATTTCTTAACAAAGAATGGTATCTTAATAAAATGCTTTGTCTACTCAAAAACCATACAGACATGCGCAATGAACGTTTTGATGTAATTTGACTTCGGGATATAACATCTGTATACTTCTCATATGAAAATATACAGTTGCTACTACCACTACTACTATTACTACTACTACTACTATTCCTACTACTACTACTACTAATAATAATAATAATGATAATAATAATATATGCAAAAAATTAAATTTTGACCATACAACAAAATGGTATATGCATAAACCAGAATCTGTTCTTGAGAACGAAACGCATAAAATTCTCTGGGACTTTGAAATAAAAACGGATCACCTTATCCCAGCAAGAAGACCAGACCTAGTGTTGATAAACAAAAAAGGAAGAACTTGTCAACTGGTGGATTTTGCAGTTCCAGCAGATCACAGGGTGAAGCTAAAGGAAAATGAAAAAATGGACAAATACCTGGATCTTGCCAGAGAACTGAAAAAGTTATGGAACATGAAAGTCAAAGTGATACCAATTGTAGTTGGTGCACTTGGAATAGTCCCAAAAGGATTAGAAAAGGGTTTGGAAAGTTTGGAAATCAGAGGAAGGATTGAAACCATTCAGAACACTGCACTGCTGCAATCTGCCAGAATACTCAGAAGAGTCCTGGAACCTGAGGAGACTTGCTGTCACTCAGACCCCAGTGAAAGATCATCAGCTAATGCTGATGTAAAAACTCAAAAGGAGTAAAATAATAATAACAAATTGTACATGCCAAACCAGAATCTGGTGGAAGTAGAGATCAGAAAAATAATCGAGTCCATCAAGACCACAGCATTTTTAAGATCAGACAGAATACTCAGAAAAGTCCTGGAGACCTGAAGAGACTTTCAGTCACTTAGATTCCAGTGAAATACCACAAGTTAAAGTGTGAAATAATTATGATAATTTATTAATATTAATATAGGTGGTAATATCTTATCCACAGAAAGCGATGTAAATACTAGAATAGGAAAAGCGTGGTCGGCCACAAACAAATTATCAGTAATATGGAAATCCGATCTCACTGACAAGCTAAAGCGACAATTCTTCCAGGCGGTGGTTGTATCAGTGTTGCTGTACGGATGCACCACTTGGACCCTAACGAGGCGCCTTGAGAATAAGCTGGACGGGAGCTGCACAAGAATGCTGCGTGCAGTCCTGAATAAATCGTGGAAGCAGCACCCCACGAGGAAACAGCTATATGGCCACCTGCCCCCCATCTCACAAACCATTCGAGTGAGACGGACAAGACATGCCGGGCACTGCTGGAGAAGCAAGGATGAGCTCATAAGTGACGTTCTCCTGTGGAAGCCAACACACGGACATGCTAGTGTGGGCCGCCCAGCAAGGACCTACATTGACCAACTAAGCAAAGATGCAGGTTGCTGCGCAGAGGACCTCCCTGGGAAAATGAATGATAGGAAAGGTTGGCGAGAGATTGTCATGGATATCCGTGCTAATAGCGCGACATGATGATGATTAATATTAATAATAATATATATGCTACAAATTCTAAAATGTCTGCGTTTTATACCGAGTATGTTTCCCCCAGAATTTTGTCGTCCAAAGTTATAGACGTCAAATAATTATGCTACTGATAAATAATACCTAATAATATCTGTTTTTATTGTATAAGCAGACTGGGAAAGTAATTACAGGCCCAGAGACAGAGAGATAGAACCATATAATATTGGTAAGTCAGGCGAACAGCCGAAGAACTGGACGAATTTCCAAATATATATATTCACCAACCCTTCCACTAGAGCAGGATACGACACGAGATCAATTTTTAAAGAGGGGTTTAATGGGTCTGAATTCAGAGTTTCCTTCTCCTAGACTGGCTGCCTAACCAAGGTTAAAGGGCCCAGTCCGTCTTATTATTCACCTTTAACTGTAGGGAGAATAGCTGGATTCATACCTTTCCAAAGGGTATTTGTGCAAATTGAAATGCGAACAGTTGTCCCGGATTTGAACTCATCCCGTCGTGCTCACTTCCTATGGCGATAACCATTACACAACACGCCTCCCTTTCCAAAAATAAGATATAAAAGATGTATAAAAAATCAGGGAATTAACTGAATTTAATGAAATTTTCAGTGTTGATGTATTAATGAATAAAAGATATAATGCATCAGTTATTTTATTTTAAAAACTTTTACATTTTTCAGGTCAGTTAACTTTGAACCACGTATCTTTGAGAATCTGTGTTATACCCCCAAGATACGTGGTTCAAAGATAACTGACCTGAAAAAAATGTAAAAGTTTTTAAATTAAATAACTGGTGCATTATATATTTTATTCATTAATATATCAACACTGAATACTTCATTAAATTCGGTTAATTCCCTGTGTTACGTGCTGAGGCTTTCACGGTACCAAATCGATATAATGTTGTATACCCTTTCTTTCATTCTTTACTTCTTACTTGCTTCTATATATTGGACATCTATTCTTCTGGCCGGCTTTGGTTCTATTTTCTAACATCTTGCGTCTGGAGTTATCGTGGGGACTTCGGTCTGGTTTTCTGTTAGGGATTTCTCTTTATCAGAAGCCCTGTGTAATTGTTAGTTTTTAGGTAATAAACACAAGACTTCGATTTACGTTGATGTTACTTTATTTCCAAATCCCCAACCCAGACACCTGCGCAGTGAGACTTACATCTTACAAGCTCGGCTTCTAACTTCTGACTGAGTTACTTCTATCCTTAAACCGGAACAGGGTCTTCTATGCCTTCCGGTTCTCACGATTTATCCCTGGAACGCAAGGTGAGAGTGAGGTCAAGCGCCGTCACTCACTCTCAAGGCCATCAGTTGCACTAATCGCCATTATGTTTCTACACTATTGCCATAAATATTAGGCATCTAATAATTATGTAACACCTGATTTTTGGTATTTTTTCTTTCGGAGGGCTAACATACGATGGTGGGATTTAGGTCCGTTAACTTCGATTTAACCTATATAACTTCGTGTCTTTGTCTCCGGCACTCCATATCCCAATTTTCCAATTATCTCCAAAAGGAAATGTTAGGAAAATAACCCACGCTAATATATATATATATATATATATATATATATATATATATATATATATATATTGTTTTCTGTAGATTCACAACCTCCAAATAGATTCCCAGTCGTGATGACTTTTGCGACTGGCCGTGCCCGTGCCTATAAGAAACCCCACCGGCGCAGTCACGAGTTACAAGCACGTACCCACACAACAGTCGAAAACAAAATTCTCTACCCAACGTGCGGACGTGTAAGAATTCAGTTTGGTATCCCTATAGTGAACCGACCGATGGCACACTTAATCATAACCTCGAAGGCGCACATGTTGTAACGGTTATCGTCGTTGGTTATGGACACTGTGACTCGAGTTCAAAATCATAGACGAAGCTGTTTACCTTTCAATTCGCCCTTGAGAAAGGCATGAACACATGCGTTTTCTCTTCTTTTACTTAAGGAACAGAATGTTTTATATTTTATTTTTTTCTCTGTTTCTTTATTTATTTTACTAGCAAAAAATGCGCCCTATTGACACAGGTATTAAATCTAATATAATCAAGTATTATATTGAAATACAAATCTATTAATAATGGAGATTCCCTTCCGGTTTTTGTCTGTAACAAAAATTACGTCACTGCTTACGTCACATTACCCAAAATCGCCATTACATAGAACAAATACACTCAACATTTGAATAGGCAACATTAGACAGCCCTCATTGTTTTTTTACAACAAGTTTTAATAAATACATGACTGGTATTATATATCTATATATAGTTTGTTTTATTTTAATACATATTTAAAGTTTACATTTCAAATTGTTTTATTTTTTAATCCTTTAATGAATTTGATGATTTTACTTACTTAGGGTACAAACCCACTGTTATTAAAGCATTTAAAATCCTGTAATGTTCCATAAATATCACTAAGAAATAAAGGTTTACATAATATATGGCGTGGTTAATTTGCATAATGGTTTTAACAAAACCGGTTTAATAAATAATTATTTAGTGTTATTGATCTCTAATATTATTTCTTTACTAGCAGGCCCTGTCGATATACCAGAGTATGATGATTTAATTAATACAACGTTTCATATGTTTACTTAATTGCAATTACAAAATAGTACAATATGTAAAAAGTATAATACTCTTGATATAACTCTCTCTCTCTCTCTCTCTCTCTCTCTCTCTCTCTCTTCTCTCTCTCTCTCTCTCTCTCTCTCTCTCTCTCTCTTCTTCTCTCTCTTTTTTTTTTCTTCTTTTCATTATGTTCGAGTGAAACGGATTAGCGTTATCGCTTCCGCTCGCTCATCTCCTCTCTATCTATTTCCCCTACTCTTTTTCTTTCTTTCTTTCTTTCTTTCTTATATTTTTTGTGCGGTATGTCTTTTCTCCCATTTCTTTCTTTATAATAAAAGCAGAATTGTCAATTATTTAACAGATGACGACACTCATAAAAAATAAGAATTCGGTGGATAATCAGGATTTACATTTTTCATTTCATCTTGGACGATTTGGACGGTCTCATTTTTTGTTGCAAGATGATAACGGTCGTATAATTAATGAACACGAGTATCAATATCTGGGTAATTCCATGTCAAATCATCCAGAAAAAAGTAAAATTGTCACCCATCCCCTTCAATTTTTTGGAAATTTTTTTCCAGGTGTGGACTATGTTAACATTAAACGATCCCCAAAATGTGTAAGACTCCTGTGTATCAGTTATGTAATAAATATACTTAGTATTCTGTGTCGCTTTTGTAATCTGAGAAAATAGCATTTAAAATGTGTCTATCATTATGGTCCACCCTGTATGTCTGACTCGCTTAAGATTTATATATATCCATCCAAATTTAAGCAGATGTGTCCATATTGATTAGCCTTTGAAATAAACCGTATGTGATTCAACAAACATAATCCTATACCAGTATCACACTTTCGCTAAACACAGCTCTATCCTTCCCAAGGCTTCGCAGCTATGTTTTGTTGCGTGTAGTTAATTCCTTCGAACAATGATGACTGACAAATACCGTGGATATAAGACAGGTTTATTCACCATTGAAGGTGTAAAAAGCTGTACCAGTTATGTAATAAATATACTTAGTACTCTGTGTCGCTTTTGTAATCTGAGAATAGCATTTAAAATAGCATTTAAATAGCATTGTGTACCATCATTATGATCCACCCTTATTATATATATATATATATATATATATATATATATATATATATATATTATATATTAATATCACTTGGAATACGATTCTTTTTAAATAATATAATATTTTGTGCTGAGATGGTTATTTTTCAATAAAATATCTCGTTCTTAGAATTTATTAAAGATTTTTTTTATTCGATAATTTGTACTAAGAGTTTTCTTTTATAACTTCCGCTGATATACGATATTGCAATATTGTGTATTAAACTGTTTTTAGTTTTTTTAGGAAACGTTATTTCGTACTAAGACTTTTTACCGATATCCTAGACTAAAACGAGTTAATTGAAATTATATACAAGGTGTGTGAAAAAAGTAGTGAAATTTTCGGCACTTTTTGATACACCCTCCATTCTGAAAAAATAAATGTTCCATTCATTGTTCCTTTCTATCTTAGTAAATACAGCTTCAATCTCGATACTTTTTGACACAATTTATATATATATATATATATATATATATATATATATATATATATGTGTGTGTGTGTGTGTGTGTGTGTGTGTGTGTGTGTGTGTGTGTGGAATATGGTGAAAATTTGAAAAAACACGAGTGATGTTTATTTCGCCAACGCTGCAGTGTTTCAATCTGTTTCAATAGATCTTCATCAGAGCTTTTGCTAATTTGATGAAAAATGAATTTATATCTAGGAAAGGTAAAGTGTTATTATGTTCTAACTCCTATGTGATGTCCTGATTCTAGGAATTCGAGGAAAAGACATGCAAGAATACCACTAAGGGGCGATCCCATAGGTAAGCCAAACTTTTGTCTATAAAACGTACCGTTATACTGGAAGAAACAGTCTTTGGTACATAACTAAAACACACATATGTGTGTGAATGTGTATTTACACATATATGTGTGCATGTGTATGTGTTATTTTATCACTCCCATCTATCTTGGTAAATACAACTTCAATTTCCATACTTTTTGACACACCTTATATATATATACATATGTGTGTGTGTGTGTGTGTGTGTGTGTGTGTGTGTGTGTGTGTGTGTGTATTTTATCACTCCCAGAAGAGACTATCAATTTGAAATATATATGAGGCTGATATAAAAGATTTCATTGTTTTTGCTATTTAGGCGGAAGGGAGACAAAAATATTCCTTCAAATAAATTCATATCATCATTATTCAGTCGTAAAATATATTTCCCCATATTTCATCAGATAAGGTTGATTAAAAAAGTGTTATGCAATTATATAAAACATTCTGTCGATGAGGCAGTGAAATCGGTAATTGAGGGGTAAGACCCACCCCCATAAATAGAGCACCCTGTCGGTTGGTGCTGTAGAAAGATATTTGAAATGAATATGTATTTAGTATGTGGCTCTTATTTATTTCAGATAAGTTTTAACACTGTGGATCCATTAATCAAAACACTCAGTGTCGGAATATTTTACCAAATATCGCTAAATCATCTTCATATTCTTATTTTTCGCTCTTACTGATTTTTCAACATTCTGTCGGATTCATTTAATTTTTTTCTTGCCTACACATATATACATATATAAATGGCAATTGTATGTATGTATGTCCGGAGGAAACTATGAAAATAAAACAATTAAGGACAACAGTAATAGTAAAAGTAAAGAGTGAATATATATACATATTCACTATCACTAGAGCTTGCTTTTTGTGCAAAAATAATGAAGATTTGATTTATATTTGGTTTCGTTTTGGTTTGTTTTGTTTTACGGCATTATCAACTTCAGTGGGTCATTAAATGCCGATTAAGTTTTGAAATAAACTAATTTTTAATGGATACACAATTTTTTTTTAAATAAATATATTTTTCTATTTAACCCAGAGATGGGACCCTAACAGGTACTACCACTCCGGGTCAGAGTGGACCAGGGAGCAATGGTGATGAAGGGGTGCTCTACATTCTCCAAACCTCCAAAACTGGAACCTCACCATCAAATAGAGTTTAACGTCATTCCCAGGACATGTAGACCCTCAGCCACCGCCTTCTAGCACCCTTATGATAAAAAGGGTTGGGGCTTGCCATAAGGACAATAGAGTTGGGGAAATCATATAGGTGCTAGGGCTTGACGTGATCAGCCGATTGATCAGAGAGGCTCATCCACCAAGACTCCGTCCTTAAGCATGGTGGCCCAATTTGGGAGAGTCTTAACCGTCTGCAAAGGTGCAATAAGTGTATTCTAACGGCCCAGCCGACAGGGCGGATTTATATTTGGGGAGATATTTGAAAATTCAAATTTGAAAAGTAACAGAAGGGAAAGTCATTAGTGTATTATTTTATTTAATTTTATTTTTCTTCTTTTTTTTTTTTTTTTTTTTTTTTCGCTTTGAAATATAATATTGATTGATTGAATTAATCGCCTCATTTATAACTTTTTTTATTGTAAATCATTGAATTAAAATTTCTTACTATATTGTTATATATTTACTTGGGGATTTTTTATCGGGCAACCAGCGAGGATCTCACTCGCGATAAGTAATGATGGATCTGCGAAACTAACTTTTAAACCCTCTACCCAGGCGATGCTGGGTAGTCACTTCTAGTGTAATATAAATTTGGAACGTATGGCCTTGGTGATTCACTTCTTGGTATAGGCAGGAAAACTTCTCTTCTTCATAATCCCCGTCTGAGGTGAATAGTAAGAAAAACTGATTTATTTAGCTCAAGAAAAAGTGGAAGTGAATCCGCCAGTATATAAGTTTATGAAAATGAAAAAAAGAAAACAAAAAAAAGAAAACAAGATACATTGAAGAGTGATATTTATTTAGCAGACGCTATAGCGTTTCGGTTTGTTTATCGTCATGGCCATCGTCTAAGTATTAAAAAAAATATTGATAAATAGATGTTTTTGAGCCTTTGTTTTTAGACCCACAAACTTCAGTCAATCAATAATTCATTTTTTAGTCAGTAGGGACGTAGTTTCGATCACAGACAGGCAGTTACATAATCTGCATTATAATAAGATATATATATATATGCTTAATTGGAGTCGTACCTAATTTTGAAAATTAATTAATTAATAATGAATTAGGCGGGAATACCTATTAAATGTATGGCTAAACAAATCGAGAAAAATCAATCTCTGTATGTACATTTCGGCCTATTAGGCCTCATCAGCAGAGCTATAGATCGGAAGACCGCCCTGTGCGTGATTTGAAACCGGACTGCCAAGCTGACAGGCCGATCCCATAACCCCTACACTAAACGGACTTCTTAGATTTTATGATTTGTTTAGAGTAGGTTAATATTCCACTTCTAGTGACTTTTATTACACGACGAGAGATTGATTTTTCTCGATTTGTTTAGCCATACATTTAATAGGTATTCCCGCCTAATTCATTATTAATTAATTAATTTTCAAAATTAGGTACGACTCCAATTAAGCGCTTATTCTCCCTAAAATTATCGGCAAAAAGCCATTCAAAACAAACCGTGTTTACAACTTATCATATCGTCGTGTAATAAAAGTCACTAGAAGTGGAATATTAACCTACTCTAAACAAATCATAAAATCTAAGAAGTCCGTTTAGTGTAGGGGTTATGGGATCGGCCTGTCAGCTTGGCAGTCCGGTTTCAAATCACGCACAGGGCGGTCTTCCGATCTATAGCTCTGCTGATGAGGCCTAATAGGCCGAAATGTACATACAGAGATTGATTTTTCTCGATTTGTTTAGCCATACATTTAATAGGTATTCCCGCCTAATTCATTATTAATTAATTAATTTTCAAAATTAGGTACGACTCCAATTAAGCACTTATTCTCCCTAAAATTATCGGCAAAAAGCCATTCAAAACAAACCGTGTTTACATATATATATATATATATATATATATATATATATATATATATATATATATATATATATATGCAAGGTGTGTCAAAAGAGTATCGAGATGTTTTATACTTTTTGAAAGACCTTGTATTCTGAAAAAAATAAAATTCCATTCATTGTTCATTTCTATCTTTGTAAATACAGCTTCAAACTCGCCACTCTTAGGACACTCCTTGTATTCTGAAAAATATGAACATTACATTTATTGTTCATTCCTATCTTGGTAGATACAGCTTCAATACCGATACTTTTTTACACACCTTGCATATATATATATATATATATATATATATATATATATATAATATAATATAATTTCTAGTTGCAAGTAATTGAAAAAGAAATAATATAAAACAAATATTCCAATTCGTCTTATCATTTTTGTTCATTCTTGTAAATGTATATGTTCTTTTAAAAAGAATGTGTGTATATTTGCTGAA
This sequence comes from Doryteuthis pealeii, assembly GCA_023376005.1. NCBI lineage: Eukaryota > Metazoa > Mollusca > Cephalopoda > Myopsida > Loliginidae > Doryteuthis > Doryteuthis pealeii. The sequence continues at coordinate 67,145,213 of CM042151.1, read as the reverse complement.
AAATGTTCATGGCAATGATTTTTATCTTACTGTTTATTTGTGCAATGTTTGAAATTTATTCTCATTTTCAACTTCAGATATAAAGCATAACGTATTAACTATAACATATTATCAATAAAAAAACGTTATATATATATATATATATATATATATATATATATATATATATATATATATATATATATATATATATATTATGAGTAAAGAATTTTCAATATCATTGATATAGACACACATACACACACACACATACATACATACATACACACACACACACACACACACACACACACACATATATATATATATATATATATATATATATATATATATATATATATATATGAACAGAAAAGTTATTTATTTTAATTTTAAACTATAGCTATTTAGCATAACTTATTTACTATAACGTATTAGTAATATAACATTATATATATATATATATATATATATATATATATATATATATATATATATATATATATATCCAAAGATACATTCAAATATTTATTTAGTTTGTTCATATTCCATGGTTTTGTATTTCCTTCGACTCGGTTGACAATAAATGCTCTGTACAGGGAAATTTTAAAAAAAACAGAAAGTTATTATAAATCCTATCAGTATCGATGTACCAATTAATCAAGAAAGTTTTCCAAAGAATAATCCTTCTTCTTCTACTTCTTACCAGACAGTCGACTACCAGGGACTCACAAAAAAAAGGCAAGTCCTAACTAAGCACCGTTGAACAACACACCACCTGCCACGCCCAGCACCCACATCCGTCAAAATATGTGAGAATTGCCGAAAGGTATCCAAACAGTCCAACAGCAGGTCCCCCGCTCAAGACGAATCAAGCTAAATAATTAATAATATTCCCTTTTTTTTTAGTTTTTTTTCTATCTCCAATTTTGAATATTATTTTCCTGACAGTATCTTGTAAAGCTGATTGGGTAGAAACTTACAATCCTAAAATATTCCCTGATTGGTTTAGGATTGCATGCCAAATTATATATATATATATATATATATATATATATGTGTGTGTGTGTGTGTGTGTGTGTGTGTGTTGAACAAATGGAAGTGAATCCGACAATATGTTGAAAAAATAAATAAATAAGGGAAATAAAATGTTGAATGGCTAAAGTTGTTTAATGTAGTGCCAACACGTGTTTCGGCCGAGAGGATGTCCTTGTACACAATGTATTCTATTTATTATTATTTTAATTACAAAATAAAATAAAATAATAATCACAGAAAAATCCATAAAAATGTTTTAACTATACATAAAAACGATTAAAAACGATCGTTTTATATATATATATATATATATATATATATATTAGAGAGAGAGAGAGAGAGAGAGAGAGATGGGCATGGAAATTACACACACTCACACACACATAAATAAACAAACAGACCACTAATAACAAACAAAAGGGTAGGCCAAATCTGGAATGATAATCAAATAAGATTGTCCTGTTAATAAACAAAAAGGTTTATGCTTAGAGGGTGATTCAGACTTGGAATGATAATCAGACACTGTTGAACAGGCACACTCATAAGCACACACACACACACAAAACAATACATAAACAAACACACACACACACACACGCAGAGAGTTTGGAAGGCATGAGACAAAACCAAATGGTCAGCAACTAACAACTTCCCTTTATGAGATCTTCTGTAGATGAGATTTCATCTCGAAATATTATGAATTACTTAAAATTACAGGTTAACAAACAACACCATTGTTACCTTATTTTTCTTTACACTTGCATTGTGATAGCCTTCAAAACCAACCACCAAACCAATATGCTTCAAGCAAATTATAATATCCTTTTATATTTATACACTACCGTCTTAGTGAAAACCCTTTTTCTAACTCGTGTAACTCATTCACTCTTGCTTTCCTATAAATATTATCAGTTGACAAGCCACAAAAATAGGGCAGAAAAATATTCTGGTAACAGTGTCCAATCCATTTGTTCAGTGAAAACAATATTCTGGTAAAAACAGTTGGATTGTTTTAATATATTTGATGAATTTCTGATAATTTTACACACACACACACACACACACACACACATATATATATATATATATATATATATATATATATATATACCATGAACTTTACCCTCCTCCCTCGACCTACCCCTTTGCCCATCTAGCTCCTAGCCCCCACCCTGCTTCCTGTAAACTTTCCCTACACTTTATTCATGTTATCCTCATCCCTTATTACGCACCTAACCTCCCTACCCTTCATTTCCGCTACTAACTCACTCCCTCATCAAATCACACGTACGTAATTTTTGCTTTGAATAAAAATCATTTGACTGAAGATGTCCTTATGAATAGGACGAAATATTTCAACTCTTAGATTTGTTTTGAGTTATTATTTTTTTGTTCACTATCCTTTCACCTACCCTCATACTGTCGGATTTTACTCCAACCATCCTATCTTCATATATATCTTCTTTGGTGGCTTATCAAATACTTTGAAAGATTTTTTTTTTTAACTTTTAAAAAAAATTATTTTCACAAAAAAAATTTTTCTCCAGACGATGAAGTTGAAACTAGCTGAGAACAAGAAAAAAATAAATAACATAAATGAAATATTCCAATTTGTCGTACCACTTGTGGTCATTCTACTAAGTGAGTGTATATAGATTTTCTAAAAAATATGTGTATGTGTATATTTGTTTAAAAAAGAAATTGCTCATGGCATTTACTTTAGATTACTGTTTAATTGTGTACCGTTCAAAATTTATTCTAATTTTACACTATAGCTATTAAGCATAAAGTATTTACTATAACGTATTAATAATATATATATATATATATATATATATATATATATATATATATATATATATATATATAGCTAGTGGCGTCTATGGGTAAAACCAGCCAACGGTTGGGTGAAAGATACAAAGAAAAAAATCACGAAGATTTCTCCATTATTATCTAAATATATATATATATATATATATATATATATATAATAATAAAATATACCAATGTTTTTAAATCTTCTTGCAGCGTATATATATATATATATATATATATATATATATATATATATATATATATATATATGCATGTATGTTATATCTGTATATGTGTGTGTATGTGGGTCGTGCGTATGTTGTGTGTGTACGTATCAGCTAGTTTAATTCCCAACTGTGTGTGTGTATATATATATATATATATATATATATATATATATATATATATATAAGTAAATATCTTCCAGTCTGTCTGGAAAATTGGGAATCAAAATGATCTGATCATTGAAATGGAAATTTTACATCGCTCTTTGAATGAGAGAATTCTTTTTTTTTTAAATAGAGGAAGAGGGAAAAGATGGGAAAAACAACAGCGTTTCTCTTTTTGTCAAACATAATTGCTGATAGGATTGTCACGTGAGTTCTCTTTGTAGATAACTGATTTGAAAAGGGTCGATTTAAATCATGTAAAAAAAAAAGTTTTATTTTTACAAATCGACACAATTGACAGAAATGGTCTAATTCCTCTACATTAAAAATCAATGTCTGAGAAACTTTCTATTAAATTCCGCCCCCCCCTCCGAGTCATAAATAAAACTAACATTTAGAGCCAGCAGAATCTTTTTTTATATAATGGAGATGGTTAAATCGAACTTAACGGACCTAAATTCAACCATCGTGTGTCACCCAACGAAAAGAAAAAAATACCAAAAAATCAGGGAATTAACCGAATTTAATGAAATTTTCAGTGTTTATATATTAATAAATAAAAGATATAATGCACCAGTTATTTTATTTTAAAACTTTTACATTTTTTTCAGGTGTGTTAACTTTGAACCACGTATCTTTAAGAATCTGTGTTACGCCTCAAAGATACATGGTTCAAAGATAACTGACCTGGAAAAAATGTAAAAGTTTTTAAATAAAATAACTGGTGCAGAGGTGCTTACTACTAAAATAGGCTCAGTTCTAATTAGTGATCATCCTCCACAAAAAATTAATCATTTGTTGTGTTTTTGTTAAAATGTAATGTGTTAAAATAAACAAATTTCTTTCTTTCTTTCTTTCTTTCTTTCTTTTTCTTTTCTTTCTTTGTTATAATAAAAATACTATTTGCTGTTGGTGTCTTATGAAACAAGAGGTTTGCTGGGGACGAGAACGTCTATATGCTGAAAGACGCGAATCAGGCACTGTCTTTTAGGCATTCCGCGGAAGAAGAAAAGGTTCCACTGCCTCCTTTTTATATATGACTTGACAATGCCATCTAGCGGTCAGTACAAGGAATTATCTGGTACACTGTGTCTTAAAGTTATGGACCAGTTGATCTTTTTTATCGATGTATGCACATTCATAGCAAAAGAAAGAAAGAAAATTTGTCGTTGGAAAAAAATTGTCGATATGTTATTTCTGCTACCATTAAACGAAAAAAACATTGGTGTGAACCTTCCACCTGTGATGTTCTTTATAAACAAAATTCTTATAAATTGGTTTTGTTTTGTTTTGTTTTACAGCATATCAACCTCAGTGGGTCATTTAATGCCGATAAAGTTTTGAAATAAATCAATTCTTAAATGGATAATACATTTTTTTTTATAAATACATTTTTCTATTTAACCCATTAATGGGTCTTATAAATTATGTTTGGATTGTTGGACCACATGACCTTTAGGCACCCCATTTGCGATTTCGATTCATAAGGACATGTTTTTCATTTACACAGTTGTTTGTTAGAGGTTAGGGTTAGGGGTTAGAGTTGGGGGTTAGGGTTAATTTTATAATTAAAAAGAACTCTAAAAATCGTATGTTAACAAACACTTGATTTTGACGGTGTAAATGAAAAACATGTCCTTATGAATCGAGATTGCAAAATGGGTGCCTAAATGTCATATGGTCCAGATTTTTTAATCGTCGAACACAGAACGCTGTCAGTTGAAGGAAAATTAAGTCCCTTATTTTTACAGACCTGGTGGCCTACTCGTGTTTCCTTCAATACAGTACGCACAAAAGTATTCAAAAAACATTCTCTTGATATTCTTAAGAAGCGGTCATATGTAGAAAATAGATTTTTTTTGGGGGGGGTGGAATAGAAGATATAACATGTAATAGAAGATACTGTTAGCATCCTTGAGGCATGTGGATTTTTACCATGTACCCCACGTTGTACGGGTTAGGCACAGGGCCCTATTAATGTGGGATCACCCACGAACCGAAGCTCATGGGAGGCGGGTGCAAAAAAATGCGTTGATCCTGTCGGCATTACCCCTCAAGGGGGCACCTCAGGCACCGGGCAATAAAAACAGCCCTGTTCTTTTTAAATCGAGGGGGCGGGTATCGCCTGCGGGGATGGGCCCCCTGAAAACCTCGAGGTATGTGAGCCAGACTAAAATAGCCAGGAATTTGCTGTGTAAGTCTTACTCTGTGCTCAACAAGGATTTTTGTACACGGGAAAAGAAAAAAAATGACACGATAATTAAACACAAGTTTGGACTGTAGATATTACTTACTTTTGTGGTGCAATAGATTATAAGCTAGTCTTGCAGATCCATTACTAGTGAATAGTGAGTTCAATCCTATCTGGAGGCTTCATTCTTGTGACCTTGTGTCACATCCTACCCGTGGTGAATAGCTTGGGTAAATAGCTACTTTCAGTCATCCTGTCATGAATATGGTAAGGAACATACCTCACCATATTCCAGAAAAATGTTAATTATATAGTTCTTGCATATAATACGCACCCTTAACCTTTGGGGCTGAAAAACTAGTGTGTCTTATCTATATATTGATACTTGTGTTTCTTAATTGTACAACCGTTAATATCTTGCAACACCCTCTGGTTAAAAATGAGACCATCCAAATCATCCAAGATTAAATGCAAAAATGTAAATCCTCATTAGCTGATGTTGCTTGCTGAATTCTTATTTCTTATGAGTGTTAACACATCAGCTAAATAGTGGATCATTCCACTTTTATCAAAATAAAGGGAAGAAAAAGGACATGTTTCACACTGGTAACTAAGAACACATTATTTAAAAGAAAAATTGGTGGTGTAATGGTTAGAGTCGTAGGATATGGACTCGTCGACCCGAATATGTTTGCATTCTAGCTAAGCTTAATAATAATTTTAAGTTTAATTATTTGAACTCGTTCAGTAATATTTTCCTCCTTTTTAACAAATTTTTTTTTATACTAGCAAAATAAAAAATCGCCCTCTGGGCGACGTAAAATAATTATTGCCTGAGGGGATGGGAGTTGAAAATTTAATATCAGAGAGTTTGTATCATAAGTAAAGTAAAATCATCAAATTTATTAAAGGAGTAAAAAATAAAAAATTTGAAATGGAAACTTAGTTCTGATAACTTTAAATATATATTAAAATAAAACAAACTATATATAGACAGATAATACCAGGTATATATTTATTAAAACTTCTTTAAAAAACCAATGAGGACTGTCTAACATTAGATGCTCAAATTTATTCTATGTTATGACGAATTTAGGGAATGTGACGTAAGCACTGACGTATTTTTTGTTACAGACAAAAACCGGAAGCGAATCTCCATTATTGATAGATAGATGTATCCATTGGCTTTAGTTGATAATAAAGAAATGAATAATAGCAATCATCACTTTGCACTGTTAATGCAGAAGAAGTATTTACAGACCTAGTTATCATGTGCAACCCTCATGACAGACATATGTAATCCATGCGTCCCTCATGACATACATATGTAATCTATGCGGCCTTTGGGTGCTACTCGGTTTGACAGGCCAGCGTTAGAGTTCTTGTAGATTCCATGCGTCTTGGAGATAGAATCGATTTCTTGCCATATTGCCAGTTAAGCAGGTGGACATGATGTTTTGGCTCGTAAGTGTGTCTCGGGATGCAGAAAAAGTTTATCATTACAGTATATTTATAGTCTCCGTGGAATCATCTGTTTTTTCTAAGACAATAAACCACAAACATGGTGAAATGAGTAAGTCTTGAGAGTAGAAACATATGCGCCCATTTTAACTTTAAAATAGATTGATAGACATCGCAAATAATAGACACATAGACGTATATATATATATATATATATATATATATATATATATATATATATATATATATATGCGTTTGTTTTTCATTGATTATTCTTTCGATAATAATGGGGTACATGCATATCTCGATCTTTACAATCGCTTCCATCACTCTCTCTCTCTCTCTCTCTATTTATCTATCTATCTATCTCTATCTATCTATCTATCTACCTATCTATCTCCATGTGTGTGATAATCTAACGATACGGATTATTAGCTGGTTATAATTGGTCTATATTCTACGATAATCTTTTAATCATTTATACACTTCCCTGTCTCCTGGCTTGTTTACGTTTTCTTAAGTTGTGCTTATCTGAGATGATATACACACACACACACACACATATATATATATATGTGTGTGTGTGTGTGTGTGAACTACTAAAAGTAGAGGAATCATATGTAAAATGGGGAGGTGATATTTTATTATGATATAAAATAAAAGGGGATACGAAGGCCTTTTCGACCGGTACTTTTTCAAGTATTTACACCGGTTGACAATTAAAAGTCAGAAATGTAAAGAATTTGTTAAGATTCCTCTACTTTTAGTAGTTTACAAATTTGCATGTACCAAACATATATATATATATATATATATATATATATATATATATATATATATATATATATATATATATATATATATATATATATATATATATATATATATATATATATATATATATGTGTGTGTGTGTGTGTGTGTGTGTGTGTGTGTGTGCGTATCAGCTCTGATAAGCACAACTTAAGTAAATATTAATAATAACAAAAAAATATATCTATACTAATGATAATATTTATTTTTATATATAATTTTTTTTTAAATGTCATACCCACTTAAAAATTCAAGTCGATCTAGAATTATTGATAAAGAAAAATAACACTTAACCATTTCTAGTCTAAATATTTCATTTTATTCTATTTCATCTATTTAAATTTAAAATATATTTTTCTTAAATCATTCATCATTTTAAGTCTGAGTAAATAATCCATACATTTCTTTAATAAATAATTTTTTTTCTACAACTGTAAAAATCTATTCAAAAATATTTCAGTTGACCGTCTTTATCTTAAATTCAAAAGGATACAATTGTTGCAATTTATAACGGAAATTACATAGACAACATTAGACAAAACAAAATCGAATTGCTTCTCAACTTAACTTTACAAACTTCACTCCTCCGCATAGCATGTAACTTAGTATAGAGTTTTCTACAACAGGATGTGGCAGAAATATCTCCCAGATTTTATGTCGAATTTCCTCTTGTGTCACAGGTTTAGGAGAAGGAAAATTCTGAATTGAAACCTGAAAGACACTAAATCTTCATTATAATAATATATATATAAATGTGTGTACGTGTGTGCGTGTATTTTACAGTATTCTTCTCTTTAAAGCTGAATATGTCATTTAGTATTATTTATATTATTCCGGCTATTGTCCTCATCTTCATTGTTATCTGTACAACGTTTCGGTCTATGTGCTCTCCAGCCTTCTTCAGGTATTTCTTGTCGGACTCGGGAACCTTCTTGTCATAATCGGGAGCCATCACGGAACTTTGAACCCAACCCTTTATTCAGTTCATGGGGTATCCTGTTCTCATTCCGCTAACCATAGCTGGGGTACGGGTATTAAGCTGTGTTAATTATTATTCTGTGTTACTGCTGCCACTGACCAGGATTGAACCTGCAATCCAGTGACTTTGAACTGTCTTAACCTAACTCTTTTATCCACTAGGCTATGTGTCCAATTGGACAATTCTCAGTGTGAATTTTGGGAACTTTCCTAGAATATCTACCTATTCACTTATGTATGATTATAATACTAATTATCAAGCCTCATCTCAAAAATTCAGAGAAACGGAATATGTCAGTTACATTAAGTCTCATGGGAGAGATGCACAGAACTCACTTACTTTGAGGCGCGGTGATACCACATGCGTCATTTGCAAAACTTTG
>CM042151.1:67126166-67133666 GCA_023376005.1 Doryteuthis pealeii | reverse complement strand
TTGGGTTATTTTATGCCGAAGACTTTTTGTTCTATTCATGCTTGATGGGTATTCAAAAAGAAATTTTAAGTCAATTTTTAACTCATTTTCTTCTATTTAACTCATATATGGGTCCCTAACAGATACTACCACTCACAGTGGAGTAATGGTGATGAAGGGGTACTCCATACTCCCCATAGCTCCAAAATTGGAACTTCACCATTAGATGCAGTTTAACACCATACGCAGAACTGTGCTTTATTTTTGCGCCCTAGATAAAACAATAGAACCAAGTCGTTTTCCTGAATAATATGTGTTATTTCTTAATTGCTTATGTTGTAAAAGTACAGGCCTTGTTTTTCGTTCTGCATGGTATGTAGCCACCCTCCTCACCAGACAAAATCTGTGGGGTTACTAGTTTAATCGCCGATGATCCGATTATGAAACAGGTAGTACTGGTTTACATAAACCAGTAGCACATTGAGCGGAATAATCTCTTTGCTTAACGATCATCTAGCACATTATTTATAAAGTCCAGCCCCTCCTCATTACCGTGTAAACTTAGTAATGTCAGAACCATGCCGTTGGGAACTTAATTTCCTTGTATAGTGGACAGGTCTGCTGATATTAGGAACACAGTCCAGTCAAAGGGGCTCTGGCGAAAATCCAATGTGCGTCTCCGTCATCGCCAGGAATCAACAGCTTTTGGCATATTTGTTACTGTGTCTGCGGAAAATCTGCGCAAACAAGGGTTATATACCCCATCGTCGGGTATACAATAGAGAGAGTTTAGAGTTCTTCAGTGATAGAGAGATATACTACTTGGTTGCTTCATTTCTGCTTACTGCTTCCTTTTCTTCTTCTCTGGCCGGCATCTCGTCTAGTTGGATTCTGCTATCTAACTTCTACTAAGAGCCTCTTTTGGGCTTTTCCAGTCATTGCAATTAAATCAATCAACAAGACTTTTTTGTCGCCTTTTTTTATTTAGCCCATGTTTTCCGCGCGGACGAGATCAAACCCCACCAGAGAGAAGCACGTCCTCTCTGCTCAAAAGTCAGGTTTAATCTAATTCTCTAAACTAATCACGTGTTTCTCATGGCGCGCCTCTAGGGGTCAGGGTTACCAACAGTCCTGTTAAATTTCCACTGGCGCCCATTTCAAAGTTAACTGCCCATATTCTCGCTACAGCGTCTGCCAACAATTTATGACACCATAAATTGTAACACAAGGGCATCTCCTTCCCCTGACCTCTTCCATTAATTCACCACAGGTGAATTCTTTGGTTGGAACCGGCTCAACTGATTCAGGGTAAATGCCGTAACAGAAAAATAGAAAAGTACATTAAAACATCATTATTCGCTTTAAACTTTACTTTGCTGACCTAAATAATGAAATGTACAAATTAGCATATGTTCTATGTAAAAGTGCACAAATTTGCATATTCCATTTACATAAGATCTGAATAAAACAGCATACCAATCTAAATTTACATGTGTTTATCTTAATGTTATACAAAATGTTTAGAGTAGTTTTTCGAGATTTACAACAGTAATGTAAATCAATTTAACGTTTCCGCTCCCAACGATAGTCACCCATCTATCTTTTATACATATATAAAGGGCAGTTGTGTGTATATGTATGTCCGGAGGAAACTTCGAAAATAAAACAATTAACGACAAAGTATATATATATATATATATATATATATATAGCTCCGATGATGATTTGGTGAAATAACCGAAACTATGTAGCCTCGGTTAACTAAAAATATACTCCTTCTAAATACCTTGTTGTTTTTTTCATTTGTATACACTTACATATATTTCCCTGATATATATATATATATATATATATATATATATATATATATATATATATATTGTATCAGAGAAAAAATTAATAAACAAACGCGTAGAATATAGGAGCATATTACCCATATACAATTGTAGAAAGATTATTAAATATCAACTGCTGTAATGGACTATTACATTATATATATATATATATATATATATATATATATATATATATATATATATATATATATAAGGAAAAGTTGACTTACCGGTGAATTTGGTCACGGTGGATAGTAAGTGTAGAATTCAGAGGGGTAAGTCAGTGATATAAAAAATACAAAGTACTTAATACTAAGTAGAGCAAATTTATTATAAAATGGGTATAAGATATAACCTACTCGAGTTTCACCATAAGGATCTTCAGGGTTAAATCCACTGAATTAATCGAAACACCGATTAATAGCAGTCGATTCACTTGTGTGTTATTTAACCCTGAAGATCCTCATGGTGAAACTCGAGTAGGTTATCTCTTGTACCCATTTTATAATAATAATAATAATAATAATAATATATATATATATATATATATATATATATATATATATAAAGTAAGTAAAGTCGACGGGGCAGCCTAAAGTCGGTATCAGCCAGTCAGCGAGGGAGTCTATCACCTTTTCAATAGCGCTAGACCAAGGAGATTGTTTTTAGCATCTGAGGTGGAGCGCCACACCTACCATCAGCTCCTTACTTTACCGCACAGATCCCTGTGCTACTCATACGCTGAGTTGGCGGGGACCGGTATCGAACTAGGAACCTTGTGCTTTCTAGCCGAACGCTCTACCGACTGAGCTAAAACAACACAGACAGTTGAATTCAGTTGATATTTTGCCTCATTGTATGAAGCTTTTTCAAAACTTTCTGTCTAGGAACAAGAAAAACATTTTGCAGGGGAAGCAGTTAATTCCCAGTCCCGTCGTCAGGGCGAATGCGTTACGTATGATTTTACTATAGAGATGCATTGGAAAATCAAAAAGAAAATTGTTATATCAGCGACTCGCAATGACGCAAGAGTTGCTGACTGAATAAAGTTCAGTGCTTTCTCGCTGCAAAAACTTTTATGTGATCACCGATTTTATCAGAAGAAAAGAAACATAACAACGTTAGTGATGTAGGTCTATCGGTTAATAATAACATTACAGACAACGATGTAAATTTCCACAGTATATTACACAGAATAGTTTGTATAGCCGTTAGATCTTACTTGCAGAAGATTTGCACTGGGGGTAATTCAGGTGTAAGCACCAACTTCAAAAGGTTCAGATAAGGAAAATGAAGGGTTTTATGACGACCTCACAGAAATTATGGGCGTGACGAAGATCAGTAATACTTTATTGATATATGTCTTCTTCGGTGCAATGGGAAAATGAGGAAAAGAGAAGAATATTATGGAAAAGAATTTGGAAGTGAAAATGGGAAGAGAGAAAGACGAAATAGGAGGAGAGTTCTGAAAATGCTGAGGAAGATTGACTATCTGAAATGGAATTCTTCAAAAGCAAAAAGATCTTAAAAGAACATGGGAAAAAACAAATGGGAAAATGAGAAACGAGGCAAACTTTATAATTTTGAATAAAGCCAATAACAATAATATATATATATATATATATATATATATATATATATGTGTGTGTGTGTGTGTGTGTATATATATATATATATATATATATATATGTGTGTGTGTGTATTAATGTATTGGTTTGGTCAATCACTAAGCATGTATATAGTGATAATCATATACTAATATATATATATATATATATATATATATATATATATATATATATATATATATATATATGGTCACTGCTAGCTAACAGGTGAATTAGTGGTAGAGCAATTTTTTTCTTCGGTATTATTAGTGGATTGCGAAATATCAGCGATAGAACTGTCATATATATATATAAGAATATATATATATATATATATATATATATATATATATATATATGTGTGTGTGTGTGTGTGTGTGTGTGTGTGTGTGTGTGTGTGTGCATATAGATAGATAGTTAGATAGATAGATCCATTCCATTCCATTTAGACGATGTATAGCTATTCTGGATCTGAGTTGCTGGCTCTGTCTGTGGTCGATAGTCTGGATCCTTCGTTGGGCTGGCATTTTCTCTGTTCTTTGGGTCTGGAAAGACTTCGGAATCTCTTGGGATATCTTGTCTTGTGCCGTTTATAGTTTTTGATAATGTATGATTATGTAATGTCTTTACGCATGCTGTTCTACTTACCTCTGGACTGGATCTTATTTGGTCTCTGCTATTCTGGATCGGAGTAGTTGGGTCTGCCTGTGGTCAGTAGTCTGGATCGGTTGTTGGGATGGCATGTTCTTTCTGTTCTTTGATTCTGGAAATTACTTGTGATCTTCTTGGGATGTACTTTTTCAGGGATCAGATATTTTATTTTTCCTCCAAGTAAAAATGCTTTGGAGAACAGACACTCATCTTGTGTCTGTTTTCTCCAAACACTCAGCTCAGACTCTAAAAACGCTCCTCTCTCTCTCTCTCTCTCTCTCTCTCTCTCTCTCTCTCTCTCTCTCTCTCTCTCTCTCTCATTCTCGTTCTCGCTTTGTGTTGACCAATTAAAACCCGACAGGTAGTCTTTCCTGAAATCTTAGTAAATTTCCATTAGTCGGTAGAGCGTTCGGCTAGAAATCACAAGGTTCCTAGTTCGATACCGGTCCTCGCCAACTCAGCGTTATGAGTAGCACAGGGATCTGTGCGGTAAAGTAAGGAGCTGATGGTAGGTGTGGCGCTCCACCTCAGACGCAAAAACAATCTCCTTGCTCTAGCGCTAGTGAAAAGGGGGTAGACTCCCTCGCTGATTGGCTGATACCGACATTAGGCCGCCCCGACGACTTTACTTTTTACATAACGTATAACTAAAACATTTTTGTTTTTCCACATCTCATTATTTTACAACTGGACAAAATTGTGTTTTGCAACAAGATAATGACGCAAAACACAACTTAAAACTGTGTACAAATTGTCTAAAATCAAAGGAAGATAAGGGAATTTTGGAAATCATTACTTGGTCCCCTGGGTTTTCGAATTTTTTTACCCGTTGAACTTGTCTGGGACGAAATTGATCGTTAAGTTCTAAGTGAACTGTGTAAGAATAAGCAAAAGTTGTTTCCACATTAATCATTCCACAACCCCCACACACACACACACACACACACCAAAACAAAAATACTTTTTACAAGTAACTAGAAAGTATATCAAGAATTTTCTCTGTAGTAATAAAAGAAATGTCCATATCGGATTCTTTGCTGAAAAGGAAAATATAAATTTGCTTTAATTAAAAGTCTACCTCCGTGGATTAATAATTAGGTTTAGGGTTAGGGCTAGGGTTAGGTTTAAATTCAGCTTTAATAATAGTGATAGAAGAAGAAGAAGAAGAAGAAGAAGAAGAAGAAGAAGAAGAAGAAGAAGAAGAAGAAGAAGAAGAAGAAGATATACGAAAAATGGTGTAATTTCCTCGCTTTTATTATTTTCTCGTTCATAATTTACAGTTAGGGTTAGGTTTAGGGTTAGGGCTAGGGTTAGGTTTAAATTCAGCTTTAATAATAATGATAGAAGAAGAAGAAGAAGAAGAAGAAGAAGAAGAAGAAGAAGAAGAAGAAGAAGAAGAAGAAGAAGATAGTAAGATGTTTGAAAGAAAAAAGAAATAAACAAATAAACAAAAGAAGAAGAAGAAGAAGAAGAAGAAGAAGAAGAAGAAGAAGAAGAAGAAGAAGAAGAATATAGGAAGATGTTTGAAAGAAAAAAGAAATAAACAAATAAACAAAAGAAGAAGAAGAAGAAGAAGAAGAAGAAGAAGAAGAAGAAGAAGAAGAAGAAGAGAAGAAGAAGAAGAAGAAGAAGAAGAAGTGGTGGTGGATTAAATAAAGGATTCGATTCGAAGTTACATAAAGGCTCCTGAATTCGACAAGAACGTTCCCGAGGTCGAAGAGAAGGTTCCTGAGTTCAAGAAGGTTCCCGAGTCCGACAAGAAATACCCAAAGAAGGCCGGGTGGCACATCGACCGAAACGTTGTGTATATAATAATAAAGATGAGGATGACAGTCAGAAAATTCGAAATAATGCAAATTAACAAGCTTCATCATTCACTCAAATTATCATTCATAAAATAAACGAATTGTTGGAATATTTTGTGTATATAAGGCGTGCTATAATACACTACTTAAATTTATAGACTAGGAGAGGTTAATTGGTTTAGACCTCAACCAATCAACAGCCCTAACGCGTGGCTGATTGACTACTTAATCACTGATACTGAGAGACGTCCATTTGCAATCATTGACGAAGGACTTGCAAGGAGCAACCAAAGGATTATTTACCAAGGATATCCGCTGGACAAGCGCTCTTGCATGTGTTACACACTGGACCCGTCAAAAACACGAACACTTGTATTTAGGAAAATATAAGATGATATTTTTATTACCTAGTTGTGTACAGCTGAGAGTCGTTAGCAGGGGTTACGCAAACGTGGAGCCTTCGGAAGTTCTCTTCAAGTGATCTGGAACCTGGTCTTTGTCTGTCGAATCGATCTCCACAGGCTTCTTTTATTGTAGTCTGACCCCCCACCCTGGTGTCACGCCTCTTTGATCGTGACACCTACGCAGTTTTTCTGTAGACACACCTCTTCACACCCACACAGCCTGTTTTCATTGGCTATGGGCTACGCCTACAGATTTCTGCGCCTAAACCGTGTCACATGTACACCTGCATCTCCAGGTGCAAAAGGTCAGCCCAGGGCCACATCCTGTTTCCGTTTCCAGCCTGCACTGACACCCACGCACTTCCTGTGGGCAGCCCGGTCCTCAGGTGCAACTGATCAGGTAATAGTTTACACTTGGCCCATAATATCGTAACACGAATAATTTCATTACGCAAAATTTCCCGCCTACAAATAAGAACACGTTTAATTCTTAGTTTCTTTTTATGGGTTTGGTTTGATTGATTGATTTGTTTAATGGCATATCAACCTTTCTGGGTTATCTAATGTCAATTCTATCCTTTTAGAAGAACAGTAGTGGTACTACTCAACCCACTGCTGCGGAAATTGAAGATAAAACAAAAAGATAGAAAAGAAAAAATGCCGAGAAAGAAAGCAAAAAAAAAAAAAGATTAAAAGAACCTGGAGAATTGAGAGGGAGATATTAGAAACGGAAAGAGTTTAAAATATGCTCGGTCCATGGAAGACATTTTGTAAACAACAGACGATTATATTGATAGACAGAAATAGTGAAGTTGCCAAATGTTGAGAGAAGCTGATAAGAATAACAAAAATGTATTAGACAAACTTGTACGCTTCGAAAAACTGTCACTTCAAGTTATGTTATAGATGAAACAAAAATCAAAATAGTGTTTGCGCTTAAGAAATTATTGTCTAGTACATGTACACACACACACACACACACACACACACACACACACACACACATATAAATAGGTTATTTCCTAGTTGAGTAACATATTACAAGGTGACCCAGAAAAAACAGAACCCAAATTATTTATTTTCCCATCAAACTAACCCTAAACCCTAACCCTAACCCTAACCCCAACCCTAACCTAACCCTAACCCTAACCCTAACCCCTTAATTGAGTAACATAATATTACAGGGTGACCCAGAAAAAACAGAACCCACAAATTTTGT
>CM042151.1:67101166-67121166 GCA_023376005.1 Doryteuthis pealeii | reverse complement strand
CTAGAAACATTTTGGAGGTCTTTGCTGTTGTAAAGCCAAACAAATATCTCTGTTGAATGGAGTGAATATGTTGCGTTTTAGTAAGTAATAAATTTCTTTTAAAAATCAAACGTTTTATTTAATTTATTTAATATGATAATACTGGTTTTTCTACAAAATAGAACCGTTATAATTTTGCAACACTCTCTGGTTAAAAATGAGACCCTCCAAATGCGTGTCCGTCAACTCAGCTGAATAATGGACCATTACGTTTTTATTATAAAGAAAGAAAGGGAAGAAAAAAGACATGCTACACAGACTGGTTAAAAATGAGACCGTCCAAATGCTAGTAACAAATATTAGTGATGAAAGTGAATATATCATAGAAACTAATATACAGTGGGCAGTAAAAATAGCTACCACCTTTTAAATGGTCACCTAGATGGTGCAAGTAAATTTAGGCAGGTGGTACTGGTAGCTCCATTGAGCTTATGCCATACTATTGTTTCCCCGATACAAATCGTTATGATTATAGTATCGGAATTAATGGTGTATTAATTTGTAACTAACACTCGTTTTCTTGTAATACATAAGGTTATCATAAAGAGGGTTACCCAACACAGAATATTCGGTTGGGAAATGACAAGTCAACCTGTCAACTGGTAGATTTTTTTTATTTCCAGCAGATCATAAGCTCACGATGAAGGAAAACGAAAATATAGACAAATAACTATGATAAATTTATTGGTTATTATATATTGAGCTCTCTTAGGGATTTATAAAAATATATGTACTAATATATATGTTTGCACCTACCAGTCATTTGGATTATCTTTCACACACACACTCGCGCGTGCGCGCACACACACACACACTCACACACACACACACACACACACACACACATATATATATATATATATATATATATATATATAAAGGAATGACTTACCGGTGAAAATATTGAGTTGGTCTCAATATTTGGTTGGTACAAGTTTTACCCGGATAAGTTAGCGTTATAACAAATATAAAGTGCCCAATACGTAAATAGAGCGGATTTATTATTATAGTGTGTACAGAAATAACCTACTCGAGTTTCACCATAAGGATCTGCAGGGTTAAATCCACTGAAATAATCAAGATATTATATATTACCAAGCTAACTGCAGGAGTTCATGTTGTAGTTATGTTGTTCATGTTGTAGTTATAACTCGTTTCAAAACGCAGACATTTGAACAAATTCTTATTGTGCCACTTACCACATGATTCTAATTAATCCGTTAATTTTCGCCCTCCTTTTATTTAAAAAAAAATCATCTGAACCTCAGGTGCATTAAGACCAAAGCAAGTTTGTTTTATTTATTTAACATTCCATCGCGTGAACACGCTTCACGTTTATATAAACGCTAAAAAACTACTGGTTTTTTAAATCTCAACCATTTGACTCTCGTCTAAGAATTGCGTAAGCAGGAAACTAATAGTAACAAGATAATAATATCCATAATATAATATATTATTATATATATATTATATATATATATATATATATATATATATATATATATATATAGGGCCGGTTTAGCTCAGTCGGTAGAGCGTTCGGCTAGAAACCACGATACCGGTACTCGCCAACTCAGCGTATGAGTAGCACAGGGATCTGTGCGGTAAAGTAAGGAGCTGATGGTTGGTGTGCGCTCCATCTCAGATGCAAAAAAAAAACAATCTCCTTGGTCTATTGAAAAGTGGATAGACTCCCTCGCTGACTGGCTGATACTGACTTCAGGCCGCCCCGACGACTTTTTTTTACTTATATATATATATATATATATATATATATATATATATATATATATATATAATAACTTAGTTTTATATATAACTTAGTTTTATATATAACTTAGTTTTTTAGGAGTGGGTTAAATGAGAAACGATGTACAAAGCGTGTTGACATGCCGTAAAAATCAACCAAACAAACCAACCAACCAACCAACCAACCCCACTGTAAATCCCTGGACCCGGAATGACACTTTGACTTAACATTTCTCTAAAGACGCATAAAAACTGTCAAAAGTAATTTTATAAATTACCAAACGTCCTCTTACGTAACTAAACCTCTTTCACGCCTGGCAAGCTAAAACATCTCAGCACGCATGCGTGAAAAAAGGAATGGGAGGAAAGTGAATCGATTAAAGAGATTGGGGAATTTGGAAATAGGAAGGAAGTTAGAAGTGGAAAATGAAAAGAGATTCGAGCAAAGAAGAACAAAATACACACTTAACAAACCAAATAAGCCATTAATCGATCATCAGGAGATGTTTGTGGCGCAATGACTACTGTTAAAGGAAATGAAACCAGCATGCCAGGTTCAAATTCTCTCGTAATCCTATCATATTAGGGTAATACGACGTATGTTAGAAAGGTTCCAAGTTAATCGCATTCATCTGGCATAAAGTGTTCCTTATTTCTCTGATTTTTTTATATGAGGCTTGATGATTAGTATTATTTGTATTGTTGTATACTCTCTTTAGTTCTATTATTCTTCTGCTCATCTTTGGTATCTTACGTTCTTCTTCTAGCGTCTGGACTTCGTCTTGGGGACTTCGTGTCTGGACTTCCATTGGGGATGTCTCTTTATCAGAAGCCCTGTGTCATTGGTAGTTTTTAGATAATAACCCAAGACTTCGATTATCTTTAGATCATATTTTATTCCGAAATCCCCACCAGACTACCAGCGTAGATTGAGTCGGTCGTGCGCTTAACACGACTTACCACCTTCGTGGTTTGGCCGATACTGAACTAAACTCTGTTTCTAATCTAAACCGGAAGAGGGTCTTCTCCACCGATTCTCACGGTATCCACCGGAAGGAGGATCAATCCTTCAAGGCCGCCGGCTGCAACTTATAACAGCCATTTTGGTTTCTACACTACTGTAAATAAGTGTTAGGGTACTAACAATTATGTAACAGTATTATTCGGACTATTGTCCTCATCTTCATTGTTATCTGTACAACGTTTCGGTCAATGTGCCCTCCGAGGTGGTTCCCGAGTCCGAGAAGGTTCCCGAGTCCGACAAGTAATACCTGAAGAAGGCCGGAGGGCATATCGGCCGAAACATTGTACAGATAACAATGAAGATGAGGACAATAGTCCGAATAATACAAATAATACTAATCGTGTTCCTTATAATTTAAGTAAGACATTTTGGACCATATTACCTTTAGGCACCCCTTTTTGATCTCGATTAAGTAAGGACATGTTTTTCATTTACACCGTCAATATTCGGTTGTTTGTTAGGGGTTAGAGTTAGGGTTAGTTTTATAATTTTTTAGAAATCTAAAAATCGTCTGTTAAAACAACCGGATATTGACGGTGTAAATGAAAAGCATGTCCTTTCTTAATCGAGATCAAAAAGGGGTGCCTAAAAGTCATATGGTCCAAAATTTCTAACTTCATAATTTATAAGCTGCTCATAAATCATGTAACAGTCGCTCGTGTGTAATGGTTACCATCGTAAGAAATGGACACGGCTAACCAAGTTCAAATCCTGGACGAGGCTGTTTGTATTTTCCATAGCACTAATACCTTTGGGAAAGTGTATGTATCCAACTATTCTCCATCCAGCTATAAGTTAAATAGTAGGACAGACTGTGCTCACTAACCTTCATATGGCAACCAGCCAAGGATAAGAAAGAAACCCTGAATTCAAACCTTAAGGTAAATTTACTTTGTGCCACATCCTGCTCAAGGGGGGGGGGTAAATATATGCATAAGCCTGCAATAAACACATCCTCTCACAAACAGCAAAAAAATGTTGCTCAAATCAGAAACTGTTATTTTAAAGCAAACAATATGAAAGATCTATTTGAAAATGTCAACATGGAGGATATTCTCTCTTTTTTGAGGGAAATAAAATTATACCATAGAATATAGATATAACTCAAATTAATACCATATAACATAATCCCAAATAATGCTAACACATTAGTAAAACCAATTACTAAAAAGTATAAATATAAATACACGATATGTATAACTATATGACATAACCCCGGACGGGTTGATATGCCGTTAAAATCAATAAACAAACAAACAAACAACAAACAAAAAGTAAATTATATCATTATAAAGAGGAAAGGTTGAATTTTGTTTGCATACAAATTTTATAGATATAATCTCAAAAAGAGCAGAGATATTTTAGGTTAAATTTTTTTGAAAATTTCACTATTCTAATCTGTTTTCACAGCGTTAACCAACCAGATAATAGTAGTAGGATTGAGTACTTACTACTCGCATAAATCCCCAAATGGGCTAGATGGGACTCTTTAGCCTTGGTCAGCAATCTATCTTGACAAAGAAATGTCTGTTATAAAAACCCCGCAGTCTCGCGGCTATACCTCATTCCTAGGGGAGTAAGCCCCGAAATCAAATCCGGAAGTGGAGTCCCTAAGATAGTGTGATGCAGAACTTCAGCAACTCCTGCAACACTATAATTGCCAAACTGCATTGGGTTTTTTGAAGGTACTACCTTTCTTTTGGACCACAACTGGAGTTGGAGGCGCGTGGTGGAATGGTTAGAGTCGCTAGAAATGGACTTGTCGAGCCGAGTTCAAATCATGACAAAGCCACAATTCACATAGCGCTAATACCCTTGGGAAAGGTATGAATCCAACTACTCTCCCTCCAGCTATGAGTAAATAGTAGGGTAGACTGGATTCTTTAACCTTGGTTAGGCAACCAGTCTAGGAGAATAAAAACTCGGTATTCAAACCTGTTAAACTCCGCTTTAGGGTGGTCGCTGCTTGGTCGACAGCTTATCCTCCATATCGACCCGCCTAGGCTACGTAGTTCCACTTGTTTTTGGACACTACACCATCGTCTCCAGTAGACGGATGGGTGCCGATGAGAACTCGATGCTTTAATCTTCTATTTCATAAAATACAACTTTTAAAGATGAGTCTTATTTAAGCAAGTTTGAATTAAAGACAAAAGGAAATAAAATATAATGAAGATACCATAAAAGTCCCATGTCATTTTTCTCCAAGTTAAAATTTTAAAAGCATCTTTTATTACTTAAATTAAATTGAAATAAAATAAATTTAAGCTCTTTGTCATAAAATGAATTCAATTATGATTTTTCAGATTTTTTTTTTTCGAGTCTGTAGGAAGAGGTGCTTGAAAGTCCTGATGTGAAAAACTCGCAAGAAGTGATATTATTATTAGTTTATCACACCTGCGGTAGCCGGTGGTTCACTGGAGGCTGATGGACAGCAAGTCTACTCATGTCTCCAAGACTCTAGATGATCCCAACAGTGCTGTAGTTTGGATGGTCTCGATTCTTCCTCTGATTTCCAATTCACCCAAATTCTTTTCCAGAGTTTGGGGATCGTTCAAAGGGCACCAATTACAATTGGTACGACCTTCACCTTCATATTGCACAGTTTTCTCAGTTCTCTAACTTCTATAAGTATTTGTCTATCATTTCGTTTTCTTTCAGTTTTCACTCGGTGCCCGGCCGGGCAGCAAAGTCCACGAGTTGACAGGTTCTTTTCTTCTTGTCCATTAATACTAGGTCCGGTCCCCTGGCCGGAATTAGGTGATCCATGTATCTCGAAGTCCCACAGGATTATTATTATTATTATTATTATTATTATTATCGAGATTTCATACCTCACTGGAGGCTGAGTGACAGCAAGTCTCCTCAGGTATCCAGGACTCCTCTGAGTATTCTAGCCGATCAATACTGTTGTTTGGATTATCTCGATTCTTCCTCTGATTTCCAAATCCCACAGACTCTTTTCCAAACACCCGGGGACTATTCCAAGGGCGTCAATTACAATTGGTACGACTTTCACCTTCATATTGCACAGTTTTCGCATTTTTCTGGCAAGATTGCCTATCTTTTCGCTTTTTTTTTTTTTGCTTTTTTTTTTTTCATTGTCACTCTGTGATCCACCGGGAGGGAAAAATCCATGAGTAGACAAGTTCCCTTCTTGTTAATTGACACTAGCTCTGGTCTCTTGGTCGGGATTAGGTGATCCTTATGTATCTCAAAGTCCCAGACGATTTTAGATTCCAGTTTGTGCAGATATCCTTTAGTAGTATGGTGAACATTTATTTTCTTTCACAATTCCCAATGAATCACCTTTCCCACCCAATCATGCCTAGTCTTGGAATCTCTTTGTGCTAGTTTTCTGCATTCATTTATCATATGATTACCCGTTTCGTTTTTGTCTTATGAATAATGAAATACAGGGTAAGGGGTGGGATAAGTTTATAGCTAGACACATTGTCACCACTTCTTTTCTATATGACTACAGCTACTATTTTCAGGAAAGTTGGTCCCCCTGTATATTTCCTAAGTAAATAGTTGAGTGGCATTAATCATTTCTTGCAGTCGATTTTACAAATCATTCAGGATTATCATTTTACTCTTTACGTGTTTTGCCTTTTTTTCGTTTTTTCTTTTTTTCCTATTATATTTATTATTATCCCTGATTAATTATGATCAACGTTTTTTGTTTTGTTTAATTGTCTATGATAGCCTATTTCATGTTCCATTCCATTATTCAAATGAAAGTTTTTAATGTTTTTCGTGTGTGCGTGCGAGTGGATATTTCCTGCATTCTTTTTTTATCTGATTTAATTTGGATAATTTTATTGAAAATGAAACGAGTGTCATGAACTATTAAATGAGAACATTAATTATAATATTCATACAGATGACGCTGAAAACAAAACAACAGTTGGGTGACCCAGAAAATCTTCATCGAAATATAAAGATGTCTCTGTCTGTCTGAATCCCTCTCATACTCCCTCCCTGTCTGTCTGTCTGTCTGTCTCATATATATATATATATATATATATATATATATATATATATATATATATATATATATGAGGAAAAATGAGTAAAGAAAAGAAAAGTAAATGGATAAAATGAATTTACTCGATCACTTACACATGTGTTTCGGTCAGTTTATGTGTGTGAAAATATTTCGCACACATACAAGAATATAAACATAAAAAAAATAAATGTTCACTCTGATGAAGGTCGATTCTTGTATGTGTGCGAAATATTTTCACACACATAAACTGACCGAAACACATGTGTAAGTGATCGATTAAACTCATTTTATCCATTTACTTTTCTTTTCTTTACTCATTTTTCCTCATATTGTCGGATTCAATTCCTTTTCCATTTTTACACACATATATATATATATATATATATATATATATATATATAATTTGATATAGCAAACTTGTTAGTAAACCCTTGGGGTAAGAAAAATCCCGGCAAATAGTTTGATTGTAAAAACTACCAAACATCACCTAAGGAAAAAAATTGAAAAAAAGAAAAGACCAATATAGTCGTACCAACCGAAAATAATTGGTTGACACAAAATTCCAAAACTAAACGAAATAAACTTTGATAATAGCACCAACGTTCTAAAATGCCTATAATTAATATAAAATTATAATAATAGTAAAAGTAATAATAATAACACTAATAATAATAACAACAACAAAAATAAACACAACCTATACGAATAGAAAATGGAATAGCCCATTGTTGTACGGTTTCAAAATACTTGAAGATGGTCCACGATAGGGCGAAAAGTATTAGGTATTTTCCCTTGTTCTTTTATATATTGCATTTTCAATATATATATATATATATATATATATATATATATATATATATATCATGTCACTTCAGTAGCATGGATATCCATGACAATCTATCGCTAACCTCCCCTATCATTGATTGCTTTCGGGAGTTCCTCTGAGGAAGATCCAGTATCCGCGCAGAGCTGGTTAATGTAGGTTTTTGTTGGACGGACCACACTGACATGTTCATGTACTGGTGTTTACAGGAGAACGTCACTTATGAGTTCGTCCCCGCTTCTCCAGCAGAGTCTTGTTTGGATGGTTTATGTGATAAGGGAGCAAGTAGCCGAACAATTGCTTTCTTGTGGGGTGTTGTTTCCACGATTTGTTCAAAATCGTACGCAGCATTCTTGTGCAACTCTCATATAGCTTATTCTCAAGACAGCTAGTTAGGGTTTACGTGGTGCAGCCGTATACTAGAACTGAGAGAACTCATATTATATATATATATATATATATATATAATATATATATATATATATATATATATATATATATGAGTAAGAAAAGGTGGAATGAAAACATCACACAATGCTGTTAAAGAAGAAAACAATTTATAAATATAATCATAGCTGATACTGATCAATATTTCGATTTTACAAAAATCATCATCAGAGCTCATTCACTCCCGTAGTTGTTTGGGTCGGAGAGGAAAGTCAAAATGAGTTTACAAAACAAAAAAAAACCTTAATACTGCAAAAAAACGAAAGACGTTACAATATTCACCAACGTGGGCATTTCGCGCCATATATATGTCGGTCATGTTCCATGTATATCTTTTGTCAACAAATGTAGCGAATTTTTGAGATGTTGGCAACAAGACGAAACAATTTAAACGGAAGGGGATGGGTGTTAAGAAATGTGACGGTTGGAATTCAAAAGACTTTTTATATATATATATATATAAAACTTTCAATGAAAGAAAAACATAACAAACCGTGATCTGTTTTTTTTTCTTACCTTGAAAGTTAAGTGTTGCTCTGTATATAATTGATCTGTTGGTTATTATACATTGAGCTCTCTTAGGGATTGATAAAAATCCTTGTATGAGTATATATTTTTGCACATACAAGGGCATACAGAATGGTTGTACAGTGAGATTTTGATGTTCCCAAATATGTTCATCACTTACTTACCAGTCATTTGGATTACCTCACACACGCACGCACACACACACGCACACACACACACATATATATATATATATATATATATATATATATATATGTGTGTGTGTGTGTGTGTGTGGAAAAAATATGGGTCATCGCGGTTTCGATCCTACACTATCTCATCAGGTCCCTGGGTTTTATTGGACTAATTCTATACTCTATTATTATACTTATTTCTCAATGGGTCGGTGGGGAGGTTTGAATTAATGCTATACTAGTGAATTTCCTTGCCTAAAACGGAAATGTTAAAGTGGCACTCAGACATTATATAACTACATACACAGTGCAAGCTAGTCTCGCAGATCCATTACGACAGAATAGCGAGTTGGATACCCCAATTTTGTGCAACATTCTAATCGTAGCAAACGGGTTGCATAGATACCTACATACTTACACAAGGATGATAAGTTAATCTATATAATTGAGTATATGGAGGCGCTTGGTCTAATAGTTAAAGTCGCAGGAAATGGACTCGTCAACCCGTGTTCAATTCCTGGAAGAAGCTGTTGACATTTCACATGGCGCTAATACCCTTGGGAAAAGTATGAATCCAATTCTCCCTCCAGCTATGGGTAAATAGCAGGGTAGACTGGACTCTTTAACGATGGCTAGGTAACCAGTCTAGGAGAATGAAAACTCTGAATTCAAACCTGTTAAACTCCGCTTAAGAAATTGACCTTGTGTCGCATCCTGCTCGTGCGGAGGAGTTGGTAAATATATATATATAATTGAGCATATCGTTGCATGAGCTCATTTATTTACTTATCTATCTAAATTGACCAATTACATTAGGGTAGCTCGATTTTTCACTTTTTAAATATCAAATTGTTCATCTATGCGAAAGTTGTGTGTTAGTATACTGAACACTGATACCAAAAATTAGATCTTTTACTTGCACCATTGTTTGAGGAAATAGCATCAAAGATTATCTACTAAAATACACTAAAATCCTCGTTTTCGCCTTTAAAAAGCGATGATTTTTAGTGCATTTTAGTAAATTCTGTTGACTGTTCTTTGGACCACTTTTTCTCAACAGATTTCACTTTCTCATCACTGTCATTTCTTCGGCTCCATGAAACAGAGTTTGAGAGGCAAACATTATACATGCTCTTATTCGAAGATGGAACATTGCTATTGAGAGAAACCATGACTATGTGGAGAAGTAGGGATGGGATTCACAGAGGACCAGTTTCATTTTGATATATGATACATGTTCCTGTGTTGGTAATTATACCCGTCCTAAACTAAATAGGATTACTTTTGGGCTTATCCTCGTACATGGGTTGACATACATATATAGAGAGATAGAGAGAGAGGGAGATATGAATGCATAGAGGTAGATATATATAAATTCATAGAGATAGATAGATAGATAGATATGAATGTATAGAGATAGATAGATAGATAGATAGGTATGAATGCGTAGAGATAGATAGATAGAGAGATAGAGAGATAGATATGAATGGATAGAGGTAGATTGATAGATAGATAGGTATGAATGCATAGATAGATAGATATGAATGTAGATAGATAGATAGATAGATAGATAGATAGATATGTATGCATAGGGATAGATAGAGATATAGATATGAATGCATAGAGATAGATAGAGAGATAGAGAGGTATGAATGCATAGAGATATATAGATAAATAGATATGATTGTATAGAGATAGATAGATAGATAGATAGATAGATAGATAGATAGATAGATATGTATGCATAGAGATAGATAGAGAGATAGATATGAATGCATAGAGATAGATAGATAGATAGATAGGTAGGTATGAATGCATAGAGATAGATAGATAGATAGATAGATAGATAAATAGATTGATAGATATGAATGCATAGAGATAGATTGATAGATAGATAGGTATGAATGCATAGAGATAGATAGATAGATAGATATGAATGCATAGAGATATATAGATATGAATGCATAGAGATAGATAGGTAGATGGATTTATAGATATGTATGCATAGAGATAGATAGAGAGAGAGAGAGATATGAATGCATAGAGATAGATAGATAGATAGATAAATAGATAGATAGGTATGAATGCATAGAGATATATAGATAGATAGATATGAATTTATATAGATTGATAGATAGATAGATAGATAGGTATGAATACAGAGAGATAGATTGATAGATAGATAGGTATGAATGCATAGAGATAGATAGATATGAATGTATAGAGATAGATAGATATGAATGTATAGATATAGATAGATAGATAGATAAATAGATAGATAGATATATATGAATGTATAGAGATAGATAGATAGATAGATAGATAGATAGATAGATAGATAGGTATGAATGAATGCAGAGAGATAGATAGATAGATAGATAGATATGAATGTATAGATATAGATAGATAGATAGATAAATAGATAGATAGATAGATAGATAGGTATGAATGCATAGAGATAGATAGATATGAATGTATAGATATAGATAGATAGATAGATAGATAGATAGATAGATTAGGTATGAATGCATAGAGATAGATAGATAGATAGATAGATAGATAGATAGATAGATTGATTGATAGATATCAATGCATAGAGATAGATTGATAGATAGATAGGTATGAATGCATAGAGATAGATAGATAGATAGATAGATAGATAGATAGACTTATAGATATGTATGCATAGAGGTAGATAGAGAGATAGATATGAATGCATAGAGATAGATAGATAGATAGATAGATAGATAGATAGATAGATAGATATGAATGCATAGATAGATAGATACATAGATAGATAGATAGATAGATAGATATAAATGCATAGATAGGTTGATAGATTTGCTCATGATGATATCAATACCCATTTTTGCCTGTTGTACACCTACCCTTACAATATCTATATTAATAGACATTGCATTTTCTTAGTTGTTTTTCTTTAAGCTGAGATCACTAAGTTTTCTGAAAAAAAAACTTTTCTTTCATTTCGAGTTGCGTGCAATTTTCTACTTTTGTCGTCTGTAATATAATCCTCTTGTTAATCTCTAGTTAATGCTAACCACGTATCTGTTGACTCTTTCTTTTGAAAAGATCATTTTGCCAGCTTAATTGCAAAATTCACTCGCAAGAAGTTCGTGTGTACACATTGTAAAGGAAATTAATGATATACATTTCACTCAATTGAATGCCATTATCTGTGATTTTTATGCAGCTTACAAAGTTTGCTCGGGGATTGGGGGGCTTTATTTTCTTTACAAAAAGAAAAACTATTCACTCAGATCTCTCTGCTGATTTAAGTTTCTGTCGTTCTACTAAAATACTTCTATTCTTTCTCTATCAAGCTTGCATGTAACCCGACAGTTCTAGGCCACCCCCGGCTCCGGTGGTGACAATATATGGTAAATTAAGAAAGAAATAAAACTGCTCCTAGGGATAATTTCCGAGTCAATGGATTGCAATAAAGAATTCCGTTTAAAATTCCGGCAGTCACTAAAAAAAAAAAAGAAGAATATCTTGCGCCAGTAGTTTCCGGTTACAGTGTTTGTCCTGACTATCGGTTATTTTTCTTTATATTGTATTCTTCTGTAAAGTCTTATTACGATAGACAAGGATTATATTGTCCGAAAAAAAAATTTTTGTCAATGCCGCGGGAAAAACAAAAGGTTAAATAAGAGTTTCTTTTCAGCTTGGAAACCTATCTATCTATCTATCTATCTATCTATCTATCTGTCTTTCTACACTACCACACACACACACATACATATATATACATATATATATATATATATATATATATATATAGTATGAGCTAAAAGTGATAAGACAAACAGGAATATTTCTAATATGTTATTTATTCACAACCAGTTTCGACCTTAGGTCATCGTCAGGAGAAGATTTCTGGTTTAAATAAATTGTTTTTAGAGAGGCTTTTTGAAAGGGCGCATTTTAAAGAATTATAGAAATTGAAATATTTTTTGAGAGTTTGGCATGCTATTATAATTCGGGTAGAGGAGGTGTTAGTAGTAACAAGTGTCTATACACATATATATATATATATATATATATATATATATATATATATATATACCTTTTGTTTCACTATCAATCTATCTATCTATAAATCTATCTATCTTTTATTTGTCCATATTTATCATTTAGAGCTCTAAGAAGTGTGGTGTATTACTCACAGGTCCACTCTGACGCGGAGTGGTAGCACCTGTTAGAGTCTCATTTATGGTTAAATAGAAATAATGTGTTTTAAAAATGTGCTTACAAAAAGTTGTTTTAAAAAATGAGTACCCATGAAGAATAAATGAAACAAAACGTCTTCGGCATAAAATAACCCAACAAGATGAAATGCAAAAATGTAAATCCTGATTATCGGATGTTGCTTGTCCACTGAATTCTTATTTCTTATGTGAGTGTCGTCACTTTAACTAAATAAGGGATCATTCTGGAAGAAAAGGTAAATACTACATAAAAAATATAAGAAAGAAAAAAAAAGATAGATATTTGGATAAAATAGAGAGAGGGGCAGCGCACGGAAGCGATAATGCTTATCTGCTTCAATCAAACATAATGAAAAGTTAAAAAAGAAAATGAGAGAGAGTTAAATGAAGATTATCATACTTTTTACATATTGAACTGTTTAGCAAGAGCTCTTAAGTAAACATATAAAATGTTGTAATAATTAAATCATTATATTGTGATATATCCACAGGTTCTGCTAGTTTTAATTAAAGTATGATAACGGATTTAGGTATTTACCTTACTCGTTTGCCATGGATAATATGTGACACAAGGTCGCAATTTTCTTTCTTTGTCCCCGTGATACCATTTCTTCTGATTTCGCCCGACCAGAATAAAATGGCAGCTTGACTTCCGGATAAGATTATGGGTTTTCAGAGTTAAGACATACCAATGGGGCACTTGTAGGCCGTTTGGCGAACCATGATGCTTAATGATGGAATCCCGTTGGCTGAGCAGTCCATAATATGCACCACTACACTTTGGTCCTTACTTATGATATATGATAGGTCGGAGAGGCCCCCTTCGATCAATCGGTTTACCACATCAAGCTCTAGTAACAATATGACAGCACCCCATTGCTCTCATGGCAAACCCCAACCCTTCTTTCTTTTTAAATGTGCTTACAAAAATATTGAGTTTTAAAGAAATGAGTACCCATAAAGAATGAATGAAACAAAACGTCTTCGGCATAATATAACCTAACAAGATGAAATGCAAAAATGTAAATCCTGATTATCGGATGTTGCTTATCCGCCGAATTCTTATTTCTCATGTGAGTGTCGTCACTTCAACTAAATAACGGACCATTGCGTTTTTATTAGAAAGAAAGAAAGGAAGAAATAAGACATACTAGACACAAATATAAGAAAGAAAGGGATTAGGTTAAGATAGACAGAGGGGTGAGCACGCGGAAGCGATAATGCTTATCTGCTTCAAGTATGGAACTATAGGGAATGTGGAGTACACCTTCATCACCATTACTGCCATATATACTCTGACCCCGAGTGGTACTATATGCTAGGGTCCCATCTATGGGTTAAATAGAAGAATAAATACAAATAATACAGCCACCGAGAAGTACAAGATTAATGAATTTCTTTTCATTCTAATGACGCTAGACCACTAGCGAAATATGTCAATCAGATTCCCCAAACTGACTTCTTTTCTATGCACACACACACACACACACACAGCGTGGACATGAAGTCAATGGCGTTTGGTTACTGGCAGTTTATCGCCTATGCGATTCTCAAACCAAGTGCACTAGAAAATTCCAAATCTGATAGTTTCTTATCTGAAACTTTTGATATAAAAATTCTTAGATTTAATTTAATTCAACCGACATCCTCAACTTCGCTCAATGCGCTCCTTCACGGATAGCTGCCACTCTATCTGGAAGTTTAATGATTTACTCTATCTGTCTGTGGGGTTCATTTTTTATTTATTTGTTGACCCGAAATTAAGATTTTCGGTTAACCGGGTCACCTTTCTATTTCTTTATCACCTTCCTGCAATAAGAGTCAGATCTTTCCCCTGATGAGCTACTAAGCGAAACTGTTAGTAGGTATATCTTACTCATTAGGTGTAGCTTTATATATATATATATATATATATATATATATATATATATATATATATATATATTTGGTGGGGACCGGTATCGAACCAAAAAGCTTGCAATTACCTAGGTAAGTGCTCTACCAACTGATATATGACCCAATACACCGAGTTTTAATCTTAAAAGTTTACCAAATTCAAAGGTTTTAGTAAATAAAGGTAGGTGATTTTTATTTTGTTATTTCATATATATGTATGTGTGTATATATATGTGTGTGTATGTGTATATGTGCGTGCGTGCGTGTGTGAGTGTATGTGTGTGTGTGTGTGTGTATGCGTGCGTGTGTGTGTATGTCGAAAAAATAAATAAATAAAGGAAAGAAAATGTTCAATGGATAAAAATTGTTTATTGGAGTGCCGAAACCTGTTTCGACTAAGAGATTGTCCTTGTACACATTGCATTCTATTTAATATTCTATTGAGAAAAAGATATTTTCAAAAATATCAAAAATCTTCCCCTGATGACGACCGATTCTCTGTATACATTTTTCTATCATTATTATAATTATTATTATTATTATTATTATTATTATTATTATTATTATTATTATTTTACTTTGTATTTAAAATAATGATAAATAGAATACAATGTGTACAAGGACGATCTCTCGGTCGAAACACGTATCGGCACTCCAATAAACAATTTTTATCCATTGAACATTTTCTTTACTTTATATATATATATATATATATATATATATATATATATATATATATATATTCCTAGACTTGAAATCCCTAAGCAGAAAACAGAATATTTAAAATTAAATAATACAATTTAACTTCAAACTATAATTAACGCGGATTCAGTTATGCCAGCCCATCGAGCAGACACATGAAGCCGCCAAAACTCTCCACCGTTTAAGTCCTCAGTTATTCTGCTGGTGTCATTACCACCTCCTGTTGTCCAGTGGGTGGTTCCTGTCTACCTTCTATCGCCAGTTAATATTGGTCCGTCCTCAAAGCCAAATTGGTCTTCCTCCAAAATGTCTCATTTACCTCATTTGTTTAGCTATGAACTTTTCCTTTATCACTCGATATGAATCGCAGTTTTGAAAATGGTCTGAACTGGTTTAATAGCTGTAAGAAATTTTCATAGACGTCTTGCCAACTCCCATTATATAATCGTTTTAGATATTGTGTAAATGAGCCATTGGAAATCATTATTATATCTTATTTTTCTGGAGTTTTTCATTGGGGTCCGAGTGACAGCAAGATTCCTCCGTTAAGCTGATCTTAAAAATAATTTTGTCGAGATGGTCCCTTTTCTTCCTCTAATTTTCTATTTCTCCAATCTTCTTTTTTCTAAATGCTGTATACTACATCATACAATATTCAGTATACTAGTATATCCAGTACAGTTTGAGCCAGACATAGAGTAACTAGCAACAGAGCGCTAAAACATCGAGGTAGACAGTTCGTGTAATGGTTCCGTAATTTTCACAGTCTCAGTAATCACCCCGATGTTCTAAAACAAATACAAAATAGGTATGGATCAGCTCATTTACTCTTTACAAAAGGTAAGCTAGGCTAGTCCACAACACGAAACCCTTGCGGACTGTTCCATGGGCACCAACTGCAATTGATGTCATTCCATGTCAAATCATCCAGAAAAAAGTAAAATTGTTACCCAAATAATGTTTAATAGATATGAAATAATAATAGAAAACAATCTTTGTCATAGATGCAGTGCCACATCGGGATATTGATTTTGCTATGAAAAAATTAAAAGACATCAATAACTTAAAATTGGTTGACTTTCAGACTTTGTCGATAGCATTCTTGGATTTCTCGGGCAAAAATGCTTTTATAAACCAATTTTCAGGAGTAGGGACGCACTAGAACTCATTTTACAGACAAAAATAGATTACAAAAAGTCACTATTTTGTGTGAACCCCCTCAAATTTGGAAAGCTAAAAATCGACGTAACTTCGCCAATTCTTGGAATCGGAAGCTCATATTTGGGGAATGTCTAACTTTAACATAGTACACACCTGTACAAAATTGAAGTGGTGGGTGACATGGCCTGGAGGATTTGACATGGAATTACCCATCATTGTCAGCCTCATGTTACACCGTTTTTATAGTTCTCTGGCAAAGTCCATGTATTTGTTTATTTTTTCTTTTTCGTTCATTTTTACTCCATGGTCCACTGGAACGACAAGATCCACCAGATGAAAAGTTCTTCTTTTTTCTTGTTGATTAACAATCAAAAAGGCTTGGGTGTCTGCCATTAGAGGAATTTGAAGAATATAGTCGGGACAATCATATAGGTGCTAGGGCTTCACATGACCAGCCGATTGGTCCAATCAGGACACCTCGATCACTTGTCTAGATCAATTAAGAGATGAAGCGGTGTGTTGCAGATCATGTGACCATATAGTACCTAAATCACGGACCACTCAACAACCACAATCCTGTCCTCATGCATTAAAGATTGCCACTCCCCGCCAACATCAAGTCATATTGAGGGGGTATCACAACTCTGAGGAGGTGCACTCGTCGTGTTCTATATCCCCAGTCAATGGTCAACTTACACTGAAAGCAGCAGTTCCCGCTAGATCACCGAAGTTAAGTAGCGATGAGCCTGTTGTGTTTTTGTGTGTAGAGCTTGGACTGGTGTAGTCATAAAAATTCGCCAACAACAATTTTTGACTTTTCCCAGAGATTTTTTACTAAAAAGACATATAAAAAATGAATTTAGTGAGTTTTTAATGCAAAAGATTGACTTAGGGAGATTTTTTTGCAAAAAAGCAATACATTTAGTGATTTTTTAATGCAAAAGATTAAATTGGGGAGAATTTTAGTAAAAAGTAATACATTTAGTCATTTTTTAAATAAAATATTAAATTAGGGGGATTTTTTTCATAAAACGCAATAATTTTAAGATTAAATTAGGGAGATTTTTTTACTAAAAAGACATATAAAAAATATAAACATATAAAAAATAAATTAATTATTTTTTAAAGCAAAAGATTGAATTAGGGAGATCTTTTGCAAAAAAGCTTTAAATTTAGTGAATTTTTAATGCAAAAGATTAAATTTGGGAGTTCTTTTCAAAAAATAGCAATAGATTTAGTAATTTTCTTATGCAAATGATTTAATTAGGGTGATTTTTTCAAAAAAAGCAATAAATTTATTGATTTTTTAATCGAAAAGATTAAATTAGGGAGATTTTTTGCAGAAAAATGGCAAAAGATTAATTTAAGGAGATTTCTTTAAATCTTGCCGCCATACATATGGCCTACCATTGGCTACCCTTGTTATCCAGGGCTTGACTACAGTATTTAGCAACTCCGCGTAGGCATCTGAAGGTCCTCCAACACGTTTTTCTATAGATTTTTGTGGAATTCTGCGCTACGAACACAATCAGATTGACTGTTATATTGCTTTCTTCTAGCCACAGTTTCATAGTCACCATTGCAATTCTCCAGTTCATGCCTGATTATTTTTAGTGTTCGGAGAGCATTGAGCGGCAACCATGATCTCCTTATTTTGATGGCCGGCGCAGATCATCATGATACAAGTTATTCTTTTGCATGATTCAGGTAGATTCCAGTCATCCATTCTACCTGCCATCACGTATATG
Source organism: Doryteuthis pealeii (assembly GCA_023376005.1). Classification (NCBI taxonomy): domain Eukaryota; kingdom Metazoa; phylum Mollusca; class Cephalopoda; order Myopsida; family Loliginidae; genus Doryteuthis; species Doryteuthis pealeii. The sequence continues at coordinate 67,102,635 of CM042151.1, read as the reverse complement.
AATAAAGAAGGGTCCAAGCTTTTAAATGATGCATAGTGTGCGTCAATACCTCCAACCTACGGAGAAAAATAACCAAATATAAATATGTCAAATTTATCCCGAACACCCTGAATATTAAATGTTATTTTTTTACATTATTAATTTTTTTAAATGTTTCTGGAAGTAGAAATCGTAATTGAGGACTAAGATTCAAAAGATACAACCATAGGGGCGCCTGGTAAATGGTGTGAGACAGATATCCAAAGTGTTGTAAGGGAGGTTATTTCCCCTACAAGAAAGTTGAACTCGTCCAACGAAAGATATGGTGTTATTGATTGATCTCTAATATCATTGTTTTATTCTCAAAGATTAAAAGTAATGCTATGCATAAAGTTAAAAAAAGAAGAAAAGTCGTCGGGGTGGCCTAAAGTCGGTATCAGCCAATCAGCGAGGGAGTCTATCCCCCTTTTCACTAGCGCTAGACCAAGGAGATTGTTTGTGCGTCTGAGGTGGAGCGAAACACCTACCACCAGCTCCTTACTTTACCGCACAGATTCCTGCACTACTCATACTCTGAGTTGGCGAGGGCCGGTATCGAACTAGGTACCTTATGGTTTTTCTAGCCGGAAGCCTAAAGTCGGTATCAGCCAATCAGCGAGGGAGTCTATCCCCCTTTTTCACTGGCGCTAGACCAAGGAGATTGTTTATGCGTCTGAGGTGGAGCGCCACACCTACCACCAGCTCTTTATTTTACCGCACAGATCCTTGGGCTAATCATGGCTGAGTGGGCGCTAGACCAAGGAGATTGATTTTGCGTCTGAGGTAGAGCGAAACACCTACCACCAGCTCCTTACTTTACCGCACAGATTCCTGCGTTACTCATAATTTGAGTTGGCGAGGGCCGGTCTCGAAATAGGTAAAAACGTGTTTTTTTTTTCTAGCCGAACCCTCTACCGACTAATTTTATATAAAAACTAAGCGGCTCAAATGAAATTGTCTGTTTGTTCAAATACTTTTGAGCAGCACTTATATGACTGTGTTTTACTGTGTGAATCTTGGAAGAAAAATGAAATAGACCACATGGCAAAAAAATGCATGTAGTACTTAAAAGTAATTGAATTTTCTTCTTTCTCTGTAATGCATTGTCTCCTCCCGCTTCCCTCCCGCTCCCCGAAATATCGGATTAACGGGGACAGTCCTGATTAGGCGGAGATAATCTAGAATGCGGATAAAGGGGAACAATTTCCTACATTTAAAAAAAAGACAGGGGAACGCATTTAGAAATGTGTATTTGGGTGTAGGGTGGGGTAAGAGAGGATGGTTCACAAACCAAATTATTTACTGCGTTTGTTCCCAATAGAGGAAAGACGATTTAGCAAAATGTTTCTCGAAGGAAACAAAAAATTGTACCAAAGTAATAGCGATTATCTTAAAGAGAAGCGGAAAAATGGATAGAAGAAGAAGAAGAAGAAGAAGAAGAAGAAGAAGAA
>CM042151.1:67026166-67093666 GCA_023376005.1 Doryteuthis pealeii | reverse complement strand
TAGTGGTCTTGTGGTGCTACCTATGTAAAATTGGTTACATAGGTTACATTTTGTGCGGTATGCCACATTCTCTTCGTGACACATACCTGTGTTGCGGATGGGGCAGTTTGTTAGTGTACAATTAGTGGTTTCCTTATGGCGGCTTTTGGAGAGTTTTCTCCTGAGTGATGGTCCGTTGTTATGAAACTCTCTTATATATATATATATATATATATATATATATATATATATATATATATATATATATATATATATAAGGTGTGTCATAAAAGTATCGAGATTGAAGATGCATTTACCCACATAAAAATGAACCATGAATGGGACGTTATTTTTTAGAATACAAGGTGGGTTATAAAACTGCCGAGTTTGAGGCTGCATTTACCAAGATAGAAATGAACAATGAATGGAACGGTAATTTTTTCACAATACTAGGTTTGTCAAAAAGTACAAAAGATCTCGATACTTTTTTGGCATACCTTATACATATTATATATATATATATATAATATATATATATATATATATATATATATATATATATGAAATTTTACATTTTTGAAAAAACAAATGATGTTATATAATTACTAATTTCAAAAATGTTAAATTTCATACTGTCGGATTAATTTCCATCTATTTTTCATATATATATATATATATATATATATATATATATATATATATATATATATATATATATATATACTTTTAATTAGACAGAAAAACTTAACAAACCGTCATTTAGGTATTATATATTTATTTTGACCAGAACTCAATAAATGAGCTTAGCTTCATCAGATAGCCTACTACATAATGACCAAGAAAACAAACTAGAATAGAGAAAATATTTTTTCCTTTTCTTTCAATTCTTTTACAAGACCAGTAATATCTCTCCTCTTCAAACATACCCACATAAAATCTTAGATATGATGACGATAATAACAATAACAGAAAAGCAATCAAATATATTTTAAAAATTATACATTAAAAATTATACATAAAAAAACATTGTCTCACAGGAAATTAAGATTTTGATACAATATAACCATAACTTCCTGAACTCTTGATGGAATAAGTAAACATATATCAATAGATAGGAATATTCTCAATTTAATGTCAGATTTTAAAAAATCATTTTCTATTTAATTTAAATATAAATATTTATACTGAAGGCCTGTCACAATCATTTTTAGACTATTGTTGAATTTATCACTAGTATTAATTAAAAAATAATATTATTAATATTAAAAAAATAATTATCGTTGTATAGCCATCATATATATATATATATATATATATATATATATATATATTATATATATATATGGAGAGAAAGAGAGAGAGAGAAAGAGAGAGAGAGCGAGAGAACTTTTTATGAAAGAGGTAAATATCAAGAATGATAATCTTATATATATATATATATATATATATATATATATATATATTATGATAATGGTACACGGTAATAACCTACTCGAGTTTCATCATAAGGATCTTCAGGGTTGAATCCACTGGATTAATCAAGATATTGATTAATTGCAGTTGATTGCACGTGTGTTGATTGCACGTGTGTTGGTTGCACGTGTGTATTTTTTATCGCAAAAAATACACACGTGCAATACACAAACTGCAATTAATCAATATCTTGATTAATCCAGTGGATTCAACCCTGAAGATCCTTATGGTGATACTCGTATAGGTTATCACCGTGTACCATCATCATAATAAATGTGCTCTACCAACGTATTGAGCACTTTATATTTGTTATATCCCTGCCTTATCATTGTGAATCTTATCATTGTGAATCAACTATCCATTGTGGCCTGTTTCACCGGTAAGTCATATATATATATATATATATATATATATATATATATATATATAGAGAGAGAGAGAGAGAGAGAGAGAGAGAGAGAGAATAAGAAAACAAACTAGAATAGAGAAAATATTTTTTCATTTTCTTTCTCTTCCATTACAAGACCAGTAATATCTCTCCTCTTCAAACACAACCACATAAAACCTTAGATATGATTACGATAATAACAATAACAGAAAAGCAATCAAATATTTTTTTTAAATTAAACATTATAAAAACATTGTTACACAGGAAATGAACATTTAGATACAATGTAAACATAAATATATATATATATATATATATATATATATATATATATATATTATTACTAGCAAATATATGCAACCTCCGGGTGCAAGTATTTAAGTTTTGATGTAATAAAATATTATATTAAATTAGAAAGGCTAATGAATCTAAATAAGAATGCAGATAAATAGATTTGAAACAGAGACGGGTATAATCGAAAAATAGAACAACTGAAACTTACTCTTCCATCAATCCCGTCTTTCATTGCTAAATTTTCCTAATTTAACTATTTAGTTGAATTTAACTATTTAGTTGAATTAGGAAGTAAAGAATAAAATTACAGTCTTCTTGCTAATGGATTTCTTTTTAGATTTATTGAAGATATATTTGCTCATAATCATTGAGATAAAACCAAACAATTAGAAATCAATGATACCAAGCACATATTTATTAATATCATATTTTTAATATCAATATCCAAATTAGCCTTCCATTCACACTGTAAACAACTATTTTATTGCATATTTAAATGCAATTTCATGTTATTAATATGTAGTTAATGGTCAACAATATTAATAATGTAAAACAATTTTATTAATAATTGAGGTTTAGATAAAAATAAAATCATGGAGAATGTGATGTAAATAACAAAGTGAATTGTGACTTGAGTAGTAATATAGTTTCGGTTACTGACAGAAAAACACACAATCTCCATGAATTATAATAATATAATATATATGCAATGTAACCATAAGCTTATATATATATATGAGGTGTGAAGGATTTGAATAAATCCGACAAAATGGGGTTGAGAATAGAAGAAAATGTGGATATAAAAACATAACACAAGCAGTTAGATTCAATTGGTATTTCTCGTCATTATTGGCTGAAGCTTTCAATGAGGCAAAATATCAATTGAATTTAATTGTTTGTATTGTGTTGTTATATCCACATTTTCCTCTGTTCTCAACCACACACACACACACACACACACACACATATATATAAAAATATATATATATAAATATATATATAAAAATACACAAATATATAATATATATATATATATATATATATATATATATATATATATATATATATATATATATGTCTTTTTATGTTGAAGTTCGGCGTTATTATGAAGCATTTAAAAATAAATGAAGGAACTCGATGTTATGGAGTACTGGATTCACTTATTTTTTATTATTTGTTATCATAAATTTTCGGAATCGTTAGATTCCCTTCTTCAGATGAATTTCACTCCTGTTGAACGGATCCTTTGTCTTTGTTGTTCATATATATATATATATATATATATATATATATATATATATAGAGAGAGAGAGAAGAGAGAGAGAGAGAGAGAGAGAGAGAGAGAGAGTGAGAGAGAGAGAGAGAGTGAGAGAGAGAGAGAGAGAGATAAATAAATGAATAACTAAAAGGTTTAGCTTTTTTTTTTATTTATTGAAATAATGATTGTTTCAATATATAAATAGATAAATAAATAAATAAATAAAAAAGCTAACCCTTTTATGTATTCATTTATTTATCTATTAACGCTTTGTCACAGATATTGAGCACTCTTCTAATAACACTGTACGTTGGATTACTACCACTTTTTCAAGTATAATAGTGCCAACCATACACATTGATATATATATATATATATATATAATATATATATAATATATATATATATATATATATATATATATAAGAATATTTCTTATATATATATATATATATATATATATATATATATGAATATTTCTCTTATATAATCTGACTTTTAATTGGCACCGGTGATTATACTTGAATAGAACCGGACGAAAGGGCCCTTGTATTTAATACCCCCCATATTTTATTCTTGTAATAAAATATCGTTTTATTTCTCCATCCCTCATTTTCGTATGATCTCTCAACATACATATGATTCCACTACTCGTAATACTCTATAAATTCTCTTGTACCAAAATATATTCATATATATATATATATATATATATATATATATATATATATATATATATATATATTTGGAGGATAGGTGCTTGATTGAAGTCATACCTAATTTTGAAAATTAATTAGTTAATAATTAATGAATTTAGGCGGGCATACATGTTCAAATGTAAGGCTAAAAGAATCGAGAAAATGTCAATTCCTGAATGTACATTTTCTCGATTCGTTTAGCCTTACATATGAACATATATGCCCACCTAAATTCATTAATTATTAACTAATTAATTTTCAAAATTAGGTATGACTTCAATCAAGTGCATATCCTCCAAAAATTGTCGACTTAAAGCCATATAAAAAATAAACACATCTGTTTGTTTACTTAACTTCATATATATATATATATATATATATATATATATATATATATATATATATACTAGCAAATATATGCACCCTCCGGGTGTAAGTATTTTAGTTAAATTTTATAATGAAATGTCATATTAAATTAGAAAGGCTAATGAAACTGAATAAGAATGTAGATAAAAAGATTTTGAACAGAGGGGGTATGATTGAAAAATAGAACAACTTTGAAACTAACTCTTCCATCATTTTCCGTTACTCCCGTCTTTCATTGGTAAATTTTCCTAATTAAAATGTTTAGCTAAAATAGGAAGTAATGAATAATATTACAGTTATTTCTTCTTGTTAAGGGATTTCTTTTAAGATTTATTGAAGAGATTTTTGCTCATATTCAATAAGATAAAACCAAACAATTAGAAATCAATAATTCTAAGCATATATTTATCAAAATCAATATGCAAATTAGCCTTCCCATTCACACTGTAAACCTCTATTTTGTTGAATATATAAATACACTTGCATGTTATTAGTATGTAGATATGGTCAACAGTGTAAGTAATGTAAAACAATTTTATTAATAATTGAGGTTTAAATAAAAATAAAATCATGGAGAATATGATGTAAATAACGAAAGGAATTGTGACTTGTATAGTAATATAGTTTCGGTTACAGACATACACACCCACAATCTCCATTATAATAAGATATATATAATGTTATGTTATATTGTAATTTCTATGTAAGCATTTGAAATCAAAGTATCATACGAATTAGGCAATCCCAACCAACTACTTTCTATCGATGTTCGTGTCCTTCGCTCTTCGTAATAGTAGATATATTGGTCTACCCACTTGAGAAATTGCTTAAGAACCCCTGTCCATGTTTTTCATTCACCCCGTACTCTTAATTAGCCCCCATCCGACTTATGTGCCCCCGGGTCGATAACGTTTTCCGAAGCTGCAGCGAACAGAATTACAGATTTTCTGCTGAACTGTCCCCCTGAGAGTAAATGGGATTTTCAAGGGATCGCTGTTTCGAAGTAATTGCCTAGAAACGCTGCGGGTACCCCGTGCTTGAATTCGTCTCATCCGGATACGGCACATATTAACCAGGTTGTGTCGTTCCCGCGTTGGAGTTGTTCTATTAATACCACACATAAATATTACTTACAGGCTGGACTTCATTTAGATCTTTAACATCCGGGTTAATACTTCTACGGCCGCCATTTTTCTTTTCTTTCTTTTTTTTTTTTTGTTTTCCTCTTTACCGCGTTTATTCTTTCTTTGTTTTTGAAAACACATCTTTTAACGTTTTAAAGACCAGTAACTTTTTTCTTTGTTTATTTGTTTCTTTCTTTCTTTCTTTCTTTGTCTCTGTTCTTTGTATTTTTTGTTTATTTTTGTCTTTTTTTGTTCTTTTTCTTTGGGGGGCGTAAACTGATCACATGACCTATTTTGGTGGTACCTAGTTTTTAGAATCTAAGAATATGACATTTTAAACTGACAAAAAAAATTTTAGACAAAAATTGGGTATGCCTAATGTAAGCTGTTAGTCTTTCACTGGAGTTTGAGTGACAACAAGTCTCCACAGGTCTTCAGGATTCTTCTAAGTATTCCAGCTGATTTTGTCTGGATGGTCTCAATTCTTCCTCTGATTTCCAGTTCCTCCAATCTTTTTTTTTTCAAGAATTTTGGAACCGTTCCAAGTGCACCAACTACAATTGGTATCATTTTGACCCTCATATTCCACAGCTTTTTCAATTCTCTAGCAAGATCCAGGTATTTGTCATTTTGTCTATCTTTTCGTTTCCCTTCATCTTTACCTTGTGTTCTGCTGGAACTGCAAAGTCTACCAGTTGACAAGTTGTCTTTTTTATTTGTTAATCAATGTTAGCTTTTTTCTTCTTGTAATTAATCCTCATATAATTATTCATATTTAACGTTTATGTTGAGATTTTTGGGGTTATAAGGCGTGTGTCAAATGTCCACTTCTACTTATAGACTCACCGACAACCATGTGACCAAGCTCTTGGCCAATCACTGGCAGTACTCTGCTGCTGATATTGTTATTTATATCGGCTGTTCTGATCTTAGCTACTCACAACTACCTTGAACCTTCGTGGACGACGGAACATAGGATTATATCACTGGACCTTTGATACTACGTAGGATCCCATAACTCAGGACTTATTCACTTACCAAAGGATTCCATAACTCAGAACTTACTTACTTTAAGTCATTTTCAACTGGCCAAGGATGGCGGTCAGAAACTTAACAGTTTAAAACTTTTTTCTTTGTTTATTTCTCTTTTTCATTTGTTTTTGACTTTTTTCTTTTCTTTTTTGAGAGGAGAAGGGGTGTTTTGACCTTGCAACTAATTCTCATATTTTCCAGAGCAATTAGAAGATTATTCGCTGATGCCCATCTCCTTTCAATGTAACGTGACAGGTAGTATTGGGTTTCATGATACCAGTTTCAAGGAACAATACTTGACCTGATTTATAAAGCTGCTCTTGAGTTCATTTGTTTCCTTCTCCTAGATTGGTTGCTTTACAGAACACACATACACACACACAAACTCACAAAACACACACACACACAAATATATATATATATATATATATATATATATATATATATATATATATATGGATAATTCCATGTCAAATCATCCAGAAAAAAATAAAATTGTCACACACCCCCCCCTTAAAATTTTCTGAAATGTTTTCCAGGTGTGGACTATGTTAACATTAACGAAGCTACAGTTCACATAGCGCTAATACTCTTGAAAAAGGTATGAATCCAACTACTCTCCCTCCAGCTATGGGTAAATAGTAGGGCAGACTGGGCTCTTTAACCTTGGTTAGGCAATCAGTCTAGGAGAAGGAAAACTCCTATTAAATCCGCTTGTGGTGATCACTACTAGAATAGGCTCAGTCCTAATTAGTGATCTATTTCGCTAATTTGTTAATCTGTCTGTTTATTCCTTCTACCCAGGTGACGACAGGTATCCCCTTCTAGTTTTCTTCTAAACCAAAAAAATATCAGGATTTTATTATTTCTAGTCGAACATCATACAATCAAAATTGATACAGTTCGCTATATCAATCAAAGAAAGATAGTTTTCAGTAAGATGACAGCAAACTTTCACATCCCCTTATAAGGTAAACTGGGTGTTTGGGAGGTGTGGGGTCTCTTTCACGCGAGCGCGCGCGTGTGTATCTTTAAAACAAAATGACAAGTGCTATATACAAGACTAGAAGTGTCGCGACAAAAAATGAAAGAAAAAATACGAAGCAAACAAATTCTGTGTTATCCTTTGGTTTTATCTAATAAACAAAAACGTTGTTCGGTGAAGTTCATTGTGTCATAACATCTTAATCTGACGAAAATAACAACTGTTTGTTTTATCCTTCACGACTTTTCAATGGCCAGACTTTTGCCAGTAATAACGCCACACAAAACCAACATGAAAAAGAAAAAAAACTTTTCATATATATATATTTAAAAAAAAAAAAAAAAAAAGAGAGAAATAAGAAATTACAGTTATTCGCCCATTCATAAAGGAGGAGAAGAAGAAAGAGAGGAAAAAAAGGAGAGGAAAAGGAAATAAGAAGAGAAATTATAACCACACAAATAAAAAAACATAAGCACGTCATTTCTGAAAATAAACTCTGATGATAAAGCTTTGCTTTGAAATCGATTAGACATATAAAACATCTTTTTGTATTTATTTTTCACGCATTGTATTGCCTTCGAATTTTATTATTTCATAACATACTTAACAATGCTTCAAGCAAATTACCAATTACTTTTTATATATATATATATATATATATATATATATATATATATATATATATAGATAGATAGATATAGATATAGATAAAAGGATATGAAAACACACAATATGCTGTTAAAGTGAAAACATTTTATATCATATTCATAACTAATATTGAATAATATTTCGATTCATAAAAATCATCTTGAGCTTTTTTTACTCCGGACTCATCGAGAGAGGAACTGAATATATATATATGTGTGTGTATGTGTGTGTGTGTGTGTAATATATATGTACATATATACATCCTACCTGTCTCATAGTCGGGTTATCGGCGACTAAACCGGTTACCCCACCAAGCCTATCTGGTGAGGAGGATGGTAGACATCCAGCAGGACGAAAAACAAAACCTGTCAAAGGGTGGATGAAGCCTTTCGCTCAACGGCCATCTTGCAAATAACATACGCGGGGACGTAGAAATTGGTATCCAGGCGCGTAGCAAAACCACCGGGAGAGATGCATTCCTCAGCCTTGTCAAGGCAAGTGTCTAGGAGAAGGAAACTCCAAAATTTAACCTGCGGCGGCTGCTGCAGCCAATGATGTTGACTTGTTCTTCTTTTTGGCTCAAATGTGGCAGTCACTCAGAGAGTGGGATTGCTTCTGTGCAAAGCCTTTCCTCACTTAAAAAAGCTTCAGGCACAGGCATTGCTTGATATGCAATACATGTCTTGCCCTTTATATGTTTTTGAAGCTCACCATTATATTGTTTGAACTGTTGAGCTTCTTTTTTTATTGTTATTATTATTATTGTTACTATATCAAGCAATGGCAATACTTGAACGCGAGTTTGCTGCCATCATATATATACATATATTATGTACATACATATATATCTGTTTATATATGTGCATACATATTTGTGAGGACACAACCACCCAAACACACACACACACACATATATATATATATATATATATATATATATATATCTTTGAAAGGAAGGAAAAACTCAACACCGTAATTCCATAATAAGTTTATTTCGATCAAAATTGGGGCCTATATAAATCCAAGTTGATTTAATATAGCTCCCCAAAATTCAGTCTCATCAGATGGAAGATCAACCTGATCTAATTGCCTCTGCAGCCGGAAAAAATATATATGTGTGTGGGTGGGGGTGTATACGTTGTTGTTGTTGTGGTGGTGGTGGTAGTGACTACGTATGCTTCTTCGTTGGTGTATCTGATGAGTCTAATTTTCTGTGTATATATTATATTTGGGTGACCTGAGCGTTGAGCATCATTTGTGTCTGTACGACCATGTTTAAAGTCAGCATACCACCTCTTAACCATTGTTTCCGACGGAGAAGAGTCCAAATAACACTTATCAAGCCATTGCATATATATATATATATATATATATATATATATATATATATATATATATATGCATTAATTTTAGGATAGTGTAGACATAAAGTCAAGCGCGCTTGTTAACTGTCAGTTTTTTGTCTATTCGATCATCAGAACAATATATATATATATTGCAATATAGGTACAAGTGATAACCTACTCGAGTTTCACCATAAGGATCTTCAGGGTTAAATCCACTGAATTAATCAAGATATTGATTAATTGCAGTCGATTAAACGTGTGTGTCTTTCGCGATAAACGGTTCGTTATTAATAACGTTATCAATAACGAACCGTTTATCGCGAAAGACGCACACGTGTAATCGACTGCAATATAATCAATATCTTGATCAAGATTTAACCCTGAAGATACTTATGGTGAAACTCGAATAGGTTATCACTTGTACCTATATGCAATAAATGTGCTCTACTAACGTATTGAGCACTTTTTATTTGTTATATCGCTGTCTTAACTTTCTGAATTTTGCATCAACTAACCATTGTGACCATATTCACCGGTAAGTCACCTTTTCCATTATATATATATATAATATATTATATATATATATATATATATAGAGAGAGAGAGAGAGAGAGAGAGAGAGAAGGGGGAATCTTATGACCTTAGTGTCTTTTTACTCTGTTTACTGCCAAAACTTCTGACACCTAACTTTATAAATCGGCTGATGGTAAGAGCATTATTTCTTTTCTTTTCTTTTTTCTTTTTTTTTTTTTTGTCTCCAAGACTAGACTGACCGCTTGCACAATGAATATACTATCTTCGACTTGAAAGTCAGAATTTAAAAAAAAAAGAAAGTTCTCCCATCGTTTTGTTAACAATGTTATTCAAGTAAATAACCTTTATCTTTTGCAATCTGCTTAATTAGCTCGTGTAACACTAATTGAAAATGCCCCTCCCTCCCCCCGGCTAGTTTTAAACAGCTTCATAAGGTTAAAAGATGGCTGGGGAAAAAAAAAGAGACAGAAATCGAAGTAAAACACTTACGAATTACATCAACCTTATGGTCATCTTAGTGCTGTATTCAACAGATGAATAGCAAGGCCATCAGGTCCTGTCCGGGAAAATGCTAACGAATTTGACTATAACATTTTTCGATAGGGACGCGTGGTGTATTAGATAGATTCGTTGGAAATGGACTCGTCGATCCGAGTTCAAATTCTGCTACGAGGCTTTTTACATTTCATATAGTGCTAATACCCTTGGGAAAGGTATGAATCCATTTCTCCCTCAAGCTATGGGTAAATGGCAGGGTAGACTGAGCTCTTTAACCATGGCTAGGTATTCGCCTGCAGCTTTTCAAGCATCGAAAATCGCGTCAACTATTCTTTTCATGAACTCTTGGGGAATGTCAGAAATAAATTCCTGTATTCGAAAAAAGAAAAACAACACAGATTTGATTACCTTAATACATACATTAAATAATTGAGAAAAACGTAACTTCATATTAAAAATTATAAATAGTTTAAAATAGGGAGTTACTTTTTAATCATTCTGTAGATTTCTTATTTCTTCTTAACTAATTGTTACGATTCATCATGGAATTTCCAATTTCCATTTTTTGAACATCTTTAGAAAGTTAAAGAATCTAATTTGAATTATGAGTTTTGATTATTTTTTCAAAGACTTTTGGTTTCCGTTTCGCCAATTTCAAACTGTTTTCTAATTACAAAATTCACCATGAAATATCCTAATTTCCTTTTTCCTTTTTTACTTGATTTATTTATTTATCTAAATAACTAAGTCTATTTCTTCATTTATGGAAATAATTTAATTATTACTAATTCTTTGATAACTTTGGTTCGAAACTAATTGCAATTTATGTAATTACTAGCGAGATACTAAGACGGGTAAAAGGTTTTGAATTGTAAGAAAGTAAAGTCGTCGGGGTGGCTTAAAGTCAGTATCCACCAGACAGCGAGGGATTCTATCCCCTTTTCACTAGCGCTAGACCAAGGAGATAGTTTTGGCGTCTGAGGTGGAGCACCACACCTACCATAAGCCCCTCACTTAAGTAAAACCGTCGGGGTGGCCTAAAGTCGGTATCAGCCAGACAGCGAGGGAGTCTATCCCCTTTTCACTAGCGCTAGACCAAGGAGATTGTTTTGGCGTCTGAGGTGGAGCGCCAAACCTACCATCAACTCCTCACTTAAATAACGTCATCGGGGTGGCCTAAAGTCGGTATCAGTCAGACAGAGAAGGTGTCTATTCCCTTTTCACTAGTGCTAGACCAAGGACATTTTTTAGGCGTCTGAGGTGGAGCGCCGCACCTACCATCAGCTCCTCATTTTACCGCACAGATCCGACATTTATCGTCTTGGTTCTCTGGTACCGTAACCCGTTTTGGTCATGAGGGGACCCGACCCATGTAGCACGAATTGCCTGGAGAGGGAACTCATTCCTTTTCCAGGCAATTCTACAATTGGTTTGAATTCAGTTTTCCGCCCTGTCGGCTGCGACTGTAGAATACACCGACTGCACCTCTGTAAAGGAGTAAGAGTCCCCTCCAATGGGACCACCTGTTGGCCGTAAATAGTGACCCGTAATGCTTAAGGATGGAATCCTGGTGTCTAGTCCATAACTTGCAATAATCAACTTCGGCGCTCACTTAGGCTAGACGGGCGGTCGGAAAGGACCTCTCCGATCAATCGGCTGGTCACGTCAAGCCCTAACATCTACATGATTGTCCCGACCCTATTACCTTTATGGCCAACCGCCAATCCTTTTTATAATATATGTGTTAGAAGGTGGCAGGTGAGGGTCTTAATGTCCCGAGTATGATGTTAAACTCTATCTGATGGTGAAGTTTCAATCGCAGAGCTGTGGGGAATGTGGAGTAACCCTCCATCACCATTACTGCCAGGTACACTATGACCCAGAATGGTAGTATCTCTTAGGATCCCATCTACGTGTTAAATAGAAGAAAATGAGCAAACAAAAACGTGTTTTAAAAAGATTGAATTTAAAATAATGATTTTCAATACCCATCAAGAATGAAAAGAACAAAACGTCCTCGGAAAAAATAAGCCAGCAAGGTTTGACATGCCGTAAAATCCACAAAAAGAAAGAAAAGAAAGTAGAAATTAAATGAGCAGTTTTTCTTCTGTCTATACACCATGATATCAATTTATCATTTATTTTTTCACACCTGCCGTAGCTGGGGGTTTACTGGAGACTGAGTGACAGTGAGTCTCCTCAGGTCTCCAGGACTATTCTGAGTATTCTAGCCGATCCCAACAGTGCTGTAATTTGGATGGTCTCGAGCCTTCCTCTGATTTCCAGTTCAAATTCTTTTCCAGGCTTTGGGGATTGTTCGAAGGGCACCAATTACGATTGATACGACCTTCTCCTTCATGTTCCACAGTTTCTTTAGTTCTCTGGCAAGGTCTAAGTATTTGTCTATCTTTTCGCTTTCTTTCATTTTCACTCGGTGGTCGGCCGGGACAGCAAAATCCACAAGATGACAGGTTCTCTTTTTCTTGTCAATCAATATTAGGTCCGGTCTCCTGGCTGGAATTAGGTGATCTGTTTATACATCGAAATCCCAGAGAATTTTGTGAGTCTCGTTCTCGAGGACAGGTTTAGGTTTGTATATATCCCATTTGGTTATATGGTGAAAATGTAATTTCTTGCACAATTCACAGTGGATTACCTTTCCCACAGAGTTGTTCCTAGTCTTGTACTCTCTTTGTGCACTTGCTATTCTACTGTGTCTTATCTATTTTTGCCTTTTTTTATTTTATTTATCTATTTTATTTATTATTTTTATTTAATAATATTTCTGTTTATTATTATTCTAAATTTTATATCATTGTTATTTTTATTTATTATTATCTATTTATTATTATTATTATCTTATTCTTATCTTTATTTTATTTGTTTATTTGTTTATTTTCATTTATTAATATTTCTATTTATTATTATTCTAAATTTTATTATTGATATTTTTATTTATTATTATTTTATTTAATATTATGGTTGTAATTTCTATTATTATTCTAAATTTTTTTATTTATTGTCATTTTTATTCATTTTTTTAATTATTTTTATTATTGTTTTTATTTTTATTGTCTTATTATTTAATATTTTTTATCTTTATTTTATTATTATTTTTATTCATTTATTTTCTAAAAGTTTTTGTTCTTATAGCTGAAAAAACAAGACAACCATGGTTATCGAACAAGGATGACAGACTATTGATAATGAGTTTGATCCTCACTGAGTGACCCATACTCCAGATTTTGTTTTAACAGCATGTCGACACGTCTTGTATTATTTGTCTGAATGTTTTAGATTAGGCTTGATGTGTATAATTTTGATTTTTCGGTTTGTTGTTCTCATCTTTATTTCGGCCGCTGTATCCTCCGGCCTTCCTCGGGTGTTTCCAATGTATCCGAGCATAGCAATGACCCAACCTGGGAAATCATCTTAAATAGTTTGGATGTTGATCTCACAGGGCATCGAAGATCTTATTCAAATAATGACGTCATTGTTTTAGCACACCTATCATTTTACATGACTCACGAGGATACAGCGGCCGAGAGGTCGTAATTTTACATACCACAATAAAGATTTGGACAACAGTCTGAAAAATCAAAATTATACGTCTTGGGTTATTTTATGACTGCTAACAGGAGTATGTATATATTTGTTGTGAACAGCGTGCAGGGAAAAAATGAGGGGAAAATCTGTGAATAGTTATAAAGAGAAAGACACACATAAAACATAAAGAGTGAAACAAATAGATAGATATAAACAAACTTACATAGATAGATAGATAGATAGATAGATAGATAGATAGATAGGAACACATTGGGATAGATAGATAGATAGATAGATATGAACACAATGAGATAGATAGATAGAACACACTGGGATAGATAGATAGATAGATAGATAGATAGATAGATAGATAGATAGAACAGACTGCGATAGATAGATAAGAACAGACTGAGATAGATAGATAGATAGATAGATAGATAGATAGATAGGAACACACTGGGATAGATAGATATGAAGAGACTGGGATATATAGATATGTAAATATGAACAGACTGGGATATATAGATATATAGATATGAACAGACTGGGATAGATAGATAGATAGATAGATAGATAGATAGATATGAACAGACTAGGATAGATAGATATGTAGATATGAACAGACTGGGATATATATATATATATATATATATATATATGTATATATATATATATATATATATATATATATATATATATATATATATAGATAGATAGATAGATAGATAGATAGATAGATGGGATAGATAGAGATAGATAGGATATAGATAGATAGATAGATAGATAGATAGGATAGATAGATATGAGATATGAACAGACTGGGATATATATATATATATATATATATATATAGTAGATAGATAGATAGATAGATAGATAGATAGATAGATGGGATAGATAGATAGATAGATAGATAGATTTACGTAGTGACAAGAAATGTTTTTTTCTCGAAGCCAGAGAACAAAGTAAAAAAAAAACAAATAATGTGATGTTTGTCAGGCCGGAAAAAGGCAATAAGAATTTACCCTGATAAATCCGCTGCAATTCAGTGGGAGCAGGGGGGGGGGGTCGAAAAACTGACACCTTTTCTCGACTTGTTCCGCTCTGTTAACTTGTCTATCATCTGGTCTGTTAATTTTTCGCCACCTGTTCTGGTCTATTAACTTGTCGATAGGGAAGTGAAAGGTACATTTCGCCTCCTTAATCATTAAATACTTGATCACGTGACTTTTCTCGCGCGAAACAACTGACTATAAATGTTAATAATTTGGTTTGGTTTGGTTTGTTTTGTTTTACGGCATATCAACCTCAGTGGGTCATTTAATGCCGATAAAGTTTTGAAATAAATCAATTCTTAATGGATAATACAATTTTTTTTATAAATTCATGTTTTTCTATTTAACCCATAGATGGGACCCTAACAGGTACTACCACTCCGGGTCAGAGTGGACCAGGGAGCAATGGTGATGAAGGGGTGCTCCACATTCCCCAAACCTCCAAAACTGGAACCTCACCATCAGATAGACTTTAACGTCATTCCCAGGACATGTTGACCCGCAGCCACCGCCTTCTAGCACCCATATGATAAAAAGGGGTGGGGCTTGCCATAAGGGCAATAGGGTTGGGAAAATCATATAGGTGCTAGGGCTTGACGTGACCAGCCGATTGATCGGAGGGGGCCTCTCCGACCGCCCGTCTAGCCCAAGATAGGGCCAAAGTGGAGTATTGCGAGTCATGAACTGCTCATCCACCTGGGTTCTATCCTTAAGCATCACGGGTCGCCACCCACGGCCAACAGATGGCCCCATTGGGGGAGTCTTACCCCTCTGCAGAGGTGCAGTCGGAGCATTCTAACGCCCCAGCCGACAGGGCGGAAATGTTAATAAAGATTGATTATTGCTTTTGGTTAACTATTCTTAACAAGCAGGACCTGTAGATATACTACTATTAATATAATACGTCTGTTAACATTTTTGAAATCTACAACACACGTTCCGTTTCGGCGTTCCTGTATACATTTTTAAATTCCAATAACGACGCGTTCTCATCAACAATTTTCAAATAGACCGACCGACCATAAAACAAAAGAGTCTCGAAGATGTCTTATTTTCTGTGATACTTTTATTTTTACCTCAAACTAACGAAAGCCCTGATGAAGATATATTGAAACAGATCGAAACACTGCAGCGTAGGCGAAATAAACATTACTCGTTTATGAACTTGTGTTTTTCAATTTTGTTTTTAATTATTACTTGATTTAACACTCTTTCGCTCTTTTTTTTTCTTTCTTTCCTTCTTTTCATCTTTTCATGATGTTCGATTGAAACAGATAAGCGTTATCACTCCCGCGGATCACCCCCTCTCTATCTTTTCCCCTTTTCTTTTTCTTACTTTCTTATTATATTTTCTGTGTAGTGTGTTGTTTTTCTTCCCTTTCTTTCTTTAGAATAAAAACGAAATCATCCATCATTGTAAGTAATATGAATTCGGCGAATTTAAACAACTTACATTTTTACATTTCATCTTGGACGATTTGGATTTCTCATCTTTAACCAGATGATAACGGTCGCACAATTAAGGAACATGAGTATTAATATTTATGTATTAATACTAGTGTTCCTTAACCTTCGTCCGTTATCATCTTGCAACACCCTCTGGTTAAAAAAAAATAAGACTGTCCAAATCGTACAAAAGTTGAAAAGTAAATATAACACTGATTATCTGGTGTCGCTTATCGCTGAATTCTTAAGTAAAGAAAGAGAAAAAAAAAAAGAGTGAGAGAGAGAGTTAAATCAAGATTTTTGCATTTTATCTTGGACGATTTGGACAGTCTCATCTTTAACCAGATGTTGCAAGATGATAACGGACGGAAGATTAAGGAACATCAGTATTAATATATAAATATCAATACTCGCGTTCCTTATTTCTACGACCGTTATCGTCTTGCAACACCCTCTAGTTAAAAATGAGACCGTCCAAGATAAAATGCAAAAATGTCAATTTCCTATTTGGCAGAAATAATTTCAAAAAGCCTTTTTTTTAAATCAGATATTGCGTCTTTATTTTCATCAAAAGGTCACTATCTGACCGTATCACTGTGTGTGTGTGTGTGTGTGTGTGTGTGACAACTTTCACCCGGTGTGGGTCAAATTGACTCTGCACATGTGTAGAGTTTCTCGGGTTTTGGTGTCCGTAGGTGGCCCCAGCCACATCCATGTAAAAAGTTTTAATCCAAACTTTTCATTCTCTTCGACTGGTTGCCATACCAAAGTAAAAAAAAAAAAGCTCCAATTACCCTACTATTTACCCATAGCTAGAGGGAGATTAGTTGGATTCAGTCCTCAGAGGTATTAGCGTAAATAGTTAAAAAAATTTACACGTAAGGCTTATCTCAACGTCGTCGCTAGTTTTCAGAAAAAGAATTTGATTTTATGCGTATTTATGAGATGAGGCTTAATCTATTAATAATGGAGATTCGGTCTTAATTGTCTGTAACCGAAACTACGTAAATGCTTACGTCACATTACTCTCCTCTCCTCAAAAAATAATCTGCTGGGTATGACAGTAAATTGCATTTGATAGTGAGGCACCACTCCTGGACTTCTAGGAAGTGTGAATACTCCTTCATTGCCATTACTCCAAGGTGCGCTTGTTATATACCGTCACTGGACCGAAAACGAACACGATTGTGTGTAGATTTAGAGTAGTCGGTAGAGAATGCACATACACATGAGCCTTCGGGAATTCTGACTGCAAGCAATCTCGATCTCGAACTGCTCAACCCAGATTTCTAAGGGCTTTTTATAATTCTTCAACTCAAAAGGGTCACGCCTCTTTGATCGTAATACCTACGCTGTTTTCCTATAGACATGCATCCTCGCCCATGCAGCTTGTTTTTATTGGTTATGGGCTACACCTACGCATTCCTTGTGCCAACACATTGTCAATTTACAGCTGTATTTTAGGGTGTTGATGGTCGGTTTAATACGTTCAAGGCAATATCATGTTTTTGTTTTCAGGCCCATGTTTGACACCCACGCATATCCTGAGTCCACGCACGAATCGTCTTCACCTGGTCACTGGTTGCAAACTTCTCGACCAGGAAATCTCACTTAAAGTGTTCGGGTTGGCGGGTGGCTGGTTGGCTGGTTGGTTGGTTTTACGGCATGTCAACCCTTGTTGGGTTATTTCATGCTGAAGACATTTTATTTTATTCATTCTTCATGAGTACTCAATTTGTTTAAAACTCAATTTTTTAAAAACATTTTAAAATAATTTTTATTTAACCCATACATAGGACCCTATCAGATACTACCACTCCTGGTCAGAGTGGACCTGGAAATAATGGCAATGAAGGTGTACTCCAAACTCCCCAGAGCTCCAGAATTTAAACTTTACCATCAGATAGAGTTTAACGTCATATCCAGGACACCAAGACCCTCAGTCACCGCGTTCCAGCACATATAAGATAAAAAGGGTTAGGAGCTTGCTATAAGGGCAATACGATCGGGAAAATCAAATAGGGATGGCTTGACATGACCAGTTAATTGATTGGAGGGGACCTCTCCGACCGCTCGTTTGTACCAATTTTATTTTCCTAACTTTCCACCAAGCCGGATTAGCACAACGTTTATTCTAACATGTGGAGCTACGCACAAACCAAGGATCATGTGATAGCCAGTGCAAGAAGTGTGTGCAATAAACCCAGCCCTATAACCTTTTAGGCTAGGTGGGGATACTGCTTGGTGGGATGGCCCCATGAGACCATCCAATCAATTTTACCTCACTCACCGATTCCGAAGCCGAAGTCCCTGTATGCATCAGAAAAAAGCTATGGTGGAATGTTGCATGTCATGGACTGCTCAGCGTCCTCTAGCATCACCGGTTGCCACCCAGGGCTAACATGTGGTACCATTGGGTGAAGAGGGGTCTTACTCCTCTACAGAGGTGCAGCCGGTGTATTTTACAGCCCCAGCCGCCCGGGCGATGCATATTGTTAGTTACTGTATTGATGAGAAAGGGTCCGGTTTAGATCCGTCGATAGTGCATTGGCCTGGGAATCGAAAGGTTCCTGGTTTGATACCGGTCCCCGCCAACTCAGCGCATGAGTAGTACAGATTGGGTAATCTGATCTGTGTGGTAAAGTGGGAGCTGACGATAGGTGTGGCGCTCCACCTCCGAAAAAAAGCAATCTCTTTGGTCTAGCCCCGGGCGATGGATTTTGTTAATTGCTGTATTCATGAGAAAGGATCCAGTTTAGATCAGTCGGCAGAGCATTGGCCTAGGAATCGCAAGGTTCCTGGTTCAACACCGGTCCCCGCCTACACAGCGCATGAATAGCACAGATTGGGTAATCTGATCGGTGTGGTAAAGTGTGGCGCTGACGGTAGGTGTGGTGCTCCACCTCTGAGAAAAAGAGCAATCTCTTGGTCTAGCGCTTGCTGTCCGGCTGATACCGACAATAGGCCCACCGCTAATTTTACTTTTTTTACTTTTATTCATGAGAAATATAGAAGACTACTTATGATTTGTGTGTGTGTGTGTGTGTGTGTGTGTGTGTGTGTGTGTGTGTGTTTGGGGAGGGTATTTTTCTTTTCTTTTCTTTTTTTTTTGCGAGCAATCTACGACACTGGAAGCTGAATGTCCACTTACGCTAATGTCGGTCACAAAAAAATAAATAAATAAAAATAAAAACAAAATAAAAAAAAAAAAAAAAAACAAACAGTTTTAGACTGAAAAGAGCGACTGACATCAATTCCATTGAATGTCGCCAAAATCAATCAAAGAGTTCCGAAAACTAAAAATTCTTGGCGCCGCACTGTCACTCAGACGGTAAATCACGAAATGTCTTGCTGGCAAATCTCCATATTTTTATCAGTAAAAGTGACTGGAATAAGCTACTGGCTTTCTTTTTCAACTCCATCGACGAGTACCTCGACGTGGGGGGGGGTAGAAATGAAACAAAACAAAGAACGTAAGAAAAACTTCTGTCTGGGGTCCCAACACTTTTTGATAGCTTACGATACGACGACATGCGATATATTTAAAAGATCGCAAGGGTTTATTCGCATCAGTACGGCTTCCCTGTTTGTTTTTTTGTTTTTTTTTTTTTTTTTTGTTTTTTTTGTCCCTGAGAGAATAGACGGCTTTGGTATTGTTTTAGATCTGTGAAGAATATGAAACAAACACTCTAATCTGTCTGTCTGTCTCTTAAATTTGTTAGAAATACTAAACAAACAATCCTCTCATTTTCTCTCTCTCTCTCTCTCTCTCTCTCTCTCTCTCTCTCTCTCTCTCTCTCTCTCTCTCTCTCTCTCTCTCTCTTACTTACTAAATAAAAGAGGGGGATCAAAGTGTAGTATCTGTTCCAGATTCTATGCTTTGACACTTACCTTTTATACCGGGCCTCGGCTGGGGGTCCAGTGTGCTTCGGCCTCTGGACCGGTAGAGTACAATTATTAGCGTCGATCCCAGGGGACCATCCCCCCAGACAATGCCTGCCCCCTTTGGCGCGGGGCTGGGTTTATTTCCCAGCGCCTGAGGCGCCCCCTTGACGGGGGATTCCAAAGGGATCAACGCAATTTTTGTTCTTTCCCACCCATGAGCTTTGGCTTATGGGTGGGCCCACGTTAAAACGAGGCCTTGTGCCCAGCCCATACAAGTGGGGTATGAGGCAAATACCCCCTCTCTCTCTCTCTCTCTGTCTCTCTCTCTCTCTCTCTCTCTCTCTCTCTCTCTCTTAATCTATATATCTATCAGGAAGCGTGTGGTGTAATGGTTAAAGTCATGGGAAATGGATTCGTCGTCCCGAGTTCAAATCCTGGACGTGGTAATTGCATTTTACTTAGCGCTAATACCCTTGGGAAAGGTATAAATCCTACTCTCCCTCCAGCTATGGGTAAATAGTAAGGCAGACTGGTCTCTTTAACCTTGGTTAGGCAACCGGTCTAGGAGAAGGAAAAACTCTGAATTCAAACCTGTTAAACTCCGCTTAAGAAATTGACCATGTGTCGCTTCCTGCTCGTGTGGAAGGGTTGGTATATATATATATATATATATATATATATATATATATAATATATATATCATGTTTAATTTGTTAGGAGCTTCAATCTCTCTCTCTCTCTCTCTCTCTCTCTCTCTCTCTCTCTCTCTCTCTCTCTCTCTCTCTCTCTTTTATCAAGTGGTTATTTTATTTGGAGTCCTTACATTCGTAAATAGATAGATTTAAACAGACAGAGATATATCATAACAGACTAGCATAAAGTGATATGAATAGACATGAGCATATATAGGATAGATAGATAGATAGATAGATAGATAGATGTAAGTAAGGCCATAGATGGTGCAGATAGAAAATAGTGTAATCAAAGATGAGGTTATTTCTGGAGTGTGGCCAAGTTATCAGTATTTCATCTGACACGGAAGTCGATTAGCGGAAACAAACTTGAGATTTATATTGACAATTATTAACATTTCGTGGCATTAATAAATGAAAGATCTTATCACCATGAAAATATAATCGTGTTCGTCACGATTGATAATCAATATAGCTTTAATTTTTGATGATTGTTTCCACTACTTCGATCGCCTCAAGGGAATCATTTGGGATGAATATCTTACATAAATTAATACTCAGATTTTTATTAATTGAAAATTACTAATTGCTATAAAAATCTTACACATATATAAAATCTTACACAAAATCTTTTCCCGTTTTATTTTTTCCATCCTAATGTCCTGATAAATGTTTGATTAAAAAAAAAACGAAAGATTCAACATCATCTTCACCATCGATAATAAAATCATCTTTTGGAGAAGACTTTGTTTTTTTCTATTTTCTGTATATATATATAGATATAGATATAGATATTAGTGTGTATGGTTGGCACTAGTATACTAGAAAAAGTAGTAGTAATCCAACGTACAGTGTTATCAGAAGAGTGCTCAATATCTGGGATAGAGCGTTGATAAATGAATGAATGGACGAATAAAAGTTTTAGCTTTTGTTCCCAAATAAATGAATAAAAGCTAAACCTTTTATTTGTCCATTTATTCATATATATATATATATATATATATATATATATATATATATATATATAATGGACTCTCAGAGGGTTCATACACACAATGAACTCCCACACAGGGATTTGTTTATAGTGGTGAAGGCTTGTGTTGGACCATCCACACTTTTTAGCACAGTCGATGGGAAAGAATTGGTGCATCAAGGGTTGCCACAAACCCAATATATATATATGTATATATATGTATATATATATCTTATTATAATGGAGATTGTGTATTTTTCTGTCTGTAACCGAAACTCTATTACTACTCAAGTCACAATTCCCTTAGTTATTTACACTACATTCTCTATGATCTTATTTTTATTTAAACCTTAATTATTAATAAAAATTGTTTTACATTATTAATACTGTTGACCATATCTACATACTAATAACATGCACTTGTATTTATACATACATCAAAATAGCGGTTTACAGTGTGAACAGGAAGGCTAATTTGCATATTGATATCTAAAATTTGATTTTAATAAATATGTGCTTAGTATTATTGATTTCTAATTGTTTGGTTTCATTTTAATGAATATGAGCAAAAATCTTAAAAGAAATCCATTAACAAGAAGAAATAACTGTAAATGTATTCTTTACCTCCTATTTTAACTAAATACTTAAATTAGGAAAATTTGACAATGAAAGACGGGAATGATGGAAGAATATGTTTCAGTCGTTTTATCTTTCGATTATACCCCCTCTGTTTCAAATCTTTTTATCTGCATTCTTATTTAGTATCATTGGCTTTTCTAATATATTATTTTATTACATTAAATACTTGCACCCGGAGGGTGCATATATTTGCTAGTATATATAATGCTGAACAAGAGGGATAAGACAAATAGGAACTTTTTTTATGTCATTTATGTGTAAAGTGTTGTCAACTATTTCTCTGAATTTTTGAATAAGGCTTGATGATTAGGTTCAAAGTTCCGTGATGGCTCCCGATTACGACAAGAAGGTGCCCGAGTTCGAAAAGAAGGTTCCCGAGTCCGACAAGAAATACGTGAAGAAGGCTGGAGGGTACATCTGCCGAAACGTTGTACATGTAACAATGAAGATGAGGACAATAGTCCGAATAATACAAATAATACTGTTCTCAACTAGTTTCGACCTTAGGTCATCATCAGGAAAAAATATTTTGAGGACAAAAATTTTTTATTTTTAATTTTTCAAAGTATTTGATAAGCCACAAAAGATGGGACGTAAAATGTATCGAAGAAGTGGCATATCCATTTATTGAATGAAAATCACTTTATGGCTGAATTCTGTTCGATTGCTTTTTAATCTTTGTCTCTGTGGTGAAGGCACATGGCTAATGAGTTTTTTCATTAGGTTTAGAAGTGTTTCGTTTCAAGTTATAGTGAGTGACCAGTGGCTGATATATTTGTTTATATAGGTGTTAGTGACATCTGGGTAATTAAGTTTTCAATTAAGTCCAAATGGATTATAACTTGTTAAAATTCTGTTTATCCATTTGTTTCCTAGCTCTTGCATTATATATATATATATATATATATATATATATATATATATATATATATATATATATATATATACTCCCACATAATGTCGGATTAACCTCCTCACATTTCTCACATATATATATATATATATATATATATATATTTATATATATAATATATATATATATATTTATATATATATTATACCAAAGCTGAGGGAATCAATGTTTGTTTCCCTAAGGCTTTTTTATGCTTAGTATAAGGACTAAAATTAAATACTAAAATATTCCTTACTTGTGGGATTGAATTATGTTTGAAAACTAATTAATTTTCATCGTTTTAATTAACAGAATTGTGCAATTAACTCACAAAGCAACCCAGCTCTCACTTATCTTCTTATCTATCAATTTCCACCCCTCTATATATTTCATTCCTCTCGCTATTAAATTATTTGTATATCTGTGAGAGCATTCAGCGTAAAGCGTGAGAATAAGCCACTCACCTAACCCTAGCCACAACCGCCAAATCAGCAGTCAGCAGAAATCTCTTTTTACCACCATCTTTAGCTAATAACAATTCCCGACTCCTCCGTTTCTCTTTCACTTCTGTGATGGTAAAAATTGTCAATAGTGTTTTTGATTTTTGCTAATTTAACTACCGAAGAAGTATAAAAACATTTTACATTATTTTCAAAACTTTTTTCACTACAGTTTTGTTTGAGAGAGATTATTTTTGATATTACATAAAAAAAAATGATTTTCAGTCATCCCCACAACTTAGCTTCTCAACACCGTAGATATTAATAGTAAAACTTTCCCTTTCTTAGAAATCTTACAAAATGATTTTAATAATTCATTTTTAATTCTCCGATCCTATTTCCTTTTTAAATTAATTCGCTTTGCAAACTCACTTCTTTTCTGATCACAATAGGTGCTCAATAGGTGACCCAACGTGTTAGTTTCTTTCTAGCAAATATATTATATATATATATATATATATATATATATATATACACAGAGAAAGGGAGAGAGAGAGAGAGAGAGGTAAAAGGATATGAAAAACACACTTTGTTGTTGAAATGAATATACTTTTATATCTTTTATCTATTTATTGAATATATGAATATATTTTATATCTTTTATTTATATATTCATTTTTTTAATTTATTTATTTTAACAACAAAGTGTGTTTTTCATACCCTTTTATCAATACATATACTGTCGGATTCATTTCCTTACTCTTAACATATATATATATATATATATATATATATATATATATATATATAGTTAATTCCTTGTTAGTATTGGGGAAATGATAATAAAGTGCTCAATTACTTCTGTAAGAGCTGTATTTATTTATTTGTAGTTTACAATACATTTAAAAGTCCGTTTTACCAATGGTTTCGGAGCATCACCGTTAGGTGATTGGTCATCAGAAAGTGAACGTTTCTGATGACGACCAATCACCTAACGGTGATGCTCCGAAACCATTGGTAAAACGGACTTTTAAATGTATTGTAAACTATAAGTAAATAAATAGATATATATATATAGAGAGAGAGAGACAGAGAGACAGAGAGATGAACAAAAGTTTGAGTTATTTACTTTTTGTTCTCAACTAATTTTTACCTAAGGTCATCGTCAGGAGAAAAGTTTTTGTATAGAAAAGTTTTTATATAGAAAAGTTTTTTTAGAAAGTTTTTAGAATAGTTTTAAAAGAGTTCATATGTTATAAAAGAAGCGACAGAAAATGAGCTGGTAACGCAGCTTATCCAGTCATTGAATGAAAAGAAAATTACGTTTTGTTAGATAGCTCTTTTCTCTCTCTCTCTCTCTCTCTCTCTCTCTCTCTCTCTCTCTCTCTCTCTCTCTCTCTCTCTCTCTTTATATATATATATATATATATATATATATATATATATATAATGGTCTAAGATGCCCTTAGGTCAACCGTAGAAATAATGAATTCATGAGTTTTACTTAGCGATAGTCCCAAGCTGCAACTGTAGGGACTCGTGTAATTGAGATATGTTAAAGAGAAATGTTTCCTCTAAAAGAAATAGTGAAAGTATTGAAACAAAAGAGAAAATAATTACTTGAACGTTCTACCTGTCGACAGGGCTTAGAAAACCCTGACTGTATCACCTGCAGAGAGGTAAGGCCCCTCATAAAATGGTGAGACTCCCCTTTTAGAGCACTGGAGGGTACATTCATTGCTGTTATTTCTGTTACTTATTATTATTATTATTATTATTATTATTATTATTATTATATATACTAGCAACATGAAAACACCCTCCGGGCGTCGTAAAAATTAATTTTTGAAAGACATTGCCTGCTGAGATGGTGGAAGTTAAAAATTCAATGTCAGAGGGTTTGTATCATAAGTAAGCAAAAACCTCATATTTATTAAAGGAGTAAAAAAAAAATAAAAAATAAAACAATTTGAAATGAAAACTGAGTCCCGTCCCTCTCAAATAAAATGTTGCGTGCATGTAATAATAAAACAATTATTTTGAATATTTTCCACATCAATTTTACACAAAATCGTAGGTATTTATTATTTGTAAACTTTTTAGTTAACTTCTTGTTACTGTAAAAAAAAAGGAAGAGAAAAAAAACATTTTTTAAAATTGCTTACTCAAATTTTGGGTGTATATAGCATAAGAATACTGTGACGTAAGCTGTGACGTAGAGCCATGGCGTAGTTTTTGTTACAGTCAGAAATACAGACAATCTCCATTTATATATATATATATATATATATATATATAATGGACTCTCTCGTCGATTTTCGACGCATGAGGGTTCACACACACAATGAACACCCACACAGTGCTTTGTTTATAGTGGTGAAGGCTTGTGTTGGACCATCCACAGTTTTTGGCACAGTCGATAGGAAAGAATTGGTGCATCAAGGGTTAACACAAACCCAATCAACGACCGACCTCAGGAATTTTGAATTCAGAGTTATCCCTAGACTGGTTACCTACCCAAGGCTGAAGGGCCCAGTCTGCCCTACTATTTAACCCATAGCTGGAGGGAGAATATATGGATTCATACCTCTCCCAAGGGTATTAGTGCTATGTGAAATGCTGTTGGTATATATATATATATATATATATATATATATATATATATATATATTATAATTATTATTATCATTATTATAGTGTGTACAGAAATAACCTACTCGAATAAGGATCTTCAGGGTTAAATCCACTGAATTAATCAAGATTATTGATTAAAAGATTATTGATATTGATTAATTACAGCTAACTGCAGGAGTTCATGTTGTAGTTATGACCGTTGAAAACAGTTTCGCAGTTAATGAACGCTGTTGCGTCATTTTGAAAAGTTGAATGACAGAAGCGATGTTAATATGTCGTAATGTATATGCTAACATGGAATTATTTAGAAAACATTTTTTTATTTTTTTAGATATTTTTTTTCTTCCAAAAGATGAAATATAAACATTTTGAAAAATTTTCTTTCAAATTAAAAATTTAAAGAGGATTTTTCAAAATGTTTACATTTGATCTTATATATATATATATATATATATATATATATATATATATATATATATATATGTGTGTGTGTGTGTGTGTGTGTGTGTGTGTGTGTGTGTGTGTGGTGGTGCTTTCAAAAAATATATATTTCGCGTGTTCTTCAAGGGGTCAAGTAAAAAGGTTATAACCCGTCCATAACTGTCGGGTAACTTTCCATAATACCCCGTTATTCTGAATCTAACGGACTCAAATATTCTAACTGCAGGTACGTACATAAATCATAAGCTGCTAGTGAAATTATCTAACACTTTATTAACAAGAAAGAACTTGTCATCTGGTGGATTTTTTATTTTCCGGTGGACCACAGAGTAAAAAAGAAAGGAAATAGAGAGACAAATACTCGAACCTTGTCAGATAACTGAAGAAACCATGAGGGTGAAGGGATACCAATTGTAGGTGAATGACCGTGGAATGACCACAAGAGTTTTGATAAATGATTGGAGGAATTGGGAATCAGAGGAAGACTCGTTATCATTTAGATGACAGTATTATTAAGATCAACAAGAATACTAAGTAGAGTACCGGACCTGAGGTGACTTGCGGTCAGTCAGACTACCGTGAAAGAACAACAGCTAAGGCTGGTATGAAAAACAGACGGATAACTTTATTCCAGTCAGAAGATCAGACCCAGTATTGATTAACAAGGAAAAGTGAACTTGCGAATTGGTAGATTTTACAGTTCCAGCAGATCACAGGGTGAACATGAAAGAAAACGAAATGGGAAATACCTGGACCTCACCAGAGGACTGAAATAAACTGTGGGATATGAGGGTGAAAGTGATAACAATTGTCATTGGTTCACTTTGAACGGTCCCCAAAAGTTTGGAAACAGACTAGAGGAATTGGAAATCAGAGTAAGAATTGAGACTATCCAGACAACAGCATTATTAAGATCAGCAAGAATACTCAGAAGGGTCCTGGAGACCTGAGGAGACTTAGTGTCACTCAGACTCTAGTAAAGAATCACCATTTAAAGCTACTGTGAAAACTCACTAGGAGTAAAATAATAATACACAACAAATCAACAGCTGTTTAGCAGCAAATAACACACACACACACACACACACATATATATTATATATATATATATATATATATATATATATCTGTGTGTGTGAGAGAGAGAGGGAGAGAGAGAGAGAGAGAGAGAGAGGGAGAAATGGAAGTGAATCCGACAATTATGTTGAAAGATGAATGGAAAGAAAGTGTTGTAGGGGAAAATGTATTCATTGAAATGCCGACACGCGTTTTGACCAAGAGTTTGTCCTTGTATACATAGTTACATGTCACCGAATATCTCCATAAACTTTCAAACCGTAAGCGTCTCTTAAGTTTTCAAAAAAGATTCTTTTTTCGAACACAACCACATTTTGTGTATTCACACCGTTTTATTTTCAAATATCAAAATATCCTTCCCTGAAGAAGACAGCTTTTTGGATACTCAAGTTTTATGTTTCTCTAATTATTATTATATTCTATATTTTAATATTTGAAATAATACTACATAGAATACTATTATACAAGGACAAACAATAGGTCGAAACACGTGTCGGCATTTCAATAGATTTTTATCCATACAACATTTTCTTCTCATTTATCTTTCAACACACACACACACACACACACACATATATATATATATATATATATATAGGATTCACAAGTTATCTCATACACACACAAACACATACACACGTCACGGTGTCTGTGGATGACAATATATATATATATATATATATATATATATATATATATATATATAGTCATCCACAGACACCGTGTTTCGACGTATCCCGTCTCTTCAGTGCGGCTAGATATTGTAAGCTACCTACAGCCGGGATAGAAACCCGATCGATTCAGCATCAGTCGGACAGCTTAACCGCTCGGCTATCGTCACCTACAGAATGTATATACATATACATATATGTGTGTGTGTGTGTTCATGAGTGTCTTTATGTGTGTATGAGATAACTTGTGAATCCAGTATATGTAGGTATAATGAAGCACCTTTTTATATAAGTTCATCTGTCGGGTTTGGTTTGTGCAGTGAAGAGTGCGGGTTTTCTATCGATTACCAGTAATACCGTCTACTAATCTAGATTTAGATTTAAAACTTGATGGCTTACTCTATTTCCGTACAATATGGACATGTTAAACAGGACATCTGATTGATATCTTTTGCCAGTGTCCGGTGGTCAACGGGCAAGAAAGGGTTACACAGTTGACAAATGTGTATTATTACGTATAGAAACGTCGTGACAGGTTAATTCGTCTAACCGGGCGAGGAAAAGGTGAGCAGATTATAGGCAGATCACGGAATATTGACGTAGACTGGTTTAATCATGGCAATATATATATATATATATATATATATATATATATATATATATATATATATATATATATATATATATATATATCTTCTATCTATTATAATACTAAAGCTGAGATAAACACCTTTCATTTCCCTAAGATTTTTTTTATTCGCGTTATTGACACAAAATGTATACTAAAATATTCCTTGGTTTCAGGACTACTTAATGTTTGAAAAAAATTCCACTTTAATTGGTTTTAATTATTCGTAATTAGCAATTAAGTCAAAAATTGACCCGTCCCTCACTGTCATTCTGCATATTACTCCCACCCTCTCTATATTTGAGTAAGAATGAGAGTGAAAACGGAGAGTTATTGTGTTAGAGACATTTAACTATCTTAAAAGTAATTTTAAGATAGGGGTGAGCGGGCTGTGGCGTAACCCTTGTGGAGTAGTTGTGGATCGCCCTTCCAGGCCAGCCTCCTCTCCAGTAGACATATAAAGGATATTTTTGCTGCGACGTTGGGGAAGGGGGATGCGGATTCTAACGCGTGACTTATGGGTAGCGAAATCGGTCTTGTTTGGGTAATTTTTTTTTTGTAAAAGAGTTTGTAGTTCGTTACTACTGTGTATTGGAATCTGTGTTGGGCTAAATTTATTTTGAAAAATAGTTTTTTTAACTCATACCTACACTGTAGTCAAATTTTGTGTTTAACTCTATTGTGCGAGCCATGTTTTTCTTTCTTGTTTATTCTTTTCCTTAAAAAACGCTATACTGTGTTTTCTGAAAACCCAACCCATGCTACTTAACTCCCTAACTGTTTTAAGGTGTTTGTCCCGAGAAATTAATGTGATATGAAAGCGATATCCCCCCATGTCTTTACTCGACAAGTAAATGTAAATATTTCTATTTGATTTTGTTTAATGATATATTTTTCTTTTCAAAACTCGGTCATATTTACTTAAAATATTTTTTACAATTGTTTTGAATAAAATAGAAAAAACATTTTAAATGGGGGTGGGTAAAATATTTGCATTTACTTGTTGATAAAAAAAACCTGGGGGTGGGTTACTTTTATCGGCTTCAAACCACTAAAAGATATTAGTCGATAAAAACGCTTTCAAACCGCTAAAAAAAGATTAAATTTGAGAGTGGTAACATATTTATTTGTCGAGAAAACTTCGAAATCAGTTCATTATCCCATTAACGTTTCTTAAAATACGCCATTAAACAACTAGGGAGTCCACACGTCGATTTTTCAGCAGGCACAGCTTAGTGTTTTAGGGCAGGAGGCCAGGGCGCATTTATGCGATATGCACCTTTTTTGTCTAAGTCGAAAAGTAGTAACATGAGAATGAGTTAAAAAAATGCAAAATATTACACATGTAATTTATTTTTCATACATTCTATACTAGGCACTGCAAAATATCCCTATTTTGCAAAACACATCTACCCATCCCTACTCGATTGAATAAAAATTAACAAAAATCTGGGAATTATCCGATTCTAATGAAATTTTCAATGTTGATTTATCAATGAATGGATTTTATAATGCATCAGTTATTTTATTCCGAAACTTTTTTGGGTGATGTAAAATATTGGTGGGGTTATATACGGTGCTATTCGCAGATAGCGTTCCGGTCTCCCGCTTTAAAGAAGTCTAGGCGGTGATAGAACAATCCCACCTACGGATATAGTCCACATCTGATGCGGTGCCTACTGAAAAAAAAATAGCGCTTAAGGTGTTTTTTCTGAAAAGTTAACGCGATATTTTACTCAGTCCAGTCTTTTTCTGACAAGTAAATGTAAATATTTAAACCCTCCTCCTTCTTTAAAATACTTTAACGAGCGGGCGGGGGGTTGGTAGCGTGAACATAGAGTTAATGGCCCCTGGTTAATGACAGTTTCTCGCCTACGCGATCTTCTGACCAAGTCTTTGTCTCACATTGGCGAGAAACTGTCAGTAACCAAGCGCTGTTGACTCCATGTCCACTCAATCTTGACTTAAATATAAATGCTATATCAATGATATTGAGATACTGAGCACTTATTGTTACTTATAAATATAGCACCCATATCATATATATATATATATATATATATATATATATATATATATATATATATATATATAGGAAGTCTTTCCATGTGTTATATAACTAAGTGATTTAAAGGACCAAATTTTTGCGATGGGTCTCAATTACTTATGAAAAGAATCAAAAAATTATTTACATTGCTCTCTTTAATTTATGATTCATTATTTATACATACTGGATTAATATTAGATTTGAAATACATTATAGAAATTCAAGTTTTTTTCTTATTATATATATATATATATATATATATATATATATATATATATGTGTGTGTGTGTGTGTGTGTGTGTGTGTGTGTGTGTGTGTGTGTGTGTAACTTTCAATTATAATTTATTTCGACCAGAAAATCAAAATGAGTCTAGCTTCTTAAAATAGATTTTACAAATACCAAGCCTCTTCAGAAATAAATAATGATAGTATGATGACGGTTTGTTAAGTTTTTCTTTCTTTAAAAGTTAGATATTGCTGTGTATATAATTTAAATTATTGGTTATTATACATTAAGCTCTCTTGGGGATTTATAAAAATCCTTGTATAAATATATTTGATTGCACCTACAAGAGCATACAGTGTGTTTATACGTACAGTAAGGTTTCGATGAACCAAGATAGAATCATACCTTACTTACCAGTGATTTAGATTATCTTACACACACACACACACACACACACACACACACACATATATATATATATATATATATATATATATATATATATATATTGATGGAATGATTTTCAGTGTAAAATTAGAGGGACAATGTTAGTGCTAAAAAGTCTCACAAGGAAATAGAATTCAAATCTACATTTTTTTTTACTCTCCATTTTGCGTCGCAACATTTGTAGAAACCAAACCCTATATAATCCAAGAATATTTACCCTCCCAGAATATTAAATCAAATATTAGAAATAGATTTCTTAACCAATTAAAATATCAGATTAGTTAACCTACTTTTTATTCTATTTTCGAGCATAACTATTTCTTAAGAATAAGCGAGTTTTCATTTAAAAAAATAATTTGAAATAATTAAAAAGGCCCGTTTTCATTGGTTGCTCATCTTTCGGGAATTTCGTTACCTTTCGGCATTTAAAAAT
Organism: Doryteuthis pealeii; assembly: GCA_023376005.1. Taxonomy (NCBI): domain Eukaryota; kingdom Metazoa; phylum Mollusca; class Cephalopoda; order Myopsida; family Loliginidae; genus Doryteuthis; species Doryteuthis pealeii. Next base: position 67,060,871 of record CM042151.1, on the reverse strand, counting down.
TCAAGCAAAGTATTATATATATATATATATATATATATATATATATATATATATATATATATATATATATATATATATATCGTGACGCTAGAACATATACAGAACTATTCATTCATAAATAAATACATCCTCTGAATATTTATTTTTCATATTGTTACACTTATATATATATATATATATATATATATATATATATATATATATATATAAAAACCCTCTACTAACCCCAGAACTAAAAACTGCCGCTAAACAACTACAAAATAACCCCGATATCACCATCCGCATAGGTGACAAAACTAACCTCTACATAATAATGAACAAAACTGACTACAACAATAAAATACAAAACATACTCAATGATAAAACAAAATTTTAAAAACTCACAAAAAATCCGACAGACGACTTAAAAAAACAAATAAACAAAATCATCACTGCTATCAATGCAGAGATAGGATCTCAAAAACTCCCCAAAATAATCGGTGACTACAAACCAGGATACATATATGGCAAAATAAAAACCCACAAACCAGGAAACCCCTCCGACCAATAATCTCACAAATACCCACCCCTACATACCAAATAGCAAAAATACTCAACAACTTAATTCAACCATATATTCCCAACAAATATAGCATTAAATCAACCTACGACTTTATCCAAATACTAAAATCCAACCCCCGAATAACTACATAACCGCTTCCTTAGACGTTGACAATCTATTTACTAATGTTCCTGTATTGGAAACTATAAAAATAATAATCAAAACGTTTACAGCCATACATCACTACCTCCCCCACCTATAAAACCAAAAATCCTTGAAAAACTACTACTCAAATGCACCACACAAATTCCGTTCCACGACCCACTAGGGAAATTATATATATACATATACATATATATATATATGTGTGTGTGTGGTGTGCGTGTGTGTGTGTGTGCACATGTGTGTATGTGTATGTGTAAGACAGACATATAAAGAGAGATAGCGAGAAAGAGAAAAAGAGAGTCAGTTGTGAATCAGCCAGCTTTCTTGATGATGTTTCAAGATTTCTTCCTTTTCTTTCAACGCTCAACAGATCACCCGGGGCGTCAGGGGAAAAAGATTCCTCCTTTCAGATTGAACAACTGCATTTTCCGCACCGCACCACTATCCCCCCCCCCCATTCCAGGAATAAAGAATTTGGTAAACGACATTGGATGGGAATCAGGTATGATACAGCATGGCCTCTCTTGAAATCCACTTCTGATATCCTCTTCCTCACGGTCATGATCATTAGAACTTTTGAAAAGTTCGCTTGAGGACACTTGAGAAACTGAAAAACGGTTATGAAGGGTCATTTCCTCGAATTGGAAGCGCCAAATACCGAAGATAATGTCCCGAAAGTACACGGGAGTGATGAGCCAATTCTGGTGGATAGAACCTGAAACGACATGCGTGGTTATGTATGAAGTAATGTGTAAAATTTACCCAGAGTCTCTTCCGTCTTATCTAAACCGGTCTCTTAACATATGTACCCCGTTGCAAATCCCATGATAGTTTTTCAAACCATATTTTTTTTATTTGAAAAGCTTTTTATTTAAAAAACAAACTTTGTAGAAATATATAAATATATTTTAACGCCTGTTAGTCTTAGCCTTTGTTTAATTTTTTAAATATTCTAAATAGAATTCGAATTATTTCTTATAGAGATACATCCTCAGAGATTTTAAATCATTTAAAAGATTTTGAAAAATCTGCCCATAATTGTAAAATGTAGTTCTCTTTCTGATCATCATTCAACAATCTTGGCACCATTTTTGTACAGACTTTCCTTGTTGAAGTGAATAAGTTAGTATAATGTTGGTTTGAACAACTACTAAGTACAACTGAACTGGTGCCCAAAGCAGTTGGTATTTATGGCACTCAGGAATATTCCATACATGCATTTGGGTGATTCTATTCCTTGAGTCCTGATTGGCTGCTTGGTCTTAGTGATGCCAGATAAATCAAAAAAATAAATTGATAAAATTAACATGCTAACACACTTTCAAATCGAAAGTTTTTCTGATATAATTTATCATAATTGAAGAGTTTTCACCCCAGTGTTAACTAATGGTCTTTCACTGGAGTCTGAGGGGCAAACCTCCTCAAGACTCCAGTGCTCTTCTAAGTTATTTAGCCGAATGCAGCAATGCAGTTGTCTGAATGGTTTCAATTCATCTTCTGATTTCCAGTTCCTTTAGTCTTTTTTCCAAAATTTTTGGGACCGTTCTGAGTGCACCAACTACAATTGATATTACTTTGACCCTCATATTCAACATATTTTTCAATTCTCTGGCAAAGTCCAGATATTTGTCTATCTTTAATATGAACCAAATCTTTATTACTTTAGCTCAAAAACCAAGCCCTGGTAATATCTCATGTGTATATATATTTACTGTGTCGCTAAATTTTTATTTTCGAAGTTTCCTCTGGACATACATATACATATAACTGCCTTTTATATATGTATAGATAGATGTATAGGTAGATATAATCTCCATTACATTTGAATTATTTTAGATTAATTGATCGATTCATTCATTCATTTTATCAGTATGTTAACCAGTCTGGTGTTATTTTATGTCTCAAGGTTAGGGAATTGCATACATTGTGCGTTTATACTTATATTTTTGTAAATAAAAACAGTTATTTTGGAAATTTATTTTTAATCAAACAATGACGTTATATTATGAATAATGATAACATTTTCTAAATTCATGAATTTAAATAGAATTTTTGATACTTATTCATTAACAGATGGCAATAGATTGAACATTAAATCTGAACGTGTCTAATAAATCTAAATTTGTTTGGTTATTTGCAAGGAAGCAACTAATGATAATTATAATCTATTTTAAATACTTTACATAAGCATTAACAAATACATAGACCTTGCTAGATAATTGAAAAGGCTGTGGAATAGGGTAGGTCGATTTTTCACTTTTTAAAAATATCAAATTGTCTATCTATGCGAAAGTTGTGTTTGGTATTCGGAATACTGATATAAAAATTAGCTCTTTCAAATGCACTATTGTTTAAGGAAATAGCATCAAAGATCGTCTACTAAACTGCACTAAAAATCCACGTTTTCGAAAACTTTAACCTTTAGAAAACGAGGGTTTTAGTGATTATTAGTAGACGATCTTTGATGCTATTTCCTCAAACAAGGGTGTAAGTAAAAGATCTAATTTTAAATAAGCATGAAGCTTTTAAACCCATAACATGTATATTTGATTTTTACCTGCTCTGCTATTTTAGCATTGAGCACCTTCATATGCCAATTCTTTTCTCATACATTTTCCATTCATTATATATATATATATATATATATATATATATATAATGAGTGAGTAAGGTAGAGAGAAAGGGAGATGCATACATGCATATAAATACCTTTATATTTCTATATAATGTGTACGTCCACGTGTCTCCTGGCAAAATCACCGAGCGATATATATGGCCCCTTTGTCAACTGGTTCTATATGAGCCTTAGAAATTTACGATGGTCGAGGGCCTATCGCAGACCCTCATCCATCACTCTAATCCTTCATAATCCACAGCCTTTAATGCCTGCCATAACTCAAAACGTTCTGCGCTCGTTTCTTTTCGAACTCATCAGGATTTCGCGCCAATGTGTTCGTAGCTAAACAGCAGCCCCACTCTCTACCCACCCGGCCCGGTTCAGCTTTTCTGAGGCCTGATAACTTTATTATTTTTATTTGAGACGAACGGCAGAAAGAGTTCTGGCCACGTCACGCGCAGTTATCTACGTACCCTCTCCCAGTTCAAATGTTACAGCCTGAAGTGTGAAAAGTGAAGATACCAACCCCTCGCGTCGAATGCGAGGATGAGTGGGTTGATAAAAAGAACCTGGCTAATGCAAGAGAAGAACATTGACAAGTGAAAGTGAACGACGCCCCCCGCCAAAAAAAAATAATAACGAAAGCATATATATATATATATATATATATATATATATATATATATATATAACTGGCAAATAATATAGCGTATGAGTAGCACAGGGATCTGTGCAGTAAAGTAAGGAGCTGAGGTAGGTGTGGCGCTCCACCTCAAACGCAAAAACAATCTCTTTGGTCTAGCGCTAGTGAAAAGGGGATAGTCTCACTCACTGATTGGCTGATACCGACTTTAGGCTACCCCGACGATTTTACTTTTTACTATATATATATATATATATATATATATATATATATACTCACACACACACACACACACACACACACACACACACGCGCACACTCATATATATATATATATATATATATATATATATATATATAATATATGAAAAAAAATACTAAGAAGACCCGATACACGTGTTGGTAAAGTAAAATTTAAAAAAGGAGTTTTTTTTAATTCAATTTGCGAATATTATTTCTTATGAAATATTTCATTTTCTCCCGTTGGACCCTTAACACTTATCTATCTATCTATCTATCTATCTATATATATATATATATATATATATATATATATATATATGTGTGTGTGTGTGTGTGTGTGTGTGTGTGTAGTGTGTAGGGTTTCGGGATAGATTTGACAGTTTCATAAGGAAAAGGAAAAAGTGCTTGGTAACTAAAATATATATCAATTGGTAATTGTATATATATATATATATATATATAGAGAGAGAGAGAGAGAGAGAGAGAGAGAGAGAGAGAGAGAGGGGGGAGAGAGATGGATAGATATATAGTGAACACACGTGGATAGATATGAACAAAGCTATATATGAAAAGACTGAAATAGACTGATATGAAAATACTGAGATAGATAGATGTGTGTGTGGGGGGGGTGAGAGAGAAAGAGAGAGAGAGAGAGAGAAATAGAGAGAGATAGTGAGAATTATCCTGAAGAAAATTATCATTCAATGTTCATGTGTTTTAAACAAGATGAAACCATATCCACATGGTTGGTTGGTTCGTTGGTTGGTTGGGTTTTACGGCACAACAACCCTTGTTCGGTTATTTTATGCCAAATACGTTTTGTTTTATTAATTCTACTTGGATATTCAACTTATTTAAACTCATCTTTATCTATCTAACCCATGGCTGGAACCCTAATAGGTACCACCACTCCGGATTGCAGTGGAACTGAGGGTAATGACGATGAAACGGTGCTCCACATTCCCCCAGTGCTCCAAACTTGACATGACCTGTCGATGGATCGAAGGGGCACTTTCAAACTGTCCATCTAGCCTAAGGTGGAGTGTTGCATGTCATTGACTGCTCAGCCACCAGGATTCCGGCCTTAAGCATCACGGCTCGCCATCCACGACCAAAAAGTGAACCCATTGGGGTCGGGATTTCACCTCTCTCCAAAGGTGCAGTCAGTGCATTCAATTGCCCCATCGATAGGGCTGAAATTAAATGGCAAGACTGAAATTAGTAAACCAGTTCATATATCTCAGTAGCAATATCTCTTTTACTGAAAATGATGTAATTGAAAGGCGTTATTGACTGGTTATTGATCATATAAAAATCTAATCTCTCTGATAAATAAAATACGGATTCTTCAAAGCTATTGGCAGTTTAGTGCTACTGTATGGCTGCACCACTTGGGCATTAACGAAAGGCATTAACGAATAAGAAAAACGTTAGATGGGAACTACGCAAGGATGCTGTGAAAAGTGATGAGGGGGATGGGGGTTTAAAAGTGAACGACGAAAACACTCAGCATTCAGAGTTTATGTGTTTTAAACATAGCATTTCGATAGTGTGATCCGAAATAGAAGAGCCAATTCACATTTAATTATTTCCTACATTTTTATGGGTACTCTGCTGGTATCAACATAGCAATTTGGTAAATGCTTAAAGCGAAGGATAGATAATTATTTACCAACAATAAAATGGATTTCAAATTAATTGTTTTATTTATTCGTTTAATTTATTTTTTTTTTTTTTTTAAATGTAACAATACAAAGAAGCTAAGAACTAAAAAACAAGAGCCCAGTCTGCTCTATGATCTTACAATATCTTGAGAGACCAGAGATGGATTCATGCCTTTTCCAAGGGCATTAACATGAAGGGAAATGCAACCAGTCTCATCCACAATTTTGAACCTAGTTTGCAAAAAAGCTCCTTTTGTATGGCTTTAACAGTTATGCCATGCTGTAAAACTAATATATATATATATAATAATATATATATATATATATATATATAATATATATATAGATAGATAGATAGATAGATAGATAGATTGGTAATTTTTCCGAGTTGAAATAAAGGAAAATAAAGTGCTCAATTACGAATGTAAGAGCTGTATTTATGAAATATAACTGTTTATATAGAGGTTTTAGAAAACATTTACCTTAGGTTTCTGGCTAATGCCATCATCAGATTATTATACCGCTCGTGTTGGTAAACAAACAATTTTTGGTTGGAACAAGAACGCTATCAATTTTTAAAACCTAAGGATTAAAATGTATCCTTACAATAAAAACAAGTTAAGAATTTAAGATGTATCCTTACAATAAAAAATTGATAATGATTAAAAACATGTCCTAACAAAAACGATGCTAGGGATTAAAAATGTATCCTTACAATAAAAAAACATTGGGATTATAAATATGTTCTAATAACAAAAAGTCAAAGATTAAAAATATATCCTTACAATAAAAAGAACCTAAGAATTCAATATGTATCCTTATAATAAAAAAGTATAATGATTAAAAATATATCCAAACAAAAAAATAAGCTAAGGATTAAAAATGCATCCTTACAATAAAAAACAAGTTAAGAATTTAAAATGTATCCTTACAATAAAAAACATTGATGATTAAAAACATGTCCTAACAAAAATGATGCTAGGGATTAAAAATGTATCCTTACAATGAAAAAAACATAGGGCTTATAAATATGTTCTAATAACAAAAAGTCATAGATCAAAATATGTCCTTACAATAAAAAAGAACCTAAGAATTCAATATGTATCCTTATAATAAAAAAGTATAATGATTAAAAATATGTCCAAACAAAAAAATAAGCTAAGGATTAAAAATGCATCCTTACAATAAAATCAAGCTAAGAATTTAAGATGTATCCTTACAATAAAAAAAGGATAAGGATTAAAAAATATTTCCGAACAATAAAAATAAGCCAAGGATTAAAAATGTATCCTTACAATAAAAACAAGCTAAGAATTTAAAATATATCCTTACAATAAAAATCATAGGACTTAAAAATATGTTCTAACAACAAAAAGTTAGAGATTAAAAATTATATCCTTACAATAAAAACCTGCTGAGAATTTAAAATGTGTCCTTACAATAAAAAGAAGCTGGCGATTACAAGACAGATGCACAACCGACTGAGCTAAACGTGTAACACTTGGACAAAATTCACTTTATTTATTGACTGTTTTAAGAGACTACATATTGTTCGAGTCAATTATAAAAAAACGATTATGGACGGTTTGGGTTATGCTCCTTACTCTCCTGACCTTACTCTCCATATGGTTATTATCTTTTTAGATCATTGCAAGATTTTTAGAGGGAAAACAGTTAAACCATTGTGAAGAGGTTAAAACTGTTATTGAGTGTTTCATTCAATGGAATCCTGAAGACTATTACGCCCGAGGGATCAACATTTTGCCAAATAGAAATTTCGTTATCGATAATGAGGGGAAATATTATCATGATTGACAATAGCAATTAAGAACAAACAAGCATTTGTTCCTTTTCCCTCTTAAAATGCCTGATATATATATTATATATAATATATATAATATTATATATATATATATATATATATATATTGTTTGGGATTTAGTATGAAGCAGTGGGTGTGAAATATAAGAAACTCAGTTTTTTAATGTTAAGTTTCGTTATATTTCGGGGATGTTTATACCCCTTCTTCAGAACGAATAGAATGGCTGATCTGTTCTTTTTGACATCTATATATACTCTTTATTGGTGGTGATGGTATCATCTCAGTGACATTGTTGGGTGGTATAGGGACGTGGTGTGTGTGTGTGTGTGTGTGTGTGTGTGTGTGTGTGTGTGTGTGTGTGTGTGTATTTGCGTGTTTCGTGGTTGGTTTTGAAGGCTATCACAATGCAAGTGTAATGGAAAATGAGTTAACTATGTCTGATGTTGATACTTTGTTGCTTGGAATTGTCCATTCTGATGCATGTCAGGTGATATCTTCCAAATTCTCAGTTTGTGTGTGTGTTAGTCTGAATATATATATATATATATATATATATTATATAAGAGAGAGAGAGAGAGAGAGAGAGAGAGATGTGCGTGTGTGTGTGTGCGTGTGTGTGTGAAGCACGGGTTTTGACGTAGTCCTGGGTGCACAAGACTCTGCGCAAGTCTCGGACCTAGATGGCCTACTAATACTCTACAACTTAACCAAAAAAACTGGACATTAGGGATGTTAGGATTTATTGTTTTGATGGCTTATTGGTCGTTAGAAATGCGTCCGGACAAAAATGCGATCGGACAAGAAAATCAACACCGAAGAACATGGGGTTGTCTGTTGACATCAAATCGAACACAAAAATTGTGATCTTTCTGGATGTTATTTTCACTCTTATTACAGATAATTCTGAGCTTTATATGAAATAAAATGCAGACCCCCATATATGTTAACCCCAGGTCTAACCACCCACCCTCGATAATTAAGAAAATCCCAGATTTAGTAGAATACAGAATTAGTAAAAATTCTTCTAACCAGCAAATTTTCTATATAATAGCGGATATACTAGAAATAAAATTGAATTTAACAAAGAACAAAAGAACGAAAAACTAAATAGGAAAAAACAGAAATAGAAAGATTTTGTGGTATAACCCACCATTCAATCTACAGGTGATAACGAAAATAGGTAAGATATTTCTAAATTTAATCAACAAACATTTCCCAGTTAACCACACTCTACACAAAATCTTTCACAAGAACAACTTAAAGATCAATTTGTCCAGTATGGATAATAAAGGAAGGATAATTAAAAAAACATAATAGCAAAATCATTAACAACCACACAAATGATAGAAATAAGGAAAAAGACAGTCAGAAAAATTGCAATTGCCGAAACCCGAATATGTGCCCGGTAAGAGGAAAGTGTTTGACCAAATGTGTGATTTACTTTGCATCGATAACGTCTACATAGAAAGCAGACCTTATTAAATTTTACGTGGGTTGTACAAAATCAGAATTTAAAACTATGTTTGCAAACCATAAACACTCATTCTTAAATATTAAACTAAAAATGTAATAACCTTAGCTAGCTATGTTTGGAACATAAAGAATCAAAATATAACACATATTATTAAATGGGAAATATTAAAGAGATCCAATATCTGCCGAAGTTTGACTGATCCGTGTGTGTGTGTGTGTGTGTGTGTGTGTGTTTACAAGAAAAGTTAGCGATAATTAGATTTCCGAATAGGATAAATTTATTAAATAAAAATATGACTTTATGGGGAAATGCTTTCATAAAATTCATAACTTAGTAATGATAAGTAAATACACACGCGGTGTGTTTATGATATGGCTTTTTTTTTTCCGACACTTTCTGGGAGAATATGTGCCTAATTGAAGTCGTACCCAACTTTGAAAGTTAATTAATTAATAATTAATTAATTAGGCGGGCATACCCACCCAAATGTAAGACCAAACAAATCGAGAAAAATCAATCTCTGTATGTACATTTCGGCCTATTAGGCCTCATCAGCAGAGCTATAGATAGAAAGACCGCCTTGTGCGTGATTCGAAACCCGACTGTCAAGCTGACAGGCGAGTATCGTAACCCCTACAACAACCGGACCTTCTTAGATTTTTCGTTTTTGTTTTTTTTTAAATTTGTTTAGAAGTAGGTTCCTATTCCTCCATATCATAAACACACATAACTTAGTAATGTATTATTAAGATTAATATACATATGATATAAGATATATATTAATTATTATTTAAAAAAGTACAACCTCAACTAAATAGATTTACCAAAAGAACTTAAGTCCAGTACTATACACAAATAAGATATGAACAAAATGAATAAAGAAAAAGGAAGTGGGAGTTGTAGATGACAGATGGAATTACAAATGTTTTTGGCCGATATGCGTATGGAATAATAATCTTTAATTTCAATGGGAAACAGTTTAGTTTTAAAAATTAAAGTTTATACTAATTAAAAGATAGAGAGAGAAATAAGAATAATTCTAAACTAGACAAGTATATAAAACTACCTATAATTTTTTGTTCTGAGGGGGTGATAACTTGAACACCAAAACGTGATAGAGAGTAAAACCATTTTACAACTATAAATGCTCTATATTTTACGAAATATATTGAGCACTAATGCTACTACCAGGAAAACGTAGCAGTAACTTTTTGATGAATATAAGATTGGATCTGCGCGTCTTTTTTTCAAAACTTGGTTATTGGTTGATTGGTGCTATGAATTTTCGCTGCCTAATATTATATATGAGTGCTAATATTCAACAATAAATTAAGCATATCAAAAAGAAGGGATACTATTTTAATAGATAGATATGAACAGACTTTGATATTTATCTATCTATCTATCTCTCTCTCTCTCTCTCTCTCTCTCTATCTCTCTCTCTCTCTCTCCTATATATATATATATATATATATATATATATATATATTGAAGAAATTTGAAAAACGAAGTATTCCAAAAATAAAATGAATTTATTTAATTTACCACGGTTATTTTTGGAACACTTCATTTTTCAAATTTCTTCATATTGTCGGATTTATTTTCATATTGCATATATATAATATATATATATATATATATATATATAGGAGAGAGAGAGAGAGAGAGAGAGTGAGAGACAGAGACAGAGACAGAGACAGAGGGAGAGACAGAGAAAGAAAGAGAGGGGGTTGATAGATATAGATAGATAGATAGATAGATAGATAGATATGGACAGGTTTAGATAGATAGATACATAGAGAGATACGAACGACTTTAGATTGTTTGATAGATAGACATAAACTGATATAGATATATATAATATATTAATAGATGGAAACATAGATAGATATGAACAGACTATGATACATATATATATATATGAATAGATAGATAGATAGATAGATAGATAGCCTTCTGTTCTGCCTCTTTTATTTCCTAATCCTTGTATATTCAATGCATGTAAGGAAAAAGATAAAAATAAAAAAAAAGGATGAGCGAAAAACCTTGTTTCAAAATGAACACGCAATTTTAACGAACTGTCAGTTCGCTCCCGAGAAAAATGAGCAAATTGTCGGATTCAATTCGACAAAAACGGAAAGTTAATACCCTAAGGGGCGGAGCGGGGGTGGTGCTTTGATGAGGTTTGGTGGGGGTGCGTAAGCGCACCAAAGTAAAGGTGTACAATTCTGAGTAAAATGACCTTGCTGCACAGGGTCACACAATCAGGAATTCGGTAGTGTATGCAGTCTGCATCCGAGTTTAAAATGGATGAAAGTATAAGTTTCTAAAGGGGAAAGAAGATGATAGAGAGAAGATAAAGAATGAGAGGAAGCAGGAGAAAAGGAGAGAAAAAAAAAAGAGACTAGTGAAAGAGAGAGAGAGGGGGGGACAAGTGTAACAGAGAAAGGTAAAACAAGATTAACTGAGAGGGGGAGACAAGAGATAAAGAGAAATAAAAGGGGAAGCAAAGGAGAGGGAGAAAGGCAAAAGAGAGTGAGAAAGAAACAAAAGAAAGATTGGGAGAAGAAGAAAATAAGAAGAAAAAGAAAGGTATAGAGACAAGAGTAGCAGAGAGGGTGACAGACAAGAGATAGGGAATGGGAAAGAAACAATTACAGATTGGGAAAAGAATAAAAAGGGAAGGAAAAGAGGGTTAAATCGAACTTAACGGGCCTAAATTACACCATCCTATGTCACCCCGCCGAAAGAAAAAAATACCAAAAATCAGGGAATTAACCAAATTTAATGAAATTTTCAGTGTTGATATATTAATGAATAATAGATATAATGCACTAGTTATTTTATTTAAAAACTCTTACATTTTTTCAGGTCAATTAACTTGGAACTACGTATCTTTCAGGCGTAACACAGATTCTAAAATATAGGTGGTTGAAAGTTAACTGATCTGAAAGATTGTAAAGGCCTTTAAATAAAATAATTGTTGCATTGTATCTTTTATTTATTAATATATCAAGACTGAAAATTTCTTTAAATTTGGTTAATTTCCTGATTTTGGGTTGTTTTTTTTTCTTACGATGATGGAATTTAGGTCCGTAAAGTTCGATTTAACTGAAAAGAGAGTGAGAGAGATAAAACAAAGAGTGGGAGAATAATAAATAGAGAAGAAAAATAAAGGAATAGAGGAGTCGAGGAAGAGTAAAGGAACACAGGAAAGAAGGATGAAGAGACGCGAGAGGAACAGCTAAATGAACGAGTGAAAGCAGTACAGTGAAAAGAAATGAAGGCTAAATAGACAAGAAAGAAAAAAAAAGACAAGTGAAAGGAAAAGATAAAGAAACCTTCCAAGACAGAGAGAGAAAAGAAAACAGGAATAAAGCTAAAGAAGAAAAAACATAGAAAGAGAAGGAAGGTTAAAGAGACGAAAGAAAAAGAAATGAATAAAGAATGCTAAGAAGAAACGAATAAAAAAAAAAAAAAAGAAGGCTAAAGAGACGAAAGAAAAAGAAATGATAAAGAATGCTAAGAAGAACGAATAAAAAAAAAGAAAAAGAGGCCAAAGAGACGAAAGAAAAAGAAATGATAAAGAATGCTAAGAAGAAACGAATACAAAAAAGAAAAAGAAGGCTAAAGAGACGAAAGAAAAAGAAATGATAAGAATGCTAAGAAGAAAGAATCCAAAAAAAAATAAGGCTAAAGAGACGAAAGAAAAAGAAATGATAAAGAATGCTAAGAAGAAACGAATCCAAAATAGAAAAATAAGGCTAAAGAGAAAGAAAAGAAATGATAAAGAATGCTAAGAGAAACGAATACAAAAAAAGAAAAAGAAGGTTAAAGAGACGAAGAAAAAAGAAATGATAAAGAATGCTAAGAAGAAACGAATAAAAAAAAAAAAAAGGCTAAAGAGACGAAAGAAAAAGAAATGATAAAGAATGCTGAGAAGAAACGAATACAAAAAAAGAAAAAGAAGTCTAAAGAGACGAAAGAAAAAGAAATGAAGAAGGCAAAAGAGAAGTTTTAAAAAAGAAACAGAGAGAGAGAAAGCTAAAGAGAAGTGAAAAGAAGTGAGAAAGAAGGTTAAGGAAAAGTTTAAATAAAAGAGAAAGAAGACCAAACGAAAAGAGGTTAAAAGAGAAGAAAAAGAAGCCTAAAGAGACGTTGGTAGAAAGAGAAGTAAAAAGAAATGAGAAAGAAGGCTTAGGAAAAGTTGAGATAAAAGAGAAAGAAGACGAAACGAAAAGAAGTTAAAAGAGAAGAAAAAGAAGCCTAAAGAGACGTTGGTAGAAAGAGAAGTAAAATGAAATGAGAAAGAAGGCTTAGGAAAAGTTGAGATAAAAGAGAAAGAAGACGAAACGAAAAGAAAGAAAAAGAGAAGAAAAAGAAGCCAAAAGAGACGTTGATAGAAACAGATAAAATGACAAGAGAACGAATGCTAAAAATTTTAAAAAGACAAAATTTTAAAATGGACGCGAAGGCCAAATAAACAGGAGCGAGTTACTGATGGGCAATAGACGCCCATAACAAAATGCATAAGAAACAAGAAGAAAAAAATAACGCTAAAGAATCGAGATAGATAGAGGGATGGGGGTGTTGATGAGGAGGAAGCAATTCGTTAATCAGCTGCTCGCTGCAGGCAACTGTCCTGGTTGATTAACGCATGATGCATGCATTTGTATTAAGGGGAGAAAAACTGATTTTTACGTTACGTTATCAAAAGTCGAAAAATTATACCAGTTTTATTCGGTGCTTTTTTACAGTTACTGTTTAACATTTTGGGCGTTCCATCGTGTTGTAATGGTTAACAAGCTAGCCTCGCTGATCCATTCTTATATATCTATATATGGATACTCGTGTTCCTTAAAAGTATCATTTTGCAATATCTAGTTAAAAAAACTGTCCAAATTGTCCAAGATGAAATGATTATCTGGAATTGCTAATCCTCCGAATTCTTATTTCTTAGACCACCCAGTCGACTTTACCTTTTTAGTATTAGAAAAGAATACTTGAAACCAAACTGTGTGAAAATTATTTGTATTATACAGGAATACTTAATCATATAACTGTTTGAAAAATCATTTAAAGAAAAAACTGCACAAAAGAATCTAAATCTAAACATACTACCAAACCGATTCTCTAACGTCTAAGCATAAAATAACCCCATATGGGTTGACATGCCGTTAAAATTAATCAATCTATTTATTAATACTCGTATTCCTTAATTGTACGACCGTTATCATTTTGCAACATCTGATTAAAAATGAGACCGTCCAAGATGAAATGCAAAAATGTAAATCCTGATTATATGGAGTTGCTAATCCACCGAATTCTTATTTCTTATGAGTTTTGTCACCTCAGTTAAATAATGGACCATTCGGTTTTTATTAGAAAGAAAGAGAGGGAAGAAAAATGACATGCTACATAGAAAGATATAATAAGAAATAAAAAGAGAAACAAAGAGAGTAGGGGAAATATAGAGAGGGGAATAAGCGCACAGAAGCGATAACGCTAATTGGTTTCAATTGAATATAATGAAAGGATGAAAAGAATGAACGAAAGAAAAAAGGAGTGAGAGAGAGTTAAATCTAGTTTATTATATTTTTAGATATTGAACTATTTTAAATAGCTCTTAAGTAAATATAACAAACTGTGTAATAATTAAATCATCATACTGTGTTATATCCAAAGGTCTTGCTATTTACTACTGAATAGCGAGTTCGATCCTCGCTGGAACCCATATATTTGCGACCTTGCTTCATATCATACCCATTGCGAACGGGTTGGGTAAATAACTACATACATACATACATACATACCAATATATACATACATACATACATACAAATAGCGTGTCCCATCGGGGTGTAATGGTTAGCAATCTAGTCTCGCTGATCCATTTCTACTGACCAATGAGTTCGATCTGCGCTGGATGCCCAATACTTGTGACCTTGTGTTACATACTACTTTTGTAACCTGCTTAGCGAAATAATAACACGGGTAGTCCACCTGACGTTAACCACGAGAAGTAATCACTTCCGCCTTTTATTCACAACTCAAAAAGATGGCTGAAACGGTGCTTCCGTTTCTTAACAAAACAATGGCAGAATTGGTACTTCCGTTTCTTAGTATACCACAACTACCCCTTGCAAACGGGATTGATGAATACCTACATTTCTATACTGGCATCTAAAAGTGAACTTAATAGTACGACTCGCGTACCGCCCTGTCGGCTGGGGCGTTAGAATGCACCGACTGCATCTCTGCAGAGGAGTAAGACTCCCCCAATGGGGCAACCTGTTGGCCGTGGGTGGCGACCCGTGATGCTTAAGGATAGAGCCCAGGTGGATGAGCAGTTCATGACATGCAATACTCCACTTTGGCCCTATCTTGGGCTAGACGGGCGGTCGGAGAGGCCCCCTCCGATCAATCGGCTGGTCACGTCAAGCCCTAGCACCTATATGATTTTCCCAACCCTATTGCCCTTATGGCCAGCCCCAACCCCTTTTTATCATATGGGTGCTAGAAGGCGGTGGCTGCGGGTCTACATGTCCTGGGAATGACGTTAAACTCTATCTCATGGTGAGGTTCGAGTTTTGGAGGTTTGGGGAATGTGGAGCACCCATTCATCACCATTGCTCCCTGGTCCACTCTGACCCGGAGTGGTAGTACCTGTTAGGGTCCCATCTATGGGTTAAATAGAAAAATGTATTTATAAAAAATTGTATTATCCATTAAGAATTGATTTATTTCAAAACTTTATCGGCATTAAATGACCCACTGAGGTTGATATGCCGTAAAACAAAACAAACCAAACCAAACGACTCGCGTACTACGATGTGATAGTCGATTAGGTTTACCACTAGGTCACAAGACTCCCAAAGTAAGAAAGAAAGAAGTATAAAAAGAGGTACCTATATTTCTATACTGGCATCTACTCTAGAGTACTGAGATGTTTCCGTATTTTTTTATTGTCTTGTTTTTTTGTTTTTTTAAAGAACCATGGAAACATCTCGTCACTTCACACCTAATGATGGCACTAAGCAGTACCGAAAGTACTAGTGTAAGAACCTTTGTTGGATTCAGTCACCAATTCCACCCAGACATAAAAAAAAGATTTCCAGACAATTGGAAAAGATCGAAAAGAAACTCGTCAGACACGAAATGTCTGTCGCGTTCAACTAAACATGCATAAAGGAAGGGTCACTGCCACTTTTTCTTTTAAAAACTGTTACACCGAAGGAACATGACGTAGCGAAAGAATATGACGTAGCGAAAGAGCGAGACGCAGCGAATGAACGAGACGAAGCGAACGCACGGGATACACGCTTTTTGGGAAAAACAAAATATTTCCAGTTTTAATTCAAATTAGTTTCTTATTCTCTCTTGATGAATCCGGGTTAAAAACATGTACATCTAAAAACGGACCTCATTATCATTATGCTCTGATGATGATTTTTTATAAATCGAAATATTGTCAATATCAGCAATGAAAAAGGAAATAAAAATATATTCATTTATCAACAAAGCGTGTTTTTCATACCCTTATATATATATATATATATATATATAATATATATATATATATATATATATATTATATATATAATTAATATACCAAACTTGTTGGTAAATCCTCGCGGTAAGAAAAAACCCAGCCAATAGTTTGATTGTAAAAATATACTACCAAACTTCAACCGGGAAGAAAAATAATTTTGTAAAAAAGAAAAGACCAAGATAATCGTACCAACAAAAAATGATCTATTAGTACAATATTTTGGCCAAAAGAAAAAACAATTTATATGCATATATATATATAAGATATATATATATACATACAAACCCACCAGGAGACTAAAGCTAATAAGTAAAAAGTGCTCAATACCTAAGTAGAGCAAATAATAAAGATAAATCTAATGAGTCAGACGAACCTACTAAAAGTTTCGCTTAATGCTCTTCAGGGCTAAGATCTGACTCTTAGCCCTGAAGAGCATTAAGCGAAACTTTTAGTAGGTTCGTCTGACTCATTATATATATATATATATATATATATATATAATGAATCAAACGAACCTACTAAAAGTTTCGCTTAATGCTCTTCAGGGCTATGAGTTCGGAAATTAATTATAAGATTTTTAATATAGGGAAGTTAGTTACTTTAAAATCACCCTGCATATATATATTATATATATATATATATATATATATATATATATATATATATATATTAGCAAATATATGCACCTCCGGGCAAGTATTTAAGTTTAAATGTAATAAAATATTTAGATTAAATCAGAAAGGCTAATGAAACTAATTAAGAATTCAAATAAAAAGATTCGAAACGGAGGGGTATAATCGGAAAATAGAACAACTGAAACTTACTCTTTCATCACTTCCGTTTTTCTATGCTAAATTTTTCTAATTTAACTATTTAGTTAAAATAGGAAGTAAAGAATAAATTACTGTTATTTCTTCTTGTTAATTGAATTTCTTTTAGGATTTATTGAAGAGATTTTTTACTCATATTCATTAAGATAAACCAAATAATTGAAATCAATAATACCAAGCACATTTTTATTAAAATCAGTTTTTTTAATATCAATATGCAAATTAGCTTTACGTTTACTCTGAAAACTGGTATTTTGTTGTATATATAAATACAATTGCATGTTATTAGTATTTAGGTAAGGCCAACAGTATTAATAATGTCAAACAGTTTTATTATTAATTGAGGTTTAAATAGAAATAGAATCAGGGAGAATGTGACGTAAATAACTAAGGAAATTGTGACTTGAGTAGTAATATAGTTTCGGTTACAGACAGAAAATCACACAATCTCCATTATAATAAGATATATATATATATATATATATATATATATATATATATGCAGGGTGATTTTAAAGTAACTAACTTGCCTATATTAAAAATCTTATAATTAATTTCCGAATCATTATTAATACGAAAAGTGAATATGAGAACACACATAACATGCAATTTATTCAAAATTCCATGTGGGTACCAGCATTCACCTCCAGTTTCTCAAGTCGCTGGGGAATCGCATCAACTGATTTTAAGTAGAGAAAGTTTTACAAATCTGTTTAAAAGAGTTAACGTACTATAAAACTATCATCCGAGATTCAGTTACCTTCTTTTTCCTTTATTTATTTTTTATTTTGAATAGCAAGAATCTGTTATAATGATGTTTACGGGGTGTTCTGGTAATATTTGGTCATTTCAGCGCATCATGAAGAGAAAGGAAATAGCGAAACACTTTATAATTATATAACGTTATTTATTTCAGGAAATAAATACTGGGTTAATTAATCGATAAGGAATAAATGAAAAGAGAAGAGACAGTTCTGAGATGGAAGAGAAAGAAAGAAAGAAAGAAAGAAAGAAGAAAGAAAGAAAGTAAGAAAAACAAAGTATATGAAAGAAAGAAAGTAAGAAAGAAAAAGTATATGAAAGAAAGAAAGAAAGAAAGAAAGAAAGAAAGAAAGAAAGAAAGAAAGAAAAGGAAAGAAAGAAAAGAAAAAAAGTATATGAAAGAAAGAAAGAAAGAAAGAAAGAAAAAAAAAGTATATGAAAGAAAGAAAGAAAGAAAGAAAAGTATATGAAAGAGAAAGAGAGAAAGAAAGAAAAAGACAAAGTATATGAATGAAAGAAAGAAAGAAAGAAAAATTATATGAAAGAAAGAAAGAAAGAAAGAAAAGTACATGAAAGAAAGAAAAAAAGAACGAAAGAAGGAAAACGTATATGAAAGAAAGAAAAAAGTATAAGAAAAATAAAAGTAAGAAAGAAAAAACGAACCTATATGAAAGAAAGAAAGAAAGAAAGAAAGAAAGAAAGAAAGAAAGAAAAGGTATATGAAAGAAAGAAAGAAAGAAAGAAAGAAAGAAAGGAAAACGTATATGAAAGAAAGAAAAACAGAAAGAAAGATAAAAGTATAAGAAAAATGAAAGTAAGAAAGAAAAAAAGAACCTATATGAAAGAAAGAAAGAAAAAAGAAAGAAAGAAAGAAAGAACCTATATGAAAGAAAGAAAGAAAGAAAGAAAGAAAGAAGAAAGAAAGAAAGAAAGAAAGAAAAAATTTTTAATTATTCAAAATTAGAAAGAACCATAGAAAAGATAAATGAAGAAAAAAACATTTTTGAGAAAAAAAGAATACAAATTGGCGGCAAACCAAAGAAAGATCAAAGGTCTGAAAAATACTCCGAGGACGATGAACTGATGCGGTGATGGGAATGAAGGTGGGAGTGTCTGAAAAGATGAAAAGGAAGCAAAAGATAACAAGAACAAGGGTTATTGATTATAACTCGGAGGAAGGAGGAAATGATGTCATACGTCAAAACAAAAGATGATGGTTACGATTGAAATATTTTAAAAGAGTCGGTATAAAAAAAATGAATGAGAGAAAGGTAGGAAATGAAACGAAAAGAATTATGTATATGCACATAGATAGATAGATAGATAGATAGATAGATAGATAGATGTGAACATAAGTGGAAAGATATAAACAAAGATAGATAGATATGATAGATAGACTGAAATAGACAGATATGAAAAGACTGAGATAGATAGATAGATAGATAGATAGATAGATAGATAGATAGATAGATAGCGAACACACGTGGAAAGATATGGTAGATAGATAGAATAGATATGAATAGACTGAAATAGATATGAACAGACTGAGATAGATAGATAGATAGATAGATAGATAGTGATAAAGACAAAGATACACATACTAGGAACATGAAAAACTGAAAAAACAAAGTAGCAATATATATATATATATATATATATACATGTGTGTGTGTGTGTGGTGTGTGTGTGTGTGTGTGTGTGTGTGTGTGTGTTTGTTTCTTTTACCTGTATTTTAACTTGTTTATATTTCCTTAATATTTCGAGATTAATATCCCATCGTCAGAAGACCTACCCGAAACCCGCATTACTATTTCCACATCAACATGAATTAATACTAACAACCATGAACATCACTTTAAGGATACTGAGTTCTTCTGAAGATGGAATATTAATCATACATGTGCTAGAAGGCGGTAGCGGAGGGTCTTGGCGTCCTGGATATGACATTAAACTGCATCTAGTTGTGAAGTTACAATTCTGGAACTTTGGGGAGTATGGAGTACCCCTTCATCGCCATTACTCTCCGGTCCACCCTGACCCGGTTTGGTAGTACCTGTTAGTGTCCCATCTATGGGTTAAATAGGAAAACAATGAGTTAACAAAAATGTGTTTTTAAAAAACTTAGTTAAAAAATTTTCAATACCTTCCAAGCATGAATAGAAGAAAACGTATTTAAAATAACCCAAGAGTTGACATGCCGTAACCCCCCCCCAAAAAAAAATACTCAAACAAGAGTTTTGGTTTCGCGAATTGTTCAGGAAAAACAAGGCACTCCAACCGGGTAAATAGCGAGCATTGGGCCGACTATTTATCCGACTGTAACATTGTGGACTTCATTTAAAGAAATGACGTTGTATGTAATTCTCTATATGTGATGTGGGGGAGGTGATCCATTTTGAAATGTGGCCAGTTTAGACTGTTATATACCCATATTGCGGGTATATAAACAATAAGTTCTTATGAGTAACAGAGAGAGAGTATCAGAGGCATCAGAGATTTACTATAAAAATGCATTGGAAATGATTTACCATGAAAATGCATTGGAAATTATTTAACGTGCAAATGCATTTGAAATAGTTTACTATGAAAATGTATTGTGAATGATTTACTATGAAAATGCATTGTTAATAATTTACCATGAAAATGCATTGTAAAAGATTTACCATGAAAATACATTGCAAATGATTTACTAAGAAAATGCATAGTAAATGATTTACTAAGAAAATGCATAGCAACGCTTTACTATGAAATGCATTGCAAATGATTTACTATAAAAATGCATTAGATTGTAAATTGTAAATTATTTACTATGAAAAGCATTGGAAATGATTTACTATGAAAATGCATTAGAAATGGTTTAATATGAAAATGCATTGGAAATGATTTACTATGAAAATGCATTGGAAATGATTCACTATGAAAATGCATTGGAAATTATTCACTATAAAAACGCATTGGAAATGATTTACTATCAAAATGGATTGTAATTAATTTACTATGAAAATTCATTGGAAATGATTTTATATGAAAATTCATTACAAATGATTTACTATCAAAATGGATGGTAAATGATTTACTATGAAAATGCATTGGAAATGATTTAATATGAAAATTCATTACAAATGATTTACTATTAAAATGCATTGGAAATTATTTATTATGAAAATGTATTGGAAATGATTCACTATGAAAATGCATTGAAAATTATTCACTATGAAAATGCATTGGAAATGATTTACCATGAAAATTCATTGGAAATGATTCACTATGAAAATTCATTGGAAAATATCTACTATGAAAATGCATTGGAAATTATTTACTATGAAAATGTATTGCAAAGGATTTAGAAGTAAATTGCATTGAAAATGATTTAATATGAATACGCATTGCAAATGATTTAGAATTAATATAAATTACAAATTATTTACTATGAAAATGCATTGGAAATGATTTTCTTTAACAAAATATTTTACTTTGGTCTACTTTGTACTACATAGGATGAATTGTTTTTGTTTTGTTTCGTTTTTTATATGCTCTTATTTATAGAGGTCAATATCCACCTGAGATATAAATTACTTGGTTGTTACTTTATACTTCGGCCATTTTGTCATTTCCTGCTTCTTCTCTTTCTATCTCGCACATGATCGTCTAGTCTGGTTTATCTTGTTGGTTCTTCCTTTTCTTGCTTGGTCGGTATTCTAACTAAGAGCATGTATTTAAGTCATGCAACAACTGATCAACAAGGCTTTTTAAAGTTTTATTTGTCGTTTCATAACTCAGCGCGCGGAGCTGACAGCCGGGATGAAACACGTCTGTTTCACCCGGGGTCTGGCAGTCAAATTCTCGTAACACGGTGTTATCAATAATCTATGCTACCACATAGATTATGCAACAAGACGAGCAGGAGTTCAAATTGCAATATTCTTCATATACTTATCTTATCCTGTTTTACTTATCTCTGGGTCGGATCTGGTTAATGGGTTCTGATATTTTGGATCGGAGTAGTTAGGTCTGCCTGTATCCATTGGTGGATCTGGTGTTGGGCTGGATGGCATTTTCGCTGTTCTTTGAGTCTGGAACAACTTGTGAATCTCTTGAGGATGTTTCGTCTTGTGTCGTTGCTTAGATTTTATTAACGAACTCAATGTGTTCTTGGTTTGTCTTTGTTTTTCGGGGGGTTTGTGTGTGTGTGTGTGTTTTTCCGGAGCTCATATTTTGTTTTACCCCCGAGTAAAAAAGCCTTGGAGAACAGACACTCATCTTGCGTCTGTTCTCTTTAAACACTCAGACCAGACTCTAACTTCTGTCCGTCTCCTCCGACAACTCACAATCCTCTGGCTCTTCTTACTCTTCCATTCATAGCCAGTTGGCATCCATTGACCAATCAGAAATCGACAGGTAGCCTTTCATACGTCATCTCAAACATTATTGTAACTTTCAATTCTTATCTACTGTTTTGGTTTTTTCCCTCTCGTTATTTTACCTGATGAGGGAGATATTAAAGCCATATCCGCACCACCCAAACTAAGGCGGCTCAATCAAAATGGCGTCTAGTTTCTCCACCCGATAAAAGACGTTACACATAAATTTGGCTTCATTCTGCGAGTCGTTTTTCTATTCAATTCTTTCCGTCCGCTAAAGTCGGCTAAGAGCGCATGCGCATATGGCTTCATTCGGACCAACAATTAACGGTAGTCGCTATCTATCTGAGGCTAAATCAAACTTTTAATTAATTCCCTGCACAAGAAGCCATCTTCAGTCTTAAAATGTGTAAACATTAATCTTTATCTACTATAAAAATACATTGTGAATGATTTACTATGAAAATGCATTGTAAATTATTTAATGTGCAAATGAACTTGAAATAGTTTACTATGAAAATGCATTGATTTGATATGAAAATGCATTGGAAATGATTTACCATAAAAATGCATTGCAAATAATTTACCATGATAATGCATTGGAAAATATTTACCATGAAAATGCATTGGAAATTATTTACTATGAAAATGTATTGCAAAGGATTTAGACGTAAAATGCATTGCAAATGATTTAATATGAATATGCATTGCAAATGATTTAGAATTAATATAAATTACAAATTATTTACCATGAAAATGCATTGCAAATGATTCACTATGAAAATGCATTGGAAATTATTCACTATGAAAATTATTTATTATGAAAATGGATTGTAAATGATTTACTATGGAAAAGCATTGGAAATGATTTAATATGAATATGCATTGCAAATGATTTAGAATTAATATAAATTACAAATTATTCACCATGAAAATGCATTGGAAATGATTTTCTTTAACAAAATATTTTACTTTGGTCTACTTTGTATTACATAGGATGAATTGTTTTTGTTTTGTTTCGTTTTTTATATGCTCTGATTTATAGAGGTCAATATCCAACTGAGATATCCCCTGAGACCCAGCGCTCAAAAAACAAAAGAAGTTTGCCCAATCCTAGTCAAGAAAATAAATTATTACTTAGCGTTACTGATCTCTAATTTTATTGTTTTATTCTCCAACATATTAAAATCAATTCAATGAATTATTTTCTTAATAGAAACCAATTGAAATATAATTAAAATAAGTGTAATCATTGTAAATTCGTTCTTTTCTAATTTCGAACCATATAACCTTTAGGCACCCCTTTTGCGATCTCGTTTCATAAGGACATTTTTTTTCATTTACACCGTCAACATCCGGTTGTTTGTTAGGGTTTAGGGTTAGGGTTAGGGGTTAGAGTTAGGGGTTAGTTTTATAATTTAAAAAAACCTCTAAAGATCACCGGATGTTGACGGTGTAAATGAAAAAAATGTCCTTATAAAACGAGATCGCAAAAATGTCTTTAGTCTTTCTAATTTGATATATTTCATTACATCAACACTTAAATACTTATGCCCGGTGGAGGGTGTGTATTCTTGCTAGTGAAGTTAATGAAAAGTATCCCTGTGATACTCATACGCTGTTGGCGAGAGCCGGTATCGAATTATGACCCTCGTATTTTATACAAAATAATTTCTACCAATATATTAATACACATTGAGTAAATTAGAATTATTTCTACCAGTTTATAAAACCAAAACAAATAAGATTTACCAAAAAAACTATTCGCTTACAAATCATATATACAAAAATACAGGATTTGACACTGAGTGGCCTAGAAAAGTTGATATGCCTTTAAACAAAATAACATAAAAAATATTTCTACCAGTTTATAAAACCATTGTCCCAACCCTATATCCCTTTTGGCAAGCTCCAACCTTTTTATCATATGGGTACTAGAAGGTGGTGACTGAAGGTCTTCATGTCCTGGGAGTGACGTTTAACTATCTGATTGAGAGGTTCCAGTTTTGGAGGTTTGGGGAAATATGGAGCACCTCCTTTATAACCATTGCCCCCTGGTCCACTCTAACCCGGAGTGGTAGTGCGTGTTAAGATCCCATCTATGGGTTAAATAGAAAAATGTGTTTATAAAAAAAGGGGAATAATTTCAAAACTTTATCGACATTAAATGACCCACTGAGGTTGATATGTCGTAAAACAAACCAAACCAAACAGAAATATCTAGTAATAAACTGTTCCCTTACAAACCATACAGGAATGGTAGTACCTGTTAGGATCCCATATATTGGTTAAATAGAAAAATAAGTTTTAAAAATGAGTTTTAAAAAACGAGTTTAAAAGAAAATTGAGTACACACCAAGAATGAATAAAACATAAAATAACCCAAATGGGTTGATATGCCGTAAAACCCGAGTAATCAGACAAACAAACCATACATACAGGAAGACGAGATTTGGCATTGGATGGCCCATAACGTTTGATATGCCTTTAAACAAATTAACCAACCAACCAATCAAAAATGTTTTATGAATTTTCTTTAACAAAGTGGTTTACTCTGGTCTAAATCTATAACATAACGGGACGATTTTGACGTGTTTTTACTACTATTATCTGCGTTATTCGGACTAATGTCCTTATCTTCATTGTTATCTTTACAACATTTCGGCCGATATGCCCTCCGGCCTTCTTCAGATATTTCTTGTCGGGCTCGGGAACCTTCTTTTCGGACTCGGGAACCTTATTTTTGGACTCGGGAACCTTCTTGTCGTAATCGAGTCCGAGGAGGTTCCCAAATCCGACAAGAAATACCTGAAGAAGGCCGGAGGGCATATCGGCTGAAACGTTGTACAGATAACAATGAAGATGAGGACAATAGTCCGAATAACGCATATAATAGTAATCATCAAGTCTCATCTCAAACATTCAGAGAAATAGTGTTTTCACTAGATTTTAAGGTATACGAATTTTTTTCAAAGTTAACCAAGATTTTCAAAGTTGCAGATCATCAGGCATTATTAGACCCATTGGGGGCTTGCTAAAAATAAAAAATTCAATGCTATTTTTTTTTTTTTTTTGGTTAGTTTAATTTCTTTTCTTTTTCTTTTTCTTTTCTTTTCTTTTATTTTTCTTTATTATTATTTATTTTTTGTTATATGCCCTGATTTACAGCGGTCAATAACTCCAGAGACCCAGTGCTCGAAAAAAAAGAAGTTTGCCCAATCCTAGTCTAGAAAAATGATAATGCATTGTTTGTCATATTGACAGGTAAGAGTACTTAAAACCATCGTATATAACATCCAGTTGATTGACAGAAAAGAAAATCGAGAATGGCATTACTTTGGGCGCTTACGGTGGTGGTGAATGGAAAGGAGCGGAAAGGGTATTAATGCCAAATGCCTTTTGGCAAACGTATACAAAACAACGCATGCGCAAACGTACATGTACATTAGGGTAGGTCGATTTTTCACTTTCTTAAAATATCAAATTGTCCATCAATGCGAAAGTTTTGTGTTAGTATACTGAATACTGATACCAAAAATTAGATCTTTTACTTGCACAATTGTTTGAGGAAATAGCATCAAAGATCGTCTACTAAAATACGCTAAAAATCCTCGTTTTCGCAAAATTTAGCATAGAAATTGGTTTGAAAATTTGCCGTTTTCAATATTTAAATAGGAAATGTTATTTTATTTTATTAAAATGAAACGAATTAAAAAAAATGAAACGAATTTAAAAAATTGAAATGTGCCCCCCCCCCCATCACCACTGACACCTCTGATGTGCTGCTTTTTACCTCATTAATTAAGCTGTAACAGACGATATTTGATGCTATTTCCTCAAGCAATGGTGCAAGTCAAAGATCTAATTTTTGGTATCAGTATTCAGTATACTAACACACAACTTTCGCATTGATGGACAATTTGATATTTCAAAAAAGTGAAAAATCGACCTACCCTAATAGACATTGTAGCAATGACTGGTTACAGTGGGAGAATCGTCCAATGCTCAAAAAAGACAAATCATCATCATCATCAACAACAACAACAACAACAACCTTTTTTAATGCGTATAAACAACAAAAACGACTTTTAGCTGCTATGAGCATCTTTCTGTCTACTAAAGACGATGGCGTAGTGGCCAATTTTGTATCTGTATCTGTGCGAGGGCCTGGGTAGGCAAATTTTTGAATGGCACTCTCTGGTGCACTGACTACATACAATTAGTGATATATATATATATAGGGGCCGGGTTAGCTCAGTCGGTAGAGCGTTCGGCTAGAAACCACAAGGTTCCTAGTTCGATACCGGTCCTCGTCAACTCAGCGTATGAGTAGCACAGGGATATGTGCGGTAAAGTAAGGAGCTGATGGTAGGTGTGGCGCTCCACCTCAGATGCTAAATACAATCTCCTTGGTCTAGCGCTATTGAAAAGGGGATAGACTCCCTCGCTGTCTGGCTGATACCGACTTTAGGCCGCCCCGACGACTTTATATATATATATATATATATGTGTGTGTGTGTGTGTGTGTGCGTGCGTATATATACATATTTATAGACATAGAGATATATATGCAAATATGCATTTCCATACATATATATGAATGCATATATACATATATATATCTATGTCTATAAATATTTATATATATACACACACATTTACACGCACACACACATATATATATATATATTCATATATATATTGGCAACACAGATAAAACTTGGCTCTCTTTGATCGACTACCATCCTATCGTCCCCACCATTTACGGTCTCCCCAAAACACACAAACCAGGGATTCCATTAAGACCCATAATTTCGGGAATTGGAACCGCCCCTCATGAAATAGCTAAATCTCTAGCTAAAATACTACCCCCCCTCTTAGGTACAGTTAGCAAATCTATAAAAAAATTCTAATAGCTTAATTGAAAAAATAAGAAATATAAACATGAACAACAAATGTCTAGCACGCCTAGATATTAAATCACTTTACACACACACACACACACACACACACACACATACATACACACACACACACACACACACACATATATATATATATATATATATATAGTTCAATGAGAAATCAAAACAAATAAAAGTTTTTGCTTTTATTTATTCAATTACGGGAACGGTATTACGACCAGCGGTTTCTTGCTTAGAGCATTCATCGGGTAATACGAAAAGTTCCTTTAAAAATGACAGAAATTGTGTAAATGGTCAAATGTGTGCGTTTTTTTTAACTGTATTCTCGTGTTTGCGTGTTTACGTGATGCGGAATGTTTTTTTTCTTCTACGTGTGCGTATTTTTGTTTGTGCGTATGTGTATGATGTCATGCGCGTTTGCATGACATCATACACATACGCACAAACAAAAATACGCACACGTAGAAGAAAAAAAACATTCCGCATCACGTAAACACGCAAACACGAGAATACAGTTAAAAAAAAACGCACACATTTGACCATTTACACAATTTCTGTCATTTTTAAAGGAACTTTTCGTATTACCCGATGAATGCTCTAAGCAAGAAACCGCTGGTCGTAATACCGTTCCCGTAATTGAATAAATAAAAGCAAAAACTTTTATTTGTTTTGATTTCTCATTGAACTATCAACGCTCTATCACAGATATTGAGCACTCTTCTAATAACACTGTACGTTGGATTACTATTACTTTTTCTAGTATACTAGTGCCAACCATACACATTAATATATATATATTATATATATATATATATATATATATATATATATATGCTCCCCATCCCCTAGGGTTCAGCACTCTGGGGAAGATTTCGCTGACGGCCGCAAACTCAAGCGTAAACGTGACGCTTTTCTATATAAGGAATGGAGCACTCTGTGACGGCCTTTACACACAAAGCGATGTGTGTATTAAAACAGTTAAAATCCCCTTCCCATTCTGTAAGTGAAGATAGCCTAATGGTTAAGGTGCCGGACTGACACCCAACCGATCGGATATCAATTCCGGCTGTAGGTAGCTTACAAAATGTCTAGCCACACTGAAGAGACTTGATAAGTCGAAACACTTGTCTGTGGATGATTATATATATATATATATATATAGAGAGAGAGAGAGAGAGATAATGTCCTGCGGCAGTTTTCTTTTAATTCTAATAAATCTCGTTGTACAAAATATCGAATTATTTAGAAAAATCATTCAAAAAATTTTGAGATAGACAAAAGTTCCGGAAAATGTATTCTCATTTATTTAAGCAATATCAATGCACTCCTTATCGCATCTATTCAGAGAGGTTGTGAATTTCAATCTGCTGCAATATCACCACCCACGTCACGATTTCCTTATTTATTTACATCAAATTCTCCCGGATTTAATAAATTTATAAAACTGTCGACTTTATCCACATAATCATGTCGTGCAACTGGTTAATTTGAATATTAAGGATAAACATTTGAATATAATGAATGTTGGCATTCTTAGGTCTTCTAAAGACGATGGCGTAGTGTCCGTTTTTTTATTATCTGCAACTGCGTGAGTGACTGAACAGACCAATTTTTGAATGGCAATCTCTGGTGCAGTGATTGCAAACAAACGGTGATGCTTGCTGGAGATGCTGTTGTCTCTCCTTCCTTTTGGCTCTCTTTTCTGTGGCGGCTTCTTACCTCTTTTTTTTCACTCCTTTTCGTTCCTTGTTTGACGAGGGGTCTTTTTCCCAAATCTCCCATGTGTTAGTGTTAATGTGGCATGTCTTCATGTTTCTCTTGCAGACATCTTTAAAGCGCAGGCGTGGTCTCCCTACCGATCGGGTGCCCTCTGCTAATTCGCTAGACAGTAGGTCTTTGGGGATGCCGCCTTTGTCCACCCTCCTGGCGTGGCCAAGCCAACACAGTCGTCTCTCGCAAATGATGGTGGGCATGGTGTTCATGTTTGCTCGTTCCAGCACTTATGTGTTTGGTACTTTTGGCACTTTTGAATATAATTAATATTTGCTAGAAATCATTGATTGTTTGGTTTTATTCAATGAATACGAATAAAATTTCTGCCCATTGGTATCAAAAGAAATCCATTAACAAAAAGAAATAACTATAAATTTATTTCTTACTATCTAATTTAGTAAAATAGTTAAATTCGGAGAATTTATTAATGAAATCTGGTAGTGTTGTGCTAACGTCTAAGTTGTTCTAAAATTCGATTACACTCCCTCAACTTTAAATAATTTTAACGAAATGATTTAATTTTAAATAATTTCAAATACATTTTTTGTTGTTTTGCTTATTATCATTATCATATATTTTCAAATACTTAAACGCATACACAAAGAATAAATAAATCATTTAAAAAAAGAAACATATATTGGTTTGTTGGTTGGTTTTGAAGGCTATCATAATGCAAGTGTAAATAAAAAAGAAGGTAACTGTGGTGTTGTTTGTTAACCTGTGATTTATTCTCAATTCTTAATATTTCGGGATAAAAATCCCATCTACAGAAGATTACTAGAACTGAAGTTGTTGCTAGTGGCTGTTCATTTGTTCTGTCTCATGTCTTCCAAATGGATGCTTCAAGCAAATTACAAAACGCTTTTAAACATATATATATATAGACAGACAGACAGATAGACAGACAGAGAGAACGAGAGAGAGAAAATGTATCAGCTTTTTCTCACATCTGTCTACCTGTCAGTTTGTCTGTCTCAATCTTTCTGTTTGATTCTACCTGTGTATCTCAGTGCCCGGCTCTATACCTGTATCTCTCTCTCTCTCTCTCTCTCTCTCTCTCTCTCTCTCTCTCTCTCTCTCTCTATCTATCTATCTATCTATCTATCTCTATCTCTATCCCCTCTCTCTGTCTTTCTCTCTCTCTCTCTCTCTTCTTGTCTATCGGTCTGCCTGTTTGTCTATCTGTCTCTGTGTCTGTGTCTCTCTGTATATATATATATATATATATATATATATATATATATATATGTGGTGTGTGTGTGTGTGTGTGTGTGTTGTGTGTGTGGTGTGTGCATGCGTTTGTTGGTGTGTCTGCATCTCTCTCTCTCTCTCTCTCTCTGTGTGTGTGTCTCTCTCTCTCTCTCTCTCTCCCATTCTGTTTGTCCACCTGTTTGTCACTGTCAATATCTCTCTCTCTCTCTCTCTCTCTCTCTCTCTCTCTCTCTCTCTCTCTCTCTCTCTGCTTTTTCTCTGACTCTCTATCTCTGTTTTTCTGCCTCTTTCTCTTTCTCCCCTTCTCTCATACACTCTCGCACTCTCTCTCTCTCTCTCTCTCTATATATATATATATATATATATGCCTGTGTGAGGGAGGGAGAGAGAGAGAGAGTGTGTGTGTGTGTGTGTGTGTGTGTGTGTGTGTGTGTGTGTGTGTGTGTGTGTGTCTGTGTGTACAGAATATTTTCACATCGAATCCTGCCGTATATTCCCTGGCTTGACAGCTTTGATTTTATTTATTTATTTATTTCTTCTTCTTCTTCTTCTTCTTCTTCTTCTTCTTCTTCTTCTTCTTCTTCTTCTTCCCCCCCTCTCTCTCTCTCTCTCTCTCTCTCTCTCTTTCTCTCTCTCTTCTTCTTCTTCTTCTTCTTTCATAGACTTCAGGCCTTATCGGATGAGTATCACTTCTCCAGACAAAAAATTATAACCAAAAACTCTCGAAAGCGCCAACGCTAAATATATTTTATCGTATTTCATTTTATTTATTTATTTATTTATTCTTTTCTTTTCTTTTCTTTTCTTTTCTTTTCTTTTCTTTTCTTTCTTATGAATTCTGTTTATGTTTCACGTTACAAAAACAAGAAAAGCATTCATAGTTGAGAAAGAAATCTCAAAAAAAATATTCTTTCATTCTGAACTACGTGAACCACTTCAAAGACAAATACTAACACGATGGGGGTAAGCGGGTACATAGATATTGCGAAAAAAAAAAAGGGGGGTGGAGATAAGTAATTCAAATAAACTGATTTCGAATGCCATTGCCAGATATCCATACGCCAATTGAGAAACGTCATTGTAGCGATTAGGGCGTTTCATCTTCTCTCTCTCTCTCTCTCTCTCTCTCTCTCTCTCTATATATATATATATATATATATATATATATATATATATATATATATATATATATATATCCATAGACACCGTGTTTCGACGTTTCACATCTCTTCAATGTTTATATATTATATATATATTAATACTCGTGTTCCCTCTGGGTAAAAATGAGACTGTCGAAGTCATCCAGGATGAAATGCAAAAATGTAAATCCTGATTATCTGGTGTTGCTTATCCGCCGAATTTTTATTTCTTATGAGTTTCGTCACCTCAGCTGAATAATGGACAATTCCGTTTTTATTATAAAGAAAGGGAAGAAAAAGTATATATATGATAATAATAAAGATGAAAAGAAGGAAAGAAAGAAATAAAAAAAGAATGAGAGAGAGAGTTAAATTAATATTTTTATACTTTTTATTACATATTAAACTCTTTAGCAATATCTCTTAAGTAAATATATCAAACGTTGTAATAATTAAATTATTATACTGTGGTATAATAATTTAGTTATTACAACGTTGGCTGGGTCATCTGCGCCGAATGGAAGATGGACGAATCCCGAAGGACATCCTCTATGCAGAGCTTTCGTCTGGTAAAAGACTGATTGGTCGCCCCCAGCTGCGTTTCAAGGATGTCTGCAAGAATGATCTCAGATGCTTTGGCATTGCCCCCTTCCAGGTGGGAAAATTTATTTCAGGACCGCCCTCGGTGGAGACAGGCTCCCCATAGTAGACTGTTCATATCTGAAGTCAATATATATATATATATATATATATATATATATATATATATATATATAGCGGTGGCGTCAGGCAAATTGTAGTGGACTGTTCATGTCTGAAGTCACCCTGGCACAATACCATGAAGCCAAGAGGTCCAGAAGAAAGCAGGGGCAACAAAGCACCGGCGCATCAATATCTTCACTGCTTACGTCACAATTACGTCACAATTACGTCACAATTACCAAAATCGTCAATACATAGAATAAAGGACAATTAATATTAATAAAATAAAAATAAAAACCGTTCCTTATATTTCAGCGTTTTAATCCTTTTCATTATAATAAATAAACTATATATTATTTGGTGCTATTCACAGAATTACGTCCCGGCCTCCTGTCTTAAAAAGCGTAAGGCGGTGAATAGCTAAAAAAAAAAACAACCCGCTCTATGAATAAAGTCTCTAGCTGAAGTAGTGCCTATTGTACAATTGCGATAAAATTAAAGATTTTTTTAAATTAAAAATGACCTGACATTTTTTTAATTAAAATATAAAAGAATATCTAAATATTCATATATTTCTTATCGGATTGAAGGCATTTTTATCGACAATTTTTTTTTATTGGTTTGAAGGCTTTAAAAGTAAGCCATATTTTTATTGACAAGTAAATGTAAATATTTACCCCCATTAAATTATTTTAAAGAGGGGGGGTAAATATTTACATTTACTTGTCGAAAAAGGACTGAAGGGGGTAAAGTATCGCATTAACTTTTCGAGAAAAACGCCTTAAACGCTGGTTGTCGTTTTGTTTTTTTCAGCAACACTTCATTCGTAGAGTGCGTTGTTGTTTTCTCAACTATCACCGCCTAGTATTTTTAAGTGCATTTCTGCGAATAGCACCTATTATTTAAATAAATAAACTATATAATCAATGAAATTTATTTTAAAATTGTATTACTTTAAACGGAAAAATATTTGAAATTCATTAATACACATGCAGTTAATGAAAATCATTTCTATAAACAAATTATATATATATATATATATACATATATATATATATATATATATATATATATATATATTAAGGTGTTTATACAAATAACCTACTCTAGTTTTTCCATAAGGATCTTCATGGTTAATCTCAATGAATTAATCAAGATATTAATAAACTATAGGCAGTATCTTGATTAATTCATTGAAGATCCTTATGGTGAAACTCAAGTAGGTTATTTGTATATACTCCTTTATACTAAATTTGCTCTACTAACGTATTGAGCACTTTATATTCACTATACCACAGACTTATTCGGTTAATACTTGTATCGACCATCAATATGGCGATTACCTCAATATTTTATTCCCCGGTAAGTTATTTTCTTTATCATATATATATATATATATATATATATATATATATATATATATATATATATTTGTGTGTGTTGTGTGTGTGTGTGTGTGTGTGTGTGTGTGTGTGTTAACTTTAATAATCGCTGTTAATATATATATATTTAACTTCCACAATCACTATATATATATATATATATATATATATATATATATATATATATATACGACGAACTTTTAAGGTCCTTTTAAGTTGTACAACTTTCCAGGGGGCTGTCTACACTTTATTTCAGTCGAGTAGTCTTTCCTTTGATCTATATTTTTATTCCTAGATGATTTTGAAAATAAACACACACTCGAATACATAGACACACACACACACACACATACACACATACACACTCACATACCCATATATAATATAGCTTGATCTTATACAAGACTAAATCTGTTTATATACGTTTGATGTGACAGATCGATTAAATGATTATATATATATATATATATAATATATATATATATATATATACATATGCATATATATATATATATATATATATATATATATATATATATATAATATATATATATATATACTTAATCGATCTGTCATATGAATCATAAACTGATATTTGTCTTGTGTCAGACCAAATTATATCATACACAAACATAGAGAGACAAACACATATATATTCAAGCACATTCACACACATATATATATATACATATATATATACATATATATGTAAATTCTCATCAGTTCAGCTGAAGATGTGAACTGCTTACACAGGTGGTTTTTATGGCGACAAATATTTCTGTATTATCAGCCATTCTTATTTTTGTTGTAATTCTAATATCTGAGCCAAGATAGAAATAACAGGAAGAAACACAACAGGTATTAAGAATAGGGAAAAGGGTTTACTAAGCAAAGATAC